>JBBBDQ010000632.1:455000-1145000 GCA_037127315.1 Ascarosepion bandense
GATGTAAAAAAAATATATTTACTAATATATTTTAAAATAATTTCATTCATTTGTGAGTGTCCTGAAAGTTTCATTAATATCCGACAATTATTTGATTTTTGCAAGAATTTCCAAATTAATGTGTTTGTCACCAGAAAAAAAGTGAGTTATGTAATATTACGTTTTCCATTGTAAACTCTCGAAACGATTTGACTCCCCTCTAACAAAAATAAAAACATTTTTATCAAAATTTCGAACGTGTTAGAAAGGATTAAAAAAATTTTGAAAAATAATTAAAAGTACTTTGATCTTTCTTCTTGATAATAAGATAAACATTTTGATGAAAAAGTTTGTTTTTATTAAGTTTGAGGGCTTTTTTCCCTACTATGCTGTTTTTTCAACGATTTAGTGGAGGTACTTAGCAGTGCCATACGTGATACACGCTTGGGTAACCGTGTCTCGGAAGAGACATCACTGACTGGGCAGAAGATTTTACTGCAGTAGATTGCCATTACTTTCTGGGGTAGACTGATTGCCAACCAAGACTATTGAACCCAATCTCAGTATTTGTCTATATTTCTGAGATGATGTAGTATTTACATTATTTACATTATGCGGACTGTTGTTTTCATCTTGGTTCCATTTGTACGACATTTCGGCTGTTGTACGCTCCGACCTTCTTTAGGTGCTAAGAATTTCGACCCGAACCATTTATTACGATCACTGGGGTATATAATTCTAATTTCTTGTGCAAAGTCTCTTTTATTAGTCATGAGTTATCTCCCTCTAACCTGACTCTAAGTTACATGTCCACCACTGCTGTAGCCTAGTATTGAACGCACAACTATTTTGGGTCAAGTCACTGGAACGTCTATATCGACTGCGTCATGTGTCCTTAAAATGAAATGCCGTATAAATGGCAACCAAGATGAGGACAATAGTCCAAATAATGTAAATAATGTAGAACCTAATCTGTCCTGCTATTTAACCCATAGCTGGAGAGAAAAGAGATGAATTAATACATTTCCCAAGGGTATTTGCGCGTAAGGAAATACAACGAATTCAACTGGAATTCGAACTCGGCTCTCCGATTTCTCGTTCCCAGCCGATATCCATTATATATCTTTCTGAACTTTTGACAGTCATTGAGTCGAAAGCTTGAACCCAGAGAGAGTTTTGGTTATTTGTTTTTAGATCTAAAACAAACGCATTTTTGAAAAGCGATTGCCATTTTAGAAAATAAAAACGACTAATAAATTTAATAGACAAAATGTCTATTCTTTTTAATTAGACTTGATTGCAGGAACAATCGCTGCCTTTATATATAAGCGAGGTAGGCAGGGCCTAACCTGAATAAAATAGACCATCTGCTACATTTAACTTCTGTGGAACAATACGCACCTAACCAAACAAAATTATGAACGTTACTCTGATTATTATGTATAAAATGTAAAATATATAGTTTTTTTTGTTTGTTTTTCTTTGTTTCGTTTTTTAAGATTTACTACATAAAGGTCGGATGTGCGTTGTAGCGCAATCGATATCGACTCAGAACGACAAATCGGAGAGCCGAGTTCGAATTCCACTTGAATTCACTTACGCACGAATACCCTTGAAAAAAATGTTTCTTCCCTACCGCAGAAAGCAAACTACTGCTGGATAATCTTCTGCCTAGTCAGTCATGTCTCTTTCGAGACATGATCGCCCAAAGTGTGTATCACGTATGGCACTTAACTAACATAAAGGTCACCAACTGCCTACCTTGAGTAATTACTGACGGCAAGTTTCTGACACACACACACACACACACACACACACTCTCTCTCTCTGTCTATATATATATACTTTTCTACACATATATTGTTAAATATAACAATGAATGTCTATTATGTTTAATCATGAGCCGTTCTGAACATCGTATTTTGGCTTTAATTTCAGGTGAAATTAAAGACAAAAACTGTCTAAGATTTAGATATTTTTTATTATGCTAGTTCTAAGCTTATGGCTCACATGAACTATCTTCAGAGAGGTTACAGGGACGTTAACATAAAGACATCTACAATCAAAGATGATTTTATCTTGTGTTGACATAAAACACTGCTATGCAACGGTGTCACCGAATAGTAAGCGCATATATATATATATAAGTGAACACTTCGGTGAACAACAGGCCAAGATAGCCTGTAGATAGTGTTCGAAGCAAGAAACAGGCAGTCGCAGCTTGGTGTTTACCGAAGTGTATACATATTTATTTACATTAGCGCTTTATATACATATATATATATATATATATATATATAGAGAGAGAGAGAGAGAGAGAGAGAGTGAGAGAGAGAGAGACAGACAGACAGACAGAGTTATGAGAATTAATAAATGTATATTACAAAAAAGTGAAAGAACACGTAAATTAAAAACCCACTGTTCAAGTATTTACTTTTATAAAGAGTGCTCGATACAGAGTAGAGCTTAATATTGGAATTTTGTTATTACAATGGTTTATAAAATGTTCATGTTTCAGAACAGTAATGATATATATTATTGTTCTTAATTTTATCCAGTGTACATGATGAGATTTCAGTGCTTCTCACCATGTCGCTGGAAGAATTTAAAAATTGCTGTGGATAGACCTTTACCTTTGTATCATGAAATTTAGTCATCCTTAATAGAGTTTCAACATCATGCTTTCCTTTGACTTCTATCAGTAATTGATTGTTTCTAGTTTTTTAACTGTTAATTTTTTTATATTACAAAAGATGACAACTTTGTTATTAGTTTGTTTTCTATTGGTTCTATTACTATGAATTAAAAAAAAAAGATTGGTTTTCTGTTTATATCAATCTGTAGTCTCTTGTTTTTTGTACTCATGTTTTATTTATAATCATTTATCCTCCATGTTGCCCACAGAGTTCCACTTCTACAAATTAGGAACTTAGACTTTTTACATTAGAGTAGTAGATGGTATAGGATGTGCGTTGTGGTGCAGTAGATATCCGCTCGGAAGGACAACTCGGGGAGCCGAGTTCGAATTCCAATTGAATACGTTGCATTCACTTCCACGCAAATACCCTTGGAAAAGGTATTGATCCGTCTAATCCTTTCAGTTATGGGTTAAATAACAAGACAGATTCGGTTCTATAGCCTTGGCTGGCAACCAGTCTACTGCAGAAAGCAATGGCAACCTACTGCGGGATAATCTTCTGCCCAGTCAGTCATGTCTCTTTCGAGACATGATCGCCCAAGCGTGTATCACGTATGCCATTTAACTGACTGAATACCTAGGGTCTCTCTCTCTCTCACTCTCTCTTTTTTTTTTTTTTTTTTGAGATCAGATTTGATAGCTTGTTTTGTTTTTGTTTTTGTGTGTTTTCATTTTGATTGTTTTCATATTTGTTTTGGTTGGTTTGGTGGATGACTAGTAGGTAATGACACAGACACCCATTGGAGGTACACGCATACATAAACCCGGGTTGACACGCCGGGAGATACTGCCGTAACACTAGCCATTGTCATGGCATCGAGAAGGCCCCAAAGGAGACTACTGCACGGTCCAGAACCCATTCACGAACTCGTAGTACAATAGAAAGTTTTGGATCCCTATCGGGCGGATAATGCCAAAGAAAGAAAACGTTTAACCCCAGAACCCTTCATGAAGGGACAAATAACGCAGGACAGATTCAGGCGTAATACACCGGGTGCATGTGTCTCGTCTGCCCAGAGGACAGGATAACACAACTCCTCCTTGGATCTGAATCAACGCACCTACCAGAGAACAAGGGTCCCAAGGCAATCTTGCTCATATACATAAAGACTAAAAGGCCCATTGAGAAAGGTAGGTGATTAAGGTTGCTTGGACGGCCGGGGGTGGGGGGAGGCATCTCCTACCTCCCATTTGAAAATTTATTTTGAAAGTGACATATAATAAACCATTTTGCTTTTCTTTTTTCTGAATTTATTTAGCCACACTGACGTCAGTAGAAGAACAGTTTAAGAATTTGTCAAATTTAAATAAAGTTACTTATAAAAAACAAATCACAGTAAATTGGATTTCAGTACTCTATTGATACTAAAAAACCGAAAGATTATTATTTTTTTACTTTTTACGGTTTATCAACTAGTTGTGGATAATTAAAATTATTTCGGACTGTACGAGGTTGATTATAGAACTAGGTGTTCTCAAGCAAATCCCAATCTAAGTACTGACCAGGTTTGATGTTGCTTAACTGAGGTGATCGACCGAGAAGATGTGTTTTAATCGGAGTAGGGTGTAAAAATTGTATACTAGATGAAGTAGAATAGAAACTGGCTAACCCTAAACTTGAAGGGATTAAGATTGTAATGGTCATGAGCATCCGCTTGAGAGTGTTCCACAAAGTGTTCCACAAAGTGTTCCACAAGTGTTCTGGAGAAAGCTGCTCGAATGGAACTTGCTCCTAACCAAAGAAATACAGATGAAATGAGGATTATTTGACACTGTGAATATAGTGTAACGGGTCCTAGTTGTGAATGTTTGAACTGATGGAACAAAGAAATGTAACTTGTCTGCACGCTTGCAATAATAATAGCAATAGAATGGTGAAAGCCTAGTTACGTTTGGTTGTACAGGGTGAAAAATAATGACCCGCAAATCATTTTTAAATTCTGTCAAGGTGGGACAGAGAAGACTAAGCAGCACCAGATTAGATATAGTAGCAATACTCTATTCTGGGTCTGATTTGACTTTTCTAAAATAGAGCATAGCAACTGGACTTACGTATTTTCTGGAGTGAAACCCGTAACCGACCATTTTTTCGTTATCTTCAGCAATAGCAATGATATATGAATTCCATTTGAGATTTAGAGTGAGCTTTATCTAAAACAGATTGTCAAAGCAAAGAGCGTATGTGAGTTTTATTTGAGATTTGAAGTGAGCTTTAAACCAAATAGTTTCAAGACAAGGAGCCTACACGAGTTTCATTTAAGATCCGAAATGAGCTTTAAATAAAAGACATTCAAAGCAAGGAGCCTATGCTAGTACCATTTAAGATCTGGAGAGAGTTTTAGAAAAAACGAACGTCCAAAGCAAGGGGCCTATGTGTGTTCCATTTGAGATCTGAAATTAGTTTTAAATAAAACCGATGTTCAAATCAAATATCGGATACGAGTTTCATTTGAGGTGTGGAGAGAGCTTTAAATAAAACGAACGTTCAAAGCAAGGTGTCTATGTGAGTTCCATTTGAGATCTGAAGTTAGTTTTAGATAAAACCGATGTTGAAATCAAAGATCGGATAGGAGTTTCATTTGAGATTTGGAGAGAGCTTTAGATAAAACGAACGTTCAAAGCAAGAGTCCTATGTGAGTTCCGTTTGAGATCTGAAGTTAGTTTTAGAGAAAACTGATGTTCAAATCAAAGATCGGATACGAGTTTCATTTGAGATCTGGAGAGAGCTTCAGATAAAACAGACATTTAAGGCAAAGAGCCTCATTTGAAGTCTGAAGATAGATCAGCCTCCAGGTTCTATCCATGCAGTTAAAAATGATTTATTATTCCTGTTATTTACGTATTACGTCAAATAATAATATTTACTAAAATGTTTAAAGCTTTTGAACTGCATCAGCAAAAAAAAGAAAAAAGAGAAAGGAATATGGCCATCCCAATGCCGGTTATCTTTACTAGTTTAATGTTATATTTTATTTTACCAACCGCCTTGTAGATTAGATATTGGAAGCAATGATAAAAGCGTAATGCATTTATGTAAGAAAGAAAACGATAAATGACAGAAATACGAACAAAATCAAAGATGGTAGCTTCTTAGTTAATAATCAACTATTGATGGCCTCTCTCTACTGCATTACTTTCAATCCTAGTGTTTTAATACTGTCTTGTGAAGAATACTTTATTCACAGCATCCTTGAAACATTATTAACGAAATTATCTAGACTTGTTTTAGGCTAATCAAATATTGATTGCCGACAAGTGTATTCTTTGGAGCGACATCTATTGCTTAGACAAATAAGGTGATTAAAATGATCTTCCAAAGAGGAAATGGTTTTTTAGTGCATTACCGTTGTCTCCAGGGACGACCAGTTGACCAATTTGAAGTGTAAGAAATCTATTTTAATAGACGAAATCTCAATGCTGATATATTAGAATCTTTTTTTTTTCCCCTTGAGAAATATACACAACTCATGAAAGCATTTATTATTGAATCTACAACAAAGTCTCCCCTGTTTCTTTCAATCATTTATTTGGTCAATTTTCTATGCAGAATGCGACGCAATGTATTGGAAAAATGATTATTCCGGACATAAGAAAATCAGTACAGAAAAAAAGCGCATCGAGAAATTATTTTTATACTTGAAAGAGTCCAAAGCTGTTGAGCAAACAGAAGCTTAAGACGCTATTGAGGCCATTCTAATATATATATATATATATATATATATATATATATATATATATATATAAAAGGTATTAAATAACGTTGGATAAATTCTTTTGTCGATCTGTTTATGAGGTTTTGAATCTGTACTGAAAAATTCTTGAAAAGGAACAAAAAGCAATCTTTGATTTTGAAAGACTCAAATGTCCAGGAAAGAGAGAAAGAGAAATATATGAATAAACACCCCACTCGATAAATGTAGTAAAATTTCTACTCCAATCTAAGTATATACACATGCGAGTGCATAAATGTTTAATTAAGTATTAGATGTGAATTTGATTACGCCAGAGATGAATGCATTAACACATACTAATTCACGCAATCACAAACATATATCTATGTGCTTGAAGACATGTCTGGATACACGCATACATACTTATTATTGTTATATACATATACATACACACATTTATAGACTTTTGTATTTGTATATATATATTTGTGTGCACATAAATACGGTTACATATCTATGTATGCATATCTCTGTACATTCCGAAGAATAGATCTTATATAAATACATTCATATAATAAGATTGTGCATGATGAAAGTATAGAAGGATAATATAATATTAAAAATATTTATAAAAATATCGGATCAATAAATATACACTGAGATTGTAATAGGATCATCCGCGCACACGTTGAGATGTGTTTATATATGTGAGAAAAACATGTTGGCGAAATTGAACCCTTTTATCCGTTTTCTTTCGTTTCAACGCAAACTTGGTGCGTATCTGTGCATATCTCGATGAATGTGCGGATTTTATTGAAAGATGATGGCAAATATGGACGTAAACAGGCCGGAGAGATATAATAACAACCAAAAAATAAAATTAAAAGAAAGACACAAAGATGTAAATTAAAACGTTTTATAATTCGAAAAGAAAATATGTAATCTAAACCAAGAGATGAACACAGAATGGAATGTCTAAACAAAATATGTGCAACAGGTAGAAAAGAAAAAAAAACATAAACAAAGAGCTTTTCCATTTGTTGATAAACGCTAACGGGAACGTATAAATTATGAAACGGTGCTAAACAAAACGAAACGATCTGAAATGAGCTGACAAGAAAAGAAACAAAAAATTAAAAAGGCAAAAAATATAATTCATAACAAACAAATCGATTCAAAATTACAGAACGATAAATATATAAGAAGAAACATATATATATATATATATATAATGAAATAAGAAAATACAAACAGAAAAGCCATGTTGATGTGACAGTATTTTTTTTAACGATGTATGTAAAGAATAAAAAGAGATGGATTGATTTTTTAATGTCTTACCGTTGGGCTCTCGTCTGGTAAGAAGACAGGGATGTCCTGCGATATGCACTTTGGTGATGAAGAAAAGGACGAAGACGACGATGCTGTAGCTGAGGTGGCCAACATTGAAAGAAGGACAAGTTCAGTCGCTGAAAGACTCCACCACCTGCGTGTCGCGATGGCAATCTTTCTGTAGACCATCAGACAACCGAACGAAGTCTCGCCTGCATCACAGAAGGCGTCGAGAAAGTTCTGAAAGGTAAAGAAGAGGGATGAACGAGTGAAAGAGAATAAAAGAACAAACAAAAATAAACAAAAAAAAAACAGGTATTCTATCTAAAGTTTGGAAGTCGAAGGAAAAACGTTGTTCTAATGAAGGAGAGAGAGAGAGAAAATAGAAAGGATAGAGAAAGCGGGCGGAGAAGAAAATAAATTTGAAGAGAGATCGAGAGAGAAATAGAAAATAATATTAACAAAATGTGGGAAAGAAAGTCAAGTAATGTAACAGTAAAGAGAGAAAGAAATTTTTGAAGCAGAGAATGAAAAAAAAAACGGAAGAAGAAAAGTGATTAATCTGTTAAAGTTAAATAGACAACGACAAATGGAGGACAAGAAAGAAAGAAGATACAAACATACAAAGATCGATTAATAAAGATAGAAAAAAAAAACGTTATAATGTGTAGATCAAAATGGTTGATTTCATTTGAGAAAGTAACAAGGAGATTGCCGATTAGGACGTTTTTTTGGCAGATTTAGAGAGGCAAAAACAAGCGATAGAGTATGGACGAAAAAGTACAACTAAACCGCGAAAGTTTTTTTTTTAATGAAAGGGATAAAGAGAGAGTAAAGAGAAATGTTGTCATTTACTGAATATAAAAAAAAAAAAAAAAAAAAAAAGAAAGAAAAGATAACGAGCATTAGAAGAAGAAGAGTAAAAAGAAAATTGCCGAAAAATGAACAAGAAGTGTGAGAGAAAAAAAGAGAAGAAATACTATAAAGGAGAAGGAAAGAAAAAAAAACATGAAGGATTAGAAAAAATGATAGAAAAAAGAAGTGAAAATATTAAGAAAGAGGGAAAGAATGAAGGAAAACTAAGAAAGGAAATGTGAAAATGAAACAACGAAGTAAAAAGAGAAAGAAACATAAAAAAAATTAGGAAGAAGTGGTAGATAAAAGAAGGAGTGAAAAAGAAAAATTGAGAAAAAAAAAGAAACAATGAAGGAAACGAGAGAGAAGCGTGAAAGTGAAAAAAAAAAAGAAAAAATAGAGAAAGGAAGATAGCAGTGAAAGAAAATTAAAGAAAGAAAGAAAAGCGAGATAAAATAAACAATGAAATAAAATGAAATGAAATATAAAACATGAAAGAAAATGGTGAAGAAAGAAGAGATAGAAAAACAAATACGAAAAAATGAAAAAAGATACAAAAGAAAAGGAAACAAGAAAGAAAATGAAGAATAGAAAAAATAAATAAAAGGTGATAGAAGCAAAAGGAGAACAAAAAGAGAGAAAAAAGTAAAGGAAAACGAAGAAGGATAAAATAGAATGAAAACAAAATTCTTATTTTGCAGGAGAAAATGTTGAAAATATCTAAAATAATGAAAAAGTAAAGAAACTAAAAATTGGAGAAAAACGAAAGAAAAAACAAAAAAAGGGCGATTAACAAACAAACAAAAGAATGAAAGAAGCAATAAATAAAAGGGGCAATGAAAGAAAACCAGAAATAAATGAGTGAATAAATAAACAAAACTATGGATGAACAAATGAATGAAAGAAAGAAAGAATCTAAAAATACAAGAAAGAAAAATAAATGAAAGAAACACAAATTTACAAAAGAAGGAATGAATAATAGAATTAATAAATGAAATAAGAAAGACAATGAATGAAAGAGAATGAATTGGTAAATTAATGAAGAAATAAATAAATGAAAGAAGCCAAGATGAGTAAAACAGTGAAATAGATACACACACACACACACACACACACACACACACACACACACACACACATATATATATATATATATATATATATATATATATATATATAAACACGTTTATGGACGTATAAACATGGCGGTAAAAAATAGATATAAATATATCAATTTATATACTATTCATCCGAACAAATCCAACGTATTTCTCTATTCATCGTTCCCATTTTTATCTACTTCTGCATCTACCAGAATAAATAAATAAATAATCACCAAACAGGAAGAGAGATTCTTAAGCGTAATTCTTTCTCGCTTTATTTTGCGTCTTTTCGCCGCCATCTTGTTTGTTCCTTCCTGCGTCAATGCTAGTCTTTATATTCCCCTGCGAACGCCTCTTGTCATTTTTTTTTTCCCTCTTTTATTTTGTGTGTGTATGTGACATCAGAAAGCGATATCTTAGCTTTTTCCCCTCTGGCCCCACATCCACCAAATAGATAAATAAACACACAAAATCATGTAGCATCCGTTTGTATTTCCAGTCAACCAATGCCTCAGAAGAAACACGGATGGTGAGGCGCTCGCTGAGGAAAAAGAGATTATGAATGGATAAAAAGGAACACTTAACTCGCTCTTTTCACAGAAGAAACAAGAACGTAAGGTTTTATTTATTTTTTATACTCATTGGCCATATTGTTGCTTGTAATGACATAATGACTGTATATGCCAAGAGAGCGCTCGCACTGCATAGTCCAAAAAGATTCATTTTGTGTCCAAAACAGTAAAACGGCTTTTATCGTGTCGATGCACAAATCGATAGCGTATAAAAATAAATAAATAAATAAATTATATTTAAAAAGTAGTCGTAAATCACCAAGCTTCTTATCTAGAAGGTGTTGTAGTGTTTTAGACTTCAATGTTTATTTACATCATCCTCAAGAGACGAGAATTATGATTAGGTTTTCGTACCAAATTTACTCAGTCTTTAATAAAAGACGTAGTTTTTTATCAATTTGTTCAGCAGGCTTTCTAGTCTGATATATAAAACTCAGAGTTTGTATGAATGTCTGCTTGAAATTCTGAGTATTTAATCTAAATCTAAACTTATTTATAAATGAAACTTTGTCTCTGTGTGTGTGTGTGTGTGTGTGTGTGTGTGTGTGTGTGTGTGTCCGTTACCTATAGACTCCGAAACGGCTGAACCGATTTTCTTGAAAATTTACACAGTTGTACTATAAGCGTCTGCGAGTGTTCTTAGCTAGGTTTTGTGTCGAGGTACCCCCGATAAATATCGATAATCGAAAAAATCGGGTTATAGATGGAGTGGTCCGATTTTAATCAAATTTGATAGACTCAGAGACAAAGACATAAGAAACGATATTCAGAAGTTTCAAGGTTGCAGTTCTTACAATAGTGCAGAAAATCGATTTATATATATATATATATATATATAAGGCAAGATGTTTGTGTGTGTGTCTGTTTATCAGTCTGTATGTCCTTTATACAAATCCACAATTTCTATTCGATTCTCACCAAAATTCACACAAATATTCTTTAGGCTGAGTCTGAGATTCAGGACCATGGATTAGTTTTAAAGCTTTCATTACACCCGAGCAACGCCGGGCTATACTGCTAGTGGATTAATAACTGGTTATGCAGGGGATTACAACAATTCAAAGGATAAATATTCACGAGTGTTTATTGCAATACAATTAAATATTTTGCATAAATTGTCAACACTTCTATATTAGTTCTTCCATGTATTTTGTACCAACAGAGTCAACTTATATGCCAAATTTTTCAGATGAGTAATTTCTATTATAATATAACTTTCATTCAAACTAGTATTCTTATCTTGGTTGTTGTTTTAATACTAATGTTCCCTTGTTACAATGCTCTAAACCCACTCAAGATAGTGTTACTCTTAAAATGTTTATCATGAACAAGTTGTGTAAAACGAATTAAATCGGAAGGGCCTAGAGAATAAAGAGTATAGATAACTACTGACTCTTGACACAGTAAAGATTAAGCTATATATCCACAACATTTCGGCTGCTGCAATTATATGTCACTTCGGAATTTTGAATCGAACACTTTATTCAATCCATGAGAGAAGATTGTTCTCGTTCCGTTTTTCAGGTTTAAAAGGATATCTTGTATCAGTTCATTTTCTTTCGTTTTTTTTTTATTATTATTTGCGTCGCTTGCATGTTTCTTCCACTGAACCAGAGTATTTGACCTTTCGGCACTCCACAACCCAGGGATTGAATTTACAACTGACAACAAGCCAGCTAGGTTTTAACCAAGACTTTAATCCACGAGGATAATCCAGTGGTGAAATCTGTACTCAGATAGTGGAATTCTTGTGCAACCTTTGTTTTCAAAGATACCCAGATGGTGTTCATCTATTGAGACGTGATTTGTTAAACAGTTTGTCAGAAGATGGATGCGAATTTTTTAAATGTCCTTGGCATGGCCAAGGATGCATTCCAGAAACTGAGTAGAGTATTAAGAGACGGAAAAATTTTGCTAGAAACAAAGAAGAGAGTACTGGATTGCTATGTGATGTCTGTTCTTCAATATGGCAGTGAATGCTGGACAATCTCCTCAGAGATGAAGGAAAGATTTGAAGCAACCGAAATGTGGTTCTACAGAAGAATACCGAAGATACCATGGACCGAACATGTGAGCAACGATGAGGTTTTGGAAAGAATAGAAACGAAAAGGAAACCCATACTTAACATCAGAAAAAACAGCTGAATTTCCTGGGACATGTAATCAGGAAGGAGGGCTTGGAGAATCTGATACTCACAGGTCACAGAGATGGAAATAGAAACAAGTAACGCGTAACATAATTGATGAGCTTATGCAAATAGATGGCAGAGTGGAGTTCGGGTGGGATAACAGAAGAAAGCATTCTAAGAGACTCTAGGTATAAGGAAATGTGGAGCGCCATGATCGACGACCTCCTGAAGGGACACAGCACATAAAAGAAGAAAATCCTCCAGTGTCCCCCCACCACACACACACACACAATCTTCATTTAATTTCACTGGTGTTGGTTAACCCACCTTTTTTTTTCTAACATAATCAGCCAAGACTGATTTCACCGTCTCTCTCCGGACGACGGAATCTCTATTCTCTTTCACCTTTACATTTAGTCGGCAGCTTTATCTAAATCTAAATATAAATCTACTCTAATCTAAACTTATTTATAAATAAAACTTCGTCTCTGTGTGTGCGTGTGTATGTGTGTGTGTGGCCGTTACCTATAGACTCCGAAACGGCTGAACCGATTTTCTTGAAAATTTACAAAGTTAAACTATAAGCGTCTGCGAGTGTTCTTAGCTAGGTTTTGTGTAGAGGTACCCTAGATAAATATCGATAATCGAAAAAATCTGGTTATAGAAGGAGTGGTCCGATTTTAATCAAATTCGATACACTCATAGACAAAGACATCAAAAACGATATTCAGAAGTTTCAAGGTTGCAGTTCTTACAATAGTGCAGAAAATCGATAATATATATATATATATATATGTATAAAAGGCAAAATGTTTGTGTGTGTCTGTTTATCTGTCTGTGTGCCCTTTATACAAATCCACAATTTTTATCCGATTCTCACCAAACTTCACACAAATATTCTTTAGGATGAGTCTGAGCTCCAGGACCATGGATTAGTTTTAAAGCTTTCATTACACTTGAGAAACGCCGGGCTATACTGCTAGTTCTTTGATAAAATGCACAGGCTAGATTTACAGAAGGGGGCTTGGTTCAAAAAAGATATCGCCAAAGATTTGAACTGCTTTCGAATACCTTCCTGATTTTAGACAGACATGTTATTTGCATTTTTTCAGGTGTATAGCTTTATGCGTGATAAACAGACCGTAACAGATTTTCTTTTGTTGTCATCAGATCTTCTGTCGCTATTTGCAGTAGCCAATATTTTACTTGCAGAATAGTTGATACTCTGAAGAGTGTTTAGAGTACCCATCATCTGCTGCGGTCATGTGTGCGGATCGCTACTTTGGAACGGTATAGTAGGCAGCAGACGATCTCTTTCTTGACGTTTTATGGATGGTGGAAACCGAAGTTCAATTACTGTCCTGAGAATATTTGCTTGCAATTTACAATATACGAATGCATTGAGCTCATAATCTACTCGACTGTTTAAGAAGACCAGCTGTTTTTTGAAATTTTGAACTACATGTCAGTTAAGCGCCATACGTGATACACGTTTGGACGATCATGTCTTGAAAGAGACATGACTGACTGAGCAGAAGATTTTCTCGTAGTTGGTTGCCAACCAAGGTTACAGAAACCAATCTGGCCTGCTATTTAACTCATATCTGGAGGGAGAAGAGACGGATTAATACTTTTTCCAATAATATTTGCGCGTAAGTGAATGTAACGAGTTCAACTGGAATTCGAACTCGGCTCTCTAATTTCTTGTTCTGAGCCGATATCCACTACGCCACAAAGCACATCCCAATGAAAGCTCTTATTACATTTACGCAGTTCAGTAGTGTCTGCACATATTTTTTCCTGTGGCTAAAGTATGAGGGTGTTATCGACGTGTAGTCGCCATAAAGCGGCCTTTTTAACTTTACAGTGATATTACTATAACAATTTCTTTGTAGTATCTCATGTACGTGTTTAGTATTGCTGAAGATAATGTAAATACTATAGCTAAACCTTTTTACTGTCGGTATATATCATATCGAATGAGAAAGGTAGATACTAATTTTCATTATTTTTTTTTTTTTGTCACTTTATGGAAAGAAAGCTTTTTGAAAACCCATTTTCATGTTCATTAATCTAATATTGACAGTTTACTAAGATGTTTTACTTAAAATATTTGTGAAAAATTTAATTAAAATGTGTTACTGGAGCTACAAACTGCTATTAAAAAAGAGTTGAAATTTTTGGGAAACATTATGGAGATATACGAATGTGCAGGGATTGTTGGGGTTATTTTAATGCTATGTTCATTCAGACATAGGCAGTCATAAATCTTCACAGATGTCTTTACTTTAAACATCCCCACAAGATATTGGAAATCAAGACCCTGCAGAGATTCCGTTCCTTTATTAATTGAAAATTGCTTTTCATTCTTGGGAAATACTGTGGTGTGGTTTCTTGTTAATTTTTCCACGGCTTAGAATTCGAAAATGCTTTTTCTTAAACCTACTCTCGTCCAAGGCGAGAGAGCCTTGTCTACTCGACTACATAACCCATATCTTCGCGAAGGTGAAACTGGTACACGCCTTTTGCAAGGGCATTTGTGCAAAAGTGAACACGCAAGACTAGCCCGAAATTTGAACTCGGCTCGGTGATTCCACTTTTGGCACGGACAAACATCGGCGCGTGGCGCTACGATTACCGGTGCAAAAAGTGAAATAGGCAAGCCGAGTTCAAATTACGACTAGTCTCCCGCGTTCACTTTCGCATAAATGTCTTTGGAAATAACCTGAACAGATGACTTCTACTATCAACGATTTATTTAAATAACAAAAGAGGTTGAACTCTTTAGTCTTGCTTGGCAGATAGTCTAAGAGAAGAACATCTCTGAATTTCAAACTGTGAAGAAAGCAACGGGAAACCAATACCCCCCCCCCCCCAATTTTTTCCAAGACAACTGACAAACAAAATTATGTTACTAAATGCGATATTTACTTAGCCTATTTTGATTCATCAAAACAAAGCATGTAAATGCAAGGTGTGGGTAAAGAGGCAAGATTTACTTAAAGCAAAAAAAAAAAAAAAACAACGCTGTGGAGAGTCATGATCGCGTATATCTTTAGAGGAAATATGCATAACGAGAAATATCTACAAGAGTGGACAGTCAGTTGATTAGAACACAGTTTAATGATGGCATCTGTCGTCTAAGATTGTCGCGAGTTCAACCTTTATTGTCACTTCATGGCAAAATATCTTCACCTGTCAACAAAGTAATTAAAGCATTCGTTACTTTTAACAGAAAAATATTATCTGTGGATATGGAAGACGTTATGTGGACCTTAATTTTGTTTTGAGAACGAATCAAATGCATGGACTCGAAACGCTAAATTGTATGTCATTGTTTAATGATTCAGTCAGGTCAATACATGAAAATATTCCGCTGAAGAGAATAGGAATTCTGTCAGATGAGTTTTGATGTAAATCGATTAGTAACAGACGACGGTAGATGTAGACGGAACAGACAAAATGAAATAGATATGAATAATCTTAAAGAAAAACAATGAAAAGACGGAACCACGGATAGAAGATATAGCAAATATAAAAACATAAAACGAAGGTATATATATATATATATATATATATATATATATATATATATATATATATATATATAAATGAAAACTTATCACTATACTTATTTCGAGTCAACCTTCCCTGAAGATCCGTTTAGGTGAAATCTTGGTAGCTTTGTTGGCTCACTAGCTTAATTTACTTACAGTAATATATATATATATATATATATATATATTACTGAATGAACGCATCGTTCATTCAGTAATGCATTAGAACACTCTTAGCTATTGGAGTATGTTTACATGGTATATCACACGTTAAAAGTCTGCCTTCTTCTACCGACGCCCATAGCTCAGAGGTAAAATCATCGTGTTTCAATCCTAGCTAAAAGCAATCGGATGTCTAACCGTGCTGATGAGCTGTAATACAGCGAAAGATCTGTCTGTGGATGTCTATATATATATATATATATATATATATATATAAAATCAGCTAAGTTCTCTAAAATCGGCTAGAATGATAGATAGAGAACTTAACCGATAAAGCAAGGTTGAATAGTATCTTTAAGCGAAATTCCTTCAGTCACAGACTTTTCAAAATTTTTCATATCTGCTGTTTCGTATCCAAACCTAAACAAAGCAATTTTCTAAAAAAAATTATTTATTTTTATTTATTAATCCGACTTATTTTTATAGTTTTAAACGTTATTTTTAGTGGATTCTAGTAGTTGAGTAGATACTCCGTTTATTTATTAAACAATCCACTAAAAATAACGTTTAAAGTGAAATTAAAAATCTATTGGATTAATAAAAGAAAATTCTTGTCTGATCGGCTAGTTCATTCTAGCTAAGTCGGTGTAAAGCACGTCGAATCTAGCGACATCAACTTTGGACAGTTTATAATTTTTGGTTTGGGTGCACAACAACTTAACTGAAAATTAGAAAAAGACAACTGAAATTGTCGACAGAATTTAACACAAGTTGTTGAAATTAATTAATGTTTCTTAAATGTACTTCTAGATAGATAGATATGAAAGCGTGTTAGATATGAAAAAGCTGATAGATGCACACACAGATACATAGATAGATAGATAGATAGATAGATAGATATAAAAAGCCTGATAGATAAACATGAAAAGATTAAGATAGATCAAATTTAAGGTATATCGTTGATAGACAGATAGAAAGATAGATCATATCAAAGATAGATAGATAGATAGATAGATAGATAGATAGATAGATAGATAGATAGATAGATATAAAAAGTCTGATAGATAAATATGAAAAGACTAAGATAGATCATATCTAAGGTATATCGTTGATAGATAGACAGATAGAAAGATAGACCATATCAAAAATTGATAGATAGATAGATAGATAGATAGATAGATAGATAGATAGATAGATAGATAGATAGATATGAGCAGACTGTAGATAGATAGATAGATAGATAGATAGATAGATAGATAGATAGATAGATAGATAGATATGAACAGGCTGTGATAGATAGATAGATAGATAGATAGATAGATAGATAGATAGATAGATAGATAGATATGAACAGGCTGTGATAGATAGATAGATAGATAGATAGATAGATAGATAGATAGATAGATAGATAGATAGATAGATAGATATGAACAGGCTGTGATAGATAGATAGATAGATAGATAGATAGATAGATAGATATGAGCAAACTGTGATAGATAGATAGATAGATAGATAGATAGATAGATAGATAGATAGATATGAACAGGCTGTGATAGATAGATATGAACAGGCTGTATAGATAGATAGATAGATAGATAGATAGATAGATAGATAGATATGAACAGGCTGTGATAGATAGATAGATAGATAGATAGATAGATAGATAGATAGATATGAACAGGCTGTGATAGATAGATAGATAGATAGATAGATATGAACAGGCTGTGATAGATAGATAGATAGATAGATAGATAGATAGATAGATAGATAGATAGATAGATATGAGTAGCTATAGATGGATAATTTATATCTAAGATAGATAGACATGCACAGCCTGAGATAGATAGACGGATGAAATTTGATAAAAAACAGAAGGCCATTTTTCCAACAGCTTCGTATTTCTTTTACTCTTTGGCACGCACACAGCGCAACAATTTATTTAAATTTCCCCTTTTCTGACTATATAAAAACTGTCTTTCTTTCTGTTCCAGTCCTATATTTAACATAAATTATTTATATCTCCATGCTGGTTGGATAAAAAAAAAAAAAAAAAAAAAAAAAGAAATCACTCGCCCAAGACTCTCATCCGCAAAAACCCAAACATATTTTAAGATCCTCTTTTTGTTTTCTTGTACATTTTTATTGCTCTAAGCTGCTAATATAATATCGAATGTTATCAGACATACATATGTAAGACAAAGGTAATATTTACGCGGGAAAAGATACATTGGTTGTCGTCTTCGAGGAAATGTGCGGACATTTGGTATCTACATAGATGAGCATTGCATTGCACACATATAGGAAGTCATACATTTCGTGTATAAAATTCGTATGCAAGTGTAAAAAGTATCATGGGACAAATTTTATCATATATGTGTACACGTCTACGAGTAATTTTATACATACATACACACACACACACACGTCTGTCTGGACATATAGTGTGTGTGTGCATGTACATGTTCATTTTTAGGTTTGCATACATATACAGCTACATGCTACGCATTTATATAAACATACACACACTCACATATATATAATAAAAATATAGTTTTTAGGTTTGCTATATTTATGGGTAAAAGTTCTCTACTATTTTAGGGCTAGAGCACACACACACACACACACACACACACACACACACACACACATATATATATACTTAAAAAATCATATTACTTTTTCACAATTATATTTTATGCATATAAGAATTTTTACGTATTCGGATATATATATATGTGTATATATATATGAGAATATATGTATATATATATATGTGTGTGTGTGTGTGTATATGAGAACATACGCGTATTTATATATACATATGTATTTCTGTTTTTCCATGTACATTCGAGAACATACGCACTCAGATTTTATATATATATATATATATATATATATATATATATATATATATATATGCGCAAGCCTATATCACACACACACACACACACAGATATGTGTGAGTGTGTAATTCGAAGCATATATTTGTACAAGTGTTTCTGCTATACGTGATATATTGATGTTAATGTGAAAGAGGCTAACAGCATATAGATCAATTCTTTGTTGAGTTATAGCTTCAAGGTCTGCAGATGCTGACTTAATGTACTGTCTGTGTAGATATTAAGAGAATATTTCACCGCCTGTGACAGTCAAAGATAGATACATGTTGTTAGGGCGGATTTGCAGAGAACAACTGGAATATTGACACAGAATTACAGCAGTGCCTTCTAGTGGCGTTCGGGGAGGGGTAAACGATAAAGAATTTTCAAACGAAGGACTTTTCTGAGCTGCTGAACGGGGTTAGAGCAGGGCTGTTCGGGTAACTGATACGGTCCAAAAAAAATCGATGCGCGAAAGAATATATATATATATATATATATATATATATATATATATATATATGAGGAGATTATATATATATATAATCTCCTCATTTTAATAGAGTCCGGTATAACAGATTTTAGATTGAACGAACTTTTACGAACATGATTAAATATTCTATTTTATTCCTGTATATTCGTAATTAATAAAATATCATTTTACACCCTCTCTTAAGCAAATCAAATAAACTTTAATAATTCAAATTTGGTTCGAAAAAAACTATCAAATTTTAAACAATTTAGATATCAAAACAAAGCCTGAGTTAAAATTTTAGATAGTGTCAATGTTTCATTGAAGTTATGTATTTTGTGTATTCTGAAAAAATGTCATTTAAAGTTTTTAGTTAAAACAATCACATTTTACTTCAATAGAAAATAATGAAATCATCGAAAAATTGATCAACATCAATAACAGAAAAAATAAGAAGCACATATGATAAGTCTTTGAATCCTTTACATTTTAATATAGGGAATCCACTTCTTTTCAATATCAACCAGTAATCTATTACCCATTGTTTTGTTTTTGTTTTTGTTTTTTGTTTGTTTGTTTTTTAACTTCAGCATGTTCAATTTCTGCTGTGGTAATTTTAATAATTGCATAATTATTATTAATTATTAAAAATTAATTATTAATAATTTTAATAATTGCTTAATTATTATTAATTATTAAAAATTAATTATTAATAATTTTAATAATTGCTTAATTATTATTAATTATTACAAATTAATTATTAATAATTTTAATAATTGCTTAATTATTATTAATTATTAAAAATTAATTATTAATAATTTTAATAATTGCATAATTATTATTAATTATTAAAAATTAATTATTAATAATTTTAATAATTGCATAATTATTATTAATTATTAAAAATTAATTATTAATAATTTTAATAATTGCTTAATTATTATTAATTATTAAAAATTAATTATTAATAATTTTAATAATTGCTTCCCATAGATCTGCTTTCGTATTATACTTTTTGCCACCTTCATATAATTTCATTTTCATATTTGACCATAGATTTTTGATCGGATTCAGACCAGGGTTTGATGGTGGCCATTTTATTATCTTCTCTCTTGTAAATCATTTATGCTCAAAGAATTCACGGGTAAGCTTAAATATATGAGAAGGAGCATTGACGCACATAAATACACACTTCACTTTGAAACTGTGAGACTGGGACTTGTACCATGCAAAGAAAGTCTTGTTCGGAAAATCATAATATTTTACACTGTTCAGTTTAACTCTTTCATCGACTTTGAATCGTCCAATGATGGTTTAATCAACAATTCCAGGGAGTATTATAACACTGTCTTCTTTTAGCCACAGCAACGTCTGAATTGGACAAAAATCCATCCTTTGGTCTTTCCATCGAGTCCATCACACGTCACTCGAAATTCGTCCATGAAAATTGCTTCAGAAAAGTCAGTTTTCACGTATTTATTGACTCAATTTTGACGCTTTAAAATATTTGTATTAGTGAGAGGAGAATTTTTAAGATCCCAATTCACAAAGTATTCTACACCATTTGCCCTTTTTGACTCCCCAAATTCCAACTTTTCCAAAGATCTGAGCACTATCCAAAATTGGTTGTTTTGTAATCTATCTTCAGTTTACGTTTAGTCAGTCAGTTAAGTGCTATATGTGATACACGCTTTGGGCGATAATGTCTCGAATGAGACATGACTGACTGGGCACAAGATTATCCCGCAGTAGGTTGCTATTGCTCTGTGGTAGACTGGTTGCCAGCCAAGGCTATAGAGCCCAATGTGTACTATTATTTAACCTATAACTGGAAGGAAGAGCCGGATTAATGCCTTTATCTCAGAAATGTTTTAAAAGTGTTGTGCCCGAATATGATTGTCATTACAGTGTTTCCAGTGGAAACAGTTGACGATGACCGGCGAAGATTAGAATCAGAAACTGAAGTATCGCATGGTTATTGACCTTTTGAAGTATGGAATAGATCACTCGGTAAGAAATCTGATTGCATGCAAAATGTCTACCGTGAGGATTGCCCTTTATACGCAATACAGTTAAATGTAGGGCTGATAAGTATCGTCGGCTGAAAGCGAACGGCGGTCAGGGTTGGACTGCGAAATTAACCTCTGTTGAAAAATAAAAGTATCCTTTCTGCTGATGGAATGTCAAACGGACAACCACAAAAACATCGAGGAAAATACTTAGTATTAGCACTAAAATGAATACACATTATCATCTGAATCCAATATAGACAGATTAGAATTATGAAACACATATGAACGCTGCTTAACATGTTAGATACACGTGAGATCGGCTTAAACAATGTCAAAACAGACAACTTCTCATCTTCTTCGTGGGCTGTGTCCCTTCAGGGTGTAGGCGATCATGGACTTCCACTTGGTCCAGTCTTTTGTCGCTCCCAATATTTTTCCAATTGGTATCTCTTCCAAACCCGGACCCGCCATCCATTTGCTCAGACCTATCAAGTAGGTCTTTTACATTCCCCAGTCTCGCTTTCTTGCTCTCCGTCCTGTGAGTATTAGATTCTCCAGGCCCTCATTTCTCATTACGTGTCCCAGGAACCTCAGCTGTCTCTTCCTGGTGTTAGATATGGATTTTCTTCTTGCTTGCATCCTCTCCAACACCTCATCGTTGCTCACATGTTCGGTTCATTCGCATTTGTTTTGTAGAACCACATTTCTGCTGCCTCGAACTTCTCCTTCGTCCTTGAGGAAATCGTGCAACATTCACAGTCATACAGAAGGACAGATATCACATAGCAGTCTAGCACTCTTTTCTTTGTTTCTAATGAGATTTTCCTGTCTCTCGGTACCCTGGTTAGCTTTTGAAATGCGCCCTTGGCCATGCCAATGGGTCTTCGGATTTCAAAGTCGCACTTTCTATCCTTTGCCAGAACGCTTCCCAGGTATTTACATATCTTCACTTGATTTATATTAGTTTTTCTAACCTCTAGTTGGCATTTAGGGTCTTCTTTTAGCTGATGGCCATGCGTTCAGTTTTCTTGAAATTTATGCTGTCCTTTCTTGTCGTCATCTCTTGCTACCTTCTGTAGGAGGTCTTGCATTTTCTTTTCCGTGTCTGCTATCAGCACCGTGTCATCTGCGTATTTTACATTGTTGAGATTGTGGCCGCTAATGAAATATACCAAAATATGAAGCTTACATAAAGCGAAACATGTCAAATAAGTTTCCTTTTTGTTCCTTATTCTATCATATATCTATATCACACACACACATACACACACACATGCATATATGTCAATAAATATACATATGGGTGTATACGCAGGTACACAAACATATAAATATTTTCCTGGTGTTAATAGAAGAGTGCTTAACGTAATATAATAGAGCTATTAAGTATATGTTAATAAATATACATATTATTCTACGTCTGCCGTATGACTCACAGTTTCATGCACTATGCAATTATAATATGCAGCTGATGATTGTATAGTGCATAAAACTATGTGCTATAAACGTAGGATTATATATATACTCACATACACTATACTAGTCCGAAAATTTGGTTGTACTCTTTGAATTTCGAAGAATCTCCCTAAATTTGAATGTTATAGGTCTTTTTAAAAAAAAATAATTTGCCAGCCAACTTCGAGCCAGAGGGTCGTTTTTTCTTTCTGAATATATTTATTCTAAAATAATAATAATAATAAAAATAATAATAATAATAATAATAAAAATAATAATAATAATAATGATGATAATAGGGAAATTAACCTATTGCTGCATAAAGATTCTAGCGTTTTGGCTTAATCTAGCTAGCTGGCTAATGTCAATCTTAAGGTTGGTGGGTTTAAAAATTTAGTTAACCCACTCTTTAAAACAATTGGGTACCTTAGTTTCATCATCAGCTTACGAGGAACTAAGCGAACTTACTAACTATTAACCCCAGAGTGTGGCCGCAAACATTTGGTTTTATATATATATATATGTGTGTGTGTGTGTGTGTATGTATAGTTTCGATAAGACTCAGACAGAATGGTAAATATACAAGACAATTTCTAAAATTTTTATTTTGACATTTCAACGATCAATCAATTTCTCTATTGACGTCGTTTGATCGGCGAAACATGTCAAAATTGTTATATATATATATATAATTTATTTAAACATTATTTTTAATAGATACTCGTATTTGAGTAGATACTATGTTTTAATTAAACTGTATACTTTTATATATAACTCTACCGGCCAGAATATTTTTTGACAAATTTTGTTATCAAAATATGTGTCATTTGGCAGGATTCGAACCTGCGTCCTTTAACAACAGAGGGAAAGCTATCAACTGATCTGATGCGTCTTAGACCACTCGACCACAAATAATTTCACAGTCCAAATGAAGCAGAATCAAGCCTTATAAACGATTTATTGCAAATATCCATCTCTGCTCAAATGTCCAAACGAATAAATATGTCGGGATTGGTAATTCATTTCGAAAATTTCCGAAACTTACCATATATATATATATATATATATATATATAGTTTATGCGAGTCGTTTAGTGTGTTTGTTCATCGATATTCATAGGAGGGCTGTTCGTAATTGAATTGAGGTTTATCGGTGTTCCTTCGGGGAATTCAGTAAAGAAAAAATCAGGAGCTCAGCAAATAATTCACACTTGAACTTTAAAAATATCAGCGTTTAAAAATTTATCATTCCCATCTTTCGCGATGGTTTTTTTTTCTTCTTTTTCTTTTAATGTGGGGGGGACAAGATTCTAAATGACGATGCAAAAGGGCAGTTGTTAAGAGAATTTGGAACGATTAAAATACTTGTTATATCCAGAACATTTTCACTTCAATGGAATCTTCCGGATGTTTTTGACCGAAGAACGCTAATTCTTTATTACGAATTGGAACACTGGAAATTTTACTGTAAAACATTTCAAAGAGCAACTCGCCTCTCTGAATTACATATTTGATCACAATTATTTTTCTGGGCATCTACCCTTTTTCTGACAACACCCGCTCTTAGCATAAAAATGCAGTACAGTAAACTGTGCTAGCACAATTTAAAATGTGAAGACCCACACTGATCGTAGAAAATTAGCCGCGTGTTATAAGAGTATCTTTTTAGAGTAACTTAATTTTTATGAGTTAGATATTAACGGATATAAAGAAAAAAGATTTTTTTCTTATTCTTTTAAGAAAAGTTAAACGGATTAGATATAAAGAAATATTAGTTGAATAGTCATGTTTCTTATTCGCATTCTTTTTCTTAGTGGCATCTCCTTCATGGCTCTCCACGATTTCTTGTCCTCGGCAGTTCTTAATAATTTTTTTTCTTTTTGCTGTCTCTGCTAAATCTTTCTTCCACCATCCATTTACTCAAGCTCGCTTGGTAGGTTATGCGTTATTTTCCTCTACCTCTCTAGCCTTCAATCTGTCCTGTGAGCGTCAAATTTTCCAAGCCGCCTTTCTTCATTTTGTGCTGTGGAAATTTCAACTGTCTCTTCCTGATGTGAATTATTAGTGTCCTTTTTGTTTCAATTTACTCTATAACGTCGTTGTTGTTCGCATGTTCCCTCCATAGTATTCTTAGTATCCTTCTGTAGAACCATACTTATGTTGCTTCAAGTCTCGTCTTCATCAGTGAAGAGACTGTTCACCATGTTTCTATAAAACTGAATGTTTTGTCAGTCGCTGAATTTATTCCGATGAACAGAAAAAGTGACTTTGAAAACCAATTGCGGGCCCCCTAGGTCGTCTATTGCGCTGCATACGGTCTGCATTTTGTTCAGGCTCTTCCACTTACAGCCTAATATATATATATACCTGCCAACTTCAGGATGATCACATTACTTTTTCATTCCTTGCAACTTACATTGTCTACTCAATTGTTCTAATCCTGACAGGATACGAAAAAATGAATTCAACTTTTTTCTTTTAACGCAGGGGGACACATTTTAGATAAAAGATATAGTGAAAATAAACTTGAATAACTGAATTACGATGCAATGAAATCGCTTAAAAACATATTCGATTCTTGCATCGACGTAATAAGTTAATGTAGGATACATTTCTACAACGGAAATAAATTTCTATCAGAAGAGTTATGTGAATTCAAACGAGTGACTTTTAGAATTTTGTTGAATAAAGATGTCAGCAGTATTTTATAACGATAATGACTTCAATTAGTTCTTCAGTCAATTGAGATTAAAATTCGATTCATCGAACGCAATCAAAAATTCTCGATGCTTATATTTACCCCTGTCGACAAGTTTCACCATGTTTGCTTGCTTGTTTTTTTTGTATTTTTTTCTGCGTCGCTGGTTTCATCTTGATAAATTTCAGCGAAACGAACCGTTCCGCATTTTATATAATTAACCACCTCAGAGAGGATGCTTTTCTACCTTCATTAACAGAGACCGACAAAAAAAGGAAAAGAAGAAAGTAAAACGAAAATATAAACTCGGAGATTAAACGAAACACGAAACAAAAAATATGCAGATCCCTACCGATAAAAATTCAATGAATGGATCAGATGAGAGATTGGTAACGAATAAATATTCAGAATGAACAGAAAAAAATTTATAAAACCAATCGCATATTCTAAACAAATGAGTTTATCTAAGGAAATATCTCAAAGGCGCCACACATCCTGAAAATCTACAAGAAAAAGATACATACATACATAAATACATAAATAATTTATGAATATTTAATCAAAGTCATGCCCTGATTTCTCAGTCTTTATATATATCTGTAATTTTTGTGTATGTTTATATCAAAATAAAACAAAAAAGTGCCTAAAATCAATAAAAAAAATCGTTTCGAAAATGTTACATCTACAGGATTAACAAAAGTTAGCCATTGCTGTTTGACCTCGCATGATCTCTCATTCGAGAGATTTACCAAGGGAAGCAAATCGTTTTTGTTTTAGTTTTTCGTATCCCTACCCTGTTAGATAATTTGTTTGTATACTTTTTTTCCTCATATAAACGACGGAGTGTAGACTGAACTTGTGGTAATGAAAGAAGTCCCGGGGTCATGGGTTTCGACGTAAGTGACCAACTCCTTGGCGTTAGTGCATTGAGCCGTTTAGTGACATACATACTTGTCGACAGATCGAAGTCAGAGTTGATTAGCTTAATAAGGATAGGAGAATGAATGAGTTAAAATCTTTCGTTTGATCGACAAAAGTCTATCAGTGAAGGATCAATATGGGCTTTGCCGGACAGAATGGGTTGGATTTGAGAGGGGAAATAGGAAAGGAAAAAATGCAAGTTGAAATTAGAAATAATGTAATATTTGATCGTATTTTTGTCGATGGGAATAAAAAAATGTAGATTTAAAAAGCAAAGGTAAGAAGAAACGAAAATAAAAGGATGAAAAAGGAAAAATATGATTAAAAAGAAAGAATAGATAAAAAAAAAAGACGTGATGAAAGTGAAGGAAAAAGAATAAAAAAAAGAAATATAGGGTAAGAAAAATACGGAAAGAAAAATAACCAATGAATAAATGGAAAAACAAAGAATGCAGAAACGAAATAAAAATAAAAAAAGGAAAGAATGAATTCATTCGCTTTTTATGGTTTATCAACCCTTTGTAATTTATTTAAAGCCTGAAAATATTTTTAGATTGTAACATTTTTTAAAAAATAATAATGGTTTAGTGATAGAAGTCTTATTAATTAACCCATAGCGTTGGAGAAATGGATTCATGCCTTTCTCAACAGTATTTGCGCCTAAGTGATTTTAGTGAACCCAACTAGAATTGGAACTCGGCTCTCTAATTATCAATTTCAAACCATTATTCATTACACCACCCGCACATCCACGTTTACAACACCAGGTATTCCCAAATGGTCACTTCTCCAGGTACCGACGTTGCTTAATCGTACGGGAACCATTGTCTGAACGTGAGCAAAAGGTAAAAGAGAAGAAAGAAGAAAAAAATAATAAAGCAGGTTTGTTTAAAAATAAATAAATAAAAAACAAAGACGAACAGAAGTGAAGAAAATGGAAAAGGAAAAAGTATCTAAAAGAAGAAGGAAGTAAAGAAAGAAAGAAAAAGAATGAAAGCAAATTAATGAACACACTTTGAGTGATGGAAAAAACAACAACTTACAAATGAAAAAAATAACAAAATCAATAATAAAGAAAGATGGCATGCTCTGTCATTTAAAATTCCCTATGTTGGAAAATGTTATCATTTTATCGCTCCTTTACAGCCCTTTGGAAAATATAAGATTGATTATCTCTTCGAAGATAAAATTAATAAAAATCCGTTGTTCCCTCTTTAGAATGTGGTTTCCGGCTTTCTCTTTTCCAATCTTTTCTTCTTTTTTTCAATTGGAGTAGATAGGCTAAACTATCGCCCGGTTCACACCCCAATCACGTCTATTGAACAGGTGAAGAGGCTCATCCCTTGTTCCCTCTTTAAGATGTGGTTTCCGGCTTTCTCTTTTCCAATCTTTTCACTCTTTTCTTTTTTCTTTTTTTTTTTCAATTGGAGTAGATAGACTAAACTATCGCCCGGTTCACACTCCAACCACGTCTATTGAACAGGTGAAGAGGCTCATCCCTTGTTCCCTCTTTAAGATGTGGTTTCCGGCTTTCTCTTTTCCAGTCTTTTCACTCTTTTCTTTTTTTTTTTTTTTTTTTTCAATTGGAGTAGATAGACTAAACTATCGCCCGGTTCACACTCCAACCACGTCTATTGAACAGGTGAAGAGGCTCATCCCTTGTTCCCTCTTTAAGATGTGGTTTCCGGCTTTCTCTTTTCCAGTCTTTTCACTCTTTTCTTTTTTCTTTTTTTTTTTTTCAATTGGAGTAGATAGACTAAACTATCGTCCCGGTTCACACTCCAACCACGTCTATTGAACAGGTGAAGAGGCTCATCCCTTGTTCCCTCTTTAAGATGTGGTTTCCGGCTTTCTCTTTTCCAGTCTTTTCACTCTTTTCTTTTTTTCTTTTTTTTTTTCAATTGGAGTAGATAGACTAAACTATCGCCCGGTTCACACCCCAATCACGTCTATTGAACAGGTGAAGAGGCTCATCCCTTGTTCCCTCTTTAAGATGTGGTTTCCGGCTTTCTCTTTTCCAATCTTTTCACTCTTTTCTTTTTTCTTTTTTTTTTTTTTCAATTGGAGTAGATAGACTAAACTATCGCCCGGTTCACACTCCAACCACGTCTATTGAACAGATGAAGAGGCTCATCCCTTGTTCCCTGTTTAGTATGTGGTTTCCGGCTTTCTCTTTACCAATCTTTTCACTCTTTTCTTTCAATTGGAGTAGATAGACTAAACTATCGCCCGGTTCACACTTAGTGGCGTTATTGCCTTGATTGGAGTGTAATGATTAAACAAAATGTTATTGACACAAAAAACCGATATTATATATCATTTACATACGCTGTTAATTGTTTTACTACAGAAATGCATAAGAGATATTTGTCTATACTTCTGAGATGAAATAGTATTTACACTATTTACATTGTTCGGATTGTTGTCGTTATCTTTTTTGTCATATTCACAACGTTTCGGTCGTTTTACGCAAGGGGTTGTGAGTTCAATACCTGGCTACAACAGTGGTGTACAAATAACTTAGTTTTTTTTTTTCTTTAGCTCAACTAAGACATCCGGAAATAACCTGGCTCATGGAACGAGAACAATGTTGTTGGCAGAAGAAGGTTATAAGGGTGCGATGGGTAAATTGTCGATCTTTTTTTTAAAATTTTGCACATGCGTGTTTTTTTTTGTTTTGTTTTTTGTCGTCTGCACAGTATAGAAAGGTCATTTAGGTGCCGTCTTTGAGAAAAAGAGCAACGTGATGTAATTCACTCCGCCAGAAATTTAGAAACGGCATGCTGTATTGCTTGGCATTCGTGTCGGAAGCTCCAATACAAACATTTCAGAGTGTTTGGATGTCAATCTGATAACAGTGTAAAGGATTCGGAAAGGGTAGGATGAGTCTAATGCTGATTACGAAGGTACAGCAGCTCAGAAAACTCACTCTGATAAGAAAAGAACTGAATTTGTTGGTGGGGGTCTCAGACTCAACACGTTGGCCTACATCAAGTGTCTTCAGGAGGTAGTGTTGTCATTGGATTAAAAAGTTGGCTACTGGAAGACCCTATGTCTGGCAACAGGATTCTGCACCATGCCACAAAAGCTGGAGAACTCAGTCATGGCTGTCAGACAATTTCTGCGACCATGTCACCTCTAACATCTTACATCTGGTCAACTCCTCAGATTGCAACCCTCTTAATTATTATCAGTAGGGCTAAGTTGAGCGAGAGATCATCAAAACACCATGTAGGACCATAGGTGAACTGAAAGCATTCACCATCTTAAACAAGGAGACCGTTCAGAAGAGTTTCAGAAGATTCCGAAGTCGTCTGGATGCCGTGGCTGAAGCCAATAGCGATTTTATTGAATAAATTTACTCTTTAGTATTTCAAAATATTTATGTGTAATTTTGGTAAATATATCTGTTAAAATGAGATGTCACTTATTTTAATTTCCGCGTAATTTAGACAACAATTTATCCATTGCCCAATGTATAGTACAGTCACGTTTTCTTTTAATATTTTTCCAAAACGATATAAAATTTGTGCATGGTATATCGTAATTATTTTAAGATTCAAAATAGTTTCAACCCTGCCGTTATTTTTATTCCAGTCAACAAGCAAAGTGTTAACAAATATAAATATAATTTGATGAATCCCATCGATTAATTTTATTAGAAACGCCTTTAAAAATTGTTCCATAATATTTTTAATCAAGTCAAAGAGATAAACATTAATCTCCATTTTCATGTCCGCAACGATATTAATGAAGAACTTAATTTACTATGACGAGAAGGAAACGTTATAGTCGCCATTGTTGTTTCAAGTCTACGGTTCCTTTTTATTATTTAAAGCACAATTATAGTCCTATTTTTATTGCTTTTGCCTGTTGAAAATTTAACTTTATTTTCTGGTCAGTGTAAAAAAATACATTTTCTAATGTCTGTAAGGGAAGATGTTTTCATAAATCGAGCAATATGTTTCATGAAGAAACATTATTTTGGATATTCAAAATAAGGACAAGAATCGATTCGTTCATTTAGATTTAAAGAACTGACATAAAACTGACATTTTTGGAATATTTAGAATATGATCAAATTATGGCATCTTCGTCGAACCAAACTGTTAATGTTTTGACGAAAACATTTTTCTGCCTTTAGCTTTTATGAAAAGCTGCTCGTTCGATATCATTAAACGTTTCATTCAACACTCTTTACAGTCGGCAGCAACTGGCTAGCAATGTCAGAAATGTGATAGCTTCATTAAATTCGCGAATTTATCTCGGAGGAGGAATATGGAAAGAAAAACAAAAAGCGTTACGTTATGGACACACAAGCCGAAAATAATCGACTAGAGATTCAAATCAAGAATTAACAGTGTTGACTAGTATAATCAAGTAATCTCTATAAATCCTGCTTCTTAAGTTAGATGGATAAATGTATTTACACTTCTGACAAAACCCGATACCTATATAAAGACTACCCCGAAATTGTTAAAACCTGTAGATAATTCTATAATCTTAGATTAGCAGGAGCTATAATCTAAATATATTATGGTCCCAGTATCGCTGAAGGATTTCATTTTCGACAAGAAAGGTATTAGGAAGGAAAACACAGGAATAGATTAAGAACAGTGCTGATCACCAAGCTTATAGGACAGGTGATAAAATGTAAATAAAAGTAGTTTTCACAAACGAAAGGACATCCAACGTTTATGGTTTTTGTTTGAATTTTCAATAAAGGCGAAATCTGCGGTTGATCAGTTGATAGCCGTTTCAAAGATTTGGTCCGACAAATGGTATAGGGTGTGTGTTGTAAAGTGACACTGCGTCGGGGAGAAGTAAATAGGGACATGACGAAATGAAAAAAACAAAAACAAAAAAACAAACAAACAAAGAAAAACAGGTATTTTTTTTTTAAAGAAATGAATTCTGCTCCGACGAACTTGAATCACTGGTGCCCCCCACCACGAGAATTTCCTCGTGCAACCAGATTGGCATGTGAAACTCCCTTCCGTATACTTGCTTTCCTGACGGCTAAAACTACAGGAATTTAAACGCAATGTCAATACCCATCTCTTATCCACTTGACTCCAGTCCTTTCTACATCACCCCGTATATCTAGCTTTCTCTCTACCTTCGCAACTGTCTTCTTCTATGTTCCCATCCTTCTCTTGCCTTTTCTCTGCCACCCCCTGTAACTGGTTTGTCTTTCTCTTCGCTCTCTTCCTGCCTAACTTTTACTCTCTTATGTAGCCCCCTGCGCATCAGTGGCGGTACCGCCTTGCTTGGGGGTGAAACGTTAAAAAAGTTAGAAAATAAATTCCACTGAACCTTTTGAGGGGATGGTATTTTGTTTTACGGCATATCAACCTGAATGGCTCATGTAATGCCGACAAGATTTTTAGTATAGATTCGTATGAATAGAATATGTGGTCTTTGTAAGAAATCAGTTTAAAGGTCAGGTTTGTGGTGCAGTGGATATCGACTCGGAACGACAAAACAGGAAGCCGAGTTCGAATTCCAGTTGAATTCTTTGTATTCACTTGCACACAAATACCCTTGTGAAAGGTATTAATCCGTCACTTTCCTCCAGTTATGGGTTAAATAATAGGACAGATTGGGTTCTATAGCGTTGACTAGCAGCCAGTCTACCGCAGAAAGCAATGACAACCTACTGCGGGATAATCTTCTGCTTAGTCAGTCATTCTCTTTCGAGACATGATTGCCCAAATTGTGTATGACGTATGACACTTAACTGGCTTTATTTTTGTAAAGAGGGTTTTGTCGAGAGTGAAATGTTTTGCTGGTGAATTTTTTTTTATTTCAAAAATGTATTGCTGGTATTTTTACTATAAAAATTTATTTTCATACTGTAGCGTGGTATGCACATAAGATAAACGCATAAACAGGGAGAACCCCAGGCACCAGAAAAGGAGAAATCACGTAGCTTCTTTACGAGATTTACACATCACAACAATAGCGTCGCTGATAGGATATCTGACCACGCTGGACAATCTGGAGAATGTGGAGACGTGGATTAGATGTTTTGCAGTGCTGGCTAGGGTTAAGGAAATTGAGAGATAGGCAAAACAAAGGAAAAGAAAACGAGATTACAGATATGTTCCTCACAACAGTAGGATGTGAATCAGTAAAGAAAGTTTCGACGATGGCATACCCGAAAGACCTAGAAGATTTAGCTTTACGAAGAAATCGTCGAAATAATAATAAAAAAGAATATTAAATCAAAGAGGAGGTGAGTCATCATTGAAAGAACAAAGATTCTTGAGACGAGACAACAACCGAACGAGTCTATCATGCAATTTTTACAGCAATTACAAAAAAAAAAAAAAAAGAAAAAAAGCCAAGCACTGCGAATTCGAAAAACTTGGCAGTGATGAAATAACCGCAGAAGATAACCTGATTCAGTTGCGCATGATAAAAGACATGCATGATTCCTAAGATATTGGAAAAGCTGCAAGATGTTAATTTGAACTTAGAAGCCAGTCTGGAATTCGTACTGCAGTTAGAATTGATAAAACAGTTCAACCAACAGCAGAATGAGAGAGAGACGCGTATAGCACAAAGAAATACAAAGGTCAATGCAAGTACTGAAATCAGTTTATTGCATATCAGAGAAAAAAATAAACAAATGCCTAGTTTTTGGTAAAACATGCCTAATCTCAAAAAAAAAATCACTTTCAGAAAGTAAGTAAATACAAAAGAAAACTTGAAGAAACTGAAGACATACGAATTGCTACAGAAAAGAAGGAAATATTTGCAATAAAAACACGGATGAAAACCTGGAAAAGAGTAAAAATAAACGCGAAATATTTTCAGATGCAGAGAAGATACTAGCAGCGATGTTATGCTAATACCAATGAATTTTTATAGGACATGAAAAAGCCTAGGTTAAAAAAAAAGTCTACCTTACTATTAAATCACTTCGATGGAACCACAAAGCATTAGGCACGTTTGAAGGAATATTCGAAACAATGAATTGTTTTGAAATCATACTTCTAACAATGGTAGCATGTACGAAAGACCACGGTTTGCCAAGAATGAGTCGATACATAGAAACGGATTAATTTGGTAGAATCTGAAGAACATAAAATAGTATTATTAAATGTCCTGGGCATGACGGTAAACTGCATCCAGCAGCAAGGATGAGAGGTTGTGAAGAGCATGGAACCACCTCATAATTGTTGTTGTTCCCAGGTCTATCCTGACCCGGAGTGGTAGCACCTGTTAGGAACCCAGCTATGGGCAAATAGTTAACCCCTCAAACTGGGGTCAAAACACTATGAAAGTATAAAAGTATACTTTTATAGAAAAATATACATAAAAATAGACTTTTATAGAAAATAAATATTTATTAAGAAAAAATTATTACAATAACACATTTTTGAAAGAAAAAATTATTCTCAGCAAAACATTTTTGAATACAAAACTAGGTGACATTTTCAGTTTTCTAAAATAAAAAAAATAAACATAAAAAACTTTCATTAAAATCTCACTAAATCAACCTTCTCACTATAACCGAACATTAAAATAAAAATACCTTAAAACCCTACCTTTTTTTGCATTAAGCAACCCACAGAGATTGATAAGCCGTTTAACAAAACTCAAACCCAAACTATAACCCAAACAGTTGCTTGAAGGTGAATCATCATCCAAAATATATCAAATCAAGGAAAATGCCGATAAATATTTTACCTATAATAGTGGCAAAGTTAAAAGTAACGCTTCCGTAGGGAATTTTGGAAAAAGTCATGAGGTGAGCAATTGGGCTTCACCAATAGTTGCTATTAAAAAGACCGACTGAGACATTAGAATAAGCGCCGATTACAAAACTGGGGTTAACCATCAGATACGTTCCGATTCATTTCCTCTACCAAGTATCGAAACCGCGAGTCATGAATGATCAAACATGAAGCATTTTGCAAAGATTAACTTATCAATTCAGCATATGACCAAATTGAAACAGATGACAATGCGTATGTGAAGCGTTTGGAGATAGTCCTGTGGATGAACGTAACGAAAGGCGTTGGTTTCGGAAATTCAAGTCAGAAGATTTGTCTTTCCATGATGAACCTCACAGTGGACGACCAGTGGTCTTGAATGACGGAGTCCTGAAGGCGGCCATTGAAGAGGACAGTAGTCTAACGTGCGGTGAACTTGATAATCATCTTCGTGGGAAATCCTTCACCAATGAAGCAAACTTGCGCAAAGCCCTCACGGACTTCTTTGCATCAAACTCCCTTGAGTTCTACCGCAAGGGCATTGAACAGCTAGAGAGACGTTGGCAGAAGGTGCTGAATGCTGATGGCGATTACTTCGACTGCTAAATATAAGTTACACATATTGTGAAGTGTTTGCTTTTTTTTTTTTCCTTTAAAAACGGACAGAACTTTTTTGGTTACATTGTAGAAAGAAAGAAAAGGGAAACCAATATTAGCTCACGCTGTTCAATTTAGAACCAGATTCGAATCCGAAGATGTAGAAATGCGAAAAAAAGAAACACGAGGAGACAGAGGATGGGGAAACCGAAATAAAACAGAACACGAAGGAAACTTGAAATGAGTTAACAGGCCTGAAGCTAGGTCAAGATCTCCATTAAAGTGGACACAAGAAAAAAAAAGAGCGAAGCAGACTATTCAGAATATTCAGAAGGACCAATAGAGCAACTAGAGGCGTCAAAACTCTCAATCGAGTCGGTGGGGTAGCGTGGTATGCAAATGAGATACATGCATAAATAGAGCGAACCTCAGGTACTAGAAAAAAAGAAATCACGTAGCTTCCTACGAGATTTATAAATAACAACACGTACTATCTTAGTGCATTGACCCGAGTTTTGGGGTTAACTATTTGCTTATATCTAGAACCTTAACAAGTGCTACCACACCGGATCAGGGTGGACTTAGGAAGAACAGCAATTAAGAAGTGGTTCCCCGCTCCTCAAAATTTCTCAATCAGAGACCTTGCTGCCGGATATAATTTATCGTCATACCCAGGATGATGAACTGGATGGTAAAGAAAGGAATGACATAAAAACATGGTAACGAAAAGAACAAAATCATTTTTTTTTAAAATGAAACGTCATTCTTTCGGCCACATAGATTGGGCACATTATTCTATTGAAATATTCCTTGGGTGCTCATTTTGGTTTTTGCGACAAGCCCAGAGAAATAAATATGAACGAAGAATCTACTCAAATAAAATAAACATTTCGGAATGGAAGTTGACATTTTTAAATACGAACAAATATTAATGTATTTTAGCAGTGGTAGACTGACCCACAGGGGATACCGTGAAATTTCCCGGTGGGCCCCAAAGTAATGGCCTGTCACTTTAGAAATAACAGAAAAAAGTAAAACCTAAATGAAAAATATTGCGTCAATGATGGGAAGATTTAAATATGGCTTATTTGGGGCTAAAATTTATTTCGGTAAATCATAAATATACCCCGTTTCTTGTTTTGGGATTGAATGTGACATTTTACATGTTTTTCCGGTAGAAATTTTATGTCATTAAAGAGAACGGAATCTAAACAGAAATACATCAATAAGTTTGTAATCACGAGATGGAAAAAAAACTTTCGTCTTCCACAATAAATACTTATTTTTCAATATTCTTTCTTGTCAATGTACATAATTCAGTGTTAAATAAATTCAATATCATACAGTAAAAAATCAGATTAAAACTCAGCTAAGTACACACCATACTATATAAATTTATCCGCTTTGATATATACATACATGCATTGTGGTGCAGTGGATTTTTTTTTAATCATATCACCCCAAGCAAGGCGGTGACGCCACTGATGCGCACGGGGCTACTTAAGAGTAAAATGATTGGAAAGGAGAAAGCCGGGAACCACATCCTAAACAGGAAACAAGGGATGAGCCTCTTCACCTGTTCAATAAACGTGGATGGAGTGTGAACCGGGCGATAGTTAAGTCTATCTACTCCAATTGAGAACAAAAAAAGAGAAAAGAAAAAAGTGAAAGAAGATTGGGGGGGGGGGAGAAAAGAAAGCCGGGAACCACATCCTAAACAGGAAACAAGGGATGAGCCTCTTCACCTGTTCAAAAGACGTGGGTGGAGTGTGAACCGGGCGATAGTTAAGTCTATCTACTCCAATATAGGCTCGAAATGAGAAATCGGAGAGCCGTGTTCGAATTCCAGTTTAATTCGTTGCATTCACTTACGCGAAAATACTTTTGGGAAAGGTATTTATCCGTCTTTTCGCTTCAGTTATAAATTAAATAACAGGACAGATTAGGTTCTATGGCAACCAGACGACCACAGAAAATAATGACAACCTAGTGCGGGAAAGTCTCCTGCCCTGCCATGTCTCGAAAGAGACATGATCGCTCAAGCGTTTATCATGTACGACACTTAACTGCCTTATATAGATAGATAGATAGATAGATAGATAGATAGATAGATAGATAACATAGTACATTTGGTATGTAATCCAGGTAAATTCCAAAAGAGACGAACTCCAGAGAACTCAATGTTAAATTCATTTGCAAAGTAATATTTTATAAAGGATTTTCCATTATTACCATGGATGATTGCCTACAGTTGTAACATTTGGATCTGACGAGCCGCGTTAAGAACATCAAAGCGGTGAAATATGTATTATCCATGGTAATAATCGATATATATATATATATATATATATATATATATATATATATATATATATATATATATATATGATAGGATATCATTTTCTATCCTATCATTTTGTCGGATTTCAAATTATATTTGATCCCAATTCTCTCTCTCTCTCTCACACACACACACCTTATATATAACTAGCAATATAGCCCGGCGTTTCACGAGTGTAATGAAAGCTTTAAAACTAATCAATGGTCCTGGAGTTCAGACTCAGCCTAAAGAATATTTGTGTGAAGTTTGGCGAGAATCGGATAAAAATTGTGGATTTGTATAAAGGACATACAGACAGATAAACAGACACACACACAAACATCTTGCCTTATATATATATATATATATATATATATATATATATATATATATATATATATATATATATTATCGATTTTCTGCATTGTTGTAATAACTGCAACCTTGAAACTTCTGAATCTCGTTTCTTAAGTTTTTCTCTATGTGTGTATCAAATATGATTAAAATCGGACCACTTCTTCTATAACCCGATTTTTTTGATTATCGATTTTCGATATTTATCGGGGGTACCTCGACACAAAACCTAGCTAAGAACACTCACAGACGCTTATAGTACGACTGTGTAAATTTTCAAGAAAATCGGTTCAGCAGTTTTGGAGTGTATAGGTAACTGACACATACACACACAAAGTCCCATTTATAAATAAGTTTAGATCTCATTTCATCTCAATGCGATAATGGCTGACTACTGTAAGTGAAAAAACTGAAGTGAGAAGAAAGAAGAATAAAAAAAAACAGGAAGACAGAAGATGGTTAATTGTAATATAGCAATCTGGCCCCACCCGAGGAAGGTTGATGCAATCGATGGTGTTTCCCGTCGGTGAAGGGGTCGGCGAACGACAAGACAGGTGTTTGAGAAATACATCCTGTCGGGGCCTGGAGCGGATGTCGCAGGGTTATGAGTCGGGCTCGTTTGACCTTATTTCCGACAGCGGCGGAAATGACTACGGAGGCAAACAGAACAGGTGTCTCTTGGAATTACGTGGGCGTTGCGTGGGCGAGGCAAAACCGGAAGGAAAAGTCCCGGTTCTAGAAGACTATAAAAAGACCTCGACACACGGATTCGCCAGCAGAGAACGGCCAGTGGAAGCAGAGAGACACCACAGGCAAGACTACACTCCCGTCGACCCATTCTATGTGCGCTCTCACTCTTCCATTCTCTGTTCCACACGGGTTCGTCGTCAGGAATAAAAATATAACCTTATATTTTTATATATGCGTGTTCTCGTTGTTTGTCGTCGTACGGCGATATATAACATAATGACATACCATTTACATTTTTGATATTGTAGATAACAGCAAAGCAGAAATCGGATGAGAGTTCTTCAAGCGAGAATTGTGAGAAAAGAAATTATTAGAATAGAATAGAAAATACAGTTGCATCTAGGTATACCCTTGTGCAAATTAATTGAAACAACTGCTTTAGTTTTCTTTTTCATACGGTCAGTTTTAGTAATCGATTTCTATTTTTTACTCAGATTAGGTCATTTGCAGTGGTGTGTGGTAATATAAATCTATTTTCGGGGTGTATGATGGAATTTATTTGGCCTTGAAGAATACTGACCATCCGTGATTATATCATATTTTTATCACGCCCAGAGAACTATTCTCTCGACTGTCGATTAGTTGTCTTATGACCATTGTCTGTAATGAAGGTTACTCCAAGGAAGCGTACGAAAACTGTAACACTGCACGAACATACTGACAAGCCTTACAGAGAGATCGCGGATATTGCTGGTGTCAGTCTTTCAGATATCAGTCGTGTCATCAGGGCAAAGAAACCAACTGGATACATCAGTCCAAAACGTAACAGAAATGCGGTCGGAAGAGAAAAATAACGATAAGAGACGACATATACGTGATCAGAAAAAGTGTGAAAGATTCGAAGAAAACATGGTTCGTTTTGCTTCAATGAATTTGCTGATTCAGTTTACACTTCACTCGAAAGTTAAACGCAGTCATATTTACACTTGGCTAAAAAAAGGAGGGTTGCTATAAGACCAGTTTACACTTGATTTAAAAATGTTAAACTAAGTCCGTTTTACACTTGACTCTAAAAAAAGTAGATGGAGACCAAGATTACCCTTGATTCAAATGGTAGACATTGCTCAGATTTATACCCGAGTCGGTATGTATCCACCCGAAAAGGGGTTCTTTTTGCTGTTGTTGGGGTTTTACTTCTCTGCAGGATATGCGGTGAATGTATTCTAAGACCCGCCGATCGCAAAGTTTGATCGAAAAGAAAAGTAGAAATCTAACGATTGAACTCAAGAGTCGATACGTAAACGATGCGAGTAGGAAAATGGAATCGGTGAACCACGTTCCCGCCTTGTCTATTGGATTCACATCACACAATTACCCTTGCAAAATATATATATATATATATATATATATATATAAAGGTGAGGTATACATTTTTTTTTCCAACCACTCAGGTATGGGTTAAATAACGATGTTGATTAGGCTCTCTAGTCTTGACTAGCAGCCAGTCTAAAAGAAAGACAACTCGTAAAAAAGGGAACAAAGCAACGAGAAAACATTGCACTATGTTACAGAAGAAGTCATAGCGATTGACAAATAATTAAGAAAAGGTATATGTGGAGAGTCATGACTGCCTAAATCCTGAAAAATAAAAGACATGGCAAAGAAGAAGTAGTATGAATTCTTATATCGTCTGTTTGATTTATGACATAACATAAAGAAATTTAAACTCTTATAAGAAAAACGAAATTCCAGAGTGACTCGTGTAAAAACAAACGAATACATTTCATATCAGCTGCTAAGTCAAATTTGGAGGAGGGAAGAGTGGAAATTCTCACTTTCTTTACTGTCCCCTTCTCTCTTTTAAACAATTTTTTCCTAGTGTGTGCCTTATCCAGATTGAAAATTTAAAAAATACATTCGTTCCTTTTCATTCAGCATTTTATATGAACGCTTGTTTTCATTGTATTTCACTTTCGATTTTTTTTTTTTTTTTTTTTGTATATTTATAACGTTACTCATGTAAAATACTAATATTTTTTTAGTTATTTCATCCTTTCCATTTAATTAATTCATTTTATTTTTTTCAGAAAATAATTCTTTTGGATACAAATCCAAAATATGTCAAGTTTTTCCCTTTTTATTTTATTTGTTCGTTTTTAATTTTTTTTTTTTTTTTTTTTGTCGTCAACGCTTGAAAAGCTTAAAATCAAATCCCTCTCGAAAAAGATTTATCCAGGTAATTTGGCGAAATTACCAACAAGGTCTCAATTTTTTTTAAAAATGTTAAAAAATAAATGAAATTAAATAAACATTTCAAAAAGAAAGAGACGGGCGATAACTCTTCCGATTGACAAAATGAATTCCAGATAATTGTAAAATGCACCGAACGCTAGAGTAATAGCAATAAACTATTAGCGAAGTGAGTTCGATCTTTGCTGCGTGCCTCACTGCCAGATTAAACAGAGTAAAAAATTCGGCCTACTGAACAAATTAATTCTCCATTGCCAAGCGGTCGGCGTTCGAGTTCTGATAAAGACTAAGACCTCGAATGCAGATTTTAAAAACAGACAAACAGGAATTCGTTACTCAAAATAGTAGCACAAAGTCAGAAATATCTTATTTACAACAAACGATAATCGAGATATAAAATTCATTTATATCAACGTCGCGGTTAAAAAAATGCTTCGATCTTTAAAAAAAAGCATCTAACACAATTAAAAATAAACATATCCCAACTAATACCTAAAATAATAAAAATTTGCCGTTTCATCACCAGTTAATGCTATTTGACATTTAATAATAATTTTTATAAAGAAAAATTTGGATTACCAATGGGATCTCCGCTAAGTGAAGTGATAGCGTGTATCTCCTTAGAATTTCTCGAATTTGGTCCTTTCCGAAATATTTTACTTGAACAATCAACTTCTAATATACTGATGATGCACTATTAATATATCAACGTAATACTGATTTACCTGATCTTGTAGTTAAGCTACAATTAACAAATGAAATGGGAAAAACACATTACTTTCGTAAATATCAAGATATGCTGTGTTGACAGTAGGCTAAAACTTAGTGTCCACTTAAAATCAACTAAAAAATGATCTCATGAATTTTTATTGCTATAATACATAAAATAATATCAGGAATAATCATTGGACTCTACTTACGAGCACTCAGAATTTGCAGCCCTCAATATTTACACGACCGGCCATAATTGTTAGGCAACTCCAGTTTTTAAAAAGAAATGATGTATTTCATATTATTTTTAGTATTTATTGCCAAATGAATAATCGAATGGTTCTTTTGTTATTATTACTTTGCATAATTTACAAGGCAAGGAAGCAAAGATGAACTCGTCCGAAACACCCTAAATTTACTTCATTCTTTCAGTGATGAAACTGCAATATAGGTAATTATCAAATATTTATAAATTCATTTGATGCACATGTTATTGTGCAATATTAACAAAAGAATCATTCTATTTCATTTACAATTATTCACTTGGCAATAAATACTAAAAAATAGTATGAAATACATCATTTTTTAAAAACACTGGGGTGGCCTAATAATTATGGCCGGTAGTGTACATGAAGAAGAAAAATAGATTGAAAGTATATTCAAGCTTCTTTAATACCCTACTTGATATTCAATGTGAGTCAAAAAGCTCATAAAATATTTCAAAATAGAAAAGCAACCTTTTCTGAGAAACCCTACGAAACAAAAAATATATTCTTCTACCTACTTACTTATCGCAACAACAATTGAAAAGAATCTATTTGAACACAACATAAAAATTTTCACAACTATCTTTAAAACAATAAAAGAATTAATTCAAAATTCCTGTTTAAGGGATCACAATTATAAGGTGAAAGTGTCCTGTGTTCACTGTGAGCGGTTAAACTACAAGTGTACTCCTCGGTATTTACCAACCTTCCCACGCAAGGCTAGATGAGACACAAGGTCTTTTTATTGTGTGTCTTCCCGGCCATATAGCCAGGCCAAAAATATCTGTCAAGGTGGGACTAACTCCATTGCCTGTAATAATTTCCACAAAGAATACATTGAAGAAACATCAAAACATTTATATAAATTATATGAAAACAAAAGAGACATTTTAAAAACAACGCATTAAATGCATTAGTTGCTCATCGTAACGTGACGGAGCACAATTCTGATATAAAAATAACACTTTAATTAAAAGACGAAAATATTTTAAAAGGGCTGTAATCGCTAGATCATCCACAGTAAATTTGCATCCAGATTTTTAGAATGTTTCACCATTTCAATGAAATGTCAATGAAATTGGATAGATTATATAGCTCCTTACAACCCCCATCACAAAATAATTTTTAAATTTAACATTTCTCAGCGTCTCTCGTTCGTGCGCATGTGTAGTCGATTCAACATAAGCATAAATTTAGTTTTATGAAGTCCCAAATAACGGAACGCACCAGACGAAAGGATGGTGCATTGTGGTGCAATGGATATCGGCTCGGAACGAGAAATCGGGGAGCCGAGTTCGAATTCTAGTTGAATCCATTGCATTCACTTACGCGCAAATACCCTTGGGAAAGGTATTAATCCGTCTATTCCTTCCAGTTATAGGTTAAATAACAGGACAGATTGGGTTCTATAGTCTTGGGTGGCAACCAGTCTACCGCAGAAAGCAATGGCAACCTACTGCGGGATAATATTCTGCCCAATCAGTCATGTCTCTTTTGAGACATGATCGCCCAAGCGTGTTTCACGTATGGCACCTAACTGACTGACCAGACGAAAACTTTTTTCACTTTGTCATACATTTTTCCCATAAAATTGTTCTTGATATATAAAAAATTAGATATCGTTTATATATATATATATATATATATATATATATATATATATATAGTGTCTACTTATTTTTTTATACTGATTCCAGTTGTCTAATCAATATCTTTATGATAGGATGAAATTCACCAAGGAAGGTGCTGTAGTTTTTGTTTAACCATGCACTTTCTATCTTTTCCAAGATAATATTTAGGGATAACTTGCAAAGACAAACTTATTGAAATCAACCTTTGAAGACGGTTTTGGATAAAATTATGATATGTTGCTATATATATATATATGCTGGCCGGCCACTCGTATTCGAGGATGCTTGTATACACTGGCGGCTAGCTAATCCCCATTGCATACGCTTGCTCAGGCACATTTCTGCTTGTTCAACTACCACAGAGCCCACATTTGGTTTATACTACAACTATGCTGTGCGGACCTCAGTTACAGTTTCTGGCTGGGAGTGCGTTATCCGGTCTGAACAACAGTCTGAACAAGGCCAGAACGCTCAAACTCTCGGTCACGATGGCATGTAACTTCGATCTAGCAGAACCATCGACAGCTATTCAAAGGAAGCCGTCTACCAAATTTCATCCACAAGGCTTGGATCAACCCATGGTATGGTTTCCAAAGTTGGTATTCTACAATACTCAAATTCAGAAAATTTCAAAACAGAAAAATCACCCCCAACCTTAAAAAAAAAAAAAAAAAAAAAAAAACGATGGTGGAGACACAAACCAAAAAGAAGAGAATTTTCTTCATTTGATCTTGGTTCCGTATGAAAACCATTCTCATCATCACGCTAGATGTGTGTGTGTGTGTGTGTGTGTGTGTGTGTGTGTGTGTGTGTGTGTGTGTGTGTGTGTGTGTGTATTGCACCGTCTAGGACAGCTGTTATCTCAAAACATTTTGCATGTTATCCATAAAAGTTTGGCTTAAAAATCATTTTACCACATTCTTTGAGAATTTTTTTTTTTTTATAAATTATAACCTTTAATTTAAACTGTTTTAAACTATTTGAAAGACATTAGGTTCTTAAGATGTATTACTTGATGTTCTTGTTCGACAGATTTTTTTGTTTTGTTTTGTCTTTTTCTTGAAGTTCGGTTAACATCGGCTAATTCCGGAAATATTACAGATATTTTTTATCTGCGACGACATCTTTGTTTTAAAGAAAATGGATAAAAAGAAACTAAGAAAATAGTCGAGAAAAACTTCAATGAATAAATATAAATAAATAACTACAGAAAAGGCAATAAAATCTAAATTGAGAAGAAAAAGCAAACTTGCTACTCAATCATATCTACTATTATCAGTGAGGAACAGTAAACTTATGAACTGCCATTTTGCTGTAACTTCATATCCCAAAAACATAAAGAAGAATGAAGTTTTGGGGGTGGGGGTGGGGATAAGGGAAAATACCGGAAATACTAAATGATAATTTAAAGAGATTTGAATCTTGATAGACTTTTATCGCAACATTTAGCAGTGACACTTTCAACCTAGCAGCGAGGAAGAGCGGGAATTCACAAAATATGTCGTCTGCTTTATTCAAGTAGAACTCTTAAAACAAGTTCAAAACCGGCGCTTTACGAGCTGTCAGCTTTTGGAGTAGGACCATCTGATAAAAAGTAATTCATTCATCGTAAATTTGATGTGAAGAATACTTCGACCTAAGATCTAATGACGAAAACATGATGGATGTCAACTGGCTTATATGCCATTTCAATATGGTGACATTTTTATTTTCGATTTTGTGCCTATGAAATTATTGACAACAAAGTTATACTATTGCGCCCATAATTTTTAGATAATTCAGTCACTTTTACTTTTTGACAAGTTTTAAAAAATGGGTTCAAATTATATTAGTGTGTACATTTATTTTGCAGTAATGAAAATAATTTAAGAATGTGTAAATTACAAATTCGCAGGACATATTTTGTTTTTTCAAAACTTTCACATGTCGGATGTTCACAATTATTTTATTACTAGCTCCATTTTTAATACTCTATCTTTTTTTTAGGATGAATAATAATAATAATAATAATAATAATAATAATAATAATAATAATTGTTACTTATTTTGTCACACAGTGTAAGTTTTTGAATACACCGAGTACAATAAGACAGTCAACACTTTCTCAAAGTATGTGCCGTGCCCTAAAGAGTCGATTATTGAATGACTCCAAGTTATTATCGGATCCCCAGCTGACCAAGGAAGTCACACAGTTTTAATGGGTTTGATCTGAGGGTCCAAAACATCACTGGAATCACCTTGAAATTTCCTTCTTGCATTCAAAACAATCTTGTCAACTCATCTTTCAAATCAGAGTAAGTTGTAATTTTCTCATTTTTTTATTTTATTTTAATCAATTCATTCCAAGTAAATCGATAATGCCACTAAGACTCAAGGGGTTACTGGGAGTGAAAGAGAATTTTTTTTTTAAGTTATCGGAAACTCAATCCTAAACAGGAAACAAGGCGTGTATTTCACGGTTTTCTTGTTACGTTTTGGATGAAGCATTTTTATTGTTATTGTTTTTATTTATTTATTTATTTTTTTTTTTTTTGGTATCTTCCATCTTAACATCGTTGCTTTTCAGGTGACGCGTTTACCCTATTATTTCGAGTTTTATTTTATCTCATTAACCCTGGGAAACTAACCATTAATTAGTTACTCCACTTTCTCTTTTCCAATCTTTTCACTTTTTTTTTTTTCAATTGGAGTAGATAGACTAAACTATCGCCCGGTTCACACTCCACCCACGTCTATTGAACAGGTGAAGAGGCTCATCCCTTGTTCCCTGTTTAGGATGTGGTTTCCGGTTTTCTGTTTTCCAATCTTTTCACTCTTACGTAGCCCCCTGCACATCAGTGGCGTTACCGCCTTGCTTGGGGTGATATGATTAAAAAAAAAAAAGTTACAACACTACTAACCATGGGTATATCATACCCAATTTTGAAAATCGCAAAATAATATTAAATATAAATTTTTATTTGAAACATTTTACATGTAGACACTTCAAAATTTGTACTTTAAGTTAACATTAATAGGAACTGAAAAACTTATCATTTAGGTAAGAAAATCAGGTACTGAAACTTGCATTAAATTGAAATTAAAATGGCGTCATTTGCGCTGGGTACTATATACCTATAGTTACTTTTCTCGGGTTAATGTTGCATTTTAATAAAAATCATATTTGACCTTTTTTTGCAAAACATTCTGAAACATTTTACCATACAGTCTAAAAGCAGAGACGAACACTACCGGCCATAATTATTTAAAAAAGAAAATTATGTATTTCATATAATTTTTTAGTATTTATTGCCAAGTGAATAATTGTAAATGAAAATAGAATGGTTCTTTTGTTAATACTGCACAATAACATGTGCATCAAATTAATTTGTAAATATTTAATATTTACCTATATTGCAGTTTCATCAATGAAAGAATGAAGAAAATTTAGGGTGATTCGGACGAGTTCATCGTCTTCCTTGCCTTGTAAAATTTTGCAAAGTAATAATAACAAAAGAACTATTCTATTTTCATTTAGAATTATCCACTTGACAATAAATACTAAAAATAGTATGAAATACATCATTTATTTTAAAAAACTGGGGTGACCTAATAATTATGGCCGGTAGTGTATATTAAGCATTTTTATCTTTTTTTTTTTTTAATTCCGAGATGTTTTAGACTATGTACATTCTTGAAACCAATTGTGTATAATTTTTCAGTCAGTTATGTACCATACGTGAAACACGCTTGGGCGATCCTGTCTCGAAAGAGACATGAGCAGAAGATTACCCCGCAGTAGGTTGCCATTGCCTTCTGCGGTAGACTGGTTGCCACCCAAGGCTATAGAACCCAACCTGTCCTGTTATTTAACCCATAACTGGAAGGAAGAGACGGATTAATACCTTTCCCAAGGGTATTTGTGCGTAAGTGAATGCAATGAATTCAACTGAAATTCGAACTCTGCTCCCCGATTTCTCGTTCCGAGCCGATATCCTCTGCACCACAACGCACATCCTGAGCATTACATAAATTAAAATAAGCTTTACCTTACTGATATTTAGTGAGCTTGACTCAATCTTATAAAATTGCAAACTAAGACAACTTCCGAATAGGGAACATCAGTCAGACATGAAAATCAGAATTAACAAACATTAAGTGGGGTTTCTTTTTACTGCGTGCATGGGGTGTGAGAAATAATGTACAGAAAGATGCATCTTTTGTTTTCACAACAGCATTTAGTAATTCACAACTGCTTAACTTGACGCCTCAGTCATAGGTCTCTGTGCCATAATAATAATGTATTGAATGTTGTAAAACATATGTGAAGATTTTATTAAAAAGAAAAGTGCATCCAACATGCTGCCTAATACAAAGCATGTTAAGGTAGAACTAAATCAATAATTACAATATAAGCATTCAACTAGTTAAAAAATCGCGTATATTATATATATAAGAAATAATTTAGGCAGACACCTTATTTCATGGTGAATCGGAGGTTTGGCCTATTTCAAGCGAACCATCATCAGCTTCCGTCTTTATTATACAGAAGATTTTATCTTCTGTACAATAAAGACGAAAGCTGATGATGGTTCGCCTGAAATAGGCCAAACTTCCGATTCACCATGAAATTAAGGTGTCTGCCTAAATTCTTTCTTATATTCGCTCTCTATATATTTATATACATATATATTTAGAGCTCACTTAGTAAGTTATCCTACCACTGTATGTACAGGATACTCCTTTGGATTGTTCTACACCCACACTGCATGCTTATATATATATATATATATATATATATATATATATATATATAGATAGATAGATAGATAGATAGATAGATAGATAGATAAATGCACACACATTAATAAATGGATTAAATCTGACATATTTTCAATTTATTTGTTTAACTGTGATTTTTAATGTATCTTATATTTGAGTAGATAGTCTAATTTTATTATTAAACACTATATTTATTTAGTTTCCCTCTACCGGCCTAAATAGATGAAAAATTTTGTTAGAAAAATATGCGGCCAAAAAAAATTATGTTTGTTTACGTTATAGTATGAAACGAAGCATATATGTTTATTTCGAGAATCGGTACAAATGTGTATTTCAAAAGCACTGTTCGGGGTTTTTTTGTGGTCCTGTTTAAGGGATCACAATTATAAGGTGAAAGTGTCCTGTGTTCACTGTGAGCGGTTAAACTACAATGGTACTCCTCGGTATTTACCAACTATCCCACGCAAGGCTAGATGTAACACAAGTCTTTTTATTGTGGGTCTTCCCGGTCATATAGCCAGGCCAAAAATGTCTGTCTATTTTTCCCTCGTCGTGAGTCTACATTTCGGCGGAACCACGACAGGGTTCGTGCTCTCTACTCGGAAGCAGAGAGCTCTCTCTACCCGAAGGCAGGGTGCTGACAGTGTCATAGTAGAGTACAAGGGTACGCCTCTGCTTGAAGGTAGAAATGTCTGGCATTATATAAACCAGACGAATCTATATTGTCCATGGATATAGGGGTGTTAACTACCCCAGTTTTGTTTGATCAGGAGGACCTACGGATCCAAGCGGTCTAACGCACATCAGATATAATGAGGGTTTCCCCTAGGAGACACAGGCTCGCGTATTTTTATTTTTTTTTAAACAAATTTTCTCGAATATTCAGGTCGGTAGATGTGAATAAATAAATATACTCTTTAATAATAAAAATAGACCATATGCTCAAATATGACTATCCATTAAAAATAGCGTTTAAACAATTATATATATATATATATATATATATATATATATATATATATATATTGTTGGTTTCAAACTCTTCAATTTATTCTCCATAAAGAACAATTTTGGTTCAAAACCGAGGGCAAAGTGGGGAGAGGATTGTTAAAACTTACTATCCCAAATCTAGATAATCAAGTTCACGACCCATTCATCCACTACAATTTATTCATTCACCACAAGAACTCATTGATCACCATTTAATCAACCTTATACCACAATACCACATGTTCACAGGGAAACTAGCCATAAAAATTTCATAAGGTTCATTTTTCTTTTAAAAATTCTTAAAATATATGATCATTTAAGAGGAGAGGGCATTTTTTAAAAATATATGATCATGTGAGAGGAAAGGGGCATTTTTTTCCAAGCCAACAAGATAGGCCACTTGTCGGTGTCATTTGACTTAGTCCCGATCTACTTTATCTTGAAGCCAGAACGCTACGTTCACTTGTCCGAACTCGTTTTTGTGTGTCAACCCCAAGTCTCAATTTGTGAACTTTTTCTCATATTACTGTTTCTTTGCTTAATTACTGTTAATTTGCTTTGCATATGTTGCCTGCTTATATTATTTTTACCCCGTTCTTTTCCTTTCATTTTATTGTTATTGCGAATTGTGTCAATTCTCTTTGTTAGACAGTTCTATTATATATATATATATATATATATATATATATATATATGTGTGTGTGTGTGTGTGTGTGTGTGTGTGTGTGTGTGTGTGTGTGTGTGTGGAGTGACTAGCTATAGTCAATTGTAAAATAAGTAATAGAACTGTCTAACAAACAGAATTGACAATTTAAATTTTAAAATCATTTGTTTCTAATGAAAGGCCGAGGCCAATCTGAAATATCAAATATATATATATATATATATATATATATATATATATATATATATATATAATAGAAATAAATAAATACTGTCAAAAAAATACATTTTTAAACTTACAACTTTTTAGTAGTTTTTCCTATATATATATATATATATATATATATATTGCAATTTTGTTCTTACAATGGTTTATATAAGCATTAAACTATTTTCACCTTTTTTTAAAATATCGCCTGAAGAAGAAAAGTATTGTTCTGAAGCATAAAAATTTTTTGTGGATTGATATAATGCTTTTATAAACCGTTATAAGACAATATGACAATATTAAGCTTTACTTTGTATTGAGCACTCTTTATAAAAGTAAATGCATGAACAGTGGGTTTTAATCTACCTGTTCTTTCACTTCCTTATAATATATTTCAAACATTTTTTTAGTATACATAAAGCACGCTTAATCATCAAACGATAGTTTTTGCTGCAAAGAGGAAAGCAGTTTCGAGCCCAGCCGGAGGACATATTTTCTTTACTTAAATTTTTCAAATGCGCAGTCCGATAACACGACTTGATTAATTTATAAAACAAGTTTCCACCATAATAACGACTGAAGTCATAAAAATGACTGACTAAAAACAAATTATATATATATATATATGCAAGCAAGCATTTAATGGATTTTTAAAAACTTAACAAAAAATTTTGGGGTGAGTCGAACCACCTTTTAATTGCTGTTGTACCCAGGTCCACCCTAATCCAAGATGGTAGTACCTGTTAGGGTCCCGGATATGGGTAAATAATGAACCGCCAAAAGAAAAACAAAGCACTATGAAAATATAAAAATACATTTTTATAGTAGAATTACTAACGATATCTATTTTTAAAAAAAATGGCCAACAATAAATTTTATTTATAGTTAAATGCAGGCAATTGCATTCAAAATGTATTTCGTTGAAGTCATAAAATTCTGTTCAAAATATTTCATTTCGGTATCAAATAATCTATAAATATTGATATGTTGCTAAATAAAATTGATCTAAAAATTGTGCACTAGCCAAAAAAAAAAAATGCCAATATATTTACATTAACCAGCTACATCGAGAAAGCGAGATTCTCACTTAAAAATGTTGTTGTTGCAATAAAAATAATGAAATCGACGAGAAATGGTACTTCCACAAGGCAGAGGGGATGGAGAACCAAGTCAATATTATATAAAATTTCAGTTTCCAAAAGACCGCCCTCTTGATGACAGGGTGTCAGACATCACTGTCGATGATAAAGAAAAAATAAACTGCCTCCTTGCTGCCTGTTGCCGTTGACCATAAAATCAAGGCCAAATCAATTGAGAAGCTCAAGAAATACACTGACCGCCGGACTGGAGTTACCAGAATGAGCGATGTTTATAATGTATATCACCGATTATATGGAGAAAATCGTTTCAGATCCGCGTTTGGCACAGCAAATATTCGGCGAAAGGAGCTTTGATCTTGAGTCGTACTTGGTAGAGAGCACCCTAATCTCATATTGAAAACAAAAACATTACAAAAAAAAAAAAAAGCAGTAAGTTCTATTGTATAGATGTACTTGAGTTTGTACACCTGTCTTTGTGCGTATTTGTATTCCGTTGTACATTTAAGTGATACGCTGTGGTTAGATAAATCAGGTAACCGTTAATTTTGATTTATATACACAAGATGTGAAACTGATCTAACCTCATCGCGGCCAACTATCTGTCCCGATAGAGTTATGACGATCTGTTGCATTTATAATATTGAAAAGGTTTGAGATCCCTGAACACTTTTACTTGCATAAGGGGGGATATGTATTTTCTATTTTATATATATATATATATACACGAAAAAAATCGCAAGATCGCCAAGACCTACCGCGGTTTCGCACAACGGCTCGTTGTGCGAAACCGCAGTCTTGGCGATCTTGCGATTTTTTTCGTGTGTTTTTGCTCTGCGTAACTGCCTTTTTGTTAACACTTTTTGGTTAGTTTAGTATCGAGCACTTTTCTTTCCTGGTGGTTCGTTCCGTTCGAGGGTTTTTTTCTTTACTGTGAAGAACCGTATGCATTGTCGGTCCTACGCAGTTTTCTTTTTTTTCCCCCTCTTTGTCCAAAGCTCTATAGCCGAGGACGATAACGGAGTTAGATTCTGCTGTTTATTCATAGTCTTTAAAAGTTTCTTGTGTAACATTTTAAGATTAGAATACGTACAGAGTCGGTTTTATTATTATTATTATTATATATATATATATAGTAATTAATAAAATAATTACCATATATTTATGCTCTACTTTTGTATTTAGGACATTTTAAAGAAAATATCTGTGTAATATACTTCGTTTAGTAACTATTACACATTATTATTATTATTATTACTAATAAGTAAAACTTATTCTTTAGCCTTCATTATTATTGTCGTTTTACAGATAAATTTTATTTTTTCCTTCAATTTTACACACACATAAACACAAGATAAATATTTTTTTCAGATTATAATTAATCTTCCTAACATTGTCCTACTATATAAAATTATATATCATCTTCTACTATTTCCTGACGAGTGGGCAGATGAGTCCGTCGAGGAAACTCTGGAGTCTGAATGGTGAAGCTAACATCAATTAATTAAGCGACATTATTATAATTCTCTCTCTCTCTCTCTCTCTCTCTCTCTCTCTCTCACACACACACACACAATATATATATATATATATATAAAATAAAAATCAAATAGGAAACGTTTATCAATCTGACATGCTTCAATTTTATTAAACCTTCGTCAGAGATTGAGAGAATACAGACAAAATAACAAAACTTTGTTATTTTCAGTTTTGTTTTCGTCTATACTAATTGGTCAGTTATATAAGACGTATATTACGTAGATATTTTTTGTCTGTTTTCTCCCAACCTTTGACGAAGCTCTAATAAAATTAAAACATGTTAGATTGACATGTTTGATCTGCAATTAATCTTTAAGGTAGCAAAAGGAAACAAGCAAGGACTGAGTATAACTTTCAAGAAAACCGAATGTATGGTTATCAGCAAAATGAAAGCCCCAAAATGCCAACTAAACGTCGGAGAAACCAAAATAAAACAAGTAAAGAAATTTAAATAGCTGCAAAGCGTTCTGACAGAGGATGGAAAGTGTGACATTGAGATCCGAAGACGCATTGGCATGGCAAAGGACACATTTCAAAAGATAACCAGGGTACTGAGAGACAGGAAAATCTTACTGGAAACAAATAAGTGTTGGACTGATATGTGATACCTGTCCTTCAGTGTACTAGTGAATGCTGAACGATCTTTCCAAGGATGAAGGAGAGACTCGAGACAACAGAAATGTTGCTCTACAGAAGAATGCTGAGAATACCATGAACCGAACATGTGGGCAACGATGTTGTGTTAGAGGAAGCAAACGAGAAGAAAATCCATACTTAACATCAGGAAGAGACAGCTGAGAATCGTGGAACAAGTAATGAGGAAGGAGGGCCTGGAGAATCTAATACTTACAGGACGGGTAGAAGGAAAGATAGACAGGGGAAAGCAGCGCGAGACATACTTTATAGACTTGAGCAAATAAATGGCGGAGAGGGGTTTGGGAGAGATACCAAGAGGGAAAATGTTGAGAGCGACAAGAAACAGGTGCAAGTGAAAGTCCATTATCGCCTACATCCTGAGGGGACACGACACATGAATAATAATAATAATATATATATATATATATATAATTTTTTAGGTACAATTTTGTAGTAGTTTATACATGTTCTAAAGTATAATTTATAATAAATATATTCATTGCTCTATTTTTATATTGAGCACTGTTATAAATTGATATTTTGAACGTTGTAATTATTTTCTTCGTTCTTATTTATTTGAGTGTATATATATATGTATATATATATATATATATATGTGTGTGTGTGTGCTTTGGGGAGAGTATGTAATTTCAGTTCAGTCTCATTTAATCATATTTAGTTTTGCGTACTTCATTTCTTCGTTATTGCTCAATGAATGGAAACGTTCTCTTTTTCTGAAAAAAAAGTATAGTTGTTCTCTTCTTTTAATCATTATGTGAAACGATATGAAGTGAGTAAACTGGAATAAGATTCGTAACTGAGTTCATATGAGGACTCAGATTTTTTTTTTAGGACGTCGCAACCTCCGGTCACCTTGCTACACGCCACCCACCAAAGTAAAGACGGCTAATGATACAAAATATATATAAAGAAACGAACAAGAGCTCGATAGCGAGAGATCCAAAAGAACTTTTTTTTTATTATTCTCTCGTGCAATGAAATATCATGTCTGACCAAAAGACAGAACAAGATTAGAGATTGTCATCCATTTCGAGTTTAGCTAAATCTTCTCAGAAAGCAAAGATTTGGAGAAAGAGCAAATGTTCTAATTGCAAAAAAAAAAAAAAAAAAAAAAAAGCACGAAAGTTCTGCTGACTTAGGAAGAAATCAAATGTAAGAGTATTCGGAAATCTAACACTTGGAAAACAAGCAAGCGTAAAAATTCGGAAAAATAACGATAAGAACAGCTCAAAAGAACACGGAAATATAATCGAAGATTTTGGGAAAAACTGTCTCACAAAACGATTAATTAAATCTTTCATTCACCGGTAAACAGAAAAGTACTAAGTCAATCTGGCATGATAAATATATTTTTTTTTAAATAATGGTCGGAGTAGATGAATCAAAGAAATAAATCTTTTGTCTCATAAAATTTCGTGTGTTCCTACCAGTTTTTACTAATAACTTTGCTCGTTCGCCGTAAACGGATGACAGATGTCTACGAGTTTTATTCTCTAGTATAGTCATGATAACCATCTGCAGGATTTTTTTGTCTAATTCTTCTCCAAACCCACATGACGATGAATTAAAAAAGAAATATGGACTAAAATTCACATAAAAAGTAATTTAAAAATCTGCAGAATGTTTTAATTCCGTCCCGTCACAAGTGAAGAAAAAAAAATCTAAAAAAAAAATATTTTTGCTTTCAAACATATCTCACAAATAAACTTTAAAAAATTTTTTAAATTACATGGACATTTTTTTTTTTCAAAATCAAATTCTTTTTATCTTATTTAAATGCTACTAATTCTTTCTCTTCCTACTTAAAAAAAACGCGAGAAGATAAAACAAGTGAAACAGTCCTTAAAAAAGGGATAGCCCCGACCATTACTTTTGATAACAAACCAAAAACAATTTTAAAAATAAGAGTAAAATCAAATTAAGAAAAGCGGGAAAAGAGAAGGTAGAAATTATTGGACAATGATTAATGTTACTCCCGAATGATACGTGTACATTAATTCCAGGTTCTTTAAAACAGAAAATAATAAATATAAATAAAAAATAAATAAAATATCAAAGTATTGTAATTATGCAAAAAAAATGTGTCTCAGGAATGGTAGCACTACCAACATATCAGTAACGAAGGAAGTAGCAGACGATAAAGAAAAATGGGGGAGAGTTATTTACCCAGTGAGGGGAAAAGGGAAAACAATAATGAAAAATTTGGGATGAGTCATGAGGAACATCAAAAGGTTTTTTATTTTTATTTTTTTATTATTTCATTCAGTTTTTAAGAAGAAGAAGAAAGTAAAAGACACTAAAAGATGATACTAACATTTGAAAATAAGAACTTGGAAAATGGGGTGATGGATCGAAGGAAAATAATGTCTATTCCTTTTTAGTGACGGGAAACAAATAAAAAAAGAAATTCAGAGAAAAAATAATTAATTAAAGTCACAAAAAAGAAATGATCAGTATCATTACCATGACAATCATAGTCTTTATTTAGGTGAAATCGTAAAAATGACAAAAGTTACCTATCATATTTCTCGTACCAATGGCAAAATTAAGTGTAGAATTCGTTAGACGAACAACTCCAATCAGCAGTTGGATGAAAAACGTAGAGATAATATCGGTAACATTAATTGCCGTCATCGCTTTAAATAAATGTATTTTTTATATAATAGAATCGAGACGACGAGGAACACTTATCTGATAAAAAAAAAGTTAGCAAGCTAGTCTCCTCGACAAATGGATTAAGGTCAATCCATACAGAGTACTACACTAAACACACGACATATAGCTCTGTCTCATGTTCAACATTAATTCCTAAGAATTTTTTTCATGATTTTCAATGCGGAAGATATAGATTGTGGATTAATATTTAGTCAAATGATGTTCAAGTAAAAAAAAAGGAATCAGTACCTACGTTGCATTTTTAAGTGATCATGTAATTCCACTGATTTGAACTTACATCTCTCTGAATGAGATTCACATTTCTGTACAAAGATGAACCCTCACCTAGACTGGGCTATTATAAATTATTCTGTGATGAAATGGACAAAATGTGCTTTTTCTAATCTCAAGGCATGTTTCTAAAGTTAATAGCTAACCTTAGATTATCGTGTAGAACAGATTATCGTGGACCGAGCATGTGAGCAATGATGAGGTGTTGGAAAGAATGGAAATGAAAAGAAAATTAATATTGAGCATCAGGAAGAGACAACTGAAGTTCCTGGGACATGCAATGAGGAAGGAGGGCTTGAAGAACCTGATACTAACAGGCCAGATAGAGGTAAAAAGAGACAGAGGAAAACAACGGATCACATATTTGGAGGGCCTGAGCAGGTGGATGACAGAACGGGGGCTGCGAGACGTTACAGGAGAAAGCGTGCTAAGAGCCACCAGGGATAGGGAGACGTGGAATGCCATGATCGCCTACGTCCTGAAAGGACAAGGCACATAGAAGATGAAGACTTATGGAGTAATGGATATCGGCTCAGTATGAAAAATCGAAGAGCCGAGTTCCAACCAGTTGAATTCGTTGCATTCACTTACACGAAAATACTCTCTAGCTACGGGTTAAATAGAAGAAAAGATTGGATTCTATAACCTTGGATGACAAACAATCTACCACAGAAAGAAATGGCAATGTACTGCAGGAAAATCTTCTGTCAAGTCAATCATGCATCGAAAGAGACATGATCGCCCAAGCGTGTATAACGTATGGCACTTTACTGACTATCTGTTCACATTTTGTAAAACTATTTTTATCATAATAATAATAATAATAATAACAAGCACTTTACGTAATTAAAGATTATATTCAGTCACTGATTTAATTATTCGTATTTTCAAGAAACTTATTTCGGGTGCATGTGCGGGTGACTTAACGGTTACCAGTGTGAATAATGGAATCAGTAAACCGAGTTCAAATTTCATTTACTCTGTTGCTTTCAGTTTGTACAAATGATCTTAAAAATGTGCAATTCACCTAAAAGAAAAATGGCACCTCTTTTTAACCAAGCTATCGATGAAATAAGGTAGAGTAACCTCTTCATTTTTGGTTTAGTGTAGGAGAAAAACTAATGCTGAAAGGAATCTGTGGAACTATGATAACCTAAATCCTAAAATGACACGACATAAAAAAATCGTGTATCAGTCTTGTATTTCAGCAATAAGACGCTTCCCAAAAAGTACGAAACTTCACGCTGATCTTAAAAGCTACATTGCAGACATTCAGCAAGATGTTTCGAACTCTTTTCAGGCTGTAGCGTAAAGAAAAACCCTTGTTTTTTCTGTCTGATTTTATGAACACTGACAGATTTTAAAAAAAGAAAAAAAAGAAAAGAAAAGAAAAAACAAAACAAAACAAAACAAAAATAGCAATAAGCAAGATTCTGAAAGCTCCAAATCTTCCACACTAAGTGATGACAAATGGTTACTGTAAACAGTTTCACCATGGAAGTAAACACTTACCATGGAAGTAAACACTTATAGTTGTCAAGAAATTTAAAATTGTTTCAAACAGTTCCGTGTCAGAATGGATGCTGAAAAGGGCAATGTCTGAAAAGTACTTTCAGAGTTTGATGAAAACCCTTTCGAGTTGCCGAAATGTTGAAGACAAGCATAATTTATTCCTTGTTACAAAGATAAACACTAATTTGCCGAAGTGATCTTTAGTGCCGGGGGCAGGATTCAGGTGAATAGTGAATGGTGTTTTAGTAGATTCGATGGGAAAACATGATGATAGGGGTATTTTGGTATGGGTTGTTTTTCACTGAAGGAAATCCTAAAGTTAATTAAATGTGGGAAATATTTAAATGCTGCAAATGTTTAGCTTTGTGGATTGGTCCCGTCACACTGACACTCTGTCTTAATGGAAATGTTTAATTTTACCAAACAAAAAGATGTGATTTCGTCTTTTGCTTTAACCGCTAAAATCATAATACAGGTTTATCGCTACAACGATCCGACATCTTGACAAACATTACAAAGGAATCAAATTTCAAGATTTAGTGACTTACTTGTTAGGAATGAGAAGAAAGTCTCACATCTTTATCAAAAATGAGATGAAAGATTGAAATTTTTGTAAACAATGAGATGAAAGATTGAAATTTTTGTAAACAATGAGATGAAAGATTGAAATTTTTGTAAACAATGAGATGAAAGATTGATATCTTTGTTAAAAACAAAAATAGGTTAAAAATGGCATCTTTAGTAAAAATGAAAGAAAAACATTTAAGAATATCCCAAACGAACCGACCTTGTTAACAATGAGAGAAAAGGTTGACATCCTTCTTTGAAAATGAGAGGAAAACTGACAACAACAACAATAATAATAATAATAATGACAATAATAAATATGTGGAAACTGAAAACAAGAGTTGTGCCAGTGATAGTAGGTGCACTTGGAATGATAAAAAATGGAACAAAACAACACATTGAAGGAATCCCTGGAAAACCCAAGCTTAAGAGATATACAAAAAATTGTCTTATTAAGTACAGCCCGCTCACTAAGAAGAACTTTGTCTATGTAACGCTAGGGATGATGGGGAAGATAGAAAAAACTTGAAATGGAGCCATAACAACACGCCACGACCTGCCTTAGGTCTTCCCGCAGACTTGGTTGGTAGTGCGACCATAGCAGAAATCGAAATATGATGCAAAATGACATAATAATAATAATAGAAAAAAACTGACCGACTGAGACTGAAATTAGAACTAATGTATTGTAAATGCACAATAAACAGAAATAAAACAATAACAACTTACCTGTTTTACTCAATCAACTGTTTTATTTATGGTAATTCTCAAGGTCTTTCTATTATCTTGGATATGACCAGTGAGAATAAATTATATACTTCCTATCAGTCAGTTAAGTGCCATACGTGAAACACGCTTGGGCGATCATGTCTCGAAAGAGACATGACTGACTGGGTAGAAGATTATCCCGCAGTAGGTTGCCATTGCTTTCTGCGGTAGACTGGTTGCCAGCCAAGGCTATAGAACCCAATCTGTCCTGTCATTTAACTCATAGCTGGAGGGAGAAGAGATAGATTATATTACATAATTATATTAAGTATAATTAGTGGGGGATCAGTTTATTACTACATAACAATAGAAAACTGATTCCCCACTTTATACCCAAGAGAAGTTTTAATTATGTTTCCAGTTACTATATTCAATCAGTCAGTTAAGTGCCATACGTGAAACACGCTTGGGCGATCATGTCTCGAAAGAGACATGACTGACTGGGCAGAAGATTATCCCGCAGTAGGTTGCCATTGCTTTCTGCGGTAGACCGGTTGCCAGCCAAGGCTATAGAACCCAATCTGTCCTGTTATTTAACCCATAACTGGAAGGAAGAGACGGATTAATACCTTTTCCTACTTTTTGCGCGTAAGCGAATGCAATGAATTCAACTGGAATTCGAACTCGGCTCCCCGATTTCTCGTTCCGAGCCGATATCCACTGGACCACAATGCACATTCAATACTTCCTATAGTCAGATCAAATTATCCCATTGACAATAGTCGAGCACCTTTCTTGGTTGTACATAATATTTTCAATGGAAAAAGAACAACGTGTACGGTTTAATTTTGATATTGCCTCTCTGAGCAATGAATGCGTTTTATTTGTTATACTGTTTGATTCAACTATTGTGGTAAAATAACATTTCTCTTGATATATTCTTCGGGCTTCTTCAAGACGGTCTTATATTCAGTCGTCTATAAAAATCCTTCATAGACCTACCATTATGGGCTGATCTAATCTTAACAACATCAGATATACAGATTACATTGTGTCCGTGGCACGTTATAATACTGAAAGAACTCTCGGATAAAGCAGTCATAAAAAGCAAGGGGAAACTCTAACTATTAATCAAAAGAATACAGAATGCATAGTTGTCAACCAAAAAAAGAGACAGCTCAATGTTTGGGATATATATTAGATACGTCAAAATCAAGTCAGTACAGAAAGTCAACACTCTGGGTAATATGAAAAAAAAGTGGCTCAGAAATCCGAAGGCACATAGGAATAGCGAAAGATGTCTTCCAGAAACTAAGCAGATTATTAAGAGTTATGAAAACATCCTTAGAAACAAAGAAATTTGTACCGAAATGTTGATCGTCCGAATCCTGATGAATAGAGCGAGATGCAGAATCAGGACAGAGATAGGACAAGAACAGTGCGAGTTCCTCAAAGATACTGGAACAAGGAACGCCATATTTATAATTAGGTTGCTCTCCGAAAGGGCAATACAAATGAAGAAGGACGTGTACCTACGTTTTATCGATTATGCAAAGACGTTCAACAAAATACGCTACAAAGAACTGATGGAGATGCTCAGCAGCCGCGATATATTTGGGAAAGACATAAGAGTAATCAAGAATCTCTACTGGCAGCAAACTGCCTGCATACGGACAGATAACGAATTCAGCAGATATACAAAGATGAAAGGGGCGTAAGACAAGGATGTGTCTTTTCACCGGATCTATTCAACTTGTACACCGAGACTATTTTGAGGATCCTAGATGTTATGTCAGGCTTTGTCATTGGAAGCCACAATTTGAACAACATAAGGTACGCAGATGATACAGTGCTGATTGCAGACATGGAAAGGAAACTTCAAGACCTCCTAACAGAATGTAGCTGAAGAGAGTGACAAACAAGGACTACAAATAAACTGCAAGAAAACCAAATGCATTGTCATCAGCAAAAAGAGAAACTCAAAATGCCAAATACAGGTGGGGAATACTAAAATGAAGCAGGTACAAAAATTCAAGTATCATTGTTATAACAGAAAACAGAAAGTGCGACATAGAGATCCAAAGGTGAACTGATATGGCGAAGGGCGTGTTCCAGAAGCTAAGTAAAGTATAAAAAGACATGAAACTTTCACTAGAAACAAAGACGACAGTACTGGATTGCTATGTGATGTCAGTTTTTCAATATGTCAGTGGATACTGGACAATATCATCAAAGATGAAGGAAAAACTTGAAGCAACTGAAATGTGGTTCTACAGAAGAATGCTGCGGATATCATGGATCGAGCATTTGAGCAATGATGAGGTTTTGGAAAGAATGGAAACGAAAAGGAAATTAATACTGAGCCTCAGGAAGTGACAACTAAAGTTCCTGGGACATGCAATGAGGAAGGAGGGCTTGGAGAACCTGATACCATCAGGCTATATAGAGGGAAAAGGAGACAGAGGAACATATTTGAAGGGCCTGATCAGGTGGATGACGGAACGGGGGTTGCGTGGTGTAACAGGAGAAAGTGTGCTAAAAGCCACCAGGGATAGGGAGACGTGGAAAGCCATGATCGCCTACGTCCTGAAAGGACAAGGCTTAGCAATTAGTACTGGACAATCTACTGACGAATGAAGAAGAGACGTGAAGGAACAGGAATGTATTCTATCGACGAGCGCTGACAATACAATGTAAGAATGAAGAAAGCATATGAATAACGGAGAAACTATCGCCCGGTTCACGCTCCACCCACGTCTATTGAACAGGTGAAGAGGCTTATCCCTTGTTTCCTGTTTAGGATGCGGTTTCCGGTTTTTCTTTTCTAATCTTCTCACTGTTTTTTCAATTGGAGTAGATAGACTAAACTATCGCCCGGTTCACGCTCCACCGACGTCTATTGAACAGGTGAAGAGGCTCATCCCTTGTTTACTGTTTAGGATGCGGTTTCCGGTTTTTCTCTTTTCTAATCTTCTCACTCTTATGTAGCCCCCTGCACATCAGTGGCGTTACCGCCTTGCTTGGGGTGATATGATTAAAAAAAAAAAAAAAAAAAGTTTTGAATAAAATGGAAATTACAAGAAAACTGTTACTAACAATGAGAAAGAACTAAATTTTCTGGAACACTTAATGAGGAAAGAAGGCCTGGTAAGTCTAACACTCTAATCAAGAGGAAACAGTGAGTAACCCATTTGAAGAGTTTGAATCATTGGATAGCAAAATATAGACAGAAAGAGATGGTAACGAGGCAAGAGGTACTTAGAAAAACAAAAGGTAAAAAAAATGTGCAGAGCCATGGTCACCCAAAACCTGAAATAGGATATAGAGAAGAATTGTTTTAAACTCCCCATAACTCAAGGTTATTACAGATTTGTAACGTCATCAACTGAGGGGGGGGGGCAATAAGCTTTCATAAGAAACAATAACGGCAACAATAATCAATAAAAAATTAACAATAATTCATTTCAGAAATTCAGAAAAGCGAAGCAAAACAAATGAGCAGACATTTTTCTTCTTTTCGAAACAAATATATTATTTCTATTGTCTTTGAACATTCTATAAAAATATAAGGACACATCGATTCTGTTAAATGAACGATGAAAATTTCCCTGTGATTTCGAAATGCAGTCTATGTTGTTGGTGCATTGGTCTCGTATTGTTCGTCGTAGACAAAGAAACTTTAGAAGCAACGCCATGATTCTTCCACGCCATTTATCTATCCAGGTAAAGAGAGAGAAAATAAAGAAACGTTTACGGTTTCTATGATAAAGTCAATTAGATAAATAATTTTACAGTGACGATCAAACAAAGAGTTATTAGACTTTTTATTAAGTAAATAATCAACTATCAAGCATACACTTATAATGAATTAAAAAGATAATGGCGGAAAATTTAGTCATGGAAGCGTATAACGGTCTAACGAAGGGGAACAACTCGAACAAAAACCAAAAATGTCGGCGGCGATAATGAATACAACGCGAACAAATAGACTGCGAGATTTATTTAGAGTTGGTGTCGTCCATGTTTAGTACTTCATCTATTTATTGTGCGTTTGTGTCACAGAACAATGGATCTGATATAGGAAAATACTGACTGCCACAGATTGGTAAATAAGTGAAAGAGAAACAGATGGCAGCTGATGAAGAGAGAAATTCGAAAAAGATAGAGAAAGGAAAGTACAGAGAGGAAAGGTGAAACAGATTAAAAACTAAAGTCCCAAGTTTTAAATAAATTGTATAATGAAAAGAAAAAAAAAGAACAGGAAAAAAGAAAGGGTAAACATAAAAAAGAGCAGAGAAGAAAAACTTGAAAGAAAGAAAGAAAAGAAAGAAAGAAAACTCAGAGGAATGAAATTAAGGTACAAAAAATAGCATTCAATAGGAATACAGATAAATACAAGGAGGGTAGAGTAGAAAAAAAAGGAAAGGGAAAAGAAGAAGTGAAAGAAGAAAAAGAAAGATGTAGAGAAAACTCAGAGGCCTGAACTCATCGTAAATAATAAAATTCAACAAGGATAAAAAGAATTACGGGTAGAGTAGAAAGAAAAGAACGAGAAAAGAAAGGTAGAAAGATGTAAAGAACGGAGAAAAAAAAGATGGAAAGCAACATTCAATTGACTGAAATTAACGTAAAGAAAAAACATTCAATAAAGAAATAACTTTATTTATAAAATTATCTTCATAAAGCTTTATTGAAATTACGTACGAAGCCTTTTAGACTCAAGTCCAAACATTCATCCTTAAATATTTAAATCCATTGTAGACGCTGTTTATGGTCAGCTGATTCATAAAACCGTGAATTGTACCAAAACATACATAATATTTTCTTTTTCTTACACATAAAAACTTCACGAGATTTTTAACTTATGAATCAAAATTAAGAGTTTAACAACGAGAAATGTTAACAAAATAATAAATTTATATCAACTTATTGTAATATCAGTTAGTTAAGTGTCATACGTGATACACGCTTTGGGCGACCATGTCTCGAGACATGACTGACTGGGCAGAAGATTATCCCGCAGTAAGTTGCCATTGCTTTCTGCGGTAGACCAGTGCCAGCCAAGGCTATAGAACCCAATCTGTCCTATTATTTAACCCATAACTGGAGAGAAAAGACGAATTAATACCTTCCCCAAGGGTATTTGTGCGTTAAGTGAATGCAAGGAATTCAACTGGATTCCGAACCCCCCGATTTGCCGTTCCGAACCGAAATCCACTGCACCACAACGCACATCCTAAAATTTATAATTTCTTCTTTTATGTGCCATGTCCTTTCAGGACGTAGGCGATCAAGGCGTTCCACATCTCCCAATCCCTAGTGGCTCTTAGCACGCTTTCTCCTGTTGCACCACGCAACCCTCGTTCCATCATCCACCTGATCAGGTTCTTCAAATATGTTATCCGCTGATTTCCCCTGTCTCTTTTTCCCCCTCTATCTGGCCTGTTAGTAACAGGTTCTCCAAGCCCTCCTTCTTCATTGCATGTCCCAGGAACTTAATTGTCTCTTCCTGATGCTCAGTATTAATTTCCTTTTCGTTTCCATCCTTTTCTCGTCATTGCTCACATGCTCGGTCCATGATATCCTCAGCATCCTTCTGTAGAACTACATATCAGCTGCTTCAAGTTATTTTCGAAGATATATTGTAATTTAGGCGATTAAAAAAATTAAAGAAAAAATTCTCTCAGTCAGATTTAAAAATGTTTCAATATCGTATAAATGACATTCTGTGTATTCCTGAGTTACACTGATATGACCGTTAAGCTGTGTAATGTGTTTTTTTTTTTTGGTGGGGGGGGGGGGGGGGTAAAGGAAAATTGACTTTTATTTCATGTTGATAATAGCATTTACCCACGTTTAGAAAGAATGACTTCGTATTAGATTGTCTAACCAATGATCCAAGCGATATCAGTTTGGTTCACTCAAAAAGCAGGCGCGTTCACGAAGCGAAAATAATTTGAATAATAAAAAAAGCGAAAATGTTCGCACTCTATAAAATAAATATTTATTTTATTTTTACTAATTTATTGTCTCCTTTTGTTCATTATTTATTTATTTATTTATTCAATTTTTAATCAGGATAAAAAAAATCTGTGCGTTATCATTGTCACTGTGTGCGTTAAGTGTAAGCGCCAGTATTTTTGCTTCTTACCTTCAAAACAATTGGTATCCGAAATAAGTGGACAATCCACCCCACTTATCCCCACCCCAACAAAAAGAAATAAAAGCCTGGAGAAGAGATAAACGAAACATATTTGTATTACTAAAAGAAACAAAAGAGGAAAAATGCAGCGAGCATATTTGGATTAGAACCGTATTAAAACACACACACACACACACACAAAAAAGAACATACAACCGAAAAATAAAATAAAAATGGAAATAATAAATAATAAAATAAAACAGAATAAAAACGCGATGCCCAAAATTAAACACACACAAAAAAAAAAAATTAAAAAGTTAACGTTCTCAAAATAATCCTATAAACATTTGTACATGACGAGTGAAAATGGCAATTGTTCTTTGACAATCTATTCATTTGGACAACGCATTTATTAGACAACAGTAAAATATAAATGCGTTTTCTTCGGTTGAGTTTTTTTTTTTTTACACGCAAAAGCGCGTTTAATCTCCCGGGGATTTTTTATTTATTTATTTATTTATTTCTCTCTTTTTCTTTGATTTTCTTTTTATCGACAGATTTTCAATAACAGAAAGAGAGTAGATATTTCAAACAATTAAATAAATATTATCTCAAAAGAAAATTAACGTCTTTGTTATTCGAATTTTATTTTAGTCATAATTTATTTTTGTGTTTTTCAAGATCGTATATGAAAATAAAATTAAAATGACTTATATTTTCGAAACAAATTTTAAATTTTATCGTATATTATATTAAAATTAAAAATGACTTATATTTTTAAAACACACTGTTAGTTTTTCAAAATCGTATATATGAGATTAGAATTTAATATTGGTCGTTTCTTCATATTTTAGGATCAGTTTTTTTGTTTCATACTATCATAATTGATCGTAATAAATAGCATACACCTCTTGGCCCCCCGCACTTGGGAAGGGAGAAAGAAGAGGAGGAATGAAAAGAACGAATTCATTTGAGCGGGTATATCAAATAAATATAAAAAGAAACAAAGGATTGTTGAACAACAATTTCTATTCTATTAGAATAATACGTTCTATTGTATAATAGTTGAATAAGAAAGAGGCACAGATGCTGCACTGAAGGGAGCTCAGTACAGTGGAATAAAAATGAATAAAGTCGGGAAAGACAACTGACAGTGTGAAAGCCATTTAAAATAAAATAAAAATAAACGTTAGGAAATTGACAGGCATAACGAAAATACTGTTTTGTTCTCAGGGTGAAAAGCTTCTTTTTTTTATATATGGGGGTTTTAAGGTAGATGTGTCCCATACATATCACAGATTTTACAAGTAAACTACAGACCAAAGAAATGAGTAAAAAGACAATTCTGACAAAATTTAATCAGTAAAAAGTAGGAATTCATCTAATTTACAGTAGCAGATGTCACTAATATATATATATATTATAATCATTTCACCCCAACCAAGGCAGTACTGCCACTGGTGCGTAGGGGGTTACATAAAAGGAGAGTAAAAGGAGTGAAAGATTACACAGGAGAGCGAAGTTAGAGAGGAACCGGTTACAAGTGGTGTCAGAGAAGGATGGGAATACTAGTGTAAAAGAGTGTTGCGTGAGAGTAGAGTGAAAAGGGAGAAAAACAAGATACAGTGGGTGTTGGGGAAAGGATAAGAGAAAGATGGGAGTCAAGGGGATAAGAGATGGCAACTGACGTTACATTTAAACTCATTTGTTTGGCCTTGAAAAATATTGCGTCATCCGTGATTGCATCAGATTTTTATCACGCCAAGACACTATTGTCTCGACTGTCGATTAGTTGTCCTGTGACCATTGTCTGTGATGGACGTTACTCCAAGGAAGCGTACGAAAACTTAACGCTGCGCGAACACACTGGCAAGCCTTACAGAGATTACGGATATTGTTGGTGTCAGCCTTTCAACTGTCAGTTGTCTTATCAAGGCGAAGAAACAAACTGGATCAATCAGTCCAAAACGTAAAGAAAAATGCAGTCGGAAGAGAAAAACCAACGCCAAGCGACGGCGTATACGTGATCAGGGAAGACATGATTTGTTTTGTATCATTTAATTTGCACAAGGGTGTAAGTATTCTAAACTTACATTGTGGTTACGTTTTTGTAAGGCCTTTATAAGTTTAATTTTGAAATTGTCAAAAATTTCCTTATTACTAGATAATCTAAATTGGATAGATATTTTAATTTGTTTGATTGATTGATTTGTTTTCTACAGTTTTTCAACTATTTACAGGTTATTTAAAGTCAGAAAATATTTTTAGATTGTTTTGGGGGGAATATAATAATAGTTTAGTGATACAAGTCTTACTAATTAACCCATAGCTGGGGGAGAGGAGGTGAATTCATACATTTCCTAAGAGTATTTGTGCGTAAAGGAAAATAACAAAGCCAAGACAGACTGGAACTCCTTTCTCCGATTAACAAATTCGTGTCATTAATCATTACACCACCGCACATCCAAGCTTATAAAACCTGGTATTTTCAAACGGTTATCCATCTGACCAGGTTCAACATTGCTTAACTTCGATGATCGTACGGGAACTGGTGTTTCAACGTGGCTGTAAGCTGTTTTGGTTTTAAAGTTATAGAAAATCAGAGGAATTACTTTGAAAATTGAATAATGATGCTATGAATTTTATGAATAAGAGATTGTTTGTTTTTTTAAAAGATTAAAACAAATAAAAAAGAAAGTTCCTGAAAACTTTTGTATCAACCTAACAGTGCAAGTTGATGACTTTCGAGCTTTGTTTACCTGGAGGGAAATGAAAGCTTTAACGCACCTGTAAATTCCTAGAATGCCTATTTTTTCTCGACTGCCAATCAATTAAAAAACAACAAAAAAAAACAAAACAAAAAAACAAAAAAAAACTGTTAACTGTTTTCCTCGTGAGATAGAAAATAATAGTTAAAGTTTTCCGAAAATTAGAATAGCGAAAATTTGGATAAAAATTGGCTTGGTTGAATGCGATAAATAGAATATTTAGAGATTTAAAAAAATAGTTATAAAAGATGTGATTTAAATATGGGTATCTGCTTTGCATTTTAAGTGTGGAGCGCACGTTTAAAAAATAATGTCCCCAAGCCACATCTCTTACTTAATAAACAAAAACAAAAAAAACAAAAAAATATATATCATAGCAAAGTATTTTAAAGGTGTGTAGTGGAGAAAAAATAGGATCCTTTCTCGTAAAACAAGTTTAAAATGGAATATAAAAATAAATCTCTTTAAAAGACTTTTAACCACGAATAATTATTCTTTTGCAAAGATTAAGCCCCAGTAACAAGGTCGTCATAATCTGCACGGAGCTGATTAATATTAATCACTAACCAAAATGAAGATACTAAAAGGAGAATCAAGATCAACAAGATGGTCCTTTGTCACGCACGGTTTCTGTAAATTCTACGCCTTTGGCACAAGTGGCACAAACTAAAATGCCATCAACACCAGCAGATCATTTAAAAATTTTAAAAAGGAAGAAAACTAGAGATTTTTTAAAAACCCTTACGGTAGTAATCTTTTAAGGCTGGACACAGTTTGGAAAAAAGATGTATCAGTGTTTAAGCTGACGGATTTTTGAAAAGTCGTGCCCACACTGGTGTAAGGTGTTTTTAAGATTAAAGTTTCTGTACAATGTTCCCAAAATTTAGAAACACCTTTATCGGCTATTCTAGACAATTTTTGTAATACGACTAATAAGCATACAACACGTGAAATCTTTAACGCTGAGATTAACATATTTTTATTCTGTTTTTTATTACTAGCATAGTACCCATAAAAATGACATTAAGTGACACTTCTGTCGAGAAAATGAAACATATGTGCGCTTTGCCAGGAATCAAAGTATCTTTCCCTGATATTCCGCTTAGGGTCAGCATAGTATCTGCACTCTCTCTGAACAGCATTACAACAGACACTCACACACACACACACTTTTTTTGTATTCATATTTTCTTTTTTTCTACAAGTTCTCCCAATATATTGCATAGAACAGTTCTGACAGTTTATTTTATATACACTTGCTTAAGAATTATTATTGTTTTGGATATTTTTGGTCCTGAAACATCCATAATAGTTTCAGATGTGGTTGTAATTATTTTGATATTGTTAATGTTGCATAAATTGTTTTAGATAGTATATATTAAGGTAAAATTATATGTTTGTTTTTATCTAGTTTAATATCATTATTGTTGTTATTAATCTTATTATCTTTTTCGTACATGGTATATTTTGTATGCCTTTCTGCTAGCATTGTCGATGAAATACTGAGTATATTATGACACCAAACCACTCCCGGTCTCAAAATTATGTTGTGTGCGCTAACTGGCCGTAAGTTAGTCACACCTGAGTCTGCAACTGTTCGCTTCCGTACCGCCCCAAGGACCTGAGGAAAAAGAGGCGGCGGAATCTTTGTGCTGCATTCCTCAACTACTAAAAACAAGAGGTAGTTGGGTGTACATGCAGAAATAAGGGAAACAGGCAAGAACAAAAAACAAGGCAGGAGCGAAGGCCAGTCTATGTGAACTAATGATTATATTGTAATTCTCTGTACACCAAAAGAGAGAGGATAATAAAAACAAAATAAAATAAAGAATAAGAACTAAAATTAAAATACAATCCAACTTTTTCAGAGTCTACAATTTACTTGAGGCTACTATGTTTGTTGTTGCTAGAAGTAATATAGTTTGTTTTTTTTTTTTGCTTCCCTGCCTATAAGGAGAGAGAGAGAGAGAGAGAGAGAGAGAGAGAGAGAGAGAGAGAGATGGGGGGGAGGATATTTCCGCGTCTTCACTTCACGCGTTGTCTCGTCTGTCTCAGGTCTCGTCTCTCTGACGTTCTGGGTCTCTTTCTGACCTTCAAATCCGTTGTGTTTTTGTTGAAACTACTTCAATTTGGCGTGGGGTGGGAAGTGATCGGAATGCTTCTCCATTAAAATTTAACGTCAGCTTCGGTTATCTGGCTTAGATCACCTGAGTACAATTCTCGCCATGCTGGAAGCTTGAAGACGCGATTCTGTTGACTCTATACTTTCACCTGTCAGCATTAATTATAATTACATCCTTACGTGGGTGACCGCTTTCAAACATTTACCGATAATTTTTTCAGTTTTGGTCGAACCTTTATTTTCTTTTTCCGAGAGAGCAAAAAGGAGAGCAACAGACAACAATGAAGAAGAAAAAACAGGATTCTCTCCCTTTTGCAAAAGCCATCTGTGTTTTTATAAAATTGTTATCATATCAACAATGTCATCTCGTAAATGCCTCTCTCTTTCTCTCGGCCACACCAGCGCATATTTCCTTCTCCCTCAGCCTTTCCTACAATAACGAAAAAAGTTGATTTTTCTGGAAAGAAAAAGAATATATATACAAACAGAAATATTTTCCAAATATCTATTCCTGGGTTCGAATCCAGGGCCCGTCGATATCCGTTTAAAGTGTGTGCATAAAAAACACTGACAGTGTTACAATATTAAAAAATTTTAAAAGTGTTTTATTGTGTATATTTCTTCAGGTAATTATTGGGGTTCTGCAGATTCATAATTATTTTGAAAGCTACTCAAGAAATCTTTAAAAATGTTCTCTCTGGCAGGGGTTGGACCTGTGGCCCCTCCTCCTTTGTAAGAGAAACCACCGTTTGATTTGGCGTGTTTTTATCACTCAGTTACAAAGAGCATTTCACAAGGTTCTGTCTTCCACTTTTATATACACTTACTTCACTATAATTATTGTTGTGGATATTTTTAGTTCTGATCATATGCCTAATTGTTTTGGAAGCATTTGCAATTTTAATATTGTTAATATTGCTTTGGATAGTAGATATTATGGAGTTAGTAGGTAATATTATATGTCTCTTATATAGTTTGTTGTTATTGTTATTAATATCATTAACTTTTTTGTAGTATATTTTATATGCCTTTTTCATAACATTGTGAATAATTTGAATTATATATATATATATGTGAGAAGCCGTCAATTGATTTGACGTATCTTAACCACTCGACCACGAAGGATTATGTAGCTGAATTTGTGTATTTATATGGCTTAATTTGGCCTTGTCCGACAATAAAATCTTTCATGTTCTATATATATATATATATATATATATATATATATAATGTTGAGTTAAATAAGAAATGTTTAGTTCCAAGATTGTTGTTTTTTTCCAATAGATTTATACAAAACATATTTTGACAAACAAGTCTTTTATATCGTAAAGTGCTCGATATCAGGGTGGACCTAGAGCGTTCATGGGGTTAATGCAAAGAATTTGTCACATTAAATGGGCAGGTTCATGCCGACTTCGAAGTTTCGTGAAGATACTGTTATAATGCCTTCACTCATTAGAGCTCAGCTGAGCGAAGGCATCATGACGGGGAACTCATGAAACCTCGAAGTCGGTATGAACCTGCTCAGTTAAAGTGACAAATTCTTTGTACTTACGCTCTCACACCCTGATTGAGCACTCTGGAAGCATGGAAGACTTTGAAAGCAATAGCTACTCCGGCATATACGCATCACTCATTCAATAATGAATTAGAGCACTATGGCTATTAGGCGTGTATAATGATATACGCGCTAAAAAGCCTGCCTTCTTCTACCGAACGCTCGTAGCCCAGAAGTAGAATCGCCGACTGACGCCAATTCGGTCGGGTTTCAATCCTAGGTTAAGAAGTAATCGGAGCCTAACCGTACTGATGAACTGTGATACAGCGAAACAGATCTGTCTGCAGATGACTATAGTATATATATATATATAGCCCAGCGTTGTTAAGGTATTTTTAGTGGTAATGTTGAAATGGTAAGATCAAGTGCTTATTCAAAAAGCTCCAGTATAAGGTTGCCGTGACACGTAAGTTAAAAAAAATGCGATGTAAGTATTGGTTTTGTTGTATTTGTGTAACAAGGTTTATGCTTGGTCAATTTTTGCCAATAAACGGGAATGATGTATGTACAATTTTTGTTCGCATATCAAAGCATTAGACCTTGATCTACGAGTGAGTTGATTTTGGTTGATTTTGGGTGAAACGTTCTGGGGAAAGGCATAAAAATGCGCAAAAGACCATCCGAAATTATGTTAGTCATTGATGTTTTTTTTTTTGTTTTTTTACGAACCATGTACATTGATTCGATAAAATGTGTGTACATCAAAAGTTCTGACCTTGATCTAAAAGTTAATTTTGATTTTGATTTTTTGGGGTATCCTAGAACAGCACTTAAATGATTGGTGCAATGAAGGCAGCAATCACAGCGAAAATCAGGGAAATCCCCAAAGATTTTTGTGCAACATTTGCTTCCAACGCTGCAGAGCCCATCTGGTGCATATTCTGGAAAGATTGTGACTTTTATGCGAAGCGGCTAATTTAACTAAAATGTTGGAAAACGATCGTACACAGATTGAAGTGTAAATACACCAAGTTTCTTAAAAATATCTGGATTTTTCTAGGATTTATTACAACATTTATAGACGCTGTTTCCTTTTGCGACCAAGAAAACTTAAATGTCTCTTCCTAATGTTATGTATTAGTTTTCTTTTTATTTCCATTTTCTCCAAAACTTTGTCGTTACTCGCATGTTCGGTCCATGTTATCCCCGTCATCTTTTTGTAGTAGCTTATTTCTGTTGCTTGAAATTTCCTCTTCATCGCTGAGGAGATCGTCCAGCACTCAATGTCATACAGGAGGGAAGATATAAGGTAGCAGTTCAGCAGTCTTGTCCTTGTTTGTAGCGAAAACCCTCCATTTCTTAGTAGTCTGGTTTGCTTTTGAAATGCTCCCTTGGACATTCCAATACATCTTCGGATTTCAGATGTCACGCCACTCGTTTTCTGATATTTAAATTTTTAATTCCGGTATCCCCGATTTGTAATTCGCACTTTGGGCTCATCCTTTTCATTCTTCACACATAAGTTCTTTCATTTTTATTTTGTGGTGGAGAGTAATGAGAAAAGATGAAAATAAATTAAAAAAATGAACGTATAAATTTTCTTCAAAATATTGCCAAATGCAATATGTATTTTTTTTCGTATCACCCCGAGTAAAGCGGTAACGCCACTGATGTGCAGGGGACTACAGAAGAGTAAAAAGATTAGATAGGAGGAGAGTAAAGAGAAAGACAAGTCAGTTAGAAAGGAGCAAGAGAAGGATGGGAATACAGGTGTAATGACAGTTGCAAAGGTGGAAAGAAAGGAAAGGATATAAAGGGTGGTGTAGAAAGAACTAGAGTTAAATGGTGAAGAGATGAGTATTGACATTGCATTTAAATTCCTGGAGGTTGTAGCCGTCAGGAAAGCAAGAATATGGAAGCGAGCTCCACAGGTGGGAGGTGCGAGAAAAGAAGCTTCAGGAGTAGAATTGTCGTCTGCATTTGGTTTATATGCTAAAGACTGAAGAACGTATCGACCGAAACGTTTCAAAGTGTCAAGATTTCTATCAGTCTGAATTTTGTGAGACAAAATATTGAAATAATTTTATCTTGGTTGATTCGGACTAATCGGTTTTTTTTTAATTTTTTTTACCACAAAAGTTCAGCTGTGTATTGAAAGGATGTACTTTGTGGTGAAATTGATATCGGCTCGGAATGGGAAATCGAGAGCAGAGTTCGAATTCCAGCTGAATTCGTTGCATTCATTTACGCGCAAATACCTTTAGGAAAAGTATGAATTCATTTCTTCTCCCTCCTGCTAATATCAGGACAGATTTGGTTCTTTAGCCTTGGTTGGCAACCAGTCTTCCGCAGCAAGAAATGGCAACCTACCGCGGGAAAATCTTCTGCCTAGTCAATCATGATCGTCCAAGTGTGTACCACGTATGACACTTAACTGACTGATTGAAAGCAGAAGGGACGATGGAAAACAACGCATACTTCAGATAAATGGATGGTGGAATAAGGTTTAGAAGAAATAAAGCAAAATTTATTAAGAACTACGAAAGACAAGAAATTGTGGAAAGCCATTATGGTCTACATCCTGAAAGGACATTGCATATAAAGAAGATACTCCAGTCTTCTTCGGCTGTCCGTTTTGGTCAAACATGTCATGAAATCATGCTTTAAATAAGAAGAGAAAATTATAAAGATGAGAAAAATAGTCCGAAAAAAAAAGATAAAATGACAACGAAATCAGTTTGAAACATGTTGAGAAAAAAAATCTGGTAAATTTTTGTTTTGTTCCCCGAAGGCCTTTACCCCTTTAAATCTTTCCAAAACATCCCTATTTCCGTGCAAATGTATATACTGAACGCAAATCGATAATTGTTTATTGAAGAAACCTACCTTTTTTCATTTTATCGAGAAGAAAAATATGGAACTTCTTGTCGCTGTTTATCTCACCCGCTAACCACGGTTAGAAAATGTTATTCACTGCAGACTGACTTCAAGCGTAGATTTCAGATTTTTCGGTTTATTTACTTCCATTTTGCGATTAATGCACGGAAAATGAGTTCCGAAACACAACAAATCGCGGAGTAATTGCTAAAAAGGGAGTAAATAGAACGATTTGAGTATCCTACGCCTCAATTCATTCAGCGGTTAATCAGATATGAGAACGGTGGTAAGGGGTGAGATATAGTCCGATTTATTTCTGGCTGATAACATGAAAAAAAAGGACGTTTCTTCTATAATCAATTATGGATTTGAGTTCAGTATATACCTAAAGGCCTTCGGGGAACAAAACAAAACTTTACCAAAAATCTTAAGCGAATTTCAAAGTGTTAAATGGAGTGATATCTTCAATGTGAAACTCAAATCTGAAATTTACTGAATTTACAATATGAATGGTTGTTTCATTAAAGCTATTTCGAATTGCTCTTATCGGGAACATTTTTTTTTTAGCTAATATTGTCTTTGAACAAGATTATATCCACGAGAATAAATAAAAATATAGACTCGTTCAACTAAATAACTTATTTTATAAGGTCAGATATTCCACTAGGAAAATCACAGAAATTCTATAAAGAGATCTTCAGCACAGTTATTAGATTCAAAATTAATATTTTCAAACGAACAATAGAGAAATAGATAAAAACGATTGCAAGACGGATTTATTTCGGTTGAAGATAAATTAAAATTCTTGAATAAAACAAATCAGGATCTTTAATCTCTCTCTCTCTCTCTCTCTCTCTCTCTCTCTGTGTATTTTTTTTTATAAATTTAGTTTACCTGTGTGATGTGTGGCGATGTAATCTTGTTTGTTTTAGCAAGACTTTCTTTTATCTTTCCTTGATTCCAATTGCAAAGAACTCGAGATTTATTTTACGTATAGCATCGTTTCATTTAGAAACTTTACTAAAAGTAGAACGAAAAACAAATTAAGACTCATAGGATTCGTTGTTCTGGCATCGACACGTGGTTCCTCCTAATTAAGTAAACTTTGTCATGACTTCATTAATTATCTTACCTCATTAGCGATTATTAAGAATTTTTAAATTGCAAAGTAATTCTCCTAGCTTATCCCTGCAATTTAATTACTGGTATAAAAGAAAAGAGAGAAAAAGAAAAAGAAAACAGTTTTTGGCAAAGGCAGCCACGGATAACTTATTCAGCGGTATTCATAAACCTGTATTAGATGTCGTACAGCGTAGGGAATATGTAACTAGGAATAAACGATATATAAATTTAAAAAAAAACATGGAACGTGTGCATGGCTAGAACTGGAAATGAAGAAACCATAGGAGGTGAGAGAGTGTTTTAAAATGATCAAAATCAGATAAGAGTTTGTAAGGGTAAGTACATCATAGCTTAATCATTTAAAAATATGTCATTGTTCTAATCAGATGAAGGCATTGAAGTTTAGAGCAATGTTAATATTTCGCACGAAATAATTAAAACACCATATATATACATATATATATATATATATTAAACGTAATTATAGTGGTTGTGGATACTCAGTATTTCAAATAAACGCCCCACTTTTTATTTATTAAACGGTGTTACGTCTATCGGCGTGCACATTCAAAATATCATAGTAAACAAAAATACACACTGTCTAATAAATAAAAATTTGGTGTCGATTTGAAATACGAATTACCCACGTTTGAAGCAATAAAAATGCCGGATTAAAAATGAATATATATATAACTAAATTAAAATGGCTGAGTCACTGCTATTGGAGAATGCCGTCTGCTAGGGCGGCTAGCCAACCCTTTTTGCAGGCGCCTGCTTAGATACATTTGTGTTTGTTCAACGCCCACAAAGTTCACCATTTTATACTGCAAAAATGGTCCATAGTTACTGTTTCTGGGAGAGTGCGTGTTATCTCGTGTGATCAACAGTCTGAACAAAGCCAGCACGCTCAAATCCTTGTCACAATGACTTGAGATTTCATGCTAAAACAGCCATCGACAACTCCCCAGAGTTATGTCGACTCAATTTCAATACAAGGCTTTGGTGAACATGTAATATGGTTTTCAGGCATTTTACAAAGGTGTTGTAAGAGATTCGAACCTGTGTCTCATGGTAAAAAAAAAAACAAACAAAAAAACCGAACGTTATGTATATATATATGTGGTGGGGGGTGCCACCTATCTATATATCTAATCTCAAATGTTATTTCTAGTGGATGACCGGATTTTAGTAGGTGGTCCACTTATTTAAACAGTGTTTATTTCGTCTACCGGCCCGCGCACCGAGAAACCTTTATAAAGAAAATGTGCCTGACCCCGACCCGCTTCTGCAGGTCTTGAAATTCAGTTACACCTTTGCAGAAGATCCAGTATATTTTGAATGCTCGACCACAGAAAGCTTTACAATGTAGCAGGGTCTTATTTGCCTTACAACAGGTTCGAATCCTGCCAGAATGCACAATCCTTTTATTAAGTTTCTCGAATGTACAGTTCGATAGGCAAAATAAACGTGGATGTAATTCGAGTTGGCTATTCCGCCGGAAAGAAACATTAGTTAACATAATTTTCACAGCTACATAATCAATAAACAAATAAAATCCTTCTTACAAAAATACATGACAACAGCAATACAAATACCATACAATAATATATCAACTTATTTTACTGCAATCAAATGCACCATAATTATAAACCAGGCGAATTCGCTATACAACGAATCATTAAACACCACATTTCTGCCGTAAAGCTTATAATATATTACAGAAAATGGAAAACCGCCAAACTCGCCGTCAATAATCAAAATAAGCATATCAAATCTAAACTAGACCAATACAGTGTATCGGATGTGCTTTGTGGTGCACTGGATATCAGTGCGGAACGAGAAATCGGGGAGCCGAGTTCAAATTCCAGTTGAATTCATTGTATTCACTTACGCGCAAATACCCTTGGGAAAGGTATTAATCCGTCTCTTCCTTCCAGTTATAGGTTAAATAACAGGACAGATTGGGTTCTATAGCTTTGGCTGGCAACCAGTCTAGCGCAGAAAGCAATGGCAACCTACTGCGGGATAATCTTCTGCCCACTCATGTCTCTTTCGAGACATGATCGCCCAAGCGTGTTTCACGTATGGCACTTAACTGACTGACAGTGTATCAATGTCACTGCCCAGTACAAGACTGTCTTTCTTGTCACAAATCAATTCGTTATATCGGTCATACCACCAACACCTTGAGGGGGATGTCTCACGTATCGCTTCTCTGATCAAAGTGCCATAAAAAGGCACTTAACCAACCACAATTTACAGCAGCCACGAAAAAAGATTCAAGTTGGTAACATTAACATTCTACATCGGTCCCGTAACTAAGATATATCATTGTAAAAGAGACCCTTTATATAAAGCAACTGGTACCCATTATGAATCTTATTCAACAGCGGAAATTCTTTTTTAAATAAAAAGACGGCAACTCGAATTGCCGCCACGCTCAAATCTATTATTATTTAGGCATCACAAAATGCACACCTTAAACAGACAAGCACAAAAAAAATTAGCAACACTTAACAACAAAACTCCCTTGAAAACGGCTAAAGAATTGGCCGAAAACGTTTGAGACAAACACTCAAAATATTTTTGCGCTCCTTACTACCAGCAAACTGAAAAATGATGGAAGAAAATTTTTAAAAAATGAATGAAAAAATCATCAAATTTTCCTTGTTTATCATATTCAGCAAGTTGCTGCTCATATATATATATATATATATATATATATATACACTCCTGATCAAAAATTTAAGACCACTTAAAAATCTTTAAAAATATATTTTTTTTTGACAGATAGATTTTAAACTCCTCCCACTTAAGGTTACCAATACTACAATCTAAAAGGTTATGGAAACAAAAAGCTACATTCCAAACATTTTATTCAGAATTTCACATTTTTATAAAATGAGGCGATTTACACATGATCAAAATTATAAGACCAGGGTATAAATTGTTAGATCTATGGCAATTCCAATGTTTTTAGTGCAGTTAGAGATTAGCAATCACTGCGTAAAGGTGTTACCATACCTAAAGCAAGCAAACGTACCAAAGTTGAGCGTTCTCGAATTCTAGAATTCCATAAGCAAGATTTGTCACAGCGGGCGATCGCAGCTAAGGTAAATCGCAGTAAAACTGTGATTTGCAACTTTCTAAAGAAAAGTGAGAATTATGGAAAAGCAAAATACTCTGGTAGGCCCCAAAAAATTTCTCCTGCATTGAGTAGGAGAATAAGACGGGTTGTTATGAAAGATGGGGGACTTTCTTCTAGTCAAATTAAGGCAGTCACAGATGCTGATTGCAGTCCCGTAACCATCAGACGACACTTAAGACAAAAAGGCATGGTGAATAAAAAGCGTAAACAAATTCATCGGCTGCTTCCACGTCACAAGTTGGACCGCTTAAAATTTGGTCGTGAATATCAAACATGGGACGTTGAGAAGTGGAAGAAAGTCCTGTTTTCTGATGAGAAAAAAATTCAATCTCGATGGTCCTGATGGCTTCCAACAATATTGGTATAACAAAAACATGCCTCCTGAAATTTTCTCCGCATGTCATAGTGGTGGAGGGCCCCTAATGGTATGGGGTGCCTTTTCTTACAGAGGGACGATGGAGCTCCAGGTGATGCAGGGTCGTCAGAGAGCGGCTGGTTGTGTTAACATGATACAAAAAGCATCTTTGATGACGGAGGGCCATCGTTTGTGTGGGGATGGATGGTTATTCCGACAGGATAATGCTGCAATCCATGTTGCAAGACGGACCTTGACCTTTCTACAAGAAAATGGGCCCATCTCTTGGGACATCCTGCATGCTCACCGGACTTGAAACCAATTGAAAATGTTTGGGGATGGATGACAAGAGATGTTTATCGAAATGGCAAACAATATTCAACAAAAAATGAACTTTGTGAAGCCATCTTCAGAAGCTGGAGCAACATCCACCGCACCTTAATGGAAACGCTTATTTCTAGCATGCCCGACAGAATTTTTGAAGTCATCAAAAGCAGTGAAGGTACACTTCATTATTAAATTTGGTTGTTGAATATTTTCATACACTTTTTGTACAATTTCGTAGAATTTTTGTCTCTTATAATTTTGATCATGTGTAAATCGCCTCATTTTATAAAAATGTAAATTTCTAAATAAAATGTTTGGAATGTAGCTTTTTGTTTCCATAACCTTTTAGATTGTAGTATTGGTAACCTTAAGTGGAAGGAGTTTAAAATCTATCTGTAAAAAAAATTTCTTTTTAAAGATTTTTAAGTGGTCTTAAATTTTTGATCGGCAGTGTATAACAGTAAACCACACCCAATAAAATCACATTTCAAACTAGTCACAGCACATAACATTGCATTTAGACATATGGTTCTGATGCTAACATTTCGGTCTCTCACGTGGTATGACATCATAGAACCACATTACTAATTTTCGAACTGCGTCTGCTATTCGGTGACCATTATCGTTGCATAGCAATGTTTTATGTCATCACAAGAGAATATCATCTTTGATGGTGAATAACTTTATGTTAATGTCCATACAACCCCTCTGAACATGGCTCATGTGAACCGAAAGCTTAGAACCAGCATAATAAAAAAATATATATCCAAATGCTAGACAATTTTTGTCTTCATTTTCACCAGAAATTAAAGCTAAAATACGATGTTTAAAACAGCTCATGGTTTATATTACAAACAAGCTGAGTGGACCTTTGTTAAAGTTTCTTGGGGAGAACACATCATGTGTCATGAACAAAACTCCAACCCTCAGTCAAGATGAGGGATCGTACTGACATCGACGGCTTCCGAACAGTTCCGTCTACCCAAATTTACTCATAATGCTAGAGTCAACTTTCTTGTATCGTGGAATGAAGTGATACACAGAGAAATGTAGTTAAACTACTTTATTAACAAACTGGTACAACCAAGATACAATATTAACAGTCTCTCGCAGTAATAGGTGTAACTTCCCGAAGTCCGTGATAATGACAACCCTCCCCGTCCTAAGCGCACATTGTCTTTTGTACATCCGGAGGACCGGGATGTCACATGGGAAGGGCCACGACACAACACCTCTCTCAATGTTCGTACTCTGGAATCGCCTATCCAGACCTACAATATCAAGACAGACTGACTATGGTAAGATTCGAGTCCAGGTTTCGTAGTTCTGATCTCTCGACCACACGTCCAGAGAAGCTCTTAATTTTTGTTTCTATATTTCACTTAAATGATAAACATTTAATCTTGGTTACTGCAATACAATCGTCACTGACTTGATACTGCAAGGTAGATGTTGAAAATGCTCCTATAAAAAATATTACACTATATCCAAATAATAATAAAAGCTAATCAAGTCATGAATTTAAATATATGTGTTTCTATGTTTCGATACGTGAATATCAGTCCGTTAGGTGCCATAAGTTATACACGCTTGGGTGATCATGTCTTTTTCGATTAATTGACTGATTAGACAGAAGATTTTTTTGCAGTAGGATGCCATTTATTTCTAAAGTAGACTGGGTTCTATAGCCTTGGTTCGCAACCAATCTGTCCTGCTATTCAACCCATAGCTGGTGGAGGGAGAAGAGATGGATTAATACCTTTCCCAAGGATACTTGCCCGGAAGTGAATGAAACTGGAATTCGAACTCGGCTCTCCAATTTCTCATTTCGATCCGATATCCTTTGCACCACAACGCACAAGTGCAGAATTAGCCACGTGGATTCGGATTCAGAGATTGGCATAATCAGCCGGGAGGGTCCGACATTCAGCCATACTTTAACTTTCGCACGAATACCCCTGGGGAAGGAATTAATCCATCTCTCCCCTCACCATCAGTTACGGGTTGTATAGCAGAACAGACTAGGTTCTCTAGCCTTGGTAGCAACTGGTTGACTATAGAAAAAAAGGGAATCTACTGCGTTAAAATCTGCCAGGTGAGTCATCATTCAAAAGAAACATGTTCAGTTAGGAATCAAGTAGTTTGTTTTGCAGCATATTAACTTCTTCTGACTCATTTAATCTTAAATTTAATTTATTGGGAACTTTGGTAATTTCTTTTACAAAAATATCTACTGCAGGTAATTCTTTTTTTACAATTAAAACGTATTGTTTATATTTCTACTATAAAAGTGTATTTTTTTAATACTTTCATAGTGTTTTGACCCCAGTTTTAGAGTTAACTATTCGCCTATAGATGGGACCTTCCCAAATCAAGACAGAGCTGGAAACTACAGCAATTAAGAGATGGTTCCACGCTTCTGAAACCCTTCTAAGAGGCCTTGCTGCCGGATGTAGATTATCATCTTGACCAGGACGTGGAAAGTAAGGTGTAAGATATAGTTCATGAATTGTGAATGGTATTTATCATGTTCATTTTTTTTTTAAATATTTCTATTGCATCATGAGAAGATTCCAAAATGAATGAATTGCTTATCGTGACGAATGAAGGTTGGGCCAGCGAAAATGTGATACGAACAAACAAGGCGGTTCTAGTTCAAAGACGAATTTTCATATAACGGGATGGAAAGTTCTGGGTGAATTTTTCATTGGTTTCTTACAATATATATATATATATAAAGAAGGGTAATTTAATAAAATGTGTAACATGCACAAGAATTTATTTAAAAAAATACAAAATTCGCAAAACAAAATGCATATTTGTTTCAAAAGGAAAAAGGCATTAGATTGATAGACATACATATACTTACATAGAACGAGACGGCTGGGAATAGAGACCAAGATAGACAAACAGATATAGATCGGGATTAACTGAGGTAGTTACAGATATAATTAGATATAGACATTAATAGATAGATAGATAGATAGATAGATAGATAGATAGATAGATAGATATACACAGAATGAGACAGTTGTCAAAAGACTGAGACAGACAAACAGATATATCAACACAGAGACGGAGACAGATAATAGCGACAGACAGAGATAAACAGACTGAGATAAATACATATGAACAGGCTGAGAAAGAAAGAAAGAAAGAAAGAAAGAAAGAAAGGGATTGCGATAGACAGAAAGAAAAAGACTGAGATAAATACATATGAACAGGCTGAGAAAGAAAGAAAGAAAGAAAGAAAGAAAGGGATTGCGATAGACAGAAAGAAAAAGACTGAGATAAATACATATGAACAGGCTGAGAAAGAAAGAAAGAAAGAAAGGGATTGCGATAGACAGAAAGAAAAAGACTGAGATGAATATAAACACACATACAGACTGAGATAAATATATATGCCGTGTTCCCTGTATTAACTCGGATATAAGATACCCTGATATAAGAGAAATTCGGATATAAGAGATATTTTCCCTGGTCCGAAATTAGAGCCTGTGGTAATGTATATAAAATATACCAAACCCGGATATAAGATAACTTTTATCCGGTCCCGACAACTGATTTATATAAGGGTTACAGTAGTCAAGGGTATTTGCTCGTAAGTGAATGCAATGAATTTAGCTAGAATTCGAACTCGGCTTCCCGATTTCTCGTTCCGAGCTGATATCCACTGCACCACAACGCACATACGCTTACGACACTTAAAAAAAGAAAGTAATAAATATATAAAAGATGAAGTCTTAAACTACATAACATTCAATCTATTATATATTCATACAATTATTTGTATGAATATGTATATTCTTGTGCACGAACGTATCAACAAAATATTAAAGTCTTTTGGATGGATTCTGAAACAAGTTTAATAGCTACAAGTCTTTGAGGGAAAAAATCTGCGTATAAAACTTTAAACTGAGATATATTTCTGCTTTGTTCTGTGGGCAAACAAACGCACTTTTTCGTATTTCGCCTTATCTTCTCTCAGATTTAATTTCAGTGTGTTGATACAACACAAAAGATATTTATTATTTTTCATAAATGTAAGGGTGCGTAAGTTTGTCTACGTGTGGACAAACGTTCTAAAAAACCTTAAATAGATTTTTAAAACGTTAATATCGCTATTTCATAATGTTCATAATTTCAGAAATATACATCATAAACGTTCAATGTTTATTCATGCGATATCGACAAGAGAATATTGTATACAAAATAAATCTAATATAACCTATACAAATTTTCTGATATATATATATATATATATATATATATATATATATATATATATATACTAGCAGTATAGCCCGGCGTTGCTCGGGTGTAATGAAAGCTTTAAAACTGATCCATGGTCCTGGAGCTCAGACTCTTTGGACGTTGGCACGAAAGACTAAACAAGCAATAGTTGTTTCCAGATAAAGCAAAACCGTAGACTGAAAGAAAAATGAATGAATGTAAGTCAAATTTTGATTTCCTGGAATCGATATCAAATTTCCTGCACTATTGTAAGAACTGCATCCTTGAAACGTCTGAATACCATTTCTTATGTCTTTGTCTATGAGTGTATCAAATTTGATTAAAATCGGACCATTCCTTCTATAACCCGATTTTTTTTATTATAGATTTTTGATATTTATCGGGGGTACCTCGACACAAAACTTAGCTAAGAACATTCGCAGACGATTATAATACAACTGTGTAAATTTTCAAGAAAATCGGTTCAGCCGTTTCGGAGTCTATAGGTAACGGATACACACACACACAAAGTTCCATTTATAAATAAGTTTATATATATATATATATATATATATATATAAGCTAGTAACGATGCACAACATTGTCCGAGCTAGGTCTCTTTCTTGTGTCAGCCGTAAAATGTTATCGAAATGTTCGTAATCAAACCAGCGCGACTTGTCTAAAGATTTTGGCTTTCTTCAATTTTTTTTTACTGTTCTGTTCATAGCATTCTGTAAATTTTCAAAATATACTATTAGAAATGTTAAAACTGATTAAAGAATATCGTCATCATTATTTCAAGTTTATTCGTCGATAGTATGCAACATTTCCATTAAGCATTACATCGGGCAATATATTATATGCATACTGGTAGGCATATATGATTAAAGAAATTACATTTAATGACAGTTTTATCATTTATAAATCGACTGTAATTTGTCAAATAAAAACAAGTATGTTTTGTTATTTAACTTCGATCTGGTCTTTTGTCATCTTTATAAAACAGTAATTTATTACATTAAATTTCTTACTTACTGAAAGACAGTTATTTTCCTTTGAAACTGATAACTTAAGAAATTACTGATTTATAAATATGACAAAAGATCAGATCGAAGTTAAATAACAAAACACATTTTTTATTATGTGACTGCTAAAATGGAATCTGCTAATTTAGTAATATCTTTTAAGAACTACGAAGTTGAAACAGATGTAAGACAAATTACAGTCGATTTATAAATGATAAAACTGTCATTAAATGTAATTTCTTTAATCATATATGCCTACCAGTATGCATATAATATATTGCCCGATGTAATGCTTCATGGAAATGTTGCATACTATCGACGAATAAACTGGAAATAATGACGACGATATTCTTCTCGCTGATAAAACAACGGACACCAAATATAAAAAAGTGCAATTACACATTTTAATTTTTTATTTTTTTTTTTTTTTCGGTGACGTGATTTGTGTAAAGTAAAGACTTAGTCGGAGATAAGCACGCGCGTACACGAAGCACAGTTGGCTACTGCGTTCGTCTTCTCCTCTCTCCCGTCTTTGATCTGAACTGAAATGTATCTCTGATCTATTAAATAGGCGAGCCTTGCTCGAAAAGTGGCACTTCCGTCCCGCATTTTATTTATATTGCGAGTGTTTATTTCCTTGACCTCGACCTCTGTTCGTCAAAACAAAACCCAGCTTTCACCTGGATTTTCGCACTCACTGATATTTCAAAACAATATTTTCTTTCAAATCTTGCCGGCTTTGCGTCATTCAATACGAATACACTTCTGGGCGAAATTTTACACCGCAGCAAAAGAATATATAACAAAAATACTTTGCATATTATACTTTATGCCTCTGTATGTGACTTTATTTGGTATACAAAAAGTTTATCCTGCCCCTGAAAGTGACTGATCTCTGAACAATGTGTTTCAATTTCACAGTTTTGTCCCATATCCTTTCTATGGCAACAGAAAACAACGTTGAATAAAATTAACTATACGGACGCTCCAATTGAGAGGCCTTGGAAAAGAATGCAGTGGAAAGGGAAGAGATATTAATAATGCAGAGTGCTAAAGATGAAGCTTCAAGAACCAATTTTTTAAAAAGTTGCCTTGTTTTGTCATTAATTTCTAGAATAGTCTTTTGTGATCCTCGTAATTGTTTTGCTGATTGCCTTTAGAGACAATTTAAATTGCGTAGTTATTCAAATAAAGCTGTTTGTGCACTAAAAGTGACAACCACTTAAGTATTTAGAACATATTCAGGGAATAATGGAAAGTAAGCAATGCTACATTTTTTAATAATATATTTTGAAAATCTAAAATATTTTATTTAAACTTATTTATAAATGAAAGTTGTCTGTGTGTGTGTCTGTGTGTGTGTCCGTTACCTATAGACTCCGAAATGGCTGAACCGATTTTCTTGAAAATTTACACAGTTGTACTATAAGCCTCTGCGAGTGTTCTTAGCTAGGTTTTGTGTCGAGGTACTCCAGATAAATATCGAAAATTGATAATCGAAAAAATCGGCTTATAGAAGGAGTGGTCCGATTTTAATCAAATTTGATACACTCATAGACAAAGACATAAGAAACGATATTCAGAAGTTTCAAAGTTGCAGTTCTTACACTAGTGCAGAAAATCGATAATATATATATATATAAAAGGCAAGATGTTTGTGTGTGTGTCTGTTTATCTACCTGTATGTCTGTATATTCTTCAGCCCTTTTATTTTAGTTTTTGCTTCGGGTTTGACTCTATGTAGGTATAATTGTAGTTCTTAGTCTCAGCCATGATACCATTTACTCAGAGGACTTATTTAGCCTTCAAAATTCAGTTTACGACGAAAAAAAATTATTTGATATTGATACCAGGAAATCAAAATTTGACTTACATCCATTCATTTTTCTTTCAGTCTACGGTTTCGCTTTAACTGGAAACAACTATTGCTTTTTAGTCTTTCGTGCCAACGTCCAAAGGGTCTGAGCTCCAGGACCATGGATTAAGTTTAAAGCTTTCATTACACCCGAGCAACGCTAGTAATATTATATGCAAACTACTGTATAGAAAATAAACGACTACCAACATGTTTAAACCGCTGAAATTGCTTTAATTACAAGAGTTTTACTTATAACATTTTATGCCAGATGTAATTAAAGAAACACACACCTGCGAAATAAAGGTATAAAAAGGTGCAGAGAAAAGGAAAAGTTTTGGGCCACGCAATTGTTGCTAACATTGCTAGTGTGTGCATATATATATATATATATATATATATATAGAGAGAGAGAGAGAGAGAGAGAGAGAGAGAGAATTTTTTTAGATATCCTAAAATTTCATGGGTAATACGTATTTCGCTGCGAAATACGTATTAACCATGAAAACGTAGAATATCTAATTTTTCTAAATTATATTACTTTGTTAAATTAAAGAAATGAATTTAACATTGAGTTCTTTTGGGTTCGTCGCTATCAGAATTTGCCTGATTAATATACCAAGTATTCTACTTTTAAAAGTCTGCCTTTCTTCTACCGAGCGCCCATAACCCAGAGGTTGAATCGCCTTCTGACGCCACTTCGGTCGGGTTTCAACCCTGGGTTAAAAGCAATCAGAGTCTAACCGTACTGATGAGCTGTGATACAGCGAAACAGATCTGTTTGCGGATGACTATATATATATATATATATATATGGTCGAGAGGTCTAAGACGTTACCAGATCAAATGGTAGCTTCACCTATATAGATAGGGGTCGCAGGTTCGTATCCTGCCGATTGGCACACATTTTCGTAATAAAAATTTATCGTAATTAATCAGGCCGGTAGAAATAAATATATAATACTGTTTTATTAAAAACAGAATATCTACTTAAATACGAGTATCGATAAAAAATAATGTTCAAACAATTCATTTTATATTTATATATATATATATATATATATATATATATATATATATATATCAGAATGTTATTATTCGTGAATACTCGTATTTAAAATAGTCACCCCATTTTTATTTTTACTTTTACGTCTATCAACCTATCACCCTGCGTATCCGAAAAATCATATTAAAGAAAATGCGCTCTCCGGCAGTGATCGAATCTGTGTCCCTCTTTTCGTGGTGATTTCATCTCCTTTATTTAGATTTTCTCGAATACGCAAGTCAAGAGATATAATACACACTGTTCAAATTAAAATTAAAAATGGGGCGTCTATTTCAAATACGAGTAGCCAGAAAATAATCACGTTTGAAAAAATGCATACATTTTTTTTTTAATAATCATTTAACCCCACGCAAAGCAGGAATGCTACTACGGTGCAGGGGATTACAGTGAGGGAATAAAAAAAGGCACAGGAGATGTCGAAAAAAAAGATAAGAGATAGATGGGTATCAAGTACACAAAAGATGCCAACTAATGTTGCAATTAAAATTTTGGAGATTATAGCTATTAGGATGTTAAAGAAAAAGATAAGAGATGGATGGAAATTAAGTAAATAAAAGATGGTAATTAATGTTGCATTCAAGAAAAAAACTGTTATATATATGTTCGTGTGTATGTGTGTGTGGGTGCGCGCATGCGTACGATTCTTTTTCTCACCTTCAATTCGGTTTGTGTGTATAAAATCTTTCTTATAACCATTCACGTGCACATAGCTATCTACTTAGCCCCATCGCTCTCAGTAGAACATCGACGACCCCTTGGCCAGCACATCGCTCAGCTTGTCTTGGTTTGTTGTCGTCGATACTTTTGTAAGGTAGGGGTGTTAACCCTATGCAAACCTTTTTTGATCCTCCGGGGCGAGGTGAGAAGAGATGGATTATTATCTTTCCCAAGGGTATTTGGCGTATGTGAATACAACGAATTCAACTGGAATTCGAACTCGACTCTCCAATTTCTCAATTCCGAGCCGATGTCCATCGCGCGTGGCTCTAGTTGAGAGGAAATGTTTTGTAGCGGGAAGAACAACGGCAAATTGATTATATTATTCACATAAAATAAAAAAATTAAAAAAAACAAGATTTTCAGTGTACATAAAATGAACTTTTGAAAGTTCGCAAAAAAATCCACGGTTGATTTATTCGTATTTTTAATAAAGCAGAAACTTCTGATCTTAAAGCGACAGTAAAAATCCTGTGCATTAAAATGTGTATGTTCTATATTCAAACATTTCCATACAAGAAATATTTTTCGCCTGTAATATTGAAAATATGAGGTTTTAAGTAAACAAAAACGACGGGTGATAAAAATTGTGTATATATAAAATTTCCAGCTATGTTTAAACTTTTGGTTCAAATATACGAAAAAAAAAAAATTAAGTAAATATTATTACTCGCCTACAAGTTTAGCAAGAATTTTTATAAATTTAAAAATTAATAGGAAAAGATATAAGTATCTAGACTTTGTTAATAAGCTAAGTTGTGAAACTTGAAAGTATCAAGCCTGCCAGTCGTTATCGGAGCTCTGGAAACGTTCCCGAAGAAACTAAGAAAAAGTTTGGAGGAACTAAAAATCAGAGAAATAATTACAAGTATCAAACACTGAAAATACCCAGAATACTGTGGAGAGTCCTGGAGTGTTGAGGATACTTGCTCTCCCTTTAACTTCAACTTAAGTCGCTACTAATGCGAACACTCAATGAGTGAATAATAATAATAATAATAATAATAATAATAATAATAATAATAATAATAATAATATAAATATAAAGACCTGGAAATTGAAATAGAAAAAATGTGGAAATTGAAAACAAGAGTTGTGCCAGTGATAGTAGGTGCACTTGGAATGATAAAAAATGGAACAAAACAACACATTGAAAGAATCCCTGGAAACCCCAGCTTAAGAGATATACAAAAAATTGTATTATTAAGTACAGCCCACACACTAAGGAAAACGTTATCTATGTAATGCTGGGGATGATAGGGAGGATAGAAAAACATGAAATGGAGTCATAACAACACGCCACTACCTGCCTTAGGTCTCCCCGCAGACTTGGTTGGTAGTGAGACCAATGCAGAAATCTAAATATGATGAAAAATGACATAATAATAATAATCTTACAGGTAAATAGGTAAAAAATAAATAGAAATCTTTAAAAAAATAAATAGAAATCTTACAGGTAAATAGAAATCTTACAGGTAAATAGAAATCTTACAGGTAAACAGGTAAAAAAAGAATTGATGACAGTCCCCACAAAAAAAATGGAAGAAGTTGTACAGTTCTGGGAAAAATATGGGCTTGCCGTAAGAACATAACAAAGAAGTAGATTGGATTGCACAAGAGATAGAACGAATCAAAAATAAACCAGAACAGACAGAAGTGGATGTTAAATGTGCGCTGAAAAAAGTAAACAATTGGGAATTTCCAGGTAGAGATAAAATTCCTAACTTTTGGCTATATTATTTAAATACAGCACATAAAATCTAGTCAAAAAACTTCAAGAAATGCTCAACGATCCCACTAAAATCCCTGCATGGATGACCAAAGGAATTACATTTCTTCTACCCAAGAATAGTGACACAAACAACCCGAAAAACTACAAAGACCAATTACATGCCTTCCGACAACATACAAACTATTAACATCTATTTTAACAAAACTGACATATTTATTCTTTAAAAAAATGGCATGTTACCTCTTGAACAAAAAGGGTGCAAACGTGGCTGTTACGGATGTAAAGACTAATTGCTTATTAACATAATGATCCTGGAAAACTGCTACAAAAAAAGAAAAATCTTAGTACTGCCTGGATAGATTATCATAAGGCATTCGATACTGTGCCACATTTCTGGATTTTAAAGACTTTAAATATATACAAGATATCACCCGTCATCATGAATTTCATCATACAATGCATGTCGATATGGAAAACAACCCTTTACCTCAATCATATAAATGGAACCTACAGGTCTGGTGAAATAAACATCAAAAGAGGTATATTTCAAGGTGATTCTTTGACTCCCTTACTGTTGTGCATATCATTAATAGCACTAACCAGTCAACTTAACAAGACAGAATGTGGTTATAAAATAGCCCAAAAGAAAATAAGCCATCTATTTTACATGGATGACTTAAAGTTGTATGCTAAGAAAGATAACGAGCTAGAAGGTCTTCTGCAAACTGCAAAATGCTTCAGCAAAGACATTGGAATGAAATTCAATTTGAATAAATGTACTAAAGCTACAGTTTTACGTGGATCACTACAGCAAACATCCTCAATTAGCTTAGAACCTGCTGTAACAATAAAAGAATTTAAACCAGAAGAAGCTTATAAATACTTAGGTGTAAACGAGAGTGAAAACATTCACCACAAAAAATGAAAGAAATAGTGCTTAAAGAGTACTATAGAAGGCTACGACTGATATTAAAATCTGAATTGAATTCTCAGAACAGAATTATGGCCATTAATAGCCTTGCAATCCCAGTTGTCCAATATAGTTTCAACATCTTAAACTGGACTCTAAACGACATTAGGCGAATGGATTCTAAAACAGGAAGGCTTCTTTATAAGCATAAGATGCATCATCCAAAGGCTGGTGTAGACCGTCTATACATACACCGTAAAGAAGGTTGAAGATGTCTTATTCAGCTGGAATTGTCATACAAGACAACAACTATTGGCTTACTAACAAACATAGAAACAACAAAGGACTGGATGATACAATTAGTCAAGCAACATGAAGAAAAAAAGAAAAAATAATAAATAATGAAAGAAGGCAGTAAATACAAACAAGATTTACATTTAGAAGATTCTGTAGAAAAGCAAAACAGAAGCCAGGAACCAACTATTGCGGCAAAAAATATGAAAATGAAAGCCAAAGATAAAGTTCTTGAACAGATGAAACAGCTCTGGCAAGACAAACCTCTGCATGGCCAATATCCAGAACGTGCTAATAAATCCACTGTTGATAAAGTTAATACTCATCGATGGTTACGTGCATCTGGATTAATGTCTGAGACTGAAGGCTTTATTCTTGCAGCGCAAGACCAAAGTCTTTTCATTAGAAACTTTCAGGCAAACATTATACATAATAATGTGGATCCAAAATGCATGTGATAAACACCAAGAAACAATAGACCATCTAATCTCAGGTTGTTCTATACTTGCCTCAAATGAATATAAAAATCGTCACGATATAGTGGGACAATATTTACATTGTCCAATGTGCAAACACTATGGAAAATCTGTAAACAAACACTGGTCTGAACATCACGCAGCATTGGTTACAGAAATAGAAAATTTCACCATCTACACAGATAGAAAAATGGAAAAACTTGTCTATTAATTGATATGGCTTCTCCAGCAAATTGTAACATAGCAACCAAGGAATTCGAAAAACTCAAAATATAAAGACCTGGAAATTGAAATAGAAAAAATGTGGAAATTGAAAATGAGAGTCGTGCCAGTGATAGTAGGTGCACTTGGTATGATAAAAAATGGAACAACACAACACATTGAAAGAATCCCTGGAAACCCCGGATTAAGAGATATGCAAAACATTGTCTTATTAAGTACAGCCCACACACTAAGGAAAAATTTGTCTATGTAACGCTAGGTATGATAGTGGAATTAAATAAAAACATGAAATGGAGCCATAACAACAAGCCACGACCTGCTTTAGGTCTTCCCGCAGACTTGGTTGGTAGTGCTACCATAGCAGAAATCGAAATACGATGAAAAATGACATAATAATAATAACAACAACAACAATGACAATAATAATAATAATGAGAAACCTTTCTCATAAAATAAGGCCTTATTAAGCATTATTAATTTTTATTGCAACTACGCAGACCGTCACTCTACGGCTGTGAGAAAACAAAACAGATCAGAAATTAAAAAAAAAGAGGCTTAAACACGCATCCTTTTCTTCTCAGAAAACATTTAACAGCTGCTTTATCACTTAAGCTACAGGAGCAAAAGGTTGCAGAAGCTCAAATCTAAACTATACACATTTAATTCGAATTTTCTTCGCACGCACCACGTCGAAAGATCACTGCCTAATTTGATTTGTAAGTCTAGCATACAGTATACGCTAACACAGATGGTGATTATTACCCTCTATAACTTCATGTGTAACCTAGTAATGTTCGAAAAAATATATTTGCATGATTTTAGCCAAAGTTAAAAATCGACTTTTACACGAATAGTTTAAAGGAAATCATATTGAAAGTTGGCCATGTTAGGTTTTTCACTGATCCAAGGCCACTAACGTATCTACTGAAATATGATCAATATGTTTGCTTTCTAAACTCCATAATTATCTGAAGATTGATGTTTGTCCAGTGCCTTCCATTGCGTCTGTTCTTTTGCCTACTCTACCCAGCCGCTTCCACTTAGGCAGGTGTAATTCACAAGTTTTACTGTTATTTTCCTCTTATCTACAAAGCTGTAGATATGAGACCTAAGTGGTAGTCAGCAGAAGCAGGAGTCTAAGAGTTTCAATTGTAAGTAGACTAACTTGTTAGTCACATGATTAACGTTTGTATTCGGAGATAAAGATGGCGGGAAGGACGATAATAACAAATAGGGAAGAAAAGCGGGAAAAATCGATGAAAACAAAACAGAAAAGGAAAGAAAAGAAAAACAACAACAGCGGAAAGAGAAAAACGAAAAGGAAAAAAGAGAGGTGGAATGAAAAAGAAAGAAAATGTGGTGTAATAGAAAAAGTGAATGAGAGGAAACAGAAAGAAGAAAATGAAAGAGTGAAGAAGTTTGAAAAATGAAGAAGTGAAAAATTAAAAAAGAAAAGAAAATGGAACGCGAAAAGGACAAGAAATGAGGAATAAAAAATGAAGGAAAGAAAAGTGATAAGGAAAGATAGAGGGAAAAGTTTTAAAAAAAAAACGGAAAGAGATAATGGGGGTGGGGAGAAAAAGACATGAAAAGAAAAGACAGAAAAAAGAAATTGGAAAACGAACTGGCAGAAAAAAGAAAGCAAGTAAAAGTCGCCAGTGAAGAAGAAAAAAAAATGTAGATAACTAAATACGTAAAGAAAAAAAAATAACTAAAGAAGAAAAAAAACTGAGAAATAACAAAAAAACAAAAAATAGATAAAACTGTAACTCCAAGAAAAGTTCCCCGTTTCTGGCCAAAAGATGGTGACGCCCGGTGTTTGCAAAGGAGAAAAAAAATCCAATAATGCTTTTCAAAATAAATGCATGCGTTCCTATCTGTTATGATGTTTTCTTCTTTTCTTAGAAAAAAAAATCTATGAGTAAAAATAAGTAGTAAAAAGACGCAGTTCCCATAAGACAAACTCCACAGTTTATAAGAGTAAAGAGCAAAGAAAACAAACATATTGTGATGTCCCACAACATGTAGCAGCGATAAGAGCGTCATTATCTACAAAACATATGTGTAGTTCTCTTCGATCTAAGACGTGTATTTACATATATACGAAGACTTGGGAGATCGGGGCTCACCAACAATACACAAAAATGACCTAAATGAGCGATTCGTCAGCTTTTGTCGGAAAGCAACGATAAAAGAATAAGTTGATCCGGTTGGAAATGGATAAAATTCAAGATAAATCCAGTCATGGATCATTATATTTTCTTTACTCCCTTCATTTTCTGATGCCAATTTCTCAACTGTTATCAGTTCCACGACATAGCATCAATTAATGACGGCGAAGTTATTATTTACTAAGTCTGGCACAAGATATACGTGAGGAGCAAACTCCAGACACCAATGAACTAATAGAAGCCTAAATAATCATAATATATCATAATCTATATATATAAAAGGCAATCTGTGAGTCTGTCTGTGACTGTTCCCTATGCACGCCTACATTTTTTAAGCTACGCCATTCAAACTTTCTAGGGACACATATGTGTTAACTATGGGTTAAATAACAGGACAGAGTGAGTTTATAGCATTGACTGGCAAACAGTCTACCGCAGAAAGCAATGGTATACTACCGCGGCATAATCTTCTGCCCAGGCTGTCATGTCTCTTTCGAGACATGATCGCCCAAAGCGTGTATCACATATCGCACTTAACTGACTGAGCATCTACAATGCCTGTAAGTATGAAATTAAATTTATTTGTTGCCTATATATATATATATGGTGTGTGTCGCGGCAGCAAATAATTTTCTAAACATATACTGTTAAATATAAGAGACAATGAATGTCTATTATGTTTAATCATGAGCCGTTCTAAACGTATTTTGGCTTCAATTTCAGTTGATAATAAAGACAAAAATTCTCCAACATTTGGATAATTTTTTATTAAGATTGTTCTAAGCTTTCTTCAGAGAGATTATTAAGACGGTAACACAATAATATCCACCATCAACGACGATTTTGTTTTGTGTTGACATAAAACTCCGCTAGTTTATATATATATATAAACTAGCGGCGTTTAAAACTCTAACATATATATATATATATATTAAAGCCACTTCGTGTTGTAATGTTTAGCAAACTTGTCTCGATAGATGAGTTTACGAGTTCGAGGCTCAATGAGTGTTCCATACTTCCGGCCTTGTGCCATATCTAAGTTACACTTCAGTCAGTTAAGTGCCATACCTGAAACACGCTTGGGCGATCATGTCTCGAAAGAGACATGACTGACTGGGCAGAAGATTATCCCGCAGTAGGTTGCCATTGCTTTCTGTGGTAGATTGGTTGCCAGCCAAGGCTATAGAATCCAATCTGTCCTGTTATTTAACCCATAACTGGAAGGAAGAGACGGATTAATACCTTTCCCAAGGGTATATGCGCGTAAGTGAATGCAACGAATTCAACTGGAATTTGAACTCGGCTCTCCGATTTCTCGTTCCGAGCCGATATCCACTGCACAACAACGCACATCCAAGTTACACTTAATAAACCAATAAAAAGAAACTGGAAGCATTTTCATTTCAGTTTTATCTATTTTCATTGATATCCGTTCCAGATCTTTAGCTGATCTTACAGATCTTCCAGCTGCTTCTGCAACGTTTCAGCTGTTCTTTTGTCAGGAAACATTAACGATATCTTTTACTAATAATGTAACCCTGCAAAGCATTTTTCTCTTCATTATTGAAGAACTGATACAATAATGTCTGATCAGTGCGTTTAAATATATGATATCAAGAAAACAGCACTATATTTTCATTAGATTCTCAGAAAGTGTCAAGTTCTCGCTCTTCAGAGCGGGTGGGGATCTGAGCAGTTATGGGTTAAATAATAAAACAGATTGCAGAAAGCAGTTGCAACCTACTACGGGATAATTATCTGCCCAGTCAGTCATGTCTCTTTCGAGAGATCGCACAAAGCGTGTATCACGTATGGCACTTAACTGTCTGGGTGGATTGGGTAGATACTGAAACGAGGTGAAGACGTATAACGTTCCTCCGTAGAAACAAGTAAAGTAATAAATAGCTAAATGAAATAACTCTGTTGTGGACACGCTGCTACTAGTACTGGTTAAGGTTAGGTTACTGATAACACTAGTCAACACGATATTTGGTGCCAAGAAAAAATACACGTTTTTAGTTGATTTGATTATGTTGATCCCGAAAATGACCTTAGATTTTCATGTTTAGCTACTTTTTTTGCTCATTTTTGGAAGAAAAAAGACCAATTTACGACATGGGGGTAGTCGCAACATTAAATAAATAAGGTCGTAGAAGCCCATCAATTTTCACGTAGGCCGAGCAATTTATGTCAGATACCTGAACTAAATAATTTTTATTAAAAAAAAGGTGGTTTTGAGTCAAACATTTTGAAACAGAAATGCCGAACTTTTTCAATTCATCGCCAAAATTCAAATTAACTTCTAAACTCTATCAGTAATACGCTAATATGAGCATTAAAGTTCCTTTTTTACATGGCCATCTGGATAAATTTCCGGATAATTGCGGCGATGTGTGTAATGAGCAAAGAGAAAGATTCCATCAGGATACCAAAACAATGAAAGAACGCTACCAGGGACAGTGGGATAAACATGATGTACAAACATTGTGCATGACAGACAATCAAGAAAAAGAATATTTTATACAATAGTTCTTATGTTCACGAAGGTTTTATTTCATGTTAGTTTAACATTTTTTTTAAGATGCTATATCCAATCGTATTATTTTTGAAGACTTACAGTGAGGCATTTCTGTATTTTTTTTTAATCATTTCACCCAGAGCAAGGCAGAAATGCCACTGATGTGCAGAGGGCTACATAACTGTAAAAAGATTAATTAGAAAAGAGCGAGTTAGTTAGTTAGAAAGGAGCAATAGAAAGCTGAGAAAGCAGGTGCGATGACAGATACATAGGTGGAGAGAAAAGGAGGATATACGGGGGTGGGGAGAGAGCTAGAGTCCAGTGGTTAATAGATGAGTATTGACATTGCATTTAAATTTCTGGAGGTTGTAGCCGTTAGGAAAGCAAGAATATGGGAGCGAGTTCCACAGGCGGGAAGTGCAAGAGAAGAAGCTGCAGGAGTAGAATTGTCGTCTGCATTTGGCTAACCTGACTGTGAATGGGTGGGACCCAGTTGCCAGTCTGGTTGCACGAGTAAACACCTGTTGAGGAGGCACCAGTGATTTAAGTTCGTCCGAGCAGAAGCCATGAAAGTATTTATAGAACAGACAAAGGGAGGCCACATTTCGACGGTGGGGAAGTGGCTGTAGTTGAGCCGCCAGATCAGTACCTATCACATTACAGACTCTCCTTTGGAGCCTGTCAAGAACACTGAGGAGAACGGCAGGGGCGCCTGACCATAAATGGCAGCAGTACTCCATGCACGGACGGATGGTTGACTTGTATATATGCAGGATGGATTCAGGTGGAAAAAACATCCTGGATCGACATAGTGACCCAACCTTCTTAGCAGTAGATTTTGCTATAGATTCAATATAGTGCTTCCATTTGAGGTCTGAGGACAGGGTAAGTCCGAAGAGGCGTAGTGTATTGCTCTCCGGGAGAATCGCTTGGTCCATGCTTATGGGAGGCAGGAGAGGTTGCCTGTAATGGTTGACAGACAACAGCTTGGTCTTAGACGAATTGAAGTTGACAAGCCACTTCTTGCCCCAGTTCACCACAGAGTGTAAATCCCGTTCAGGGTCAGCAGCGAGATTATGTCTGTCCGCCACGACAGGTTTCTTACTGGTGCGGGAGTATATTGTAGTGTCATCTGCGTAGATGCCTACTTGGGACTTGATCTCATCTGGGAGGTCGTTGATGAAAATAAGGAAGAGCGTCGGGCCCAGGATAGAGCCCTGTGGGACACCAGCATTCGTGCTGTAGGATGAGGAGGCACGCCCATTCAAAGCGGCCTTCATTTTGCGGTTATTTAAAAAAGATTGGATTAGGTCAAGCAGGCGACTGGTAATACCGTAACCCTGTAGTTTGCATAGGAGGCCAGAGTGCCAAACCCTGTCGAAAGCCTTGGAGATGTCCAGAGCAACCGCGCGAGCCACGTCAGACTCATCAAGGGCCTGTAGCATGTATACCAAAGACGGTGGCTAACCAAGAAAAAAAATGACGTCATTTTCAGACTTAGCGCTCTCGACACCGTTTCAATTTTTTTTTTTTTTTTTTTTTTTTTGTTACCAGTGTAATTGGTGGTACTGAACGAGATGTTTATTACAGCCCATCTTAATTTACCAAGTTAAAACATATAGATTATAACATCAATTCAAATCAGAAGTCATGAGAGTCATGCCTGGTATAGTACCAGTGAATTTATAATTTTTAAAGAAAAGGATTTCAAAGGTATGTATGCAATAGGCAGGTGGCGTGGATCTTTTTTTTTTCTTTTTTTTTTTTCTTAATTTCACTTAATACAAGACTCGAGAACCACTTAGGGTGGAGGGTTACAATCGAAATGTTATTGATGAAGGAGGGTGTGATAAAAAGAGAAGAGAATGTTGTATAAGGTAATGATTATTTGGACAGAGAGGAGAGTTTTTTTTACCTTGATTTGAACTGGTGAAATTTGAATGGTTCAGGGAAGCTCCCACATGTAAGTGGCTGTTCTTTAAAAAAGGGCGCCTGAGTGGAACTTCTTTCATTTAGAATACGGGATAAACGTGGGTGGTTCGACTTTGCGGATGTGGCATGGCGTGTCCTAACTGCAAAAGTCTGACCTAGTGGAACTAAAGAATAGAGCTGATCTGAATATATGACATCGAAACAACAATAGAAGTTATTATATGCTTCCCGAGTATGATACGCACACCTAACTTTTTTTCTTAAAAATATATTGGCTGTGTATATAAGGATACCCGTTTATTAGTTCGGCTAGCTAATGCCTATTGCATACACTTGCTCAGGCACCGTTTATGATTGCTCAACACCCACAGGGATCACCTGTGGTTTATGCTACAACTATACCGAGCGGACCATAGTTAAAGTTTCTGGGAGAGAGCGAGTTTTTTGGTGTGATTTTGAGCACGTTCAAACCTTCTGTCGCAATGACTTCGTTCTAGCACAACTATGGGCGGCTCCCAAAGGGCTTCGTCTACCAAATTTCACTCACAAAGCTTGGGTCAACCAGTGGTATGGTTTTTCAGGCACTTCCCAAACGTGCCGAACGCTGAGATCGACTCCTCCAGATCGATAACATCAAGGTCATCTTCCTGAAAAATCGACTAGGGTAAGAAAGTGAACGTTCTATCAACTCGTTCACGTGACATTCGGCTGCGTATTATAGACGAAAAATTACTGTAATTGCGAAGCGTTTTAGAAGTTGGGGAATAGATTTATAAGATGATAACAGAAGGAGAAAACCGGAAGAGAGAAGAGCGAAAGGATTTATCTTCAGGCGAAGGACTGGTTTGTTCCCTTCTTGGCTAATCCATATGCATGTCTCCTGTCGTCGAATCTGACCCAGTAAGATCAGTGCATCGTTCAAATAATTGGTTTCGAAGCGGTTGGGATGCATTGCTAGAGTCGAGAGGGAAGAGTAAATTCCATCAAAATCGCACTCGTCGCCATACCCGCCATACTTGCACATACCAGTCGATTGGTTGAAGGTTCAAATCTTGATTCAGATACAAATGTGATACATCTGTTTGCTGGAATTCTAATAGCCAAAGTTGACCTGACCACTGATGGACACTGACCCGTATCAGATTAGCAGTACAACATAGCTAAACAGATCCACTTGTTTAGGAGAAATGAGAAGAGACCTCCTGCCTTTCGTTAGTGGGTTGCGTTTCTTCTTTCATGTCTTTTTCAAATAATTCTTGTTTTCCCTTAAATCCCCTGTCGGTTTTCATTTTTTTCTTTTTTCTTTCAATTTATTCGTTTTGAATTCGTTCATATTTTTTCTCAGAATTTCTTTCTTTCTTCTATTCTACCGTTATTCCTTTTATTCCGTTTTTCATCATTCATTTTTTCCTGTTTTTCCTCATTCTTGTATATTTTTTATCTAGTTCATTAGTTTATTCCTCTTTATCTACTAAGCTTTAGTCTGGCACAAGGTCACAGTCTAGTTAGGGTAGCTGGTGTTTGTCAAATAGCAGTCTATCTAAATAATGGACAGGTTCGATTCTGCTGAAATGTGATTAGACTGGAACCTTTGCTTTCAGGGTGATGTAACTATCGTAAGCTATTTACTGACATTCCGAAATCTGGCACAAGTGTTGCGCGTCAAGTGAGAATCGAATTCACTAGAGATGTAATAGACTCCGAGACTAGCTCACCAATCATTAGACGACGACGAGGTCACCACTTAGCTCTTCTCTCGCTCCCTCCCACACTTCGCTCATATAAATGTATTTGTTTTTCTTTTACTTTTCTTCCCCTGTTTATATGTAATTTTTCTTTATAACCATTATTTTAATTTCTTTTTTTTTGTGTTCTCCTGTCTGTAATGATCTGTGCATGAGAGTGTAACAAACAAAAAGTTAACCTGTTGCAATCTGCAGAATCCTATGCCACGTGAGTAGGGTTGGATCCAATTTGAAATCATTGGCTGAGCAGTGGAAAGCGGGTAGGGGCGATCCTCTCCGGGAGACATGTTTTTTGGCGACGGCATTTAATTGAATTTATATAATGAAGTCTTCTTTTATGTGCCGGGTTACTTCAGAATGTAGGGGATCAAGGCCCTCCACATTTTCCTGTCCCTTGTAGTTCTTAATAAGTTTGGTCATTCTGTTATTTCTCCAAAACCCCGTTCCGTCAAACATCTGCTCAGGCACATCAAGTATGTCACGCACTGTTTTCTCTTGTCCTTCTTTCCCTCTATCCACCCTGTGTGTTTCAGATTCTCTAAGCATTTCTTCTTCATTACATGTACCAGAAAATTCAACTGATACCAATTTTAAGTTTCTTTTTTGTTGTATTCGCACCAAAACTTGCTTATATGTCCCGCCAATGGTATCCTCATCATCCTTCTGTAGAAACACATTTCTGTTGCTTCGAGTCTCTCTTTCGTCTTTGACGAGATTGTCCAGCATTTGCTGCCATACAGAGGAACAGATATCAGTGCTCTTTTCTTTGTTTACACCGAATTGTATTATCTCTTAATACTCTGTTTAGTTTTGGAATTCAACTTGGTCATTTCAATACGCCTTTTGGATCTCAGGGTCTCACTTTCCATTATCTGTTAGAACACTTACCAGGTATTTACTTTCTGTGCACGATTGATTTCAGTATCCTCGGCCTGTAATTCGCATTTTGGGTGCCTCTTTTTGCTGATAACCATGCAATCATACTTTTTGCAGTTTATGTTTAGTCCTTTCTTCTTGCTTTTCTTAGTTACATTCTGTATGAGCTTTTGTAGTTTCTTTTCCGTGTCTGCTATCAGCACTGTGTCATCTGCATATCTTATATTGTTAAGATTGTGGCCACCAAGGAAGAATCCTGGCAGGATTTCTAGTTCTCTTACAATTGTTTCTCTGTATAGTTTTAACATATCCGGTAAGAAAACATACCCTTGTCTTATACGCCCTTTCCATTTTTTTTTTCAATTGGAGTAGATAGACTAAACTATCGCCCGGTTCATACTCCACCCACGTCTATTGAACAGGTGAAGAGGCTCATCCCTTGTTCCCTGTTTAGGATGTGGTTTCCAGTTTTCTCTTTTCCAATCTTTTCGCTCCTTTTTCTTTCTTTTTTTCAATTGGAGCAGATAGACTAAGCTATCGCCCGGTTCACACTCCATCCACGTCTATTGAACAGGTGAAGAGGCTCGTCCCTTATTCCCTGTTTAGGGTGTGGTTTCCGGTTTTCTCTTTTCCAATCTTTTCACGTTTACGTAGCCCCCTGCACATCAGTGGCGTTACCGCCTTGCCCCGGGGTGATACGGTTAAATAAAGTATCTGCTGAACTTATTTCCTGTCCGTATGCATGCAGTTTGTTGCCAGTATGGATTCTTAATTATTCGTATGTCTTTCCCGAGTTTTAAAATATATTTTCAACTTCTCATTTTGTCGCAGTTACTGTTATTTTCTACTATCAAAATAAAATATAATTGTAATCTTATCTATTTTGTAGGGACGGTTCAGTTTGGTGGAAATGTTGTTTAGAGAAGCGGTAATTTCTACAACTGCTCTGGGTGGCACCAAGTACGCCATAACAGTTTATATAACAAGAATAACAACTTGGAAACAAAATTAGTTCCTTCTGACTAGGATTGTTTCTTGTGTACGAATTTGTACGAAGAGACTGAGACAGAGGTGGACAATTTAAGCAGATAGAGATTGTTTCGTAAACAAAACGATCTATGAGGGCATCCTCATCGGAAGAGAGAGCGGTGGACATTTATATCGAACAAATAGACAGAAAAAGCCAGATAGTGGTCAGAGGCAACGGATAGTAGACAAAAAAAAAAAAAAAAAAAAACAGGAACTACGATTAGTAGACAGACAGGAAGGAGCAGTTTTGGGCGGACCTGAATTAAGATGAAAATACGTACAAACTTAAATTTATATTTAATATGTCTTTCAGTCCACCATCTGAGTGTGTGGTTCTCTGTTTGTCCATTTGTACTCTGATCCAACCACTGTGCTTATCGCTATCAAACGTTTTTTTTTTTTTTTTTAAATCTCCATCCATATTTATTTAATTCTTTCTTACTCTCTCGTTATCAGTCCCTATCTCAGTTTGTTCATATCTACCTCTCTAACATCAGTGTCCCTGCTTATTTGTCCACTACAAAACTGGGCGGACCTGTACGACCGGCACCCCCCCTGTAATTTGTTTTGCTTTTCATTTTTCTATTACTTTTTTCAGTGCATTCTTATCGATGAGACCTTAAACTTTCAGATTAGCAAAAGAAATTTCAGAAAAATTAAATATATAAAGATTTTTATGTGGTGCTCAGTTTCTCATACAACGTTCTTGTAAATCGATCCCCCATATTGGAAACACTCGCTTTGGGGTCGAGTAAAAGTCATTCTTGAGGGTTCCGAAGAAGAAGTTGCCATTGTAAGAACTTAACAATTTTAGAAGAAAAAAAAAGTAAAAGTAAAAAAAATTACAAGGGGGAGGGGGTGCCGGTCGTACAGGTCCGCCCAGTTTTGTAGTGGACAAATAAGCAGGGACACTGATGTTAGAGAGATAGATATGAACAAACTGAGATAGGGACTGATAACGAGAGAGTCAGTCAGTTAAGTGCCATACGTGAAACACGCTTGGGCGATCATGTCTCGAAAGAGACATGACTGACTGGGCAGAAGATTATCCCGCAGTAGGTTGCCATTGCTTTCTGCGGTAGACTGGTTGCCGACCAAGGCTATAGAACCCATTCTGTCCTGTTATTTAACCCATAACTGGAAGGAAGAGACGGATTAATACCTTTCCCAAGGGTATTTGCGCGTAAGTGAATACAATGGATTCAACTGGAATTCGAACTCGGCTCCCCAGTCTCTCGTTCCAAGCCGATATCCACTGTACCACAACGCACATCCTACGAGAGAGTAAGAAAGAATTAAATAAATATGGATGGAGATAATAATAAATAAAAAAAAAAACCCTTTGATAGCGATAAGCGCAGTGGTTGGATCAGAGTACAAATGGACAAACAGAGAACCACACACTCAGATGGTGGACTGAAAGACATATAAAGACAGTTTGATAGCAAATCAACAGAGTGACAAATATAGAAGGCTTGATAGGGACAAACAAATAAAGACAGTCTCCATATGAAATCTAAAACTATGGGATAATCAATATTTGATTAATAAACAATAAGTGGAAGTTTGTACGTATTTTCATCTTAATTCACAGACGGTTTTCATTCTTTAAATAAAAAGTTAAAAACACAAATAAATCTGAAACAAAAACGCCGCTTTCTCCAACTCATTCTGCTTCAATGAAAGAAAAATAGGACTTTTCAGACTGTAGATGTGAAAGATGATGAAAAGGAAAGAAAAGAGGAACATTTTTAAAATACCAGAGCCTCACATCTGGTAGCCGAGAAAATGTATGGTGCATAAATATTAAAGTAATCTAAACTTATTTATAAATGGAACTTTGTGTGTGTGTGCCCGTTACCTATAGACTCCAAAACGGCTGAACCGATTTTCTTGAAAATTTACACAGTTGTACTATAAGCGTCTGCGAGTGCTCTTAGCTAGGTTTTGTGTCGAGGCACCCCCAATAAATATCGAAAATCGATAATCGAAAAAATCGGGTTATAGAAGGAATGGTCCGATTTTAATCAAATTTGATACACTCATAGACAAAGACATAATAAACGATATTCAGAAGTTTCAAAGTTGCAGTTCTTACAATAGTGCAGAAAATTGATAATAAATATATAAATATATATATATATATATATATATAGATATATATATATATATATATATATATATAAAAGGCAAGATGTTTGTGTGTCTGTCTGTTTATCTGCCTGTATTTCTGTATTTTTTTCAGCCCTTTTATTTTAGTTTTTGCTTCTGGTTTGGCTCTAAGTAGGTATAATTGTAGTTCTTAGTCTCAGCCATGATACCATTTACTCAGAGGACGTATTTATCCTTCACAATTCAGTTTACGACGAATAAAACTTATTTGATATCGATACCAGGAAATCAAAATTTGACTTACATCCATTCATTTTTCTTTCAGTCTACGGTTTCGCTTTAACTGTAAACAACTATTGCTTTTTAGTCTTTCGTGCCAACGTCAAAAGAGTCTGAGCTCCAGGACCATGGATTAGTTTTAAAGCTTTCATTACACCCGAGCAACGCCGGGCTATACTGCTAGTACTTATAATAAGAGGCGCACCAGAGTTGAGATTAATTAATCATTCGAGAGTGAGCTGAGATTGCCCAACTCTACAGCGTTTCTGGGGAAAACGAGAAAGGACGTTGAAATTTTTTGGAGACTTCCGATGAGTTTATTTTCAGTTATAACCTCCAAACATTTAGTATCAGTTAGCAAAGGCATGGAATTCTATAATAAAAATAATAACAAGAATAAGCTACTATGTCCAGAAAAAAATATTTTTAAAAATAGATGTAACTGGATAGGAAAAGTGATACACTGGGAACTATGCAAGAGACTAGGATTTTGACCATCCATATAAACTAGCGGTGTGTACACAAACCAAAATCTGTCATGGAGAAAAAAATGAAATATAAAAGGATTTTAGATTTTAAAATTCAGATGATTCATTTAATCCAAGCCTGAAGTCTGGATCTAGTTATCGGAAACAAAAAAGGAGTCTCGTCAGAAAGCAGATTTCATTGTTCCAGCAGATCATTGAAGGAAAGTGAAACATCACGCAAATATTGAGGCCTTGTAAGTGAACGGAAAATATGGAACAGTTCGGTGACAGTTGAGCCCGTCGTTGTTTTACTTTAAGACATTCTTCAGATGTCTATCGTATTCGAAATATTCGCTGAATTTCGAACATAAAAAGCCTCGATTAGAAGTCATGAGTTATCTCCCTTTAACCCTGCATGTTACTTTTTCACCGCTGCTGTAGCCTGGTATTGAACTCACAACTCTAAGAGTCAAGTCAGGAACTAACCAACGTCTATATAGAATGAGTGATTGTAATAAAGAGTTCGGTTCGAAATTCTTAGCACCTGAAGAAGGCCGGAGCGTACAGCAGCTGAAACGTCATACAAATGGCAACGAAGATGAGAACAATAGTCCGAATAATGTAAGCTAGCGAAATCCATGGAATTTTCACGGAAGGATAATTATGATTTCCTGGAAAAACTTTACTTTATCAAACTACAAATGATAGTAACGTCTTAATAAATAAAATGAATTAATAAAATAATAAATTTTTAAAAGAATTGTTTTCATTATTATTATTATTATTATTATTATTATTATTATTATTATTATTAAATAATTTAATAATACATAAAGTTTAAAAAATATTTTTAAAATCTTCAAAGAATTGATTGCGAGTAGAATTTTAGTTAAGAATTGATGATTATATTGCCTATCTAAAATTGAGAAGTTTAATAAAAATCGTTTTATATTAATCGATTTTTTTTATTCAGAGTATAAGGTCCTAATAGTTATTATCTTTTCCAGCAATTAAAAACTTATCAAATTAAATTATATCAGAGTTTTATTGCATTTTTTATTTTACTCTTCGGAGAAGATTTTCGGATAATGATTGCAAACTTAAAATAAAAAATAGATTTATATTCCCCAATGACTCCTACGTTGAACAAATAAAACAAAAGTTAGCCATCAATATAAAACTTATTAAGATTTCATGAATTTACGTGTGGGTTAACAGAGGTAAAAATTATTTTTATCAAGATTTTTAAAAAATAATAATTTCAAAAATAATTTCATTCATTTGTGAATGAGTACTGATAATTTCATTAAAACCCGACAATTATTTGATTTTTCGAGAATTTCTAAATTAATGTGTCACCGAAAAAATTGGGTGATGCAATCATTACGTTTCCATGGTAAAACAGTCGTAACATTTCTTTAGCCGCTAATTCAAATCAAAACAAAACTTTCTGACAAAATTTCGAAAATGTTAGAGGGATTAAAATTTTTTTAAATAATTAAAGTTACTTTAAAGGCTCCTGTGTCCACTGCAAACAGAAAAGACCAACTGAGTAATGTCAAAGGGTATAAAAGAGGACCGGAAATTTCGTTATTAGGTCGCGGGACACGACAACAAACCTACCTATTTTTACTATATCGTACAGTACACACACATATACACAGAGCTTAAGCTGCTGCTGCTGCTGCTACGGCAATGCTACAGACTTTCTCCTCCTACTCTCTCATTCTTTACTACCCTTCCGTTTGGCAAAGATGAAAGAAAGGCTGAGGAAAGTAGCGTTTAAAAAGATAGAGGGGAAGGAAAAGCTCGCATAGAGAGTAAGTGGTGTAACGGGCGGACTAAGTAACTAACTAGCTCAAGAAGAAACAAGCAGAATTATTATATGATAATGTCTTTAGAGTGGCTCGAAAGAATCTCCGCTTGAGGTTGTCTCGTAGATCAAATGTACAGGTTACATCCAAAACGGCCGAGACTCTAGTTATTCGGGTTTTCATTTCCTTCATTTACTTCGCTTCCTAGCTATGCAAAAGATTCGACAGCGTGTCGTAATTCGACCAATTGCAGGATTTGAACAATGATAACATTTTTATTTTTTAACGAAAAGGACACTTTTGCTTGGGAACAAAAAATCTGTTGGACTTTCCAAAACATATAAAGAAAGAAGGTTTCGAGAATTTGAAACTCAAAGTGAGCCAGAAGGAAATAGCGAGCAACAATCGTAAAGAACTTGCGTAAATTGATACCAGAACAGAGACAGATAAGAATTCTAAGGGGACTAAAAAAAAAAATATAGGAAATTGTGGAGCGCCAATAACGCCCACGTCCTGGATAAATACGGCAAGTAAAAAGAAGGAAAGAAATGTGAAAAACGATATGCCAAGTGCATGAATGTCATGCTTCATTTCTCTATGACATTCGCTTTGGTCGTGCTGAGAACTTTTCAGTAAATCCTTTTCAAACTCATATGAAGACATTTAGTTTGAATAAATCATTATATAATAAAATTTTAACATATGCAATAAATAAAAAAGTACAGGGATGAACACAGACAACAAACTTGTTCTTGAGAATAAGAAAAAAGAAGTCCCTGGGGCTGGAAACTGATCGCTCGACCCAAGCGAGTAACGAAACTGCATTTTTCATATAAAATATTAACTGAGAAAGTAATGACAAAATAGTGATTTTTAGCCTCGAATGAAATAAACACTGAGCAGAGGGGCTTTTTTTTTCTTTCTTCTTTTTCATTTTTGTTTTTTTCACTCATTTTCATTCTCCTTACTACAATAAAACAATAAAAGCCAGAAAAAAAAATTAGCCATCTGTAACTCATCCAAGAGACGCGAACCCGGGTATAGATTAATTAAAAACAAACGTACATCTGCCTCGGACAAGAGTAGCCAAAAAAAAAAAAAAAAAAAAAAATGATATTATAAATGACTGTCTATCTTATTCACTTCCCGACCCACCTTAATATGAGACTTTGCTTCCATTTTTAAATTTTACTAAAAAATAAAATAAATATATACAGCTTTTCCACCTTACAACTAGCCGACGTTTTTTGAGGTCAGGAAGTACATTAAATCAAAAAAGAAAAGAGTAATAAAATAGATACAAAAATCTAAAATAAATTATATATACATATGTGTGTGTGTGTGTGTGTGTGTATAAAAGAGAGAGAGGGATTCTTATAATTCCATAAAAAATGGCATTTACTTTCAAGATACAATAAATCTCAAGTAAATTGCCCATTTACGAGAGGTTTAATAAGAACCAATGTGCGTGAGTAGCAGCAAAGTTTAAGGCCTATGATAAATCTAATGAGCGATACAATATTTAGCATTAAATATTGTCTGATTTACGGCTTTTCCTCACAGACTTACAACCACAGCCGATAGATGGATGTCTGCTTCAGCTGCCCCACTTGTCAGAAATTATATCCCAGAGGAGAGAGAGAGAGAAAGGGGAGAAAATAATAATGAGAGTTGGCTTTGTTCGAACTTGGGGTGAAAATTGGGATCCGAGTTTTATTTTCAAGGTTCAATATTTTTTTTTTTCTTGACGTTTGGAGCTCGACACTGAGGGATAAATTTGTCTCTGGAGTAAATACGCAAGTCAGTTAATGGTAACAGGGACAACGTTGTGGGTAAATTATGCTATGTAAGAGTATACACGCGGATATAAACACATATGATGTGTTTATATATCCATATATCTGTGTGTGTGTGTGTGCGCGCGCATGCGCGTATTTCTGTTTATATATGTACACGCATTTCTTGTTACCACCAAACCAGCTACAACCTGTCATACCACGTAAACTGAGTCGATTCATCCTTTTCCTCTTCATATTCCACTCATAATATAGAACGAACTCCTGAGGAGATACTTCCAGACTCCCTATACCCTCCCCCTTACAACATTCCTAGTAACCCTCTAACTTTAGTATTACTTAAGCATTTTATTGGGTGATCAATAATATATCCGCGTGTGTGTGTGGTATTCTCAAAAGGTTCCTTGTAACCTTTATTGAATCAGTCAGTTAAGTGCCATATGTGATATACGTTTTGGGCGATCATGTCTCGAAAGAGACATGACTGACTGGGTAGAGGATTATCCCGCAGTAGGTTGGCATTGCTTTCTACGGTAGACTGGTTTCCAACCAAGGCTATAGAATCAAATCTGTCCTATTATTTAACCTATAACTGGAGGGAAGAGACGGATTAACACCTTTCTCAAGGGTATTTGTGCGTAAGTGAATGCAAGGAATTCAACTGGAACAGGGTACAAAACATTAAGAAAAAAAGGAAACAAGGAAAAACCACTGAAGATTTATGCACACACATAAGCGCAAAATACGTAATCTTTTCTTATGAGATGCTGTCATGAGTAAGAAATTAATTTCACCTCTGAATATATAAGTGCGTGTGCTTAAACGCATTCATATAAAAATAGTAAATATCGGCTTGGATCGAGAAATCGAGGAGCAGAGTTCGAATTCCAGTTGAATTTCCTTGCATTCACTTACGTTCAAATACCCTTGGGAAAATATTAATCCATCTCTTCCCTCCAGTTATGGGTTAAATAACAGAACAGATTGGATTCTATAACCTTGGTCTGCAACTAGTCTACCGCAGTAAAGTAATGGAAACCTACTACGTGATAATCTTCTGCCCAGTCAGTCATGTCTGTTTCGAGACATGATCGCTCAAGCGTGTATCACGTATGGCACTTAACTGACTGACAACCATATATATAAAAATTGAACACACATGGCCCTAATATTGTGTTCAAGTAATAAAAAATAATATCAGATTATAAAGAAAATCCATTAATTCTTTAGAAATTACTTTGTTTACGTTTATGAAAGTAAGATTAAAAAATTATGTTTCGAGAAATTTGTGCATTTTTGAAATAGGGTTATTTAAATTTGCTTAATTGTGAAATATTTCCCCACTGAACTGTCTAAAGCACGCTAAGCTTAACGGTAGTGGACGCGGGTTCGAATTTTGCTGGACACAGTTTCTTTATTAAGAATCTACACAGACTAATAACCATGAATTTACATTGTTTCAACAATAGGGATATCTACTGAATCCACTAAAGATGACATGCAAAGTAATAATATATGTATATTATTAGTATATTTATTTTCTTATCTATGTAAGAGTGCTCTACTTTCAATTCTTTTTTTTTTTTTTAGAAGACAAAATATATTTATAGAAATAAAACCAATTGTTTACTGCAGGGGAATTGAAAAGAAAAGGATTCATATCGAAGCAGCTGGGTGGGGGGATTAAAGAATCATATGTAAGCAATTTGCTATCAATCAAAGACGATAAAGGATATGAACATGGCAACATCTTATCAAAATATATACGGGAACTAAAATAAAATAGGAAAAGACATTAGTAAAATGCTATATAATAAAATAAAGATAAACAGAAGACACTGCAAACCATATGTGGAGGAAAAGCTACAAATTTTGTAATTTAACAACGTTAATAATCGAATAAATAAAAAGAATTAAATTATTTCGAACAGGCAGGCGCAGATCTTTTGAAAAGTGTGAAAGGAACAATAGTTCTCGGGAACGCTATTAAATCACAGTCAGCCATTTTGTTTTGAAAATCACCTAGCAAGTAAATAAGACAAATTGTATATATATATATATATATATATATATATATATATATATATATATATATATATATATACGTTTTTGACGGTACAAAAACGTATTAAGGCGTTAAAGGCGAGAAATTTTTTACTAAAGGCCATGATAAATTTAAAAAACAAAACAAAACACCAGTCGACCGGTTTTGTCCCTGCTCATCAGAACTGTAAACGGGGAAACAAATTATGAAAAGGAAGTCTGTCGCGGATGACGTGAATGATTGGACTGGGAAAAATAATAAAAGCTATAACATCTAAAGATGCTAGACACAGCATTTTTCTTTTAAATTTATCACGGCCTTTAGTAAAAAAATGTCTCGCCTTTAACGCCATAATATATATATATATATATATATATATATATACCAGGAATAATGAAATTAATGTTTCATTCTTCATTGTTTTACTGCCAGAAGCTTCGTTATCAGAGGAAAAGGTAAAACAGATTTTATGCTGTTCACTTCTTTTAATTAATGAAAAAAATATCGTTACCCATCCCGAGGGAGGCTAATGGTTCCTCGTTAAGGAACAGCGTGTTTGTGGGTACATTTTAAGTGAGTTAGGGGTCGTGCAATTCCAGACCCACCCTCTTGATTTCCCCTCTAGAATTCAGCCGCAAGCTGGGGTCCTGAGCGGTTGGTGAAGAAGAATCAGTTGCAGTGAATAAAGACAATAATCCGAAATGCACACGCGCTTCCCACTTTAAACTCGGCCATGTGCTATATTCCGTTTGCGTAGGCATGCAGATAAATAGAAAACCGATTTTTTTTTATCTCATTTAATATTTACGCAATATTTTTCATACCAATTCTATGCGATATTGTCACGTGACAATTTGACGTAGTGTAATATTTTTCATGTCACAGTTTTGCATAATATCTTCACGTGGTAATTTTACGTAATATTTTCAAGTGACAAATTTATGTTATATTTTTCATGTCAGCTTTACATATTATTTACACATGACAATTTGATGTAATATTTCTCATGTCACTGTTTTACATAATATCTTCACGTGACAAATTTGTGTAACATATTACATGTCAGCTTTACATAATATTTACACATGAAAATTTGACGTAATATGTTTCATGTCACAGTTTTACATAATATCTTCACGTGACAATTTTATGCAATATTTTCACGTGACAAATTTATGTAACATTTTGCCATGTCAGCTTTACATAATATTTACACATGATAATTTGACTTAATATTTTTAATATCACAGTTTTACATAATATCTTCACGTGACAAAAATTAACGTAATTTTTTCACGAGACAAATTTATGTAATATTTTGTCATGTCAGCTTTACATAATATTTACACATAACAATTTGACGTAACATTTTTCATGTCACAGTTTTACATAATATCTTCACGTGACAATTTTATGTAATATTTTCACGTGATTAATTTATGTAATATTTTGTCATGTCATCTTTATATAATATTTACAAGTGACAATTTGATGTAATAAGTTTTATGTCACAGTTTTACATAATATTTTCATGTCACGATTTTTTGTGGTTGCGTGACATTAACCAGTTCCTGAATCTTCATAGACGTCACGTCATAAATGCTGTTAATCAATGGTGAAACCTTTGCAGGACGTCATCGCTTCTGATATTTATCAGTATATGATAACGTATGTAAAAACAAAAAGCAACCCCCCCATATTATCCGCTGCGGAAAGCTGAAACCGCGGATAATGCGGAAACGAATATCTCCGACGTTATTTCCACGAACACACATTATACCGACGATATAGTTGAATTCATTATTCAGGCACAATAAGAAAATGATGAAGATAATAAAAATAATAATATAAAAATTGATAGAGACACGTCGAAATAATAAATTGAGGCTCAGATTGAAGACAGACTAGTTTCTATGGGGTTGGGTGACAACCTATCTAGGAGAAAAAAACCCTCTAACTATGGGTAAATAGTAAGACCGTCTAAGCTCTGTAGCCATGATTGGCAACCAGACTAGGAGAAGGAAAACTCTCAATTCCAGTAAATTACATTAACTTGTAAAAGTAAATAGCAGGACAAGCTAGTTTCTATGGCGTTGGGTGACAACCAATCTAGGAGAAAGAAAAACCTCTAACTATGGGTAAATAGTAAGACCATTTAAGCACTGTAGCCATGGTTGGCAACCAGACTAGGAGAAGGAAAACTCTTAATTCGAATCCTGAGCCGGATTCTTCAGGACAGTACGATTTCATGTTCAGTTTTGTTCTGGCAACTTCTGCGACAACGCTGTATTGGTCCTTCTCTTTCCCTTGGACAACATCGGTGGCGTGAAAAGGGGAACCGTGTTGTATGTGCAACTGCTGATTTCTCACATGAAAAAAAAAACTGCCTTGGCCCTGGATAGAGTATAACTCTTCAAATGCAGATACACGTTTGGGCGATCATGTCTCTTTCTGAAGAAACAATGGATGTTTTATTAATTTATTTATATAAAAGATGAGGAAGGGACTCAAAGCAGCAGAAATGTGGTTATACAGAAGAATGATGAGGATACTAAACATGTGACAAACGATGATATCACTTGAACTAAATTTTAGTGGGTACTCTTATTTTTTATTTTTTATTTTTTAATCATATCACCCCGGCAAGGTGGTAAGGCCACTGGTGTGCAGGGGGCTACGTAAGAGTGAAAAGATTGGAAAAGAGAAAGCCGAAAACCACATCCTAAACAGGGAACAAGGGATGAGCCTCTACACCTGTTCAATAGACGTGGGTGGAGTGTGAACCGGGCGATAGTTCAGTCTATCTACTCCAATTGAAAAAAAGAAAGAAAAAAGAAAAGTGAAAAGATTGGAAAAGAGAAAGCCGGAAACCACATCTTAAACAGGGAAGAAGGGATCAGCTTTTGAGTAGACGCTCCTTTTTCATTTTTAAACAGTATATTCATTATCGTTGTTATTCTCATGGAAGAAAGGTTGCATGAGGATAACATCTCACAGAAAACAGCCGCTGTCTGTCTACCCTATGTAAAGGGGTATCGGAGAAAAAACGAAGGACCTATGGACGATCTTCAGAAGTGGTTCTACACTTCGCATGTACTTCTCCCGAGTAAGACCCCCAACAGAGGAGGACATGACTAAGGACTGTGTGTATGCCATTCCATGTGGAAAGAAATATAAAGGAGAAACAGGCCGCGCCCTTAAGGTAAGGCTACAAGAATATCGCAAGGAGAGATACAAAAATCAGGCGTAGCTGACCAAATATGGAAGGGAAAAGGGGATCACCGCCCCCTATGGGATGAAGTTAAAAAATAGAGAAAGCAACTGGAAACTACGTAAACTTAAGGAATCAGCACATACGCTAGGCTACAAAAATCTCCTAAGCCGACCAAGCATAAAGATGAATACAATATGAGAACTAGTAATACGAAGTGCCAGAGAAAATCATTAGTGCCAAAATTTGCAATATGAGCTCTGGTAAAAAAAAAAAAAAAAAAATACAGAAAGCCATTAACATCAAAAATTACAATATGAACTCTGTTAAAAAAATGGTTACGAAACATTAGGTTTATAAGTCCCCAAAATTCAATTGTTCTTGTTCTTAAGGACACATGGATCAGTAGATATAGACGTTGGTTATTTCCTGACTTAGAGTTGTGAGTTCAATACCAGGCTACAGCAGAGATATGACTTCCAATCAAGGCTTTATGCGAGGAATGGAGTTCATATACCCCAGTGATTGTAATAAAGGGTTTGGTTGAAAATTCCTAGCACCTGAAGAAGGCCGGAGCATACAACAGTCGAGACGTCGTACAAATGGCAACAAAGAGGAGGACAATAGTCCACATAATCTACATACTGTTAAACTAATCTGGTTAACCATTTCTACTAAGCAGTATCTTTGATTCTCACTGGACTATTGTTCTCATCTTTGTTGTCATTTGTACAACATTTCGGCCATTGTTTGCACTGACCTTCTTCAGGTGCACAACTCTATAAGGGGTAATGGACATTAGGTTTATAAGTCCCCAAAATTCAGTTGTTCTTGTTCTTAAGGACACATGGCTCCAGTAGATATAGACGTTAGTTATTTTCTGACTTAGATTTGTGAGTTCAATACCAGGCTACAGCAGAGATATGACTTCCAATCGAGGCTTTATGCAAGGAATAGAGTTAGTTCCTTTCTAATTATGATAAGTTCATTTTTGTCAAGCTTAATGTATATAAAAATTATAAGGACCGATCTTTGTAGAATTTAAATCATCATTCTTTTTTTCCTCAAACAGTTACGGAAAAATATGTTCTAAGTCGTAAAATAAAAAATGCAATAAAACTATGACATTATTTAATTACAAATGTTTTTAATTACTTTTATAAATAAGATATATTATGGACACTATTTTCTTAAGAACAAAAATTGTTTTCGATAAATACTTATTTTTACGAGAAGCAATTCATTTTTTAATCATAATTTATAAAGTTTTAAATCCTTTAAAATTCTGTATTATTTTGTAGCAGTTAGGGGATATTGTTATTAAGTAAAAACTATATTTACTAATCATAAATGGAAAATTTTACTTCAAGTTACTGACTTCAACTTTTTGAAAAGCGTTTCGAATTTTGTTTGTGTCTTACTGTGTGTATAAACGTCCCTACACGACATTATCAGAAAATAAAAGCGCTAACTATATAGTACATTTAAAATTTATTAGTAATTTTCTAACATTTCCTCAATAAACGTCTTCATGAGTAACACTACAAAGCCAAAGTAACTAAAATTCAATAAATATATGCGATATTTTAAACAAATCTAATATCAGCGATATTTTAGAAGAAATATTTGCGATATTTTAAACTAAAAGTAACATTTTCTTTAATCCAAATTAAATTGAAATCTGTTAATCTTCTTCAAATAAATGTTCAGAAAAGTACATTTTATTTTTGAAAGATTTTTTTAATAAATATAATTAAGTGGCGTTGACAGATTTCTCAATATGTCCTTCTCTAGTGATTTAAAAAAATGTAATTCCAATCAATTTAAATTCAATTTGACATGCAGCAAAATATTTTGCTTATTAAAAATATTAAATCTAATTTATTAGCTTGGAATTAAAACTGAATTAAAAGCTTTAAGAAAGATTTTTAATTTTAAAAATGTATTTTAAACCCCAGGTATAACTTGTGTGTGTGTGGTTGGTGGTTTTGAAAAAGGAATATAAACGAAAACTAACGAAAACTAGAATCGTGAGAAAAGAAAAAAAAAGACATTTAGGACAGAATTTGTTTCAGAGATCAATGTTATTCATATCACTGAAAACGATCAAAATAGTAATTTTCTTGCAGAAATGCATACAAGAGACGTGTATTGAGCGCTTTTGATGACTTGGGGGAAACGTTTAATATTTGCTATTTAAAAAGGCCGACATTTTTAAGTGTATTCGAAATAGCGGGATAATGGGTCAGTCAGTCAGTTAAGTGCCATACGTGATACACGCTTGGGCGATCATGTCTCGAAAGAGACATGACTGACTGGGCAGAAGATTATCCCGCAGTAGGTTGCCATTGCTTTCTGCGGTAGACTGGTTGCCGACCAAGGCTATAGAACCCAATCTGTCCTGTTATTTAACCCATAACTGGGAGGAAGAGACGGATTAATACCTTTCCTAAGGGTATTTGCGCGTAAGTGAATACAATGGATTCAACTGGAATTCGAACTCGGCTCCCCAGTTTCTCGTTCCGAGCCGATATCCACTGTACCACGACGCACATCACAAAATTAACACAATATGCAGCACTGAAAAAATTGAAGCTCTCTGTCATACACTACCTGTGAACTTCATTTTTTTTTATTTAAATAAACTTCAGTATTTTCCTACAGTTCTCAAGAACACATAGCTCAGTTTATAAAAAAAACTTTGTTTAGATCCAGTGACTTGAATCAAAGAGTTATGAGCTCAGTACTTGGCTACGGCCGCGGTGAATAGATAACTTGAGTTAAAGGAAAATAATTAAGACATCCGAAAGTGGCATAGCACATGAAACAAGAACGATATACCATAGTGATTGAAATAAACAGTTCGGTTCAAAATTCCATTCTCCTGAAGAAGGCCGAAGTGTACAACAGCCGAAACGTCCTGAATATGGCAATAAAGATGAGGACAACAGTCCGAACAATGTAAATAATGTTAAATAAACTTGTTGAAAATTTCTCCAAAAAAAGTGTAGTCTATTTAAAAACTGTCGTATTTGGTAGCTCATTCTCATTAAGGTCTATGAAAGTTTATTTCCTTTTAATCAGGTTTTTTAAAAATGAAACAAAAATAAAAAACATAATAAAAGCATATTTCGATTTTAGTTTATTCTGTCCAACGTACTGAAGCAGCACAATTTCTGCTGATCCAGGGCATTGACAGACTGCTAACTGGTGAGATTGTTATCAATTTGTGTCAATCTTCAGAAGACTACGTCAAAAAGCCCCTCAACAAATCAAACTCGCGCCGTTTCCACAGATGAAACTAAACGCCAAGTGATAGCTATCAGATACCTTGATTGGTCAATTTCTGAAATCTGCCTAGCAAATTGTCGCAATTTAAAAGGCTGGGTCAATGGGAGGCGGTGGTTATTGAATGGCTGGCGAGGGAGCTGATGTTGCGAAGAGAGACAAAAAAAAAATGAAAAGTTCGATGTGTCGGCGACGGTAAGGGATTCCACCCACCTCATACCCTCTTGGTGTTGATTATTGGTGTGATAATATGCAAACCAAGATTGCACTCGGAGGTTTTTACAGAAGAAGCGAAATCTGTGGGTGTAGTTAGGGGAGCGGTGTGCCCGCCCGGGGAATACTGGGATTATACTTTCGTCGTCCCCCAGAGACAAGCAACGCAAGAAAAGGAAGGGGTAGCAGATATTCTCTACTACTACTTAAAAAAAAAAAAAAAAAAAAATCTTAGATATGAATTTAGATGGAGATCATATCTTTGGGTCAGCGATGTATCTTTTTTTTTCTTTTTTTTTTTTAACATGAGTTCATATTTTGAGAATGCATGTTTATAAGATATACAGGCAACCCCTTCACAATAATTAATAAAGCGTGCTATCGGCAGATTTTCAGAAGAAAAAAAAAGATCAACCACAATTCCATGCTGAATCTGTCTCAAACAATATTGATGAGAAATGCATCATACAATAATCATAATTTAGACACCTAGCAAAGATCTTTTTCGTAACCGAAACAAAGTAAATATTCACTTTTTTGTTTATTCTTTTATGTGCCGTGTCACTTCAGGACGTAGACGATCATGACCCTTCACATCTTCCTGTCCCTTATAGCTCTAAATGAGTTTTGTATTTTTGCTATTACTTCCAAACCCTGTTCTGCGATCCATTTGCTCAAGCCCATCAAGTATGTCAAGCACTGTTTTCTCTTTTTTCCTGTGAGTATCAGATTCTCCAAGCCCCGCTTCCTCATTACATATAAAGACAAATGGAGATGACCAAAGACGCATTCTAAAAGCTAAGCAGAGTATTAAGACAAAGGAAAATTTCGTTGGAAACAAGGAAAATAGGACTGGACTGTTACATGGCAGCGAATGTTGGAGAATCTTCTCAAAGATGAGGAAGAGACTCAAAGCAGCAAAAATGTGGTTATACAGAAGGATACTGAGTATACCAAACATGTGAGAAACGGCGATATTTTGGAGAGAATAGAAACAAAAAGGAAACTTATGCTTAACATCAAAAAGAGGCTGTTGAAATTTCCACAGCACATAATGATGAATAAAAGCTTGGAAAATATCTGGGACACTTAACGAGGAAAGGGCTTGGAGAATCTGATACTCACAAGGTGGATAGAGGGAAATAGGGACAGCACAAACAACTCGTTATATACTTGATAGGCTTAAGCAACTGGATGGCAAAGCAGGATTTGGGAGAAATAAGACAAAATATATTAAGAGCTACAATAAACAGGGATATGTGGAGGGCCATGATTGCCTACGTCCTGAAGGGACACGGCACACAAAAAAGAAGCAGTGTTCTCATCGATGTTGTTCACCGTCGAAATACTACACCCTTTCAGTAGCGATGGCTCGAAAGCGCAAGTAGCTAAATTTGGACGTTGTTGACAAACCTGGGGTGATTCGATATTTTAATTAAACAAAAAAAAGAAAAGAAAATACTTTTAAGTAGACATGGCTTCTGCTCGGATGAGCTTAAGTAGACATGGCTTCTGCTCGGATGAGCTTTAGACATGGCTTCTGCTCGGATGAGCTTAAGTCACTGATGCCTCCTCAACAGGTGTTTACCCGTGCAACCAGACTGGTAACTGGGTCCCACCCGTTTACAGTCAGGTTAGCCAAATGCAGACGACAATTCTACTCCTGCAGCTTCCTTTCTCGCACTTCCCGCCTGTGGAACTCACTCCCGTATTCTTGCTTTCCTGACGGCTACAACCTCCAGAAATTTAAATGCAAAGTTAATACTCATCTACTAACCACTGGCCTCTAGCTCTCTCCCCTCCCCTGTATAACCTTCCCTTTCTCTCCGCCCATGTACCTGTCATTGCACCTGCTTTCTCAGCTTTCTATTGTTCCTTTCTAACTAGCTTGTACTCCTCACTCTTTTGTAATTACTCTTTTTACATTTATGTAACCCCCTGCACATCAGTGGCGTTTCTGCCTTGCTCGGGGTGAAATGATTAAAAAAAAAAATATCCATTACACGACCACGCACGTAACTTTTTTTTATTAGAAGTAATGACACGGATGTGCGTTGTGATGTAGTGGATATCGGCACGGAACGACGAATCGGGGATCCGAGTTTGAATTCCAGTTGGATTCCTTGCATTTACTTACGAACAAATACCCTTAGGAAAGGTATTAATCCAGTTATCGGTTAAATAGGACAGATTGGGTTCTATAGCCTTGATGAACATCTGCTAGAAAAGTTAGAAACGTTTCGTTTGTGGGTTAGGGGGTTGCAAGATAGAAAACAATTATCCACAAGGTCGCGTAATAGTTATTAAACTCTGTCATGGATGGGCGGAGTAGTACCAACAAAGATATGGCAGTAAATACTGCATTATTGGTCTTATCTGGTTCTTGTAAAATTAAGACGTTAGCGGATGTGCGTTGTGGTGCAGTAAATATCGACTCGGAATGAGAAATTGGGAGGCTGAATTCACTTACGCACAAATACCCTTAGGAAAGGTGTTAATCCGTCTCTTCCCTCCAGTTATGGGTTAAATAATAAGACAGATTAGATTCTATAGCCTTGGCTGGCAACCAGTCTACCGCAGAAAGCAATGGCAACCTACTGCGGGATAATCTTCTGTCCAGTCACTTCCAGACATGATCGCCCAAAGCGTGTATCAAGTATGGCACTTAACTGAATGACACGAAACGAAAATGCATTCTTGTCATTGCAAGAGGAAACGAGTTGCAGATTTACCCTCACCTCATATTTAATCCTTTTGTTTATTTCATAACTAGCAGTATAGCCCGGCGTTGCTCGGGTGTAATGAAAGCTTTAAAACTAATCCATGGTCCTGAAGCTCAGGCTCTTTGGATGTTGGCACGAAAGACTAAAAAGCAATAGTTGTTTCCAGTTAAAGCGAAACCGTAGACTGAAAGAAAAATGAATGGATGCAAGTCAAATTTTGATTTCCTCGTATCGATATCAAATAAGTTTTTTCCTCGTAAACTGAATTTTAAAGGCTAAATAAGTCCTCTGAGTAAATGGTATCATGGCTGAGACTAAGAACTACCCTGCAACGTATTCAACCGGAATTCGAACTAGGCTCTCCGATTTCTCGTTCTGAACCGATGTCCTCTGCACCACAAACGCACACCCGAAAAGGATGTGCAACTGCAAAATATCCAGATTTAGAAGAGCAGAAGCAATGGACACCTAATTAGAATTCCATTTCTACAGCACCAAATCATGAACCGTCGTTAATCCAACACTTGATGTGTTAAAATCTAATTTTATGTCATAACAACACAGATACGCAGAAAGCTCTGCTTCTTCGCGTTAAAATAACTTTTGGTAGCTTCATACTATAATTTCATTTTTGTGAAATCCACTTTTAACAATGCTGATAAGGCAGGCTAATAAGAAGGAGATAATAATATCAAAGAAGCTATGCCCTGTTGGCGCAGCTCACAATGAACCGAACCAATGTTAAACTAGAGACCCAAGTATAAACTCGGTTAGTGTTTCTGTATATCCCCAGGTAAAACCCGGCCAACGTTTCTGCATACACTCTAGTACCGACTTTACCAATGTTTTATACCGATATCTCCAAGAATAAACTCGACTAAAGTTTCTGCCACCAGTAAATCGCAACATGAATTGCACTTGAAATTGCTTCTGCATCTACCCTATTCTCTAAGTCTGGCCCATAATGACTACTGGCTGTTTTCAGACCTCAAAAGAATGCTCCAGGGAAAGAGATTTGGCTCTAACGAAGAAGTGATATCGGAAACTGGAGCGTATTTTGAGGCCAAAAACAAATCGTTCTACAAAAAAAAAAAAAAAAAAAGGAATCGAATTGTTAGAGAAGCTTTGGAATCAGCAAGGAGATTGTGTTGATGAATAAAGTCGAATTTTGCCTCAAAGTTGTTTTATTAATTAGGCCCGGTATTTATTGAGTGATGTGTTTATATATATATATATATATATATATATATATATATATTGATCATAAATCAGAAAAAAAAAAGACTTGGATATAAATTCCAGTGGCAATGATCTACCCTTTCTTTTTTTTTCCTCTACTCTTACTTCGGTTTTTTACATACACACAAACAAATAAATTTATTCTCACATAATGTTTTCGTTTCGCTGAATGACATGGATGTTCAATTTACCCACAGAAATGAACATCCGATTTAAAAAAAATTGAATATATATAAGGCAAAATCTATAAAATCATACACGATAAAAAGCAATGTTCTTCGAAACTCGTAAAGACTTCACTGAAGATTGCTGCAAAAGAATTACGCAACCATCCAGAAATAGCAATTAAGAAAGCAGATAAAGCTAACATCTTTGTCGGTTTAAACAAGTCTGAGTACAACTCAAAAATAATACAGTTACTTGATGATCACACCAAATTTTAAAAAGACTTACCAATACTCCTACCACTCATCTAAAAGCAAAAATTAATGAATTAATCACAGCTAATGATGCGGAGCAGGACAAGCTAACACTTACCAAAATAATCGGGGACTATAAACCAGGATACATTTATGGTTCTATCAAAACACACAAGCTTAACTTTCCACTTCGCCCTATTATATCACAAATACCCACTCCTATATTACCAACTAACTAAAACGCTTAACCAATTAATTACACCATACATACCTAACAAAGACAGCATTAAATCTTGAACTTATAATACAAACTAGCAGTATAGCCCGGCGTTGCTCGGGTGTAATGAAAGCTTGAAAACTAATCCATGGTCCTGAAGCTCAGACTATTTGGACGTTGGCACGAAAGACTAAAAAGCAATAGTTGTTTTCCAGTTAAAGCGAAACCGTAGACTGAAAGAAAAATGAATAGATGTAAGTCAAATTTTGATTTCCTGGTATCGATATCAAATAAGTCTTTTCGTCGTAAACTGAATTTTAAAGGCTAAATAACTCCTCTGAGTAAATGGTATCATGGCTGAGACTAAGAACTACAATTGTACCTACTTAGAGCCAAACCTGAAGCAAATCTAAAATATAAGGGCTGAAAAAATACAGAGATACAGGTAGATAAACAGACACACGCACATCTTGCCTTTTATATATGTATATTATCGATTTTCTGCACTATTGTAAGAACTGCAACCTTGAAACATCTGAATATCATTTCTTATGTCTTTGTCTATGAGTGTATCAAATTTGATTAAAATCGGACCACTCCTTCTATAACCCGATTTTTTCGATTATCGATTTTCGATATTTATCGGGGGTACCTCGACACAAAACCTAGCTAAGAACACTCGCAGACGCTTATAATACAACTGTGTAAATTTTCAAGAAAATCGGTTCAGCCGTTTCTGAGTCTATAGGTAACGGACACACACACACACACACACACACACACACACACACACACACACACAGAAAAAGTTCCATTTATAAATAAGTTCAGATATTGGAAACGAAAAAAAAACTAATAATGATACTATCGCATCACTTGATGTTGAAAATCTGTTCACTAACGTTCATGTTAGAGAAACTATTGACATTATTATAAAATATATATATAATAATAATAATTCTCTCCACACTAAAAATTAGACCTAAAATACTTTTAAAAAATTTAAAAAAACTACTTTTAACTTGTACCACTGAAGTCCCATTCTATGATCACAGAAATAATATATACGTGCAATGGGACGGTGTTTCAATGAGCTCAATTCTGGGTCCAATGTTCAGCAACTTCTATATGGCCAACCTAGAAAATAATATATTTAGCACCACTTAAAAAACCGATACGATATGTTTATGATATTCTTATATGAGCTAAAAATAGTTAAAAATAGAGAAAAAATACTAGAACTAAAAAATAAAAACTTTCAAAAGGACTCTGTCCTCAAGTTCACATACAAAATTAACAAAGATAACAAAATCCCTTTCCTTGACATTTTAATAGACACAAACAATAACATATTTACTACCTCCTCATACAAAAAAACAACCAGCAAAAACTCTTGAACTTTCAACTATAAGAGTGAATGCCCTAACTACTTCAAAATAGCACTTATACACAATTTAATTAACCGAGCACAAATCAACTTCTCCACCAAAAAGATATTTTACTCTGAACTAAAAAATATTAAGCCAACTCACATAAATAATGACTTGATATTGAAAATTGTAGATGAATAAATAAGACGATATTTCAAAAACCTCAACACATAAAACAGAATATGATACTTCCACAAAAGAGTCTAAACATATCAAACTCTTTTATTGCAACCAGATGCACGATAACTACAAACAGGATGTAAAAATCATTAAAAAAATTCATTAGTACTAATACATCTTTCATTGATCCTAATAAAAAATTAAAATTAATTATATATTATAAAAAATACAATGCGACTAATTTAATTATTCATAATAACTCCTCCCTACCAACTGATGTGTTACGTAAAACCAACGTTATATATCAATTCAAATGTCATTTGGGAGACTGTATCTCCGACAAAAATAACAAATATATATGTTGGATTTACAACAACTACATTAACTAGACGTCTTACATTACACATGTCTGACCATTCATCTATTTCTAGACATCTACAACAGCATTCCTGTCTACATTCACAATATAAAAAAACAATGATTGAAAACACAACTATCCTACACCAAGAAAACAATAAAAACAAACTACAGATCCACGAGGCAACATTCGTTAAAAACTTAAGCCGTCAATTAACAGAATCAGCTATGAATACTCTAGTAATGTTCTAAAATGTTTATAGAAAGAACAGTTTTTTATGCTTTAACACGTGCATGATTATGACATTACAACATAAAAAAATTCCATTTTGGATCAATTTTCACGTTCTAATGAACGCTAAGCAATTTGTCAACCGTTATATTTAAAGCAAGAAGAAAATTTACAGAAATTTTTAGCAAAACAGTTTTGCGGTTATTTTTTCTTATCACAACTTACACCCCTGAAGATTATCTCGGAAGGAGATAGAAAGTACTTGGGAACATCGAGAAATGAATAATAAAATCATCTGTCAAACGTTACAGATCATTTTTTACATTATTAGTAAGTAAAAAACGGATTTTATTAAAAATAAGAAATGTTTGCAATTTATTTATGACATGTCTTATATATATATATATATATATATATATATATAACCCGGATATAAGAGACCCGAATATAAGAGAAACACTGATATAAGAGATATTTTCTCTGGTCCCAAAGTAGAGCATGTGGTAATGTATATATAAAATAAACCAAACCCGGATCGCCCGGTTCACACTCCACCCACATCTATTGAACAGGTGAAGAGGCTCATCCCTTGTTTCCTTGTTTAGGATGCGGTTTCCGGTTTTCCCTTTTCAAGTCTTTTCACTCTTTTATTTATTTATTTTTTTCCAATTGGAGTAGATAGACTAAACTATCGCCCGGTTCACACTCCACCCACATCTATTGAACAGGTGAAGAGGCTCATCCCTTGTTTCCTGTTTAGGATGCGGTTTCCGGCTTTCTCTTTTCCATTCTTTTTTCCCTTACGTAGCCCCCTGCGCATCAGTGGCGTTATCGCCTTGCTTGGGGTGATATGATTAAAAAAAATATATATAAGAGAATTTTTATCCGGTCTCGACAATTCTCTTATATCCGGGTTACACTGAGCTTTCCCGTCGTTTTCGATTCATGAGGGTTCATGCTGCTCAGGTTTTAGAGTCGAACAGTCAGACTATACACATATGTTTTGATTATAGAAATGAAAATTTGTGTTGAAGCAACTCCATTTTTCGAGAGAACAAAGTACAAAGAATCGGTACACATATCGTGTGACAAGGTTTCCAAACAATGCTACTCATGTTTTGAATTCTGACTTGTCTTTCCTCTAGACTGGTTGCCAACCAAGGACACAGGGCCTAGTTTGTCTTGCTATTTACCCATAGCTGGGAGGAATAAACTTGGTTTTTTTATATTATTCGCAGTTTCCTTCTACACATCTTACTCTTAATATGTCTTGTGATAGTCAAATTCTCCAAACTCTTTCTGCAAATGTTACAGAAATTACAACTTTCTTTTTTTATTTAAGCACACGTGCGATTTTTGTTCTTATTTTCCTTCAAACTTTCATTTCTACTTATTGTACTCTTGGCATTCTTAAAAAGAACAACATATTTGTTGACTCGACTTTCCACTTCACCTATGAGGAAATTGTTTAATATTCACTTTTATATAAAACGATTGATATTATATAAGAAGTGAAGATACCCCGCTCTTTACGAAATATATCACCTGTGTATATGTGCCGTCATGTACTTAGAAAGAACAAATCTAGATATTTTTTTAAATAAACACAGAATTTCAGTCAGTAATCAGCATTCATATATGTTAATATGTCCCAATGAGGCGACCGGAAACTGAGCATAATGACACTTTGAGAAAACGTTTAAATCGAGCTGAGTTAGGAGATGGGGTGGGGGAATTCGCCTCATTCACCATGAATAAGACGCTGTTGCTTAAAAGGCCAGCGATGTACTGATTGACCCGTCAATCACATTAAAAGAACGTAATGCAATCATCAAAAAGTAAAAATCAATCCCGAGGAACCGATAAATTATTCCTTAAAATGGGCACAGAACAAATGTGGAAGAATCGCAGAGTTAACAATAGAATTTCCAAACAATTCCACCTCTGAGTCATGGACCTTAATTAGCCGAAATTATTCTTAATTACAATTTTAAACCCAGAATTCGACGAGGTTAACACTGAAAATAAAAATGTCGTCAAGAAAAATTTAGAAAACAATAAACCACTGAGAAAATATAGTCCTAAAAACAAAATCAGTGATTTTAACATTTGGCAATGTTGAATGAGACTTAAGAAGAATGAAAATAAAATTACTTCACAACAACTTAGCAGATTAAGGACGGATTTATATTCGAAATTCTATGAAGAGTCGGTATGAGTTGTGAAACACTTGTCCTAGGATCAGACTTTTCTCTTAACGATTATTTTTAAAACATTTCTTTAATTTCCTGTAATTTAGAATATGATGGACAGGATTTATCATGGAAATGAGTTAAAATTCTCATTCACTTTAGCAATTTCATATACAGTGAGACTACAATTACTAAATCATCGTGTGTACTCACAGCACATTTATCTTATGAAGACACTTTAAGAATATATTTACTCTTGTATGGTTTGTATGTACGACTGTTACATGTTTCTACCGAAGAATAGAGTGTAGTATCTGTCCTACCTCTAGGTTTTCTGATCAAAACTATTATCCTGCTTGTATGGTTAGGTCTTGAAGGCTGTCACAATGCGTTTAGTAAAATAAAGGAAGGTAAAGAAGTTTTTGGGTATTACCTATTTATTATACATTAATATTTCGAGATCAAATTCTCATCTTCAGAATGGCAGAGGAGCGTGTGTCTGTCTGAGTGAGTCCGTGCCTTTCAAAGAATGGTAATTCATGGTTGCTGCTGTCATTAATTGTAGCGAGTGCTTGTGTGTGTATGTGTGTGTGTGTAAATGTGTTAGAGCATGTATGTGTGTGTGTGTGTGTTTATGGTGTATATATATATATATATATATATATATATATATATATGTGTGTGTGTGTGTGTGTGTGTGTGTGATTGGGGCCTTTTCCTGGTTTGATAATAGTAGTCTGCTTTAATATGTAGTTTATCTAAGTATGTATGACCTGACCGTTAGTTTGACTTTTGCCAAAGATTGAAGAGGATTTGTTTTAATTACTGTTGTTTTATCTATCTGCTTTATCTCGTGGTGTGTTCGTGTCCGTGTCCGTGACTGTGTCATGTATGCGTGCTTATGTGTGTATACTTCTTGTATTATCCTGCTTGTTTGTATATAAAGTCATTATATCTTTATGCTTAGTTCATGTCAATCACCAACATTTTTTTCTTTTCATCTCGGTTATTATGCGTCTTCTTTGAATATAAAACTTTTACACTTTTCAACCAAAAATCAGTGCAATATCTGCTCGATCTCTAGACTTTCTGATCAAAGTTATTATTCTCCTTGCTTTTATATAAACTCATTTACATAAAATTTTAAAAATATATAAACTAAAACTAAAATTTTAAAAATTATATAAACTCATTTACATAAAATTTTAAAAACATTTATAGAAAATCATTCATTCCTAAATTAGTGTATTATATACACGATTCCAAGTTAAAATTCTGATGTTTGTATATACAGTCATTATACTTTTCCACCTACAATCAGAGCATCTTTCATGTAGAATAAAAAATATGACACTTGCCCTAGCAAGGAAGTTCCCAACTAACGTCCAGTTGGCAGACAGAGGGAGATCAGGCCGAAACTGATTACAGACCCCGTACTCGTATATTCATGGCTGAATGATGGATATTTATTGATCACAGTATCCACGCCTAAATCAGCAACCAATCAGGATCTAGAGAATAGGCTTACCCAAGTAGAAGAATGGAATACCCCAGCCTGTTATATAAACCACTCCCCAAAGAAGTGGTCATAGTAGACTCAACTTGCAATACAGTAGAGTACTGGTCCGTTTTACCAACTAAATCAACTCTCCTGAACTGAAATCAGTTTTGATTTCTGACAGAAAAGCAAACATAATAATATTAGGCGGGAAGAATTAGTAAAAACAATGGATCGGAAGAAAATCAACATTGAATGGCAAGAGAAAGAGAGAAAAAAAAGAGATGAATTGAAAACACATTATTTTGAGAAGGTGAAAAAATGAGGAAGGGGTGGTGTTAAAAGCAAGACATCAAGATATATTTTTGTCTGTTTCATATCAAGAGACAATGACTGAAAGATTGCAAAGCAGGTAGATATGGAAAGGCCTCAAAAACACACTTCGTAAAAATTATTTACGAATTTACAGTTCTTCATAGGCGTTAACTACCGTAGAGTCCAGCTTAATTCAGAAAAATGGTTACTTATTACTCATCAATTTTCTACCAAAAAGCTTTATATCTTGAAACTAAAACGGGTACATTTTTAGATTCAGCTCACAGAAGAATCTGTAATAGCCACCTTTTGATAAGCATTCGACTTGATGTAAAATATGAAAACTATTCTCGTAGCTGTGAATGAATGAACGGGCATTACCAAAGCAAAATTCGACAATTGCATTGCCAAATTTTGCAATGTTGCGTGAGCAAATTTCGGCATTTAGTTTATAGGCTGTGTATGTGCGTTGTGGTCCAGTGAATATCGACTCGGAACGAGAAATCGGAGAGCCGAGTTCGAAATCCAATTGAATTTCGTTGCAATCATATACGCGCAAATACCCTTGGGAAAGGTATTAACCCGTCTCTTCCTTCCAGGTATGGGTCAAACAACAGGACAGATTGGGTTTTATTGCCTTGGTTGGCAACCAGTCTACCGCAGAAAGAAATGGCAACTTACTGCGGGATAATCTTTTGCCCAGTCAGTCATGTCTCTTTCGAGACATGATCGCCCAAGCGTGTATCACGTATGGTACTTAACTGACTAACTGAAAAACAGGATGTGCGTTGTGGTGCAGTGGATATCGTAGTTCGAATTCTAGTTGAATTCCTTGCATTCACATACACCAAAATATCCTTGGGAAAAGTATCTTCGTTCTCCAGCGATGGGTTAAATATCAGGACAGATTGGATTCTATAGCCTTGGTTGACAACTGGTCTACCGCAGAAAGTGATGACAACCTACTGTGGGAAAATAGTCAGCCAGGTCTCTTCAAAATATGATCGCCAAAGCGTGTTTCACGTATGGCACTTGACTGAATGAAGAACAATTTGGAGAGTTTGTAATTGAATTTAATGCAAGTGCTACTGGCAGGATAGAGTTAAATTGTCATGTAAATTACCTAGGAATTGAATATAGCAAATGTTTTTAGAGAAGAAATATATATGGAATAAAAATAAAGTTCAACCTCCAGATGAAAGTATTTCTTGCAGCAACCTACTGATTACCGCTACGTTACATCGGCGTGGGTTCGTCTCACTGACTATTTTTACTGTGAGTTCATTGATTGATTCGTTTTCTACGGTTTATCAACACTTTCGGGTTATTTAAAGCCAGAAAGTATTTTAGACTATTTTTTTAAAATAATAATGTTATTGATACAGGTCTTGCATTAACCGATAGATAAGGAGAAGAAGAATAGGCGGATTCATGCCTTCCCTAAGTGTATTTGCGCGTAAGTGAATATAACGAACCCAACTGAAATTGGAACTCGGCTCTCCGGTTAACAATTCCGAGTCATTATCCATTACACCAGCCGCACATTGAAGCTTTCAGCACATGTTATTACCAAGGTATTGGCCAAGCTCGACGCTGTTTAACTTCGTTGAGCACAGGGGACAGGTGTTTCAACATTATACGGCCGTAAGCCCGTAAGTTTGAAAAAGCATGCTGGTTGAAATAATTATCCCACAGGAAGATTTTTTTTTTTTTTTTTTGGTAAAAGTTTAATAAACGTGGGAAAAATTAATGGCGTCTCAGAGAAAATTGTTTGAAAAGTAATAAACCTGCTAAATAAACATCGGATGTGCGCCGTGGTGCAGTTGATATCGGAGAGCCGAGTTCGAATTCCACTTGAATTCGTTGCAATTTCACTGACGCGCAAATACCCTTGGAAAAGGTATTAATCCATCTCTTCTCCTTCCAGCTATGGGTTAAATAGCAGGTCAGGTTGGGTTCTATAGTCTTGGTTTTTAACGATTCTACCGCAGAAAGTAATGGCAACCTGCTGCGGGAAAATCTTTTACCCAGTGAGATATATCTCTTTTCAGACATGATCGCCCAAGCACTTAGCTGACTGACTGAAATAGACATCTGGTCGAGATAGGAGGAATTGAAGAATTATTTAATTGTACTGGCATCTGCTCTTGGTACGAAAATTTCAGTATATTATATGCATATATCAGGAGTACATTGTTTTTTACGGCTTATCAAAACTTGGGTAATCATTTAAAGTCAAAATACATTTTGGGTTGTAGGAACTTGCTCACAGGACCCGGTGTTTCCAAGATAGAAAACAATTACCCACAAGGTCACGTAATAGTTGTTAAACTCTATCATGGCTGGGCGGTGAGGACTGAGTAGTACCGACACAGATATAGCAGTAAATACTGCATTGTTGGTCTTATCTGGTTCTTGTAAAATTATAGCACGGCAGTAAGAGTTAGCGGGTGTGCGTTGTGGTGCAGTGGATATCGGCTAGGAATGAGAAATAGGGGGGTGGTGTTCGAATTCCAGCTAAATTCCTTGCATTCACTGACGCACAAATACCCTTGTGAAAAGTATTAATCTGTCTCTTCTCTCCAGTTATGGGTTAAATAATAGGAAAGATTGGGTTCTATAGCCTTGGCTGGCAACCAGTCTACCGCAGAAACTAATGGCAAGCTACTGCGGGATAATCTTCTGCCCAGTCAGTCATGTCTCTTTCGATCGCCCAAAGCGTGTTTCACGTATGGCACTTAACTGAGTAGGAGTTAGGTTTTTTCTGCAAACCGACCAGAAACCGGCCATGCTCCAGGTCTTTCTTTTGAAGCTTTTGATTTATTTGCTTTCCGTTTCTTATAAACAATTGAGGCAAAAATGAAGCAACTGGATTTTCATATCATTAATCTTCACGAATCATGTCCTTCCACATCTCCCTATCACTTGTAGCTTAACGCCCTTTCTCTTGTTACCCCTCCCAAACCTTGCTCTGCTATTTGCTGAAGCCCATCAAGTATCACGCATTTCTTTCTTCTGTCTCGCTTTACTTCTGTCCTGCGAGTGTCAGATTCTCCAAGCCTTCCTTCCTTATTACATGTCTCAGAAACTTCATCTGTCTTTTCCTGATGTTTCCTTTTCGTTTCCATCCTCTCCAAAACCTCATCGTTGTTTACATGTTCGGTCCATAGTATCCTCAACATTTTTCTTTAGAACTATATTTCGGTTGCTTCAGGTATTTCCTTAATCTTTAATAAGATTGTCCAGCATCCATTACCATTGAAGGACACATAATAATCCATTACTCTCTTCTTTGTTCCCAGCAAAATTTTCCTGTCTCCAAATATTTTATTTAGCTTTTGGAATACATAACTGGCCATGCCAATATGCCTTCAGATTTCAATGTCACATTTTCCGTCCTCTGTTACAACTCTCCCCAAGTATTTAAATTTCTGTATCTGCATGATTTTAGTATCTCCAGCCTGTACTTGGTAGTTTGGGCTCCTCTTTTTACAGATGACCATGCATTCAGTTTTCTTGAAGTTTATATTTAGTCCTTTCTTTCTGTTTTTTTTTTTTATTACTTTCTGGAGGAGGTCTTATAGTTTCCTTTCCGTGTCTGCTTTCTGTATCATCTGCGTAGCTTATAGTTTTCAGATTGTGGCCGCTAACGACAAATCCTGCCAGGACATCAAGAGCTCTCAGAATTGTCTGTTGAATAGATCTGGTGAGAAGACACATCATTATCTCAGACTCCTTTCTATCTTTGTATATCTGCTGGACTTGTTTTCTGTCTGTATGCAGGCGGTTTGCTTCCAGTACAAGTCCTTGATTAGTTTCATGAATTGAATAAGTCAAGGTTGCCGAGTATCTCTATGAATTCTTTGTGGCGTACTTTGACGAATGCCATTTGCGCAGTCTATGAAACACAGGTAGACATCTTTCTGGGTTTGTATTGCGTTTCCTGATAACATTCTGAGCATAAATATAGCGCTCCTAATTCTAGTGTCCTTGACGAAACCGCACTGTCCTTGTCTCATCTCTGGTCTGATTCTGCTGCACGCTTTATTCATCAGAAACTTGGCCAGAAGCGGCTCAAAGGGGATTGAGACAGGCGAGATCTGACAAACTTGGTTGTATCGGGCTGTTGGATGCTTGGTCTATCAAAGTCTACCTCGATTAAGCCAGACCGACTGGTGCTGTCCTCTTCCACCGATCGAACTGTTGAGATTGTGTAGATCTTTAACTATTCCGCCGTTATTTATTGTAGACTAGCAGTATAGCCCGGCGTTGCTCGGGTGTAACGAAAGCTTTAAAACTAATCCATGGTCCTGGAGCTCAGATTCTTTAGACGTTGGCACAAAAGACTAAAAAGCAATAGTTGTTTTCAGTTAAAGCGAAACCGTAGACTGAAAGAAAAATGAATGGATGTAAGTCAAATTTTGATTTCCTGGTATCGATATCAAATAAGTTTTTTTTGTCGGAAACTGAATTTTGAAGGCTAAATAAGTCCTCTGATTAAATGGTATCATGGCTGAGACTAAGAACTACAATTCTACCTACTTAGAGCCAAACCCGAAGCAAAAACTAAAATAAAAGGGCTGAAAAATATATAGACATACAGGTACATAAAAAGACACACACACACAAATATCTTGCCTTATATATATATATATATATATATATATATATATATATATATATATATATATATATATATTACCGATTTTCTGCACTATTGTAAGATCTGCAATCTTGAAACTTCTGAATATCGTTTCTTATGTCTTTGTCTATGAGTGTATCAAATTTGATTAAAATCGGACCATTCCTTCTATAACCCGATTTTTTCGATTATCGATTTTCGATATTTATTTGGGGTACCTCGACACAAAACCTAGCTAAGAACACTCGCAGAGTCTTATAGTACAACTGTGTAAATTTTCAAGAAAATCGGTTCAGCCGTTTCGGAGTCTATAGGTAACGGATACACACACATACACACAGACACGCACACACACAGACAAAGTTCCATTTATAAATAAGTTGAGATTAGAAAAAGGCCCCAACTATAAATCACACATATACCGTACACACACATAAACACACAGTAAAATTAATGACAGCAGCAGCAGACAGTCAGTCAGGAATGACCATTCTTTGAAAGGCCAGGAACAAACTCGGACAAATACACGCTCCTCTGCCATTCTGAAGATGATATTTTGATCTCGAAATATTAATGTATAATAAATAGGTAATACCCCAAAACTTCTTAACCTTCCTTTATTTTACTCAACGCATTGTGACAGCCTTCAAGACCATAACCATATTGTAGATTAATTCGTTAAATGTAATACTGTCGCGGAGAAAATTATTTTACAACATAATAAGTATGCAGCAGTGAATAAACACTATATCTGGCAGTGGAGTCGAAGAAAATAATTTCAAAGAAATTGCAAAAAAATTTAGTTTTAGAACTGTAAGCAAAGTTTGAAACGAACTACAAGGCAGTGGAATCCAGAAAATGAAAGACAAACCCCGACTGAAACATCTACTGTAAGAGTGTTCAATAAAAAAAAAAAGAAAAAAAAGAAAAAAAGAAGCTTCCTACCGATAAAATTTCAGTCTTTAATTAGATCTGAATGAGAGTAGGGATGAGGATAGGAGATCCAAGATCGAGGATCCTTTAAACCGGGTGTGTAAGTAAGAAGAGCACTTCTGTTCGTTTGGTCAAATCTTGTTAGTGAATGTAATCTGCAGAAGACTCGGAATTGTAAATGGACGATTTTTTTTTATACACAAATCCCAACGGAATAACTAGATTAAACCTTAATTACTTCTTAAAAATGTAAGGGAAAAGGGGATAAAATGAAATAAAATACCCCCCCAACAACAAAAAATCGAACACAACCAGGTTTAGTCATTAATGAAGTTACCATGACAACAACAACAACGTTGTCGGTGTCAAGCCGACCCAAGGTGTTTTAAGTGATCCTATAATTAACACTTTTTATAAACATAGACATTTTTTATTTGTTGATAATAAAACCAACAAATAAAAAATGTCTATGAAACAAAAGAAATACTAGCTTAAAAGCAATAAAACTCTTCTTTAGTAAAACAGTATTTTTGTGCGTGTTTTTTTTTTTTAAATTTAGATTTAAATTGTCATTTTTTTTCTTAATTTTGAAAACTAAACAAATAAATAAATAAATAAATGAAACTACAGTGTGAAAAAAGTGTACCTGACCCAAACATGCAGTGGGGTTAGGGTTAACATTTCTAATAAAATAAAAATAACTAAACAAATTTCATTCGTGTATTTTTGTTTGTTTGTTTCGTTTTTTTTTTTGTTGTTTTTTTTTTTTCATTCCGTCACTCCAAGTCCCGTATTTTTCAGTAAAAAAATAAAAACGTAAAATAAAAAAGTGGGTTCCAAATACTGCTGATGTGCGTAAATGTTTGATAGGGTTTGAACTTTGAACACTTACTTCACTTTTATGTCTCATACAAAGAGTATTTCATTATTTGATGACAGGAGATTTATGAGAAAGCCCTCCATATTACTGGGAGATGCATTATCATCATCATTCTGCGGCCTCGGTCGAGATTCAAAATCTTGTCAGTAGCTGAATACTTGATACTTCGCTAGAGCTACCAAGGGTGTTTTTATCGTGACACCATCACGAGATGGGTTGCCTACCACGGCTTAAGAGAGGCCTATTCACCCTCATTAAGAGAAGGATATCCTGCGTCCAGTTTCCCAACCTGGTATTTTTTACAACCTCGCGGTAAAAAAAAAAAAGAAAAGATATTTAGAAACTACTGCTTGTAGAAAACAGTAATTTTTTAAAGGATTTTTTTCTTATTATAACGTCAGTAGCAACGCCTGTTACTCTTTGGTCATTAAAACTACTGCTTGTAGAAAACAGTCATTTTTGAAAGGATTTTTTTTCTTATTATAAAGTCAGTAGCAACGCCTGTTCCTCTTTGGGTATTCCAGAAGTGTATTAATCTGTTCTCCTCAATTTAGATGGGAAAAAGGCACTCGGTCTCGAGGATTCCAATCCTGTGGCAGCATCTTCTTCACTGAGAACGTGGGTTTGGTGTAATAATGCTCGCGAGAGACTGGGCAATTTTGTCCTTGGCTTATATGCATATGTCTGTATATCCCCGAACCCACACACACGTAAAAATCGAATTGTGCTACTTCTTGTCTTAGTGGATGTGCGTGGTGGTCCAGTGGATATCGGCTCGGAACAAGAAATCGGAGAGCCGAGTTCGAATTCCAGTTGAATTCATTGCATTAACTTACGCGCAAATACCCTTGGGAAAGGTATTAATCCGTCTCTTCCTTCCAGTTATGGGTTAAATAACAGGACAGATTGGGTTCTATAGCCTTGGTCGGCAACCAATCTACCGCAGAAAGCGATGGCAACCTACTGCGGGATAATCTTCTGCCCAGTCAGTCATGTCTCTTTCGAGACATGATCGCCCAAAGCGTGTATCGCGCATGGCACTTAACTGACTGACTTGTCTTAGTGAGAAGGCCGGGTAAATACTTAACATTTATACAATGTTGTGTCACCGACCAAAGAATATAATGATTGCTAACTGAATGGACACAGAAATATTAGAATATCTTTTCTTTTTACTTTCTTTTGTCTCATAGCCATATCACATTGAAAAACCGATTCTTGTATGATCAGCATAGTTAAGCAACGTTGTGCTTGGTCATTGCCTAAATAGGTGGCCGCTTGGTAATAACAGGTGCAGGAATGATGTAATGGATAACGGCTCGGAATCGGAAATCGGAAAGCCTAGTTCCAAATCCAGTCGGGTTTATTATCTACACTTAACGTGAATATACCCTTGGGGAAGGCATGAAATCACCTCTTCTTTACCAAGGTATGAGTTACTTAGTAAGACATGTATCAGTAAAAAATAAAAAATTATTATCTCAAAAATATTCTTACACTCAAAAATTATTTTTCTGGTTTTAAATAACATACAAAAAGCTTATAAGCCGTAAAAAAGAAACTAATTAATAAAATGGCAACAAAGATGAGGACAATAGTCCGAATAATGTAAATACTGTAAATACTACCTAATCTCAGAAATATAGACAAATAGAATGATCTATTATTAAACGTCGTACAAATGGCCACAAAGATGAGAACAACAGTCCGAATACTGTAAATACTACCTCCTCTCAGATTATAGACAAATAGAATGATCTATTATTAAACGTCGTACAAATGGCCACAAAGATGAGGACAATAATCCGAATAATGTAAATACTGTAAATACTACCTCCTCTCAGAAATATAGATAAACAGAATGATCTGTTATTAAACGTCGTACAAATGGAAACAAAGATGCGAACAATAGTCTGAATAATGTAAATACTGTAAATACTACCTCCTCTCAGAAATATAGATAAATAGAATGATCTATTATTAAACGTCGTATAAATGGAAACAAAGATGAGAACAATAGTCCGAATAATGTAAATACTGTAAATACTACCTCCTCTCAGAAATATAGATAAATAGAATGATCTGTTATTAAACGTCGTACAAATGGAAACAAAGATGAGAACAATAGTCCGAATAATGTAAATACTGTAAATACTACCTCCTCTCAGAAATATAGATAAATAGAATGATCTGTTATTAAACGTCGTACAAATGGAAACAAAGATGAGAACAATAGTCTGAATAATGTAAATACTGTAAATACTACCTCCTCTCAGAAATATAGATAAATAGAATGATCTGTTATTAAACGTCGTACAAATGGAAACAAAGATGAGAACAATAGTCTGAATAATGTAAATACTGTAAATACTACCTCCTCTCAGAAATATAGACAAATAGAATGATCTGTTATTAAACGTCGTACAAATGGCAGCTAAATGAGGACAATAGTCTGAATAATGTAAATACTGTAGATACTACCTCATCTCAGAAATATAGACAAATAGAATGATCTGTTATTAAACGTCGTACAAATGGCAGCTAAATGAGGACAATAGTCCGAATAATGTAAATACTGTAAATACTACCTCCTCTCAGAAATATAGACAAACACAATTAATCAAAATCTACAGTTCTTTCTTTATTCATGTATTTATTTCCGTTCTTTAAGAATATGAATTACCACAAGTTATTTTATCATCTTTTACCTCTCTACAAAAATGTCCTCCATATGGCGCGTATATATCGTGAAATGTCTCATTAATTTTTTTTACTGAATTTGGTTTTTACATCTTTCTCATTAATTTTGAAAAAATAATACTGAGATACGAACTACAAAATTGATATATCTGGGAAATGTTTTAACAGAGTACAGAAAATATGACACCGAAATCTGAGGCCGCCTTGGAATAGCGAACGATGCCTTTCAAAAAGTTTTTTTTTTTTTTAATCATTTCATCTCAAGCAAGGCATTCCACTGCCACTGTTGTGCTTGGGGCTACATAGGGGGAGATAAATAGGAAGAGTGGTTAGATATAGGAAATGTCAGAAGGGGGGGGGGTGATAGATAGTTGGGTGGGTGGGAAGAGTGTTTGAAAGAATGGAAGTTAGTTTGTTAGGAGGTGTCTATTGACCTTACATTTAAACTCCTGGAGATTGTAGCCGTCGGGGAAGCAGTCATGTGGAAGAGAATTCCACAGTCGGGAAGTGCGAGAAAAGAAGCTATTGGAGTAGAAGTTGCGGTTGCATTTTATCGGTTTCACTGTAAAAGGGTGGGATCTAGTTGCTAATCTAGTATCTCGTGCAAATTCGAACCTAGGGGGCACCAGTGATCTAAGTTCATCGGAGCAGAAGCCGTGAAAGTATTTATAGAAGAGACACAGGGAAGCCACGTCGCGCCAGTGAGAGAGAGACTGAAGGCGGTCTGCTAAGTCGGTATCGATCACATTACAGACCCTTCGCTGTACCTTGTCTAGAAGCCCAAGGAGAACAGCAGGGGCACCCGACCAGATATGGCAACAGTATTCAATGCAAGGCAGATGGTAGATTTATAAATGTGCAGGATAGATTCAGACGGAAAAAAACCTCTGGGCCCTGCACAGAGAACCGACTTTCATAGCAGCGGATTTAGCAATGGAATCGATATAGTCATTCCATTTGAGGCCCGCTGAAAGTGTGAGACCAGTAGGCGTAGTGTTTTACTCTCTGGGAGGCAAGCCTGGTCCGTGCTAATAGGAGGTAGGTGCGATTGTCTATGATGATTAATTGATAGTAGCTTCGTTTTAGAAGCATTAAAATTTACGAGCCATTTCTTACCCCAGTCCACTACGGATTGGAGGTCCTTTCCAAGCTCGGCTGCAAGGTTAGCTTTGTCGCCCACACCAGATTTTTGGACGAGGCGAGAATAAACTGTGGTGTCATCGGCGTACATACCTACTTGGGATCTTATGGTATCAGGGAGATCATTAATGTAGATCAGAAAGAGCGTAGGACCTATGATAGAGCCTTGAGGGACACCCGCGTTCGTATGGTAGCTCTGGGAGGCATGTCCGTTTAATACCACTTTCAATGTTCGGTTAGATAGGAATGACTGGTTTAGTTCAAACAATTGTCCAGCTATACCATAGCTCCGCAGTTTACATAGAAGGCCAGCATGCCAATCTCTGTCGAACGCTTTAGAGATATCCAAGGCAACGGTTCGGGCTTCACCATTCCTATCGAGTGCCTGATATATGTACTCGGTGATGGTCGTTAGCATATCAGCAGTAGACCTGGTGAAGCGGAAGCCATGCTGCTTGTCTGAGAGGAGCCCGTGAGCCGTGAGATGCTGAACGACCTCGGCGTTGATAATGGCTTCGTACACTTTGCCAACGATCGGAAGAAGGCTGATAGGTCGGTAATTTAGGGGGTCCGAGAGTTCTCCAGTGTTTTTAAATATAGGATCTACAGAGGAAGATTTCCAACAGGCAGGAAAGCAGGAAGCAGATAGGCAGAAGTTGTAGAGCTTAGAAAGTACAGAGGAAAGTTCGGGGGCACATTTCTTTAAGACTATGATTGAGATTCCGTCCCCTCCGCTCGCTTTGTGAGGGTCAAGTTTTGAGATTATCTTAGAGACAAGCAATATGGACGTCATTCAGTTGAGCATCAGTTCTAGGCGGGAAGTCGGGTGTAGAAACTCCAGACGAGTCCAGTCTCGTAAGCAAAGTATTAAGAAACGGGAAAATTCCATTAGAAAGAAAGAAAACAGTCCTTAAATATTTACACAATTTACATTGTACATCTTTATTGTCATATTTACGACGTTTTGGCTGTTGTACGCACCGGCCTTATTCAGATGATATACGTTGACATTTCAAACTGAAACGTAACGAATATGACAATAAAGATGAGGACAACAGCCCAAACATTATAAATAATGTAAATACCTCATCTCAGAAATACAGACGGATCCTGAAGAAGTCTGGAGTGTACATCGAACGAAACGTCGTGAATAGGACAATAAAGATGAGTAGAACAGCCCGAATAATGTAAATAATGTAAATAGCTACAATACCTCATTTCAGAAATACAGACAGAGTACTGAACTCGTACGTAATAGTCGACTTTTTAAATAGCAGTAAATACTGAACACTCTCGTTACAGATGAAGATAGAGATTTCAAGCAACAAGAATACGACTGGGCTAAAAGATGCCGAGAATTCCAGACATTGAAGATGTGTATAATGAGGAAGTTTTAGGAAAATAAGAGCAGTTATACTTAAAATCAGAAAGAAAAAATTGAAATTTTCAGGTCACATTATGTGAAAAAACAGTTGAGATTATTTGACACTCACAGAAGATATAGAAAGAAAGAGGGCAAAGGATTTTGGCGAACAACCGACTTAACGAGATTGCATAATTCGACAGAACAGAGAGGAAAGGAAATAGCAAAAAACAAAACTTACTAATAGCTACAAAGGATAGGGATTTGTGGAGAGCTATGAACAGACACGGTATATCGAACAAAATGAAGAATACTAATTCTGTCTCATAAAATTCGCTACATTTAGTATAAGAAATTTGTATGCAAATCAAACGTCTCCTATGGTGCAGAGATATTGTTGCAGAATAATGAATATATTGAAGTTTTTGACAAACTGTTTTGGTCTTCATTTGTTTCTGTTAAACCCTCTAGGGCCATTCGTATCATATTTGATACAGTATTTCCCTATAAGGAAACATTTGGTATTTTCCTATAAGGAAACATTTGGTATTCATTGACTGAGCAGTCAGTACTGCTTTCATTTGAAATTTATAAAATATTTCTCTTAAAAAATTTTTCGGAAAATATTTCTTTCAAGGCTTGTTTTCATACTGTATCAAATATGATACGAATGGCCCTAGAGGGTTAATAATATAATATGATTAAGGCTTCTACTTGTCATAAAGTGGGGGATCAGTTCTATATTGTTATGAAGTAATAAACAGATCCCCCACTAATATGATACGAATGGCCCAAGAGGGTTAATAATATAATATGATTAAGGCTTCTACTTGTCATAAAGTGGGGGATCAGTTCTATATTGTTATGAAGTAATAAACAGATCCCCCACTAATATGATACGAATGGCCCTAGAGGGTTAACTTATGATGAAAGATAAATTGCAATAAATCTTCTTTGCCACATTTGTAGCAACTGTGAAGATCCAGCGAAATATTTCGGATGATCAAAAAAAAAAAAAAAATACGCGTGTGAAATAAGTTTCAGAATTTATGGTTTAAATAATGATAAGTATTTTCATGGCAAATGCTCTGACGGCCTTCTTTCCCTGGTGTCTCGTTCACGTGAATTTAAGCGTACTAATTAGATTGGCATCTAAGTCCCACCATTTTACCGTTGAAATAATTAAATTTAACTTCCACTTCAACTCCAATAGTTTCTTTTCTCGCACTTCCCGCCTATGAAACTCCGTTTTGCATATTTGCTTCCCTCATAGTTACAATCTCCTAAAGTTTAAATGCAACGTCAATGCCATCTTCAGCTTTCTTCAATACCCTCTGCACCCAGTCTTTTCTCTCACTATAAGCCCCCCCACGCGCACGCGCGCACACAGACACACACACACACACACACATATGCACTAGTGGTGGTCCCGTCTTGCTTGGGTGAAATTATTTAAAAAAAGATATGTTAAGTGTTTTTTTTTTCTCCTCGAAGAAAATTTTAGAAACACAGTCAGCCAGTTAAGTGCCATACCTGACACACGCTTTGGCCGATCATGCCTCGAAAGAGACATGACTGACTGGGCAGAAGATTACCCCGCAGTAGGTTGCCATTGATTTCTGTGGTAAACTAGTTGCCAATCCAAGGCTATAGAACCTAATCTCTCCTGTTATTTGACTCATAGCTAGCGGAAGAAGATATGTATCATATTATTAAGTAGTAATTAGTGGGGGATCAGTTTATTACTTCATTGACAATAGAAAACCGATCTCCCACTTTATGCCCAGTAAAAGCTTTAATCATTTTTCCAACAATTATATTGAGTCAGTCAGTCAGTTAAGTGCCATACGTGATACACGCTTTGGGCGATAATGTCTCGAAAGAAACATCACTAACTGGGCAGAAGATTATTCCGCGGTAGGTTGCCATTGCTTTCTGCGAAACAAAGTTTTACTTTAAAAACAAAAAAAAAACAACTGTGATGAATATGAAGACATATCTGCTGACACTACGCAAAGACGTTTCATTCTGCAGTAATATGAAACTGAGGTTATTTTTTAAAAAAACTGAAAATTTTAATCTAAACTTATTTATAAATGGAACTTTGGCTCTGTGTGTGTATGTGTCTGTGTGTCCGTTACCGATAGATTCCGAAACGGCTGAACCGATTTTCTTGAAAATTTACACAGTTGTACTATAAGCGTCTGCGAGTGTTCTTAGCTAGGTTATGTGTCGATAAATATCGAAAATCGATAATAGAAAAAATCGGGTTGTAGAAGGAGTGGTCCGATTTTAATCAAATTTGATACACTCATAGACAAAGACATAAGAAACGATATTCGGAAGTTTCAAGGTTTCAGTTCTTACAATAGTGCAGAAAATCGATTATATATAAAAGGCAAGATGTTTGTGTGTGTTTATTTGCCTGTATGTCTGTATTTTTTTCTGCCCTTTTATTTTAGTTTTTGCTTCGGGTTTGGCAGGTAGAATTGAAGTTCTTAGTCTCAGCCATGATACCATTTAATCAGAGGACTTATTTAGCCTTCAAAATTCAGTTTCCGACGAAAAAGAATTATTTGATATCGACACCAGGAAATCAAAATTTGACTTACATCCATTCATTTTTCTTTCAGTCTACGGTTTCGCTTTAACTGGAAACAACTATTGCTTTTTAGTCTTTCCTGCCAATGTCCAAAGTGTCTGAGCTCCAGGACCATGGATTAGTTTTAAAGCTTTCATTACATCCGAGCAACGCCGGGCTATACTGCTAGTCACATATAATCTTAATATACCGCTTATGAATATTCAAATGTTGTTATATTTTTACCGAGCGCAGACAGAATATAAATTTTAAATCCCGCGTCTATAATTATCGTTTCTTATAATATCTGGTAATAAATTAATGGATTTATCGGATCCACTGATTATGATGAGCGATGTTCCGGGAAGCGTTGAAGTCGGTCGACACATCAGTCGATTGAACTTTTATTGATTTATTGACTGTAAAGATATATTAGATGTGTAAAACTTCCCTGTATACTATTGTTTGTAAACAAAATATTGAATATACACAAAATAAAAATAAAAACATGTTTTTCTCTTGTGTTTATTTTACAATGCACATCGACCCCTCATTCTTAACCATCATCGACCCCTTCGAACTCCTCATCGACCCGTCCTAAACTTAGGCAATATTTTCAGTTTTACAAAAACTAACCATTATTTTTTCTTTTCATTTTTTTTTTTCAAACATGAAAAATATCCAAAATGTATAATCTATGCCAAAATCTGTTCTTTGAAGTAGCAAATGAATTTTATTTCAGATTGTGAAGCTAAAAAAATTATCAAAAATTAAGCGGAGTCATATAAATGAACACCAATTTCGCTATTTCCAGAAATTAACGTAAATAACATCTTTACCTTTGTTGTTAAATATTTTATCATATTCTGAATGATTGATTCTCTACCTTTCCTCAGGTATGTATCTGGTCGAACTGGAATACGGATTACAACGCTTACATCTCCTTCAAAAACACATAATTCAATACAATGTTTAGAGTTTATAAATATTCATTATTGTTGCATCACTGGCTTTAATAGCCAAATATTGATAATTTAAACAATGATTTCTGTATAGAACTTAGTTCCTCACTTAGGTTACTTATACAGTTTTCATTTCTTTAAATTCATACTGTTATCTTTATTTTTACACAGTTTGAGTTTTTGTTCGTTAATTTGACTTTATTCCAAAATATAAAGAATAAATATTAGGTGAACTGATAGAATAAGAGAAAACATTTCAAAAATTTTTTTTCTACAAATTTTGTACAATAAACATCATTTTTTTCCTGAAACTAAACCTGTTCTGATTTGACTTAATTAAACACATCCACTTACACAAACTTATCTCCCCATTAACAATATTTTTTAATTAAATAAAGCAAAAAGGTAACGCAAAGACAAACGCTGTCATAGGGAATGATATACAGATATGTATCTATGGGGACAAAAACTCATGAATTTTTTCTACTGGAACATTGAAGGACACACAAACACGTTATTGTGCGCGTGTGTGTGTGTTGATGTGTATATAAGCACTATACGACTAAGATTAATCTTAAAAGTCAAATAGCAAAATCCCCGAGCATTAATTTCAAAAATCTTTTAAGGGAGTTATCTCTTCACTGAAATTAATCCTTTAGGAACAAAGATCAACTTTTAAGTGAAATTCAACTCAGCTCAATTTAGGGATCAAGTCTGATACCTGAATCCCCCCGACACCGCTACTATGACTTCTGTTACCACCACTTTAATAAAAAGGACCAACCGTTATACCATCATACTTAAGCGAAAAATACAGACTCATCTTTAGTAACAAGAGATTATACCAAAGTTCACAAGGATTGCACTGACCGAAGTAAATCCCTCTCTCCTCTTGAGGGAGATAAATACAGAAAGAAGATTAGGGTCAAGAACAGAGATAGAGGAGAGAGAGAAAATGAATTCCTATTCGGTAATAGTAATGACTAATACAGGATCATGAAATATACTAGTCTTGACTGTGCGTCAACCCTTCTTATTCATCTAATAAATTAATATAATATGATAAAAGTAAATGACTAATGTTATTGATTAACTTTCATTTATTATAACTTCTATAGCTATAAATGTGGATCGAAAGCATTGCACTGATTATGCATTATGAACATTGATGGAAATCGATATAAATTAAAATTTGATGAATAAATGTTATACTAGAAATTTTAACAGACATATGATTAAAACATTGACCAACTTAACCCAGACGTCAAGTGAAACTCGCATATACAAAGATGCTAGAAAAATAGTCAGTAATTCCCAAGTACCTGACCTTTCCTGCGATCTTTTACCTTCTCAAGAGCCAGATCAGGCCGAAAATGGAGTCCTGCTGCCATATATAGGCAAGAACTGTCCAATCTACACTTTCAAGCCCTTATAGAGTCCAAAAGCGACTCCGTGTCCTTGTGGGTGATGAATTATTTCCCAGCATACCACCCCTTTCCCACGAACAAAACATTGCAAAACTCTTGCTGCTCTATTGCTAATACAGGATCATGAAATACACTATACTTGACTGTGTATCAACTCTTTTTATTCATCTAATAAATTAATATAATATGATAAAAGTAAATGACTAATGCTATTGATTAACTTTCATTTATTATAACTTATATAGCTATAAATGTGGACCGAAAGCATTGCACTGATTATTCCTTATGAACATTGATGGAAATCTATATAAATTAAAATTTGATGAATAAATGTTATACTAGAAATTTTAACAGACACATGATTAAAACATTGACCAACTCAACCCAGCTATCTTTTACCTTCTCAAGAGCCAGATCAGACCGAAAATGGAGTCCTGCTGCCATATATAGGCAAGAACTGTCCAATCTACACTTTCAAGTCCTTCAGTCAGTTAAGTGCCATACGTGATACACGCTTGGGCGATCATGTCTCGAAAGACTGGGTAGAAGATTATCCCGCAGTAGGTTGCCATTGCTTTCTGCGATAGACTGGTTGCCGACCAAGGCTATAGAACCCAATCTGTCCTGTTATTTAACCCATAACTGGAAGAAATAGACAGATTAATACCTTTCCCAAGGGTATTTGCGCGTAAGTGAATGAAATGAATTCGGCTGGAATTCGAACTCGGCTCCCCAATTTCTCGTTCCGAGCCGATATCCACTGCACCACCAACAAGGGAAAATAAAAGAGGTTCTGCACTGTGATAACAAAACCGCGCACACACACATATATCCGAAAGATTCTTTTTCACTTAGATCATGTGGTACTCAGACATCGAAGCGATTTGAGTACCCAATCATCACTAAGTACTCACTGATGGCGGATTTTGATGAATTTACTGTTTCTACTAATTTCCGCGTTGTGTAATGTGGGTTATTCTCAAACACTTTCTTGATTTGGTCGTTGTCTACGTGTGTGTGTGAGGAGGGAGTCTGCCTGAGCGTTGTTCATTTATAGGGCAACAATGACCAACTCTAATCTTAACGAACCACTTCCGTACAGTTCTGTCAGCTAACTAAAGCACCTTCGCTCTACACATCACATATTTTGTATCCTTGCCTTCACGTTAATAAAAAACCATTAAGTGTCTAAAATGCACCTTATAATCTTCCATTTTTATAGAGATGCAAAATTGACACGAATTAAGTAATTTTAAACCTTATTTCTTAAAATATAGTTTAAAGTGTGCTTTAATCGAAAATGTATGCATATAATATCTATCGATAAATTTGACGTATTCTAACGTGTTGGTACATGAATGACTCAAAATACGCATGAACTTTTCGGATAACCCAATATATAACTAAGCGTGCGTACGTGTTAAAAGAAAGATAATAAGTTTAGAGTTATTCATTTCCTACCTTCCAAGACGTTCACTTCTGCCCATCCATACAAATCAGTTTGTTGGATTTTTGTCATTTGCCAAAATGTACCTTTTTTTCTCTTCAGTCAAATCCAATAACATCCCTCTTTCTAAAATTTTTATCTTTTCTTCATTTTGTTCTACGCATACTGCAGTGACTGTTGTAGAGCAGCTGACATCCCTCTATCACTCTCAAATATGGAATGGTCTGTAGGACGAAATAGCTATATTAATAAAGATTAATACCAGTCAGGAATTCGGACTGTCATTGACTATTATTACTGGACTGTGCTCTCTGCGACTCTAACAACTCTCTTTTTAATTATTGTTGTTTTGTCTTATCTGTGTTTCTTTTGTTTGTACTTAACATCCAATATCACGGATATTGTGTTGTCGATACTTCAGCACACATCATCTGGTATTATCCTGCCATCTCGATGATACAACACTGACTAATACCTGTTATATAGTCACTGGGTTATCCTTATATTTTGTCCAGCATACATCAAGAAATAAATGTCGGCACTGAAGGTGTTAAGGACGCCTTTCTAAAGTTTGTGTTTATTTATTTATTTATTTATACAAGTTTACGACAAAAAAAAAAAAAAAAATTGAAACTTCCTCTCCCAGGAGCCATAGTTTGATTCACCAGTTCATTTTTCATTGTCAAAAACTGAATTGCTTCACAATAAAATGCATCCCCGACTCTCTTCAACCGATCTTACCCCCATCCTGTCAATCGTGCCTAAAATCTGCTCACTAGTTCTTAAATATTAGAAAAGCATAGCAGAGACTCGACAAGAAGAATCTACTGAGCAAGGTGTTTTGACAGTTTCAATAAATCAGGAAGTTATCATTTGGAACTATTTCAGTATCTAAATGAATTTAAGCGAAGAAAAATTTTAGTTTTGCTATTATTAATGGAAATCAAACTGATTTTTTTTATTTTGTATCATTATTATCATGGTGATAATGATGATAGAAATAAAAAAAAATCCATTTAATTTCCAAAACAAATTTTAGTTTTTTAGACATTAAGGAATACAAAGTCTTGGAAGATATGATGCACCAACTGTGAGTAATAGCATGAAACAAGGAAAGAAAAAACTCCCATAATGCGTTTTGTGCCCAGAAGGAATTTCTTCAAACTAATAATGGTTTTATGACACCCCCATATATATATATATATATATATATATATATATATATATATATATATATATATATTGTAATTTTGTTATTACAATGGTTTGTAAAAACTTTATATCACTACACAAAACTTTTCATGTTTCAGAACAATACTGAACAATACTGATCTTCTTCAGGTGATATGTTAAAATAAATGGTGAAAATTATTTATTTTGAAAATATGACATGAATTCATGGTTATGAGAAAAATTAGGGATTTGTAGGTGTGTCAATATTTATCAATCAAAAATGAGAATTAGGTAACTATGGAGTTGAAAATCTGGGTCGTGAAAGGAAGCAGGATGGCTTGGTGTCTAGACATGTCACTTTTTAATTTTGTTTGAATAAGATACATAGTGGGACCACAGATTATTTAAATGAGTAGACAATAATTTTTAAAAGCACGTCGGATCATAGGTTTTTCAAAATTAGATTTTGTACAATCTCAAGAGTAAAGGGGCTGGAATGTTTAGGTTAGAATCAGGATTAAATAATTATGGTATGCTAAGGTATATTGTAGTTAAGAAAACCGATTAATTAATGTAAGAGTCATTTGTTTTAGTAAAATAATTTTTAATTTTTAAGTTATATTGAAGGATAATTTATAAATGAAACATAATTATTTAAATTTTAAAGAAAAATATTTTTGATGTTTACATAAAACGGCTAACTGATCTCTACGGTTTAGAAGTTCTTTATTTTAGGGAACCTTAAAATCTGCAGTTTTTCACTCAGACACGGAGGGCAGATACCGTATATTCTTGTTTTTATTCCAAAATTTTCCATTTTACTTTCGTTTTTTTTTTTTTTTTGATCTTTTAAGTTCTAAAAATACATAGAAAGGGATGTTTGGTTTCGGTACGTGTTGTTTTTGAAGGACGTTAAGTGGAATTTAAAAGTTTAAAAGTGTCCTTTATGGATCTAATGTAAACTTTTTTAATAGCTGGGTTTTCATTTGATGTTATGTTACATTGGTACACAATAGAATTTGTTAGACACCTATTTTTTAGTAGGCAATTTTAGGATTTCGACAATTACATAAATTTGTATTATTGTTATCTTTATTATTGTTATCTTTATTTAGTTATTGTTACTTTGATTTACGTGCTGCGTTAAAAAAATTTATTATGATTTTTAATGATTTTTCTAGATTACTTGTCCAACTATAACTTAATTTAAGAGTATCTTTATTAAAAATTTTACTTAGAGGGTTATTATTAGGGAAACGTTTCTTAATAAAATAAATGAAATTCAGTCCTAACTTGGTGCTAATCATTTGGTTAAAAGAGGATGTATACTAAATGATTTTTTCATTTCTATTTTTTATGTTACTGCTATATTTTTTATGTATTTGATATAATGGTTTTCGTAGCCACTATTTTTTCGGGCATTATTATAAAAAAACTTTTTGTTTATAAAATACTTCTTCACGAGAAGAGTTTTTGTTAATTCTATATTCTATGGAGGATGGCATATGTTTGATTATACAACTTTAGCAGTATGAATGGGTGCATTATCATCCTGGAAGATGGCATTCCCTCCGAAAATAGTTCCTGAAACATAGAATGAAGTGGATCATTTTAAATTCTTAAATAGTTCTGACTGCTGATTTTAATAAACTTATTTAAATAATACTAGCAGTATAGCCCGGCGTTGCTCGGGTGTAATGAAAGCTTTAAAACTAATCCATGGTCCTGGAGCTCAGACTCTTTGGACGTTGGCAGGAAAAGCTAAAAAGAAATAGTTGTTTTCAGTTAAAGCGAAACCGTAGACTGAAAGAAAAATGAATGGATGTAAGTCAAATTTTGATTTCCTTGTATCGATATCAAATTTTCTGCACTATTGTAAGAACTGCAACCTTGAAACTTCTGAAGATCGTTTCTTATGTCTTTGTCTATGAGTGTATCAAATTTGATTAAAATCGGACCACTCCTTCTATAACACGATTTTTTTCGATTATCGATTTTCGATATTTATCGGGGGTACCTCAACACAAAACCTAGCTAAGAACACTCGCAGACGCTTATAGTACAACTGTGTAAATTTTCAAGAAAATCGGTTCAGCCGTTTCGGAGTCTATAGGTAAAGGACATACACACACACACAGACAAAGTGCCATTTATAAATAAGTTCATATTTAAATTTAGATTTGTAAAAAAATAAAGTACTATTAATATTAAATCAACAAACATAAAAATAGACAAGCTTTTGGCAATTTAATCAAATTTTAAAAATTATGCTATTATGGTACTAAGTGTTTCCATTATTTTTCTCCCCGCTATATATTATTATTATTATGTCATTTTTCATCATATTTCGATTTCTGCTTTGGTCTCACTTCCAACCAAGTCTGCGGGGAGACCTAAGGCAGGTAGTGGCGTGTTGTTATGGCTCCATTTCATGTTTTTCTATCTTCCCTATCATCCTCAGCATTACATAGATAAAGTTTTCCTTAGTGTGTGGGCTGTACTTAATAAGACAATTTTTTGTATGTCTCTTAAGCTGGGGTTTCCAGGGATTCTTTCAATGTGTTGTTTTGTTCCATTTTTTATCATTCCAAGTGCACCTACTATCACTGGCACAACTCTTGTTTTCAATTTCCACATTTTTTCTATTTCAATTTCCAGGTCTTTATATTTTGACAGTTTTTCAAATTCCTTGATTGCTATGTTACAATCCGCTGGACAAGCCATATCAATTAATAGACAAGTTTTCTCCTTCTGGTTTTTAACAATAATGTCTGGCCTGTTTGCTTCAATTTTTCTGTCTGTGTAGATGGTAACCATAGAATGGTTACATCTTCTATTTCTGTAACCGGTTCTGGATGATGTTCATACCAGTGTTTGTTTACAGCTTTTCCATAATGTTTGCACATTGTCCAATGCAAATATTGCCCAACTCTATCGTGGCGATTTTTATATTCGTTTGGGGCAAGCACAGAACAGCCTGAGATTAGATGGTCTATTGTTTCTTGGTGTTTATCACAAAACCTGCATTTTGGATCCATATTATTATGCATAATATTTGCCTGAAAGTTTCTCGTGAAAAGACTTTGGTCTTGTGCTGCAAGTATAAATCCTTCAGTTTCAGACTTTAATCCAGATGCACGTAACCATCGATGAGTATTAACTTTGTCAACATTGGATTTATTGGCACGTACTGGATATTGGCCATGCAGAGGTTTGTCTTGCCAGCGCTGTTTCATCTTTTCAAGAGCTTTATCTTTGGCTTTCATTTTCATATTTTTTGCCGCAATAGTTGGTTCTTGGCTTCTGTTTTGCTTTTCTACAGAATCTACTAACTGTAAATCTTGTTTGTATTTACTGCCTTCTTTTATTGAATATTTTTTCTTTCTTTCTTCATGTTGCCTTACTAATTGTATCATCCAATCCTTTGTTGTTTCTATGTATGTTAGTAAGCCAATAGTTGTTGTCTTGTATGACAATTCCAGCTGAATAAGACCCCTTCCACCTTCTTTACGGGGTATGTATAGACGGTCTACATCAGCCTTTGGATGATGCATCTTATGCTTAGAAAGAAGCTTTCTTGTTTTAGCATCCATTCGTCTGATGTCGTTTAGAGTCCAGTTTAAGATGTTGAAGCTATATTGGACAACTGGGATTGCAAGGCTATTAATGGCCATAACTCTGTTCTGTGAATTTAATTCAGTTTTTAATATCATTCGTAGCCTTCTATAGTACTCTTTATGCACTATTTCTTTCATTTTTTTATGGTGAATGTTTTCGCTCTCATTTACACCTAGGTATTTATAAGCTTCTTCTGGTTTCAATTCTTTTATTGTTACAGCAGGGTCTAGGCTAATTGAGGATGTTTCTTGTATTGATCCACGTAAAACTGTAGCTTTAGCACATTTATTCAAATTAAATTTCATTCCAATGTCTTCGCTGAAGCATTTTACAGTTTGCAGAAGACCTTCCAGCTCATTATCATTCTTAGCATATAACTTTAAGTCATCCATGTAAAATAGATGGCTTATTTTCTTTTGGCCTATTTTATAACCACATTCTGTCTTATTAAGTTGACTGGTTAGTACTATTAATGATATGCAGAATAGTAAGGGAGATAAAGAATCACCTTGAAATATACCTCTTTTGATGTTTATTTCATCAGACTTATAGGTTCCATTTATATGATTGAGGTAAAGGGTTGTTTTCCATATAGACATGCACTGTTTGATGAAATTGATGATGACGGGCGATATCTTGTATATATTTAAAGTCTTTAAAATCCAGTAATGTGGCACACTATCGAATGCTTTTCGGTAGTCTATCCAGGCAGTACTAAGATTTTTCTTTGTACTGTAGCAGTTTTCCAGGATCATTTTGTTAATTAGCAATTGGTCTTTACAACCATAACAGCCACGTTTGCACCCTTTTTGTTCAAGCGGTATCATGTCATTTCTTTCTAAGAATAAATATGTTTGTTTTGTTAAAATAGATGTTAGTAGTTTATATGTTGTCGGAAGACATGTAATTGGTCTGTAGTTTTTCGGGTTGTTTGTGTCACCATTCTTGGGTAGAAGAAATGTAATTCCTTTTGTCATCCATGCAGGAATTTTAGTGGGATCGTCAACCATTTCTTGGAGTTCTTTGGCTATTTTTTTATGTGCTGCATTTAAATAATATAGCCAAAAGTTAGGAATTTTATCTATACCTGGAGTTTTCCAATTATGTGCTTTTTTTAGTGCAAATTTAACATCATCTTCTGTAATTCCAGACCATGTCTGTTCGGGTTTATTTTTCATTCGTTCTATCTCCTGCGTAATCCAATGTACTTCCTTGCTAGGTTCTTTAGGGCAAGCCCATATCTTTTCCCAGAACTGTGTGACTTCTTCCATTCTGGGGGGTACTGTCACTTCAATTCTTTTTTTACCTATTTCCCTGTAAAATCTCTTTGTATCAGTCTGAAAGATCTTGTTTTGTCTGTAAAATCTTGCTCTTTTTTCATAGCGTCTTATTCTTTGAGCCTTCAGTTGGATTTTTTGCTTTATTTTTTCTTTATTTGATAAGACGTCATTTTCATTCCTGATGTTATATTTTTTTTCGGCTCTTCTTCTTTTCCTAGTTCTTACATTTATTCCTCTACTCAGTTCATCCAGTACTGACAGTTCACTTCTTAGTTGTTCGATTTCTTTTTCGATTTTTCTTTTCCATTATTATTAACAATTTTATGTTAGAACATGTGCAAACTACAAACTACTACAAAATTGTAAGTTTAGTTTCGACATTGAAAAAATTTCCTCGGGTAATTAATAATGATTATCAACGATCTAATGAGACATTGTTCTTTCCATATCGAAACAAAATGTACACTTTTGTAGTAGTTTGTAGTTTGCACATGTTCTAACGTAATAATTAACAATAAATATTCATTTGTCTATTCTTATATTGAACACTGTTTAAATTATATAAGTTTCATTAAGATTTTAGATAATAATGTGATCTTATAATCTTTTTCTTTTCAGAACAAAAATTATATAAAAATTGTCCGAATGTTTTATTTATCCAAGCTCTTTCAGCTATACTTTTAGCCTTTATCAATGATGTATCTATAGTATTTTACTTTCAACTGAATATATAGATCGTTTTATGTATCCATGTAGAGTCATACGAATGTTTTATTTTCCAAACACGTTGGTCACATTGTAGCCGTGTTCATAACTGATATTTTTGAATGCTGGCTTTTCCTTTTTTATTAATAATGCTTCTATTACTTTTATTCATTTTTTTTTATTTTTTGCATGTAGATGATGCTATAATATTTGTATTATCAACGAGTATGTTAACGCTAGAGTTTGGTAGACCTAATAGAGCTATGGTCAGAGAGATGTAACGTGAGTCTTCTTTAAACATGTAGTATATTCAATACTTACGAATTCAGTTTGATCAAGAATACAGTTCTTTAAAGGACATGTAAATTCGAAAATAATACTAGTTCTCTGTAGTTGAAATCTTGCAGATGAATTATTACTTTGACAATAAGGTTACAAATTTTAAAATTTGTTAAACAGATAATTTAATTTTTTTGTTTATCTCAGTTGGAGTTTTGTATGATAAAGAACAAACGGGAAACGTATCAGGGGAAAGCAACAAATAATATATTTGAAGGACCTAATCAGGTGGATGACGGAACAAGGATTGCATGGTGTAACAGGAGAAGGCGTACTCAGACCCACTAGGGATAGGTGGAAGACCATGATTGCCTTCGTCCTGAAGGAACAGGGCACATAGAAGAAGAATATCAGTTTAATGTTTCACTTTTCATAAAGCTCTGTCAGAGATTTTTTAGAAAAATGTCTTAAACATTTGTAATTTGCAGACTGGAGAGTTGGCTACTAAAAACCTACCCAACGAAATAAATTATAGTTTATAACCACTTTAGTTGAAGTGCTAAGTTTTCCCTAATGTATATAATAATACTCTGGGTAATATCCATTGAGCTCTCTCTATGGATCTATCTCTTTAATATTTTATATTAAATAGTTCTTTTTGGATTATCCTCTTCGTTCTCAAATTTGACATCATTATATAGACAGACAGAGATGGAGAGAGGGTGAATGCAGGAAACAAGAGAATACACAGAAACGCTAAAAATGACTTTTAGAAATTAAGTGTTTTTAAGAACCTCAGTGTATTCCTGATCGTTTGGACTACGATTTCTAACATATTATTTCTATTGCATTTTATTACAAGTGTCGTTTTACAATCATTACTCAGCAATATAAAACAGAAATAAAGAACAATCCTGCAACATGATCTTCAAGAAGGCTCCACATCTGGGCAGTTGATTCACTCATTAGACCATAAAAACTACATACATTCAAGTCAATGTATATAGATTTCATTCTTGGTTTTCTCTGATTGTTTCAGCAACGAAAAGAAATAAGGTGAAAGTAACACCTATTAAAAATAACTTGATAGTGCTTCATCTAAGGAAATAAAAATACTGCTCTCGATGCTAATGTTAATCAGCTATATGCCATACGTGATACACGCTTGGGCGATCATGTCATATAAGAGACATGACTAACTGGATAGAAGGTTTTCCTGCAGTATGTTACCACTACTTTCTGCGGTAGACTGCTTGCCAACTAAGGTTACAGAACCCAATCTGTCCTGCTATTTAACCCATAGCTGGAGGGAAAAGCAACCTTTCGCAAATGTATTTATGCATAAGTGAATGCAACAAATTCGAACTCGGCTCTCCGATTTCTCGTTCAGAGCCGATATCGACTGAACCACAACGCACATCTTAATGTACGGAAATAAATAAGATGATGACATTTCGTACGTTAAAAAAAATCGTTTGATTATATTTGAAATACTGTAATAAAAATTGCATAGCCATTATTTTTGATTCAGGTGCCCTATTATTGGCTTTGAAAAGATAATCTGGGATAAAAAGCAATGGAAATAAGGTGAAAGAAATCGTAACAGAAATGAAAAATAATTGACAAGCTTTAATCAAAGAAATATGAAAACTATTACATATAATACTGAAAAGCAATCCGCCATTTGTTGTTCTGATTTGACTCTTGTAAAGACAGAGAATGACATGACATCTTATCAGCGTTCATATGCAATCTCACTTGGTTTGCTTATCGATGTCGAAGTGTAAATACCCATTTGTCTCGGAGACACTGGGTAGATAACAATAAAGATGAGAACGATAGTTCAAACTAAACTATACGTCACATAAACAAGAAAAACATATTAGTAATTTTTATGAATGTTTCTTAGAAAGAAAGAAAAATCGTAAATTAATAGCGGCAAGGTTTTGCTTATGGGATTCATACGATTGGTTGATTTTGTTTAGTAGCATATTAACCTCTATGGATTATTTAATGCCAAAATCTAAATATTTTACACGTATTTTTTTTTTTTGTTTACAAATACAGATATTTTCTACATGATTTTTTACTTTCAGAGTAAAGGTATATATATATATATATATATATATATATATATATATAATGTCCTGTCTGTATTTTAAAAAGTATTGATGGTAATTTCACTACAAAATGTTTTGCTAGTAATTTTATTATAAAAATGTACTGTTGACTTTTGTTATGCAGAGATGTCATTATTTGCTTATAGCTGGGACCCTAAAAGGTGATATCACCAGGATCAGAGTGGATCTGGTAACAACAATAGTTAAGACGTTGTTCCACGTTCCTCAGAACCTCTGATCTTTCAATAAAAGGCATTACTGCCAGATGTAGTTTAGCACCATTTCCAAGATGGTAAATATATACAAGAAATATTATTTTGAATCAACAGACTTCATTGAACGAAAATGGAAGGAAACACTAGTCGAAAGATCTGCAAAATCAGCGAAAAGAAAAACCTGTTGGTTATGTAATCTATTAAGACGACATCATGTCAAACAATAACAGGCAGGCGTTTTTGAGACTATCAGAAAACCAAGACACCTATAAATTATTCAAATTGATTAAGAATCAGAAGAAAATTCTGGTTTTTCTTTTATATTTTCATATCATCCATTCCATTTTTGCATCATTATCTTTCTCCTTTTTAAGAATTTATATCAGTTTTATTTGGGCTACTTTTGGCACAATTTTTCCTGGGGAAAGATATTTAGAAAAAACAAGGAAAGAAAACGAAATAAATAAAATATTTTGATCAAATGAATTTTTACAAAATTTTGTTTTGCTCGTGACCTCCTGGTCGGTTCATTATTATCAACCATGTTTAAGTTAAAAGTATCTGGTTTTATTTGGTAACGTCTGCCAGAGTTGAATCAAGAAAATATTGGTATAATCTATCTTTGACGGACTGGACCTCTGCAAACAAAAATCAATAAGAACGACTAATATCACTCAGAAATATACAAAACACTAAAATCAGAAAATCAATAAAAAATACAATACTAATTACACTATTTTTTTCAAGGACATATCGCCCAGTGGATAAACGAGTTGATTGAATCCAGTGACTTGACCTAGAAAGTTGTGAGTTCAATACCTGGCTAAAACTTCAAGAGTTGAGTTAAAAAGAGACCCGGAGATAGGACAAGAACAGTGCGGTTTCATCAAGGACACTGGAACAAGGAATGCAATATTTATGCTTAGGATGCTATCAGAAAAAACGATACAAATAAAAAACCTATGTTTTGTTGACATGAAAAGGCGTTCGACAAAGTACGCCACAAAGAATTGATAGAAATGTTCAGAAACGTCAACATATTTGGAAAAGACATGAGAATAATCAAGAACGTCTACTGACAGCAAACCACCTAACTTGCATCCTCTCTCTCATGCTCCTTTCTCCGCCCACTCCACTCTCACTACCTTAAACCTTCTCTTACCCACTTCCTGACATACCCTGTAACCTGTCACTCTTTCTCATAACTTTCCTCCTATGTAACACCCTGTGCACCAGTGGCAGTCGACTGCCTTGCTTGGGGCGATATGATTATAAAAAAAAACAAAAAAAAAAAACAACATCGGACAGGAAACGAACTCAGTAGATATACAAAGATAAAAAGGGACGTAAGACAAAGGTGTGTCTTTTCACCGAATCTGTTCAAGTTGTACGGGGAGACTATTTTGGGGACCCTATAAGTTATGTCAGGATTTGTTATCGCCGGTCATATTCTGAACAACATAAGATACGCAGATGATACAGTGCTGATATCCGACACGGAAAGAAAATTACAAGACCTCCTCAAAAACGTAGATGAAGAAAGTCAAAATAAACGACTATAAATAAACTACATAAAAATCGAATGTATGGTCATCAGCAAACAGAGGAGCCCAAAATGCCAATTACAGGTTGGGGATGCTAAAATCAAGCAAGTACAAAAATTTAAGTACTTGAGAAGTGTTCTAACAGAAGACGGAATGTGGGACACTGAGATCCGAAGGCGAATTGCCATGGCAAAGGACGCAACTCCAGAAGCTGAGCAGAGTATTAAAAGACAAGAAAAATTTCGCATGGAAAACAAAGAAGAGAGTACTGGATTACTATGTGATGTCTGTTCTTCAATATAGCAGCGAATGCTGGACAATATCATCAAAGATGCAGGAAAAACTTGAAACAACTGAAATGTGGTTCTACAGACGGATGCTGCAGATATCATGGATCGATCATGTGAGCAATGATGAGATCTTAGAAAGAATGGAAACGAAAAATAAATTAATACTGAGCATCAGGAAAAGACAACTGAAGTTCTTTGGAAATGTGATGAAGAAGAAAGGCTTGGGGAATCTGATACTCACAGGTTATATATAGGAATAGAGAGACAGGGGAAAGCAGCGGATAAAATATTTGTCAGGCTTGAACAAGTGGATGGCAGAGCAAGTTTTGAGTGGTGTAACAGGAGAAAGCGCTTAGAGCTTATAAGGGATGGAGAGACGCGGAAGTCCATGATCGCCTACATCTTGAAAAGACATTGCACATAGAATAAGAACTGATACTGAAACATCTGGAAAAGTCATGGCTCGTTGAACTAGAACAATCTACCCCACTGAACGGAATAAATGGTCAGCTCAAAATTACAATCCATTCAAGAAGGCCGAAGCGTACAACGGCCAAAACGTCGTAAAGATGGCAAGGAAAATGAGGACAACAGTCCGAACAATGTAAATAGTGTAAATAATTACAACACCTCATCTCAGAAATATAGACAAATACATTTTCATAATGTGCGTTGTGGTGCATTGGATATAGGCTCGGAACGAGAAATCGGAGAGCCGAGTTCGAATTCCAGCTGAATTCATTGCCTTCACTTACGCGCAAATACCCTTGGGAAAGGTATTAATCCGTCTATTCCTTCCAGTTATAGGTTAAATAACAGGACAGATTGGGTTCTATAGCCTTGGTTGTCAACCAGTCTACCGCAGAAAGCAATGGCAACCTACTGTGGGATTATCTTCTGCCCAGTCAGTCATGTCTCTTTGGAGACATGATCGCCCAAGCGTGTATCACGTATGGCACTTAATTGACTGACTAACAATAGGTTTTTGTAGTGAAATTACCAATATATTTTGCAGTAAAATTAATAACATGACATTCATTGCCAAAAAACAATTGCTATGATAACTGTTGTATACTAACCTATATACAGGAATGGTATGTTCCTATCCTCTTAAATACATGGACACTATTGGAGTAGAACAGAATGATTATAATGACTAGCAGTCGTCGCTCTCTGTTTTTCTAACTGTCTACGGGCAAGAGGAACGCAGATGAGGCACTGCCGAAGGGTATAGCCTCGTCTGGGGGAAATCGACAGTAGCCCTGACCCGGCCTTGTGCAGGGTCAACGGGATATTTTTGGTCAAGCTAAGGCTCCGAGACCTCACTTTAAAAATAGCCTTGTGCCGCATTCATCCTATGGGGGAAGGTAGATAAAAATAGAGTGATTATACTGACGAGCAGTTTATCGAGAGGTTTTCTCGGGATAAAAGTGTTACATGGGAATAATTAGTAAGAAATTAAAAGTGTTTTCTTTTGATTAACAGTTGATTATATATATATATATATTCATTTAGAGAGGTGTGAGTTTGTGACCCTGGGTTTCACGCTCTTGCGATCGTCAGACAGACTGATTAATTTTTTTTTAAATTGGCTATATGTAGGGCTGCGCATATTTGTGTATTTTTGTGGAAGTGGAAAGAAAATTGGGAGGAAAATTTGTCGTCGGGACAAACGCACACATAGCTACACACTTGTACATCCATTAGCGTACTCACACACACACACATACAGCGGGGCTCACAGAAACATAACTATATGCGAAACGTATGGGGCTTGGCAAATATATGTATATGTGTCCCATTGCGTACATACATACGCATTTGATTATATATATATATATATATATGTGTGTGTGTGTGTGTGTGTGTGTGTGTGTGTGTGTGCTTCTGCAAAGCGAAAATGGAACAGTTTAAAAAAGAGTTGTTGGAAATTCTAAAGCAACAAGAACAACAAAACAAATTGAACAAAGGCTCGAAAAATTCGAAGAATTGTTTATGAAATAGCGGAAAATGTTTACAAACAACATGAATGTTGATTCGAATTCTCTCAAAAAATCGTGAAAGCGATAATGGATTTTAACTACAAGCCTGAGGAAAACGTAACTTTTGCATCGTATTTCCGCAGATATGAAAACATTTACCAGAGGGACTGCGTAAATTGGTCGGACCAGAAAAAGGTTAGACTAACTTTACAAATATTAGGCGACGTCGAACATACGAAGTTCATGAATTATATTCTACCAAAAAAGACAAGTGAATTAACATTCAATGAAACAGTTACGTTACTTTCGGAGCTGTTCAGCGACGAGAACGTCATTATTTGATAAGAGATGGAAGTGCATGATTTTACTGAAGAATGACGAGGATGACTTCACTATGTTTGCGAGTACTGTGAATAATCAGTGTGAGGAATTCAAATTGACAGAACTAAGCCCTGACATTTTCAAATGCTTAATATTAGCGCAAGGTTTAGTGTTATGGAAATCAGGAGGAGGGTTCAGAATAAACTCGTAAACAAAACCAAGTTAGCTCTGCAAAACCTGGCAGAAGATTGCCAGAGATGGATAAACGTTCAGCAGAACGATAAGAATATTGAAATAAGCAGTGTGTCGCACGTCAAAAAGGTGTGCCATAAAAATAAAATCGTGAAAAAAAATATTACGTCTAACGCCTGCTATGCTTGTGGAAAACTACATTTCTATAATGTTTTTCTATTTAAAAACAAGAAATGTTTTCGTTGGGTGAAAAAAAGAACAAAAATTTTCACTGAAAGACGAAAGTTAAAATGCGAGTTGAGAATTTCGTTAGAGTGGCTAACTCTAATGAATATTCAAATTAGAATATGAGAAAATTTGTACAGGTGAAAATCCTGAACAAAAATGTCAAATTACAACTAGACAGGTTCTGATTTAAGAATAATAAATGAATGTACGTGGGGGAAAATAGGAAAACTTACATTAATAGTAAAAAAAGAAAACTCGTACTGTCACAGGTGAGAAAATGAAATTCGTAGACGAATTTATTGCGAATGTAACGTTAAACAAAAGAACGTCAAAATTAAAAAAATATTCGGAATTAAAAACATGAATAATCTATACAGATTGGATGGAAAAGCTCAAATTATGGAACTGCCCAATCAATTCATTTTGTCAAAAAGTTAGTTCTCTTAACAAAACAGGATCTCTTTCTCTCTCTCTCTCTCTCTCTCTTTATATATATATATATATATATATATATATATATATATATATATATATATATGGGAAAAACTACTAAAAAGTTGTAAGTTTAAAAATGTATTTTTTAATAGTATTTATTTATTTCTATTATTATATTTGATATTTTAGACCGTCCTCGGCCTTTCATCAGAAACAAATGATTTTAAAATTTGAATTAGAAGCGTTTTCGCGAGGAGCGTTCGTAGAGAGATTGTTTACATCACGTGAAGATTTTTTTAATATTTGTAAACGTAAACCGATCTTTAATAATAGTTATAAATGTTGTTTTAAAGAAAAATGTTTTAAATGTATCTAAAAAATGTTTAACTACTGAAATATTTATCAAGATTCAAAACACCTAAGTCCCTATTTAACCCTAGCCTGTATGTATTCAATTTTAAAATCCAGTATTTTTCTTTCTTTCTGCATGAGTATGTAGAACTAAAATCAGAATCTATTAGTAAACATATATATATATATATATATATATATTAAAAAAGGATTAATTCAAAGATGTTGAATGGCCATTTCGATATGAAGATCCCCACGGGGGACGACACATCACCTCAGCAACAGAAAAAACCTTTCAGAAACTGGAGAAAAATTAGTCTACTTTTCCTTTTTAAATAGATTGCAAAGAAATTAAAAAATAAATAATAAAATAAAATAAAAATAAAAATAAAGGGAAAGAAAAAGAAAAAGAAAACGAAAAAGAAAAAGAAAAAGATAGAATAAAATCAAATAAATAAGAAAAGAAAAAAATTGACATCGTCTGGGTTCGCAAAAAAAAGGGAGAATGTAACTAAAAATTAACAGACAGCCGTGTTAAATCGACGTAAGTTTAAGCAACACGGAAAAAAGGTGGTAAGAGAGATAAAAGAAGGAAGGGAGGGAAAAAGAAAGAAACTAGAGAAAAAAATTTTTTAAAATATTACAGACGCTGGACAAATTCAAAAACCTAATTTCCCCAAAACGTTGAAGTATTAGAAAAAGGCCTTTACTTAAAAAGGCATAATTATTAATAAAAGGGAATATATATATATATATATATATAAGAATTAAAAAGGAAATTCCCAAAGGTATTTTCTGGTAGGCTTTCGGTGTGTTGTTCAAAGTCGAGCATAGCAACTGGGCTTTACCGATAGTCATTTTCTGGTAGGCTTGGCAGATGTAACAAGTTAAAAGCGAAATTTGAGCCGAAAGAAATCGTACAACCAGTCTTCAAAAAGAAAAGAAATGTACATTTTGCGTCGATCCAACAAATAAACAACAAGCTTGATAGACTTAAAAAAATCGATATCTTGTTCCATGTCGAACACGGCAACTGGGCTTCGCCGACAGTGTATATTTAAAAAAAAGGTAAGTCGAAAGAGATACACGTCTGCGCGGATTTTTCCAAGGGCTTAAATGATGCCCTTAAAGATTATCACTACCCACTTCCGGGGCCGGAAGAGGTTTTTGCGGAGCTTAGCAGAGCTAAGATTTTTTCAGAAATTGACCTTAGCAACGCATATCTTTAAATTCAACTCGATGACAAAAATACACACAGAGTATTATATAAATTTAATCGTTTGCCGTTTGGCATTAAATTCGCTCCAGCTTTCTTCCAGCAATTCCTGGACAAGATGGTCTCGACTTCGCAGTACATGAGTAACATTATCGTTATTCACTAATGAGATATTTCGTTGTTATAATAAAAGCATGTACACTCACTGACATCAATTAATGTCTCCTGATATAATAACAGAATATTTCATTATAATTATGAGTAATTGGTCTCTTTGATAAATAAAGTAACAATGTATTTTAGATTATAAGATAAATGTTTCTGTGAATAAAAAGAGATAAAAAAATGTAGTTAAATTACTGTACTTAAATGAAATTTTTCTCGATAATATATTTTGTGCATTTTCATCATAAAAATGAAAATCTTCTTAATACTTTGAGACATAGGTCGGCAGAAATTTGCTAATTATGTGCTGACTTAGGGTTTTAAAATCATTCAACAAAATACGTACTTTTATACAAAGTCAAGGTCAATATACTTGTTCTACAATATATTTGATATATACAATAATATGTGAACTACATTAATAGAAATAAAATGTTTTTAAAAGATTTTTTTTTAGTTTTTATTATTAATGGAAGCTTGCCCTTGCATGGAAATAGCCAATCACTCAATATCGGCAACATACTTTGTTACTTTAAGTTTTACACAATTTCCTATATGTTCAGGTGTTAAGTCAACTTTGTTGTAGACATAACACTGCTAACATGTGAGAGAATATTTTCTCACGGAAATAAGTTAAACCAAAATTCGAAAGAAAAGCAAAAGCAATTTTCTTCAAACAGACGGAGGATCTCGGAAAGGAATTTCAACAGTTGAAAATAGCAGAAGACTTTTTTAAATTTTCGTCTTCTGGAGAATTCTTTATTTCAACAAATCGTGCCATTGAAAACTGCTTGGCGACACATGCTTAAAGACTTGCATAATTCTACTTACTTACATTTATTTTTCACTGATTCTCTTGCCTTGTCATGATTGTTTTAAATTCTGTAAACTTTCTTTCCTCGTTATACGTACCCAGCTGTCTCTGGTTGTTACGAGGAGTTTCTTTTTACAGTTGCTCTTCCCATTACAACTTCCTTGCTTCTCGAATGTTCTGGCTATGGTATTCTCAACATTTGTTGATAGAACGCGATCGTGTCAAGTCTGTTTCTCATTTCCAACAAAATTATCAAGGTTTTACTGTCAATTTACACAGGACTCTATGAGTGTGTGGCTGAGTGATTAAAACATTCACTTTCTGACCATGATACCGGGTTCGAATCACCCCATTGTCGATTTGTTAGGAAGACGATGTTATTAGTCTGGAGGAGGCGATATCACTTTTGAAAAGTGATATCTATACTATATCACGGGTTGACTCAAGTCTTGTGAGTGAAATTTGGCAGACGGGACTATTCGGGAGCCGTTGATGACTGAGCTAATACAAAGTCCTAAGTCAGCGTGATCAAGGACTTGAGCGTACTGATCTTTGATGTGCGTTGTGGTGCAGTGGATATCGGCTCGGAACGAGAAATCGGGGAGCCGAGTTCGACTTCCAGTTGAATTCATTGCATTCACTTACGCGCAAATACCACTGGGAAAGGTATTAATCCGTCTCTTCCTTTCAGTTATGGGCTAAATAATAGTACAGATTGGGTTCTATAGCCTTGGCTGGCAACTAGTCTATTGTAGAAATAAATGGGAACCTACTGCGGGATAATCTTCTGCCCAGTCAGTCATGTCTCTTTCGAGACATGATCGCCCAAGCGTGTATCACGTATGGCACTTAACTGACTGGCTGATCTTTCATCACACCAGATGACGCACTCTTTCTCAGAAACTGTGACTAAGGTCTACTCAGCATTAGTTGCAGTATAGACTACAAGTGGGCTCTGTGGCTGTTGTACAAACAGAAAATATGCCTGAGCAAGCATCTTCAACGGGAATTAGCTAGCCGCCCAGGTAGACAGGCATCCTCGTATATGAGTGTCCAGCGTTATAATAAAGGGCTCTAGTATTCTTTTACTTCATTTGGATATTTTTTAAATTTATTATTCAATCAGATGTGATATACATGAAACGCGCTTGGAGGATCAGATCTCTTTCAAACCATACTGACTAAGCAAAAGATTTTCCCGCAGTAGAGTGCCTTTTCTTTCTGGAGTAGACTGGTTGTCAACCAATGCTATAGAACCCAATGTTTTCTGTTATTCAAATCATAGGTGGAGGCAAAAGAGATGGACTAATATTCTTCCCAATGAATGCAACGAATTCAAGTGAAATTCGAACTCGACTCACTGATTTCTCACTCCGAGCCGATATCCACTGCACCTCTCCCAAGGGTGTTTGTGCGTAAGTGAATGCAACGAATTCAACTGAAATTCGAACTCGACTCTCTGATTTCTCATTCCGAGCCGATATCCACTGCACCAAAACGAACAAAAATTCTGAGATGCAACTTTCATTGTGATTCCTTTTAGTTTCTGTGTCACACCATCCATCTTTACTCAAAGACGTGATTTTCTCAACATTTCAGTCTTCGAAAAGCCTTCACATATGCACACACTCAAACACACACTATGGAATCATACCATACTCACAGCACACACCCACATATCCGTCCAACACGTGCACACACATGCACGCATGCAGTGAATTCACATAACAAACATGCACACTCAAGCACACACGCAAACTATTTGACTCATAGATAGGACCCTAACTGGTACTAGCACTCCGGGCTAGATTTGACCTTAAGGTAATGGCATTTAAAAGGTAACTCCACATTCACCAAAACTCCAAATAGTAAATCTAGAGCCACATCACCTGTTGCAGTTTATGTCATACCCAGGACTATATATAAAGTTTCATTGAAAATGATACACAAATTATTATCATTAAGTATTTTATGCAATTTTTCGTGTTTTTATGATTTGTTTTTTCTTTTCAGAAATCAAGTTATATAGGAATTGTCCAAATAATTGTTTTTTCAATCGCTTTCGACTATACATTTAGCCATTATCAAGGATGAATTTTATTTAAAATATAATTGAATATGTGTAGAGTTTATGTATGTATTGTGCGTGTTATATCCTGAACATCGTAAGCACGCTGTTGCCATGTTCGTAAATTGATATTATTAAGTGTAGGATTTTTCTTTTTTATTAATGATGCTTTATTTATTTTGAATCTTCTTTTGCATGAGGCTGATGTTATTATGCGTGCTTTGTCAACAAGTTAAAAGATCAGGAAAACAAAACATTTGGACAAGTCTTATATAATCTGAGTTCTGAAAAGAAAAAAATCATATGAACACACGAAAAATTATATAAAAAAATCATTGATAATAACTTGCCGGTCATTTTCAATGAAAGCAGCATAAAAGTGACCACTGCCCAAATACACAATATATCTAAATTATTTATAAATGGAACTAAGTCTGCGTGTGTGTCCGTTACCTATAGACTCCGAAACGGCTGAACCGATTTTCTTGAAAATTGACACAGTTGTACTATAAGACTCTGCGAGTGTTCTTAGCTAGGTTTTGTGTTGAGGTACCCCCGATAAATATCGAAAATCGATAATCGAAAAAAAATCGCGTTATAATCAAATTTGATACACTCATAGACAAAGACATAAGAAACGATATTCAGAAGTTTCAAGGTTGCAGTTCTTACAATAGTGCAGAAAATCGATAATATATATATATATATATATATATATATATATATATATATATATATATAAAAGGCAAGATGTTTGTGAGTGTGTCTCTTTATCTGCCTGTATGTCTGTATTTTTTTCAGCCCTTTTATTTCAGTTTTTGTTTCGGGTTTGGCTCTAAGTAGGTATAATTGCAGTTCTTAGTCTCGGCCATGATACCATTTACTCAGAGGACTTATTTAGCCTTCAAAATTCAGTTTACGACGGAAAAAACTTATTTGATATCGATAGCAGGAAATCAAAATTTGACTTACATCCATTCATTTTTCTTTCAGTGTACAGTTTCAATTTAACTGGAAACAACTATTGCTTTTTAGTCTTTCGTGCCAACGTCCAAAGAGTCTGAGCTCCAGGACCATGGATGCTTTCATTACACCCGAGTAACGCCGAGCTATACTGCTAGTATATATATATATACAACAAGACCCTTTTCCCCACAAAGTAAGCATAAATCGAACGATAAAACTTGAATACTGACCTTGAGCAGTTGAAACGATGCAATATTATCTGCTAGTGATTAAAGGAGTAAAAGTGAAAGTGAAAGTGAAAGTATAAAAACGGAATTATGATAACTTGTGACAGTTTCAAATTGCAACTAGCTGTTATCTTTGTTTACCATATCTCCTAAATTATACTAAAGAAGATAATGAAGTCACACAAATTATTCACACCGATAGAAACGTACATAAATTTACAAAGTCCATGAGCAAGATACGGCAGTCTGTTCGTTTAATCGCTACACACACACACACACACACACACACACACACACACACACACACACACATATATATATATATATAGAGAGAGAGAGAGAGAGAGAGAGAGAGAAAAAGAGAGAAAGACGCTGCGCAATGGCTCGAAATGAAAAATCAAAGATTCGGGTTCAAATTCCAGTCAGGTTCATATGCGCTAATACGCTTAGGAAAGGCATGAATCCATTTCTCCATGTACCCAAGTTATGGGTTTAATAGTAGAACAGACTATGAAATCTCAATCCGTGCAGGTTCGTTTGGTGACCTTGTAGCACCCTATGTACACCCGCTTTCTCTATTCGCTTTTTCCGAAGTGTGAGGTCGGTTCTGCACAAGTTTTTACCATTATAATCAAATCATGTGCTCGAGTAGTCAGTTCGATCCTAAGAACTCAGCGTCTGTACCCTCTTACTTCAAGAACTTAAGTCCATCATATACATCATCCTTCGTAAAAACGGCAATGGTTAATGGACGATGCTTACAAAATTTTATATTGTCTGTCTATATTTTTAAATGAATTATTGTAACTATTTACACTATTTATATGTATTGTCAATATCTACCCCAGTTGATGAAACAAAAGTTTCAGTTCTCTATTCCAACGTATATCACTTGCAGAGGGCCTGAGCGTATAACAGCCGAAACATCGTGAATATGACAAACATCGTGAAGATGAGAAAACAGTTCGAACAATGTAAATGCATTGCAAATTATTCCTCTATAGAAGTACGTTGACAGACAAGGTGCTATGCTTAATTTTCTTTCTATAAGTCTTCGTGTGATCTTTTATATTTTTATTTTCAAAACATATTTCCAAAACAAAAACAAAATTAAAATTACAAAATGAAAGATCATAAATAGTGTACAGATGTAATCACACCAAAAAATACATTCTAGGATCATACAAACCTGGATGAAATTGTTTAAGGTCCTCAAGTAACTCCGTCCTAATTTTGAAATTTTCGTTTGTTTAAAAATTCCATTCGTACGTTCATAAAAATCCCTGCTGTACGTCTGAAAACGTTGAAAAATCAGTTATTATAAATCGTTTGAAGATACCGAAAGGTTGAAACCTAGTTTACGGAAATAACTCGTTTTCACATTATATATATATATATATATATATATAATAACTTATTTATAAATGGAACTTTGTGTGTGTGTGTGTGTGTGTGTGTCCGTTACCTATAGACTCCGAAATGGCTGAACAGATTTTCTTGAAAATTTATACAGTTGTACTATAAGCCTCTGCGAGTGCTCTTAGCAAGGTTTTGTGTCGAGGTACCCCCAATAAATATCGAAAATCGATAATCGAAAAAATCGGGTTATAGAAAGAGTGGTCCGATTTTAATCAAATTTGATACACTCATAGACAAAGACATAAGAAACGATATTCAGAAGTTTCAAGAATGCAGTTCTTACAATAGTGCAGAAAAAAAAATATATATATATATCAGGCAAGATGTTTGTGTGTGTGTGTCTGTTTATCTGTCTGCATGTCCTTTATACAAATCCACAATTTTTTTCCGATTAACACCAAACTTCACACAAATATTCTTGAGGCTGAGTCTGAGCTCCAGAACCATGGATTAGTTTTAAGGCTTTCATTTCACCCGAGCAACGCCGAGCTATACTGCTATATATATATATATATATATATATATATATATATATTTGAGAACGTGCTGAAATGTTTTAGTTTCGAACCAAAAATATTCTGATGTTAGATTATCAGATACTGAGCCATAATTTCCAGTCCCCCTCACCTCTACACAGCGTCCCACATTATGAGCAGCTGACTCTGTTTTAGTAATATTTAAAATAAATACTTACTGAAATTGAAAATGTTATTTGCTGAATTATTCTAACAGCTAATTTAAGATGTATGTCAGTTCGTTTTGTGCAGATGTAAAGTATCGGTAGCCATTTTCATGAAATATTCTGAAATTCAAAACTACGTTACGATCTTAAAATAACTCGTAAAGTCGATTTGATGGATCAAGAACCATGTTCAAGAAGTTCCGAGCTTTTAAAAGGTTTTAAAAATGATGGAAATTGCTAAAATGAAAGGCAGACACTTCAGTTCCGTGAAGAAGTGTGTTTTCCACTCATATACGACGATTGTGTTTCGTGAATGTTCATCTGCTTGGTTTGTCTTAATATCTAAACTGAATCCGGTCGATTTCTCCATTATACAAAGATACCTACCTTTGTATGCCTATCTTCCTCAATCTATATATCAGATTCGGTTAGTGTCCATCTGGTTACCTGTCTGTCTCGTAGGCATTTTGTGATCGTTACACTTGTCCCTCAAGAAAATGCTTCCGCGCGTCTATTCTGGCCGTATGTATAAATCAAGGTTCTTTTTCAGTTACTTTTGCTTTGCAATGCCACTTTTATAAATGACAGAATCGGAGCTGAGACCTCATTGTTCAGCAAAGCCACTCTCTCTCTCTCTCTCTCTCTCTCCTTTCTTTCTTTCATTCCTGTTGTTCGTCATTTTTCGAAAGACCATATTCTTCCGTCTCTCTCTCTCTTCTTTCTTTCTTTCCTGTTGTTCGTCATTCTTCGAAAGACTATATTCTTCCGTCTCTCTCTCACTCATCCACTCTCTCTCTTCTTTCTTTCTTTCTTTCTTTCCTGTTGTTCGTTTATTTTTTGAAAGACCATATTCTTCCGTCTCTCTCTCTCACTCACCCTCTCTCTCTCTCTTCCTTTCCTGTTGTTCGTCATTCTTCGAAAGACTATATTCTTCCGTCTCTCTCTCACTCATCCCCTCTCTCTCTCTCTTCTTTCTTTCTTTCCTGTTGTTCATTTTTCGGAAGACCATATTCTTCCGTCTCTCTCTCACTCACTCACTCACTCACTCACTCTCTCTCTCTCTCTCTCTTTCTTTCCTGTTGTTCGTCATTTTTCGAAAGACCATATTCTTCCGTCTCTCTCTCACTCACTCACCCTCTCTTTCTCTTCTTTCTTTCTTTCTTTCTTTCTTTCCTGTTGTTCATCATTTTTCGAAAGACCATATTCTTCCGTCTCTCTCTCACTCACTCACTCTCTCTCTCTTTCTTTCTTTCTTTCTTTCTTTCTTTCTTTCTTTCCTGTTGTTCATCATTTTTCGAAAGACCATATTCTTCCGCCAACGCCAAATCCTTGCTAGTCTTTTTACCGCACAGAAGAACATTCCTGATAATGGAGACTGCGGATACAGACAGTGAGACTTTTGTTTTGTGGTCAGACAAGCTTTTGATATCTGCATTAACTTAACGCATTGGTCAGTTCTATTTGACATGAGATTGTAAGGAATCAGTCCATGGACTTTCCATCAATAGACAGCCTTTGTTGTAGATATAAAAGAACCGTAATAAATGGTTTGCAATAAATGCCAGTGATGGATGCAACGAGTATCATTTCAGAAAAGATGATGATGCATCAACTAAGTTTGCGAAGATGGCGAGGACTTGCAACTCGACATTAATTAATCAAATTCACAACAATATTTTTTCAAGGGGAGCGATATGAACATATTTTATATAACGTCAGTGACTTAGTTGCGTATTTATACCCGACACCAAAAGTCTGGTTCGAACATAGAAAATATAAGATTTCATATTATGCTTTTCGAATGGATCAGGCCCTCCCAACTGGAGCAGCACAATCTTATCATCTCTCACAATAGGGTTTGTGCTGTACAAAAGAGAGTTTAGTAAATACCTGTGGTCAGGTTTGTTGTTATACAAAAATTCAGTTTTCAAAGGTGTCTTGAAGCATTAGCGAGGTTGGTCTTGTTGAAATTTACTGCTGAGTAGTGAGTTTGATTCGTACTGGGTGCCCAATACAAAACTTAACATTAAATAACCGAACAAGAAATGTACGGTGTCACCTCAAGACATGGCGCTCCTCAGTTTCCTATCCCTTGCAGCTCTAAATAAATTCTATATTTTCCTTATTTCTAAACTGTTCCCTCATCAAGTTCATCAAGTAAGTAATGTATTGTTTTTCACTGTTCCTCTTTTCCGCAATCCGCCCTGTGAGTAACAGATTTTCCAAGCTCTTCTTCCTTATTATGGGACACAGATATTTCAAATACCTCTTCCTGATGTTATGTATAATTTTTTTTTCTATTTTCTCTAAAACTTTGTCGTTGCTCACATATTTAATAGATGTTATTATCAACATATCCCGAAGAAACACTGATTCTCGTACGATCACCGAAATTAAGCAACGTCGAACCTGGTCAGTACCTCGATGAGTGATCGCTTGGCAATATCAGATACTGTAAGGTTGGATTCGTGGGTGAGAATTGAAATTCGGAAAAGCAATTCAAGTCGAGATCCTTATATGTACTAACGCGAAAATAACCCTGAAAAATTTATAAATCCTCAGATATGGTTTAGTTAATAGGACGTACCAATAAATAATTATTATATTTAAAAAATTCTTGCAGTATAAAAAATATTTTCTGGACTTAATAACCTGCAAAAGTTTTGTAATCTAAAAAATAAATCCATCAAATGTAAACAAAACCTACATCTATCTTTTAACGCTAGTGTGTTGAAAATAACAATGCGAATTAAAATTAGTCATTTCCATGTAGAAGTATACTCCGGCGTTGCTCGGGTGTAATGAAAGCTTTAAAACTAACCCATGGTCCTCGAGCTCAGACTCAGCCTAAAGAATATTTGTGTGAAGTTTGGTGAGAATCGGATAAAAATTGTGTATTTGTATAAAGGACATACAGACAGATAAACAGACACACACACACAAACATCTTGCCTTTCATATATATATTATTGATTTTCTGCACTATTGTGAGACTTCTGAATATCGTTTCTTATGTCTTTGTCTATGAGTGTATCAAATTGGATTAAAATCGGACCACTCCTTCTATAACCCGATTATTATCGTTTTTCGATATTTATCGGGGGTACCTCGACACAAAACCTAGCTAAGAACACTCGCAGATGCTTATAGTACAACTGTGTAAATTTTCAAGAAAATTGGTTCAGCCGTTTCGGAGTCTATAGGTAACGGACACACACACACACAGACAAAGTTCCATTTATAAATAAGTTTAGATTATTCAATGACCAAACAGATAGTGTGACTGTCGGTTGAAATTTATAAAATCATTTTTACTAAAACAATTACATAAATTTCATTGTATTTTCTCCGAAAATTATAATTCTTAAATTAACTAAATGTTATTGCTCTTTCTAATATTGATAGGAGCTTCTTTCCAAACTTTTTGTTTTTGATAGCATGGAAAGCTATCAGCTTGATTATATCATTTTTTTATTATAGTTATTGCTCTTCTTGATACTGCTTAAAAAATTCAAGAAATGTAGTTAACTGACCATCTTTATTGATTCTTTTGGTAACATTATAATAAAAGGTGGTAAAATCGATCAGTATATACACCATTCATCTCTGATGATGTAAGTGAAAAAGAATTTCATTTTATTTTGAATTTGACATGTAAAATGCGATAATCTATTTAAATCTTAAATTATTTTTAGAACCTATGTTTGGGTGGCATGTTTCTAATGGCATCGCCCTGGGTATGACTTTAAACTACATCCGGTAGCAAGGGCTCTGATTGGGAGGTTTTGAGGAGTGTAGAACCGCTATCTAATTGCTGTTGTCCCCAGGTGCACCCTGACCTAGGGTTGTAGCACCTGCTAAGGTTACAGCTATGAGCAAATATTGGGTTTCCCGGAAAGTTCATGTCGATTTTTAGTCGTTGGAACACGTCAAATTTATCGACAGATGTAATATGCTTACGTTTCCAATATCTCTTGAGAAAGAAAGTTTAAAATTACTTAATTCGTGTTAATTTCGCATCCCTATAAAATGGAAGATTATAAAATGTATTTTAGACACTTGATGCTTTTTTTATTGCCATAAAGGCGAGAATGCCTTGCAAGCAACAAAAAGGATATGTGCCGTGTACGGTGAAGGTGCTGTAGCTGTCAGAACTGTACAGAAGTGGTTCGCTAAGTTTAAAGTTGGTGATTGTTGCTCTTATTGATGAAGAACGCTCAGGCACACCCCAATCCACTACAGATGACGAACAAATCAGATGAGAATAACCAACAAATCGACAGGAACCCTAAGTTTATCAAAATCTACAATCCATGAGCACATAGTGAAGCTTCGATACTCAAATCGCTGCGATGTTTGGGTACCAGATGATCTGAATAAAAAGAATCTTTTGAATCGCATTTCTATCTGTGATTTGCTGTACAGTCGCAATAAAAATGCACCCGATTTGAAGCAGATTATGACGGGTGATGAGAAATGTATCGCTTACAGCAATGTTCAGTAAAAAAGATCCAGGGAAAAAAAGCCAGCTTTAGCCACTACAAAAGCATGTCTTCATCTTAAGAAAGACATGCTAGGCATCTGGTGGGATTGGAAAGGAATCTTGTGCTAGAAGCTTCTGTCAAGTAACCAGTCAACTGTTTCTGAAAAGTACTGCTCGCAACTGAACAAATTAAAGACAGTAATTCAATAAAAAAGGAAATTAATATTGAGCATCAGGAAGAGACAGCTGAAGTTCCTGGGACACGCAAAGAGGAAGGAGGGCCTGGAGAACATGATACTAACAGGCTAGATAGAGGGAAAAAAGAGACAGGTGAAAGCAACGATAACATATTTGAAGGACCTAATCAGGTGGATGATGGAACGAGGGTTGCATGGTGTAACAGGAGAAGGCATGCTCAGAGCCACCAGGGATAGGGAAACGTGGAAAACCATGATCGCCTACGTCCTGAAGGGACAGAGCACATAGAAGAAGAAGAAGAAGAAGAAGAAGAAGAAGAAGATTGTTGCAGCATGGCAGGGATTTGTTACCCTACCCACCAAAATCAAGATGCTGCTTCTTCAGGTTTTCATTTATTCAGGTCCTTGCAAAATAATCTTAAATGGTAAAATTTTAATTCTTTGGCTGGCACGAGAAACAACTTAATGAGTTCTTTGCAGACAAACCACCGAAATTCTGTGAAGACGAAATATTTAAGGTGAAGGGAAAATGAAGAAAGGGTGTGCAACAAAATGGTTCATATTTACCTGAATAAATATTTAATGACATTATTTTGTTTGTGTTGTATTTTAATTTCCCTTAAACATCGGCATGAACTTTACAAACAACCCAATAGCTAACCTTCAAACTGTAACTAAAACACTATGAAAGTATAAAAGTACATTTATATAGTAATAATATAACCTCAGTCAGTCAGTCAGTTAAGTGCCATATGTGATACACATTTGGGCAATCATGTCCCGAAAGAAACATGACTGACTGGGCAGAAGGTTCTCCCGCAGTAGGTTGCCATTAATTTTTGCGGTAGACTGATTGCCAGCCAAGGCTATAGAACCCAATCTGTCCTAATATTTAACCCATAACTGGAGGGAAGAGACGGATTCATAGCTTTCCCAAGGGTATTTGCGCGTAAATGAATGCAATGAATTCAGCTGGAATTCGAACTCGGCTTCCCGATTACTCGTTCCGAGCCAATATCCACTGCACCACAACGCACATAATCTCAGTATATTTTTAAAAGAATAATACAAGCAATATATTTTTGTAAAAAAAATTACAAATTCTCAAAAAAAAAAATTACATTGCGGCATTAAATAGCCCATAAGGAGTTGAGATGCTGTTAAACAAACGAATCTATTCCAAAAAATTTTGCTGGCATTAAATAACCCATTGAAGTTGATAGGCCATAAAACAAAATAAGCTCAACACTAATTGCATTATACAGAATATGACAGAAATACCGTTCACATATTTGATAAGACAGATGAGATCGATGAAGACACCACTGCCACATAATGTCTTACTATTATGTGGGAGGTAACAACCAGTACTTATAAAATACTAGCAGTATAGCCCGGTGTTGCTCGGGTGTAATGAAAGCTTTAAAACTAATCCATAGTTCTGGAGCTCAGACTCTTTGGACGTTGGCACGAAAGACTAAAAAGCAATAGTTGTTTCCGAAAAATGAATGGATGTAAGTCAAATTTTGATTTCCTGGTATCGATATCAAATAAGTTTTTTTCGTCGTAAACTGAATTTTGAAGGCTAAATAAGTCCTCTGACTAAATGGTATCATGGCTGAGACTAAGAACTACAATTATATCTACTTAGAGCCGAACCCGAAGCAAAAAATAAAATAAAAGGGGTGAAAAAAAATAGACATACAGGCAGATAAACAGACACACACACAAACATCTTGCCTTTTATATATATATATATATATATATATATATATATATATATATATATTATCGATTTTCTGCACTATTGTAAGAACTGCAACCTTGAAACTTCTGAATATCGTTTCTTATGTTTTTGTCTATGAGTGTATCAAATTTGATTAAAATCGGACCAATCCTTCTATAACCTGATTTTTTCGATCATCGATTTTCGATATTTATCGGGGATACCTCGACACAAAACCTAGCTAAGAACACCCGCAGATGCTTATAGTACAACTGTGTAAATTTTCAAGAAAATCGGTTCAGCCATTTCGGAGTATATAGGTAACACACACACACACACACACACACACACACACACACACACACACACACACACACACACACACACACAAAGTTCGATTTATAAATAAGTTTAGATTAGATTAGATTACAAAACTTTTGCAGGTTATTTAAGTCCAGAAAATATTTTTTATACTGCAAGAATTTTATAAATATAATAATTATTTATTGGTACGTCCTATTAACTAAACCTTATCTGGGGATTTTAGATATTTATTGGGGGTACCTCGACACAAAACCTAGCTAAGAACTCTCGCAGAGTCTTATAGTACAACTGTGTCAATTTTCAAGAAAATCGGTTCAGCCGTTTCGGAGTCTATAGGTAACGGACACACACACAGTTCCATTTATAAATAAGTTTAGATCAAAAGCTTTAATACTGCTGTCACCCTGGCAGCTAAGTGAAACAGCTTCAGGAATATGAGAGGGTCGGGGAAAAATGATTACGATAAAAAGTGTCAGTGAAAATGTCAATGGTCACTTAGAGATGAACACAGGTAAACAGGCTGCTAATGTCAAATGAGACATGTTAGTGGAATTCAGTTTTGATATGATTATGTATGAGCAAATAAACGATATGTCTATGGATAGTCCACTGTGCCCGACGATAGACAATATGCTTGCTGGCTTTCAAGAGTAAGATTTACTTGCTCATATTTTTAAAAAATAAAAAAAAACAACTATCATTTTTTATATGACGACGACACTTTCGATAGCGAGGTTGAGCTGGGGTATTTAAACAAGTATTATGTGAATTACACCAATCTTTGAAATTTACGCGTGAAATTTTGAACAATAGTGCTCTATCATTTTTGGATATCAGATTCCTTGTTTCTTACATCTGTGTACCCAGGGCTGTAGCTAATGCTAAAAAAACACCGGGCACAGAGAAAATTGCCAGGATTTATTAGTTGACAATGTGATGACGTCAACAGTATCATTCGTTTCGCGAAACTATGATTTTTTCGGATTTTTTCGGCTATTCCAATGGAAATTAGGCACAGAACGTGAACGAAAGCAGGAAATCGGGTTCGGACTTTCTGAATATAACCAGTCTTTTCTTCCAAAACTAATAAATAAACAAACAGATTTTTACTGCGTTCATTCGGATGTTTTCTTCGTTTTTCTTTCTTTCTTTCTTTCTTTCTTTAGTTTGATTTCTGACGAAGACATTTTTCCTTGTCCGGATTTTCACTATGATTGCACGGATCGGCCCTGACCCGTGCCTGGTGTGCCCGGTAGTCATATACGGCCATGCAGTGTACCGGAAGTCAACATTAACTAGTTTGTATACTCATGAAGATTATTTCTGTCCAAGACAGCGAAAGATAAATATCATTAAATATCTGGTCCATCGTGTCCTAATAATGTTCTCAAAGACAAATCTAAATTCAGAATTTGATAGGTTTGGGTGAAAATAGACACCTGCTTGATATTGTGGGGGCTTACATTCCTGTGTTGTAGTTTATCAAACCTAAACTAATTATCCCCTTCCCCCACATCCAGAAGTATCCTATTAGTGTATATCATGGATTAGTGATGTGAGTGCTAAATTTGCTAAGCAAATTTCTGCTGGTAGGAAATACTGTTATCTATCTACCAATCCATGTATGATATTGACTGTCCAGCTAATATTAAATCAACCCAAAAAGTTGTTTACCTCCTCATCATATGATTTCCTTAATTTATTATTTTAAAAGTCAGAGTGATGCTGACTATATAGATAGAACGGGTCTGAGGCTGGAAGAAAAGATTAATCAACATGTACCAGTCAATATTAAAGAAAGGGAATTTCGATCATTTGCATTAGTGAGTTTAATCCATCTAGGTCGGCGACAGCTAATCATTTATTAAATAACTATCAATATATCAGGTCTTGTAATCAAAACATATACGTGGTACTGAGGAAGGCTCAATTTGATGTTCACGTTAAGCGTTTAATATAAATTTATATTAAAACCTTCCAGCTAACCCTTTTTAAGAAAGAAAGAATGGTTTTTAGGCTTAAATATAATTAATTTTTGATGCCTAAATATTTATTATTATTCATTAAGTATCTGGTTTAGGATGTGCGTTGTGGTGCATTGGATATCGACTCGGAACGAGAAATCGGAGAGCCGAGTTCGAATTCCAGCTGAATTCATTGCATTCACTTACGCGCAAATACCTTTGGGAAAGGTATTAATCCGTCTATTCTTTCCAGTTATGAGTTAAATAACAGGACAGATTGGGTTCTATAGCCTTGGTCGGCAACCAGTCTACCGCTGAAAGCAATGGCAACCTACTGCGGGATAATCTTCTGCCCAGTCAGTCACGTCTCTTTCGAGACATAATCGCCCAAGCGTGTTTCACGTATGGCACTTAATTAACTGATATCACTATAAACCAGCTATACTATATAGTTTACTATACTTAATAAGTACAATATTACTTCCACCAAAGAATGTCTTGAATTAATGCACCCGAATAAATCTAATAAAAGCACCTTAGCCTCGATAGTTACTGGAAACCTTCTTACAAATATCAGTCAAATAAACTAATACCATAACAATGTAAAACGTATATAAAGATTCCATGTTCCGACTTCCCATCATCATATATTGAACACGACACATGGGTTCACCTCTCGGTCCAACATGGTCATAATATATATCATTTCACTCCAAGCACATTTACAAAGCCACTAAAACGCAGGGGTTTACTGATTGTGAGATAATATACGAAAAAATATGAAGGAGTGAGAAGAATCAAATAACAGAATTTAAGAAGACAGAAGATAACGATTGATGGTGAAATTAAATTTTTGAAGATCAAACTTAACTGGATAGTAAGAGGATGAAAGAAAGTTACACAAACGAAAAGTGCGAGAAAATAAACTGTTAACATAAAACTTGAAATTATATCTGGCCATTTTCACTGAAAATAAGAATGATGACTTGATGCCTTTCAACAATTCTACACAAACTTTCATTTTGCACGACACATGGGCTCCCGACTCGATTCAACTTTGTCAATATATATATATATATGAATGAATGATAAAAATATGCTTTTAAGGCATGCATTTTTATGGGCTAAAGTACTCAATATCGGAGATAAAGCGTATCAGGCCTGAAAATTGAATTTTATCATAAAACAAACTGAGTATTTATCTCAATATCCACTTTTTATGTATTGGGTTGTACGGAAATTTCATGTCGATTTTTAAGTGAAATTAAAACACAAACCAAAATTATGTCATTAAATATTTCTTCAACGAAATATAAACCATTTTGTTACACAACCTTTCACCGTTTTCCCTTCAACTTAAAACTTGCATCTCAAAATTTGGAGTTTTCTTGGAACAGAACTCATTAAGGTGTTATTTTGTAATGCCATCCAAAGAATTAAAGAGATTGATTTGCAAGGACCTGAATAAATGAAAATCCGAAGGATCAATGTCTGGGGAATATGGCAGTTGGGATAGCACATCTCGGTCAAGCTTCAACAATTTTGCCGGGTCGCCAAAGTAATGAGATCTGTCATTATAATGATGAAAAAAAAACACCTTTACTTTCCACCAATTCAGGGCGTTTTCTTTCATTCATCCAGTTGTCAGCGGTACATTTCAGAAACAACTGACTGGTTACTTGGCAGAAGCTCAAAGTACAGGCTTCATTTTCAAACCCGCTAGATGCACAACATGATTTTCTTAGGATGAAGAGCTGCATTTGGAGTGTCTAAATTTGGCTCAGGATCTTTTTTACTAAACATTGTTGTAAAGTATCCATTTCTTATCACCCGTTACAACTTGCTTTAAATTGGGTGCATTTTCATTCCGTTTATACAGAAAATCACAGTTAGAAATGCGATTCAAAAGATTTCTTTCACTCAGGTCATGTGGTACCCAAACATTGTACCCAAGCTTTACTATGTGCTCATGGATGAAGGATTTTCATAAATTTAGTGTTTGTCAATTCCCGCGTTGTGTTTTGCGGGTTAATTTCAATCAATATCTTGATTTTGGTCGTCATCAGTAGTAGGGATTCTACCTTGGCGTTCTTCATCAATAACGTTACAATCACCAACTTTTCGCAGTCCACTTCCATACAGTTCTGTTAACTAAAGAAACTTTACCGTACACAGCACGTATGCTTTTTGTTGTTTGCAAGGTATTTTTGGCTTTACAGTAATAAAAAAAGCATCAAGTGTCTAAAATGCACCTTATAATCATTCATTTTCATATGAATGCAAAATTGACATGAATAAAGTAATTTTAAACTTTCTTTCTCAAGAGATAATTTTAAGTATGCTCTAATCGAAAATATAAGCATGTTCTTTCTCTCTCTCTCTCTCTCTCTCTCTCTCTCTATATATATATATATATATATATATATATATATATATATATATTGGATAACTTTCACGTTCTAATGAACACTAGCAATTTGAATTTGTCAACCGCTATATATGAAGCTAGAAGAAAATTTACAGTAATTTTTAGCAACACAGTTTTGCGGTTATTTTTGTTACCCTAACTCACACCCCTGAAGATGACCTCGAAAAGAGATCGAAAGTACTTGAGTACCTTGAGAAGTGAATGATAATAATATCTGTCAACGTTACAGCTTATTTCTGACATCTTTCAATTATAACACGCGAAAGAAAATCCATGAGTATAAACTGATTTTATTAAAAATAAACAGATACAATGTTTACAATTTATTTAGTCTGACATGTCTAAAAGAATATTTGCTACCTAAATACACAAATATTTTCTTTTTTTTAATGTCCTATCTCTTCAGGATGTAGACAATCGTGGTTCTCTTCAAATTAGATTTCTTTATTGTCTTTGAGTTGGTATGGCCTCTTGGAAAAGACAATGGAATGGTTTACCTTTGTCTTCTCTAGGTTTTCTGAATTCATTGGTTTTCTTCTCCTAGACTGGCTATAACGTAAAGCAAAGAAAAAGCCAATCTGTTTTGCAAATTAATTTATCACCGGTCGGAGATGCCTCTTTCCACAAACATCGGCGCAAAATGAACTAAAGAGGCTCAGCCGGAACTTGAACTCTGTTCGCTGATTCCGCTTTTTCGCGCCGATACCACTTCCGCTGCACGCACACTATCTCCCAATTATGATTTCTTTTCTTTCTTTTCTTAATAATTGAGTAAAATAAATTACAATCGCTAGCCTCTCTCCAGCGAAATGCCGTTTACAATCTGAAATAGATACTTCTCTGCCATCTTGAGTGAGAGATTAGATTGAAGACACAGAGTTTTATAATTCTTAATATTTATTAATTCAGTTAACGATTTTGCTGTTGTGTCACAAAAATGCATTGATTATGGCAGTTGAAGAACGCAGAATTTTGTCCAGCTTCTAATTTTATTCCTTTGCAATTATCTCTTTTCAACTGAACAAATACAGGATAATTTTTACAAATGTCTTATTTATCTTATAATCTTGACTTTACAACGTTTGACAACGTCACACAAGAGCGATATTGAATAAAGTACAGTGGCTTTCGCAGGTAATAATGTAGAATATGATCAAGCTCAGGTGTAAAGGACATTTTAAAATTAATGATCACCTCATTAAAACGAATTTCGTTTGGTTCACACGTCAATAAGTGGCCACGGTATTCTTTATGGAGAAACGAAACAAAATTAAACACTCAATATTGTAGGAGTTTTTATTTATATAGTTATATAATTTATATAGTTATATAATTTATATAGTTATATAATTTGTTTTTTTTTAGACGGCTTCCTATCAAGAATACACTTTTTAACAAGCTTGTCTACTGTGTCAGATTTTATTATGCAAGTTGATGTTTTTAAAATAAAATTTGGATGAATACTTGCATGCTGTTAATTTTTTCCAAATATACTTACGTAGATCCAAGCAATAAATTATTCCAGCTTATAGTATCTGCCCTGGTTAAAAATATAGATGAAAACAACTTGTTTTGCGTGTACTAGGTTTTATTATCTACCGGTAAATGATTAAACATGTACGAGTTTTCATTAATTTCATAATATACCTAATTTGACCAATGCTTGGATTTAAAAAACCAGATCAGTTCTGAAATCCTAAGAATGTCTACTTTCTGACTAGATATAACACGCACCACTTGGAGTTATTACAAAACCAGATCAGTTCTGAAATCCTAAGAATGTCTACTTTCTGACTAAATATAACACGCACCACTTGGAGTTATTACAAAACCAGATCAGTTCTGAAATCCTAAGAATGTCTACTTTCTGACTAAATATAACACGCACCACTTGGAGTTATTACAAAACCAGATCAGTTCTGAAATCCTAAGAATGTCTACTTTCTGACTAAATATAACACGCACCACTTGGAGTTATTACAAAACCAGATCAGTTCTGAAATCCTAAGAATGTCTACTTTCTGACTAAATATAACACGCACCACTAATAAAATGTTCAACTTGTAACATTATTTTTTAATTCAATTTATTTATAATAATTTTACCCGAAGCAAGGCAATAATTCGACTACGACACAATGTATTACTGGAAGTAAAAGAGAAAGAAAAGACTTTAGTGAAAAGAAAGTACAATAAAAGAAGAGGATTCAAGAAAACAGAAGATGGCGATTGGCGTTGCATAAAAATTTTTGAACATAGTAGGTGGTAGGAAAGAAAGAAAACGGAGAGAAGTTCCACAAACATGAGGCCAAGGAAGTAATTAGCACAATTGTATCTAGTTAGTTTAATAGTCAAACGCTGAGACCTAATTGCCAATCTAGTAGCACATTTATATTTATGCAATCGAGGAACCAAGCTCATCAAGACAATTGCCAAAATATTTGTAGAAAAGACAGAGGAAAGCCACGTCACAGACAGTGAGAAAGTGACTGAAATTGAGATGCAATGTCAGAATCGATTACATTCCAGACCATTCTTTGAAAAAGTATAGGTCATTAATAAAGGATAATTATTAATGAAATAAAATTATAAAAAGAAGAAAACAATGTATGTCCATTTTAGCGTTGCATTTTCAACTTTTCCATTTCTTTCCACTAAATCCAAAAGATAAGAGGTATAGAAACATATATTTGGATAACACATTACACGTTGCAATGAATTCCTTAAGATTCTATATTTTTCATTAGCTCGCTCTTAACTTTGCTGTTTTTTTTTTTCTTGTTTTTTTTGTTTTTTTTTTTTTGGTTTTTTGCTTTGGCTTTAACATTACTTGCAACCGTTTTTATTGCTTCCCAGATATCTTCTTTTTTTTTTTTAAATATATTCTGCGTGTGTACTAACCATATTTAATTAACAAAATAGATATTAAACGGGGGATCATTTTTGTTTTAAAATCAAGTTATATACAGATCCCCCAGTTTTTGCCATAGTACAATATATTCCATGTATATTTCTACTCAAGGAAATAGACTTGCTAAGTGTTGCCAGCCGTAATGAATTCTGAAGTTTGCTACTTGCAAAATTTGAAGATACCTTTTGTGGTGCATTGGATATCGGCTCGGAACGAGAAATCGGGGAGCCGAGTTCGAATTACAGCTGAATTCATTGCATTCACTTACGAACAAATACCCTTGGGAAAGGTATTAATCCGTCTCTTCCTTCCAGTTATGGGTTAAATAACAGAACAGATTGGGTTCTATAGCCTTCGTCGGCAACCAGTCTACCGCAGAAAGCAATGGCAACCTACTGCGGGATAATATTCTGCCCAGTCAGTCACATCTCTTTGGAGACATGATCGCCCAAGCGTGTATCACGTATAGCACTTAACTAACTGACTGAATTCCCACTTTAATGGCGTTGAGAAGAATTCAAATTTTTAGTTCTATTATTAGATTGTAATTTACTGGGGAGTGGGGCAGTATATTCAGTCAGTTAAATGCCATACGTGATACACGCTTGGGCGATCATGTCTCAAAAGAGACATGACTGACTGGGCAGAATATTATCCCGCAGTAGGTTGCCATTGCTTTCTGCGGTAGACTGGTTGCCGACCAAAGCTATAGAACCCAATCTGTCCTGTTATTTAACCCATAACTGGAAGGAAGCGACGGATTAATACCTTTCCCAAGGGTATTTGCGCGTAAGTGAATGCAATGAATTCGACTGGAATTCGAACTCGGCTCTCCGATTTCTCGTTTCGAGCCGATATCCAATGCACCACAACGCACATCCGTTTATTACTTACTTGATAATAATAAAAAATTGATCCACCTCTTAATGTCGGTAGAATCTTTTAATAATATAACTTTCTTCTTCTTCTATTTGCCCTGTCCTTTCAGGACGTAGGCGATCATGGTTTTCCACGTCTTCCTATCCCTGGTGGCTCTTAGCACACCTTCTCCTGTTACACCATGCAACCCTTGTTCCATCATCCACCTGATTAGGTCCTTCAAATATGTTATCCGTTGCTTTCCCCGTCTCTTTTCCCCTCTATCTGGCCTGTTAGTATCAGGTTCTCCAAGCCCTCTTTCCTCATTGCATGTCCCAGGAACTTCAGCTGTCTCTTCCTGATGCTCAGTATTAATTTCCTTTTCGTTTCCATCATTTCTAAAACCGCATCATTGCTCACATGCTCAATCCATGATGTTCGCAGCATCCTTCTGTAGAATCATATTTCAGTTGCTTCAACTTTATCCTTCATCTTTGATTATATTGTCCAGCATTCACTACCATATTGAAGAACTGACATCACATAGCAATCCAGTAATCTCTTCTTTGTTTCTAGCGAAATTGTTCTGTTTCTTAATACTTTACTGAACTTCTAGAATGCTTCCCTCGCCATGCCAATTCACCTTCGGATTTCTGCGTCGCACTTTCCGTCTTCTGTTATAACACCTCCCAGGTATTTACATTTTTGTACCTGCTTGATTTTAGTATCCCCGATCTGTATTTGGCATACTGGGCTGCTCTACTCATCCTATAAAAATATTATAGTAGATTTTGTTAAATCCTTTCTATTATTAGTTTTAAATAGTTAATAAATCTTTAAATATATTTCTTTCTGAGTGTATTAATTTTAGAGGATCATTTTCTTTCTTTATAACAGTAGAAAACCGATCCCTCTCTTTATGTTCCATAGGATCTTATATTAATGCTAATTTAGTCAAGCCTTAAAAATTAAGGCAGATATGAAATTGAAGTTTTGTTCAATCTTTATTATTAGGAGACTGTGTTTACATGTGATTCTTTAAATACATTTATTTCCACTTATATCTGAAATATGTTATCAATTATTATATTAATATGTAGTAATTCTGGAAGGATCTGTTTATTATTTAATAGCAATAGAAAATTCATCCCTCGCATTATAGCCATATGATATTAGCCATTTGTTTATTGTAATTTAACCTTAAACAAAGCAATAAAGCTACTAAGATACAAGGGGTTGCCGAGTGTTAGAGAATATGAGAAAAACTCTGTTAAGGAGAGACGACAATAAAAGAACAAGAATTAAGAAGACAGAAGGTAACAATAGTCATTGCATTTACATTTTTCAAGATCAAAGTTGATTGAAAAACAAGAAGCCGGAAGTAAGTTATACAAGTAAAAATTGCAAGAGAAGAAACTATTAGCACAGAACTTGCGGCTATATCTAGCCATTTCAACTCTAATATGATGAGGCCTTGTTAATATCTGATAATCTAACACCAGAACACTTTCTAGTATGACCTTTTTCATCAGAACTAAAACTTTCTAACATGTTCTTGTGAACACACACACACACACATGTCTGTGTCTTTAAACTTTTAAAGATTGTACTTAATAGAAAAGAAAGAAGCTGGAAGATAATTCCACAAATGAAAAATGAGAAAGAAACTGTTAGCATAGAACTTATGGGTATATCAAACAATTTAAAATGTAAAATGATGAGACCTAACTGCCAATCAAGTAGTGTACTTAAATTCATGAAGTTGAGATGCCAAAGAGAGAGGCGCATCAGAACAATTTATTCAGTCATATTAAAAACATGATTTTTACCAGTCAATCATCCTGATTTCTTCTATTTAATAATGAGATATTGTTTGTAAGACAAGGCAATACTCTACCATGATTTATACTACCAATGCATTTTATTGATTTCATCTTATCTTTCTTTAGATTTAAAAGCAGATTTCATTTTTAAATGTCCGACATTACTCATACAGATAATATAACCAAAGCAATTACAAAGATAGTTAAATATTGCTGTAGTTTCTTGATGGTACAGGTCATCTTTATAGGTTTTGAATAGTTTTATTCTCAATCTTTTTAAATGCAGACTTCTTTCTTACATGTGACAATAGATTGAATGGTAGAGATAAATTGCAGACTTCTTTCTTACATGTGACAATAGATTGAATGGTAGAGATAAATTGCAGACTTCTTTCTTACATGTGACAATAGATTGAATGGTAGAGATAAATTGCAGACTTCTTTCTTACATGTGACAATAGATTGAATGGTAGAGATAAATTGCAGACTTCTTTCTTACATGTGACAGTAGATTGAATGGTAGAGATAAATTGCAGACTTCTTTCTTACATGTGACAATAGATTGAATGGTAGAGATAAATTGCAGACTTCTTTCTTACATGTGACAGTAGATTGAATGGTAGACATAAATTGCAGACTTCTTTCTTACATGTGACAATAGATTGAATGGTAGAGATAAATTGCAGACTTCTTTCTTACATGTGACAATAGATTGAATGGTAGAGATAAATTGCAGACTTCTTTCTTACATGTGACAATAGATTGAATGGTAGAGATAAATTGCAGACTTCTTTCTTACATGTGACAATAGATTGAATGGTAGAGATAAATTGCAGACTTCTTTCTTACATGTGACAATAGATTGAATGGTAGAGATAAATTGCAGACTTCTTTCTTACATGTGACAATAGATTGAATGGTAGAGATAAATTGCAGACTTCTTTCTTACATGTGACAATAGATTGAATGGTAGAGATAAATATCTGAAAGTAATCCTCCAGAAAATATGACAAACACCCTTGTGAAATTACTTAAAAGTTTACTACTATGCACTTAACTATGAGAAATATGACTAATACAACTGCAAAATGATTTATTAGTCAACTAGTATAATAGTATAATAGGATGTGCATTGTGGTGCAGTGGGTATTGGTTTAGAACGATAAATCCAAGAGCCATTCGTATTCCTGTTGAATTCGTTGCACGGACTTAGGTGCAAATACATTTAGGAAGGTATTAATCCATTTCTTCTTTCTCCAGCTACGGCTTTATTTAAGACTGGATTGTTTAGCCTTGGTTGGCAACCAATGTACCACAGAAAAAAATGGTAATCTATTGTTTGAAAATCTTCTGCTTAGTCAGTCATGGATCAAAAGAGACATGATCGCCCAATCATGTATCACGAATGGCACTTAACTGATTGAGTATTAGTTGCTCTTTTTGGGTTATTGCTGTCTATGATAATGTGATAGTAATGATTAACAAACAATGTCAATAAAAAGAAATATGCTTTGAGCCTTTAAATCTTTTTAGTTTTCGTTGGTTACTTTTAATGACTTCAAAAGCAGAATTCTTCCTGACAATTATTAATAGTATAGATAAAAGAAAAACAACTAAATTATATATATATATATATATCTTCTGCTCCGATGAACTTAGATCACTGGTGCCCCCTAAATACGAATTTGCACGAGATACTAGATTAGCAACTAGATCCCACCCTTTTACAGTGAAACCGATAAAATGCAGCCGTAACTTCTACTCCAACAGTTTCTTTCCTCGCACTTCCCGACTGTGGAATTCTCTTCCAAACGATTGCTTCCCCGACGGCTACAATCTCCAGGAGTTTAAATGTAAGGTCAATACACACCTCCTAACACACTAACCTGCTCCCATTCTATCAAGCACTCTTCCCATCTGCCCGACCCTCATCCTCGCTATCCTTACTCATCTGTTACCTTTCTCCTGACATTCCCTATGTCTATCCACTCCTTCTCTTTACCTTCCCCTATGTAGCCCCATGCGCAATAGTGGCAGTGGAATGCCTTGCTTGGGGTGAGATGATTAAAAAAAAACACTCTTCCCATCTGCCCAACCCTCATCCTCGGTATCCTTACTCATCTGTCACCTTCCTCCTGACATTCCCTGTGTCTATCCACTCCTTCTCTTTACCTTCCCCTATGTAGCCCCATGCGCAATAGTGGCAGTGGAATGCCTTGCTTGGGGTGAGATGATTAAAAAAAAACACTCTTCCCATCTGCCCAACCCTCATCCTCGGTATCCTTACTCATCTGTCACCTTCCTCCTGACATTCCCTATGTCTATCCACTCCTTCTCTTTACCTTCCCCTATGTAGCCCCATGCGCAATAGTGGCAGTGGAATGCCTTGCTTGGGGTGAGATGATTAAAAAAAAAATATATATATATATATATATATATATATAGAGAGAGAGAGAGAGAGAGAGACAGAGATTGTTTAATACTTAGTTTTTGGCACTAATAGGGTTAGACCAGTACACATTTGTATTAAAAAGTGTTCTATACAATTATATTGTAGAACTTTTTCTCTGCCACGTGAACGTTCAAATAAAACACCGTTACAAAAGCGTTCTTAAAAAGAAAAACGATAAACGGTAAAATCAGTTATAAAAATCGCCTAAAGAAACCACTCATAGTGGAAACCAAGGTAGCGAAATAACTCGTTTATAAATGAAAAAAAAAAAAAAAAATATATATATATATATATATATATATATCGATTAAGTGACATACGTGATACACACTTGGGCAATCATGTCTCAAAAGAGACATGACTGACTGGTTAAAAGATTTTCCTGCAGTAGGGTGCCATTATTTCTGTGGTAGACGGGTTACCAACCAAAGCAAACAGAACCCAATCTATCATGCTACTTAACCCATAGCTGGAGGGAGAAGAAACAAATTAATACCTTTCACAAGAGTATTTGCACGTAAGTAAATGCAATGAATTCAACCGGAATTCGAACTCGGCTCTCCAATTTCTCATTCTGAGCTGATATCTACTGCACCACAGTACTTGACTTTTTGCTATGCTCTATTTTTACAAGAGTCAATTCGAACAGAGTTAGAGCATTGCTGCCATATCTAGGTTGCCGCTACCCAATCCTCATTTTTCAGCCTGTTGAAAAGTGTTTACACAACCTTGTGAGTGAGAAATGAGTTTCAACACTAACAACCACTTTCCCATAAATGAAACATAGCAAGTCTATCATTATTCTATTGTTATTTCCATGATAAAAGTTCAGACAAGCTACACTTTTTAGTTCCACCGGGTCCAACTATTACACTTTGCTTCTTGGTGGAGAGTACTGATACGTCTTACAAACAAAGCATCTCATTACTAAATACAGGAAATCAGGATGCCTGACTGATAAAAAGTTGCATTTTGAATATTACAGAACAATTGTTGTTTGTGATAATGTGATATTAATGATTGAAAAAAGTCAATTAAAAATAGAAATGCTAAATCTTATTAGTTTTCTTTGAATATTTCTACTTTTAATGAATCTAAAAGCAGAATTCTTTCTGATAATGCGACAATAGAGTTAACTGTATAGATGAAAATTTCCAATTACTCATAAGGGAAATATGACAAACATAATGGCAAAATTACTTCAATTCAACCTTTGTTTTTGGCAGCACAAAGTTGCATTCACTTACACACAAATACCCTTAGGAAAAGTATTAGTCCATCTCTTCCCTCCAGTTATGGGTTAAATAACAGAATATATTAGCTTCTCTAGCCTTAGTTGGCAACGAGTCTACTGCAGAAAGTAATGGCTACCTACTGTGGGATAATCTTCTGCCTAGTCAGTTATGTCTCTTTTGAGACATGATCCCCAATGCGTGTATTACGTATGGCACTTAACTGACTGATAGACCACTTCCCACTGGTGGAACTCCCTTACATTTTACTTGCTTTCCTGATAGCTACAAGCTCCAAAAATTTAAATGCAACATCAATTGCCATCCATGTTCTTTAATTCTGTTCATCTTTTATCCTTTCTTGACATCCCCTGTACTCTGTCTTTTCTCTCACACTAATTCCTCGCACACTAGTGGCAGTCTCGCTTTGCTTGAGGGTGACATGATTAAAAAAAAAAAAAAAAAATTAGTAAACCTCTTGTTATTCTATTGATATTTCCATGGCAAGTGGTCTGATGAGCTACATTCCTTGGTTCCACCAGCCCTCAGCTTTACAGCTAGGACTCACCAATGCCACATACACACTGTTGAATCATCCTCATTTCCTTCAAATTTCATTAGTAAGAAGTTCCATTCAGACAACTTCTTCCCAAAAGCTGCTGCTTTGTAGAACAGAATCTCACCAGAATTCTTTCTTCACCACTACAACCTTGACCTCTTCAAGTCTATGATTAACCATTCCTACATAACTCCATATTATGTATAACCCGGATATAAGAGACCCTGGTATATGAAAACCCTGATATAAGAGTACTTTTCTCTGGTCCAAAATTAAAGCCTGTGATAATGTATATAAAATAGATCAAACCCGGATATAAGACAAACGAGGATATAAGAGAACTTTTATCAGGTCCCTACAACTCTCTTATATCCGGGTTACACATTAATGCTTATAATAATATTATTATAAGCATTAATTTTTTATTCTCTCCTCATCTTCTCACTTTTTCATTTTCATTGTTATATCATGTAGAGTGTTTCAACCTCTTATTCATTAATGGTATTTGATTTCCATGCTTTTTACACAATTCACATCTGTGTTGAGCCTAAAGCATTAGCCTCAAGCAACAGAAAGTTTACCAACTTGAACAATTTGTTACCTGTTCTATAATCCAGGTGAAGCATCTTTTTATATCTGACATTGTTGTATGCAATCTATAAGTTGAGATGCTAACATAATTATGCCTTTCTTGGAGTTTTATTTGTTTCTTTATATTCCTAGCATGTTCTTGGTTGTTTGGAATGTATGCAATATTCTTTTTTTCTTGTTTTGTTTTGTTTTTTGTTTTTGTTTTTTTGAGATCCTTTCAGAAACTCCAAAGATGGTCAAAACTGTAAGGACTGAACTGAGGTGTAACGCAGAACCTAAACACTTGGGCTTCATGTTATTCTTATTGCCAGTTTTTATTTCTTTCGTGACATCTATTTTCTTTTTCTTTTGCACTCTTTTGTTACACACTTTGATTGTTTAGAATATTCTTTCACCGTTTTTCTTTTATCATTTTAGTGAACATCATTATCATCTATTCTAATTTTTATGCTGCCATTATTTTCTTCATTTTAACCACCGCAACTTTCTCTTTCTTTATCCTTAATCATCCGTCTTTACTAGAAATATTCTCATGGCAACTGTTCTGATAAGCTAGCTAGTCACTGGTGCCACAAGCACATGAATTTAAGCATGCTACTAAACTGTCCTATTTCGAATTCCAACTGAATTCATTGAATTCACTTACGTGCAAATACCCTTGGGAAAGGTATTAATCCGTCTTTTCCGTCCAGTTATGAATTAAATAACAGGACAGAATGGGTTCTATAGCCTTGGCTGGCAACCAGTCTACCGCAGAAAAGCAATGGCAACCTACTGCGGAATAATCTTCTGCCCAGTCAGTCATGTCTCTTTCGAGACATGATCGCCTAAGCGTGTATCACGTATGGCACTTAACTGACTGACTAAACTGGCATCTAAATCAAACTCTTTTACCATTGAAATAACTAAAAGTAGCCACCATTTCTACTCAAAGAGTTTCTTTTCTTACACTTCCTGCCTGTGGAACCCTCTTCTGTTTGCTTGTTTCCTTGATAGCTACAATCTCCAAAAATTTAAATCCAAGATCAATTACCAGAAAGAAAAAAAAGGAATGGTATTCAAGAAGATAGTTTCTTGAATCCTGTTCATCTTTTTTCCTTTCTTCAATGCCCCACTGTACCCAGTCTTTTCTCTCATTGTAAGACTCTGCACACTAATGACAGTTCTGCCTTGCTTTAAATGATAAAAAAAAAATTTCTAAAATCTCTGTCAGCAAATAATTCCTGACATTATTTTCGTTAAAGTCTACCAAAAGTATTTTTCCTATTTTTACAGAACTTTACTCCAAAGCTTAATTTATATATAGATCTAAAATCTAGCTATGATTTAACTCTATTATTAATATTAATTATTAGAATGTATCAAAAGTATTTTCCATTTTTACAAACCTTTACTTCAAGGCTTAATGAATTTATAGATTTAAAGGCTAGCTATAACTAACCTCTATTATTACTATTAATTATTAGGATGTATCTCAAATATTTCTCCTTTACTTGGTAGCCCGACACCTGTCTATCTCTGACAAGATGTGGCTTCCCTCTGTCTCTTTTACAAATACTTTCATGGATTCTACTCTGACAAGCTTAGCTCCTTGGTGCTCTCCTATGCAAATTTACTTGAGCTACTAGACTGGCAACAAGGTGCCACCCTTTTACTGTGAAAACAATCAAGTGTAACCACAACTTCTGCTCTATCATTTTCTTTTCTCACACTTCTCACCTGTAGAACTCCCTTCCATATTCTCCTTTCCCTGATAGCTACAATTTCCAAGAGTCATCTCTTATCTCCTTGATTCTCGTCCTTCTTCTCACTCTACACTTTGCTCTCATGCAGCTCTCTTCATGTCAATGTACCTGTCCTTCTCTTACCCATTCTCTGACACCTGCTGTAACCTGTTCTTCTCTCTCTCTCTTCACTCTTCTATTATGTAATCCACTGTACACTAGTGGCAGTTCTGCCTTGCTTGGGGTGAGACAATTTAAAAAAAAACAAAAAAAAAACTTTCACTCCAAAGCTTAATTTATGTACACCCCCCTAAAGTCTAGCTATGACCCCACTCTGTTTTTGCTATGTATTAAAAGTATTTTTCCTTTTTATAGACCCAGACTTCAAAGTTTCTCTTTCTCTCTCTTTATATATATATATATATATATATATATATATATATATGTCATCCATAGACAGTCCTGTTTTGCTGTATCACAACTCATCAATATAGTTAGACATCTGCTTGCTTCTAGCCAGGATTGAAACTCAAATGACTTGACATCAGTTGGTTATTCTACCTCTAAGCTATGGACAGAGGAAGGTAGATTTTAGTGTGTTATATACACAACGTAATTTTAGGGTGTTATATAGACAATAACTTCATTAAATTATCACTAATACATATCAGAGCATATCAACTTGATTCTACTTTTTTAATTACCGTTATTATTTTCAATTTTCTTAATTTGATGTTCTATACAATTCTTCACCAAGTTTCTCACTTGAGACATGAATTAAAGGACATTTTTTCTTAGAATGCTCTTCACCAAGTTGCATAGACAGAGTATTTCTGACAATAAAAGGGGTGGTGCTAATCATACCATATTTTGTATCATTATCTACTCTCTTCTTGATTCTTATTTTATTGTTTTCAATCCTTAATTATGCTTTCATTATTTTATGATTTTACACTCAGTAAGACTTTGTGTCCTAGTGGCTTTATTGCCATGCTTGGGGTTAAATGATTAAAAATTTCTTAGCAAATGATTTCCTATGATTTTTTTAAATATATAAATATTCTTTTTAAGCATTCCTAGTTCGAATTCCAGTTGAAATTCTTGCATTCATTTACGTGCAAATACCCTTGGGAAAAGTATCAATCCATTTCTTCTCTCCAATTATGGGTTAAATAACAAGACAGTTTGGATTCTATAGCCTTGGCTGGCATCCAATCTACCGCAGAAAGTAATGGCAACCTACTGCGGGATAATCATCTGCACAGTCAGTCATGTCTTTTTTGAGACATGATCGCCCAAGTGTGTATCACATATGGAACTTAACTGACTGAGTGTGGTCGCAGCATTCCAACAAAGGGACACTGGGTACAAATATTTGAAGTTTTCTATACCTATCATGACACCCATCTGATAAGGGTATACAAGGCATATGCATTACAGCCAAATATGAACTATATGGTGTCAAACTTTGGTAAGATATTGCAGGTAGGGCCTATTAGAAATATCTTCAAGTTAGGTCACCCAGTTTGTTCAAACAGACCTTGACAGTGAGTGTTCCCAAGTTGCCTTGTCTGACTCATTTTACAAAAACAACTCTCTAAAAACGTAACCATGATGCTTCATAAGTATTAATAATTATTTTCTCAACTTTGGCAACTTCTTTACTTAATTTTTCTCTTATGGGTTTTTTTTTTATTTGCTTCTTGACTTCCTGTCTTTATTTCTTTTTTTGTATCAACCTTTTATCCGAACTTCTTCCTTTTTTAACTTCTTTATTTTTTCATTCATTTTTTTTTTTACTTTCATTCAATCATACTTCCTTCTTTTTCCTTTCCTTTTTTATACTGGCTTTATCTCCTTCCTATTTTCTTCAATTCATTCATTCTTCTCTTTCATTTTTTCTTTCTTTCTCTGTTTTATTCAGGCTTTACCTCTTTCCTATTTTCTTAGTTCATTTCTTTTATGTTATAATATTCACACCATTTTTTCTACATTTTCTTAAATTCATTCATTCTTCTCTTTCATTTTTTCTTTCTTTCTCTCTTTTATTCAGGCTTTACCTCTTTCCTATTTTCTTAGTTCATTTCTTTTATGTTATAATATTCACACCATTTTTGTATATTTTCTTCAATTCATTCATTCTTCTCTTTCATTTTTTCTTTCTTTCTCTGTTTTATTCAGGCTTTACCTCTTTCCTATTTTCTTAGGTCATTTCTTTCATTTCTCTTTATTTTTTCGTACTTTATTCTTCAATTCAATCATTCTTCTCTTTATTTTTTCCTTCTTTCACCTTTTATTCATTCTTTATCTCCTTCCTGTTTTTTAGCTCATTTCTTTCATTTTATAGCTCTCTCTTCATTTTTTGTTGCCTAGCTTTGTTTCCTTTTCTTTCTCCTCCTACATTTTCTCCCCACCTCCCATATTTCTTCAATTTTGTATTCCTCTGCCCATTTCTCTTTTCATATTACTTCCTATTTTTTCATTCATTCATCTGTCTTTCATTCAGTTACTTCTTTCTTTCATCTCCATCTACTTGCCACTTTTCATCCTGACTGACTTAACCCACATTATGCAACCATATTTTTTCAAGAAAATGATTAAAGATGTCTCCAACCTCTGCTCAGCCGATAGCAATTTCCCGCCATTTTTTTTAAACAAATTATGTCTACAACAGAGTATCAAACAGTGATGATTATTGAAGAAAAGAAAAAAAAAAAACACAAAAAATCTAACAATGATCTACTTTCCATATATTAAAAAAAAAATAAAGAGTAAAAAACATCTAAAACCTACAGATAAAATAATAAACACAACACAATCTTCACATCTAAAAACCTTAACCCTGATTGATATCACAAGTTGCTTTTGTTCCATCAAAGGATTTTTGCTTCACATAATGGATTACCCAAGAATATAAGACCAAATGAAAAATGGACCATTCTGTATATTAGAGTAAGATTTCTACGCAGGCTTTGTTTTTATCTAGTTGAATGCAAATCAATGTGCTACGGCATCAGAAACCAATCCATCCACAATTTCAGGCATTTATTATTTGTATATTATTTGTATATTCATTTATTATCATTATTACTTCTGTAGCTATCCATTATTTCCAAACTCCACACTCACCACCTTTCTTAATCGACAGATTAACGTGATTTTTTTCAAACATTTTCAATTCATTGATTGATAACCATCAGTAACTGAGGATACCTAACTCACCTGAATTTCTTAGATAAAGCATTCTTCTCATTGTTATTATCATTCATTTTCAACTGGATCATATTTTTATTTTGTTGCTTGTTTACAACAAAAACATCTCCTGACCTGCTCCAATATTTTATCGACTGTTCCTTGACCTATGGCTCACCCTTCAACAAAATGTCATTGAAATTCACTGAAAACTTTTGAGGAAATTGTGAAAACAAATAGTCAGACAGACAAATATGGGTAAATACATCACCCCTGTTCAACTGAAATGTTAGAAATATAAATCTGTCAAAATTGTAAAAACTGTACAGTTAGCAGCAACTCTGAAGACACATGGCAATTATTAATGGTGGAAAAACAAGAAGAAATCAGACAAATGCTTAATTTCTGTTTTTCAAATTTTATGCGGAGAGAAATATTTAGATAGAACATAGAAATAAATTCATTATGAAGTGCTAAAAAATGCTTAATTTCTGTTTTTCAAATTTTATGCGGAGAGAAATATTTAGATAGAACATAGAAATAAATTCATTATGAAGTGCTAAAAAATGCTTAATTTCTGTTTTTCAAATTTTATGCGGAGAGAAATATTTAGATAGAACATAGAAATAAATTCATTATGAAGTGCTAAAAAATGCTTAATTTCTGTTTTTCAAATTTTATGCGGAGAGAAATATTTAGATAGAACATAGAAATAAATTCATTATGAAGTGCTAAAAAATGCTTAATTTCTGTTTTTCAAATTTTATGTGGAGAGAAATATTTAGATAGAACATAGAAATAAATTCATTATGAAGTGCTAAAAAATGCTTAATTTCTGTTTTTCAAATTTTATGCGGAGAGAAATATTTAGATAGAACATAGAAATAAATTCATTATGAAGTGCTAAAAAATGCTTAATTTCTGTTTTTCAAATTTTATGCGGAGAGAAATATTTAGATAGAACATAGAAATAAATTCATTATGAAGTGCTAAAAAATGCTTAATTTCTGTTTTTCAAATTTTATGCAGAGAGAAATATTTAGATAGAACATACAAATAAATTCATTATGAAGTGCTAAAAAATGCTTAATTTCTGTTTTTCAAATTTTATGCGGAGAGAAATATTTAGATAGAACATACAAATAAATTCATTATGAAGTGCTAAAAAATTATAGGCACTGCTATATAATAATTTAGAGCTTCTTACTTTATCTAAATGACAATAACAACATAACACGATGTTCATTTTAATTTTACTCAATCCTGGTATCATCCCTTGTTTCCTGTTTAGGATGCGGTTTCCGGTTTTCTCTTTTCCAATCTTTTCACTGTTTTCCTTATTTTTTTTTTTTTTTCAATTGGAGTAGATAGACTAAACTATCGCCCGGTTCACCCTCCACCCACATCTATTGAACAGGTGAAGAGGCTCATCCCTTGTTTCCTGTTTAGGATGCGGTTTCCGGTTTTCTCTTTTCCAATCTTTTCACTCTTTTCCTTTATTATTCTTTTTTTTCAATTGGAGTAGATAGACTAAACTATCGCCCGGTTCACACTCCACCCACGTCTATTGAACAGGTGAAGAGGCTCATCCCTTGTTTCCTGTTTAGGATGTGGTTTCCGGCTTTCTCTTTTCCATTCTTTTTACCCTTACGTAACCCCCTGCGCATCAGTGGCGTTACCGCCTTGCTCGGGGTGATATGATTAAAAAAAAAAAAAAAAACCCTTGCAAGAAAAACCAAAGCAATTGTCACTTTAGAATGTCTCATCTTTCTCACCTCCAAATTGTGCTATAACCAGCGTTAAATTGTGCCATCATCCAAGGGCTACCACAGCTACACAACGTCTTTACCTATTAAATCACATACACATAATCTGGTTGAGTTCACTTTTACAAGTCTAGAGGATAAAACCAACCAGTTTACTGTTTTTGGCACGTGAATTATCGTGTTTTAATCACTAGAACCACCATGTTCACTTCTTTAGGCAAATTGTGTTCCTTGTTAAAATGAGAGCTTTAGATTATTTAGTAAAGAACAACAAGGAGTTAAATTTGTTTAAAAATAATTCAAATTTACTCAAACAATTATTGATGTAGATCTATAGAAATAGTACTTTTTGTTTTAGTTTTATTAAATAATTTATACACGACTAGCAATATAGCCCGGCGTTGCTCGGGTGTAATGAAAGCTTTAAAACTAATCCATGGTCCTGGAGCTCAGACTCTTTGGATGTTGGCATGAAAGTAATAGTTGTTTCCAGTTAAAGCAAAACCATAGACTGAAAGAAAAATGAATGGATGTCAGTCAAATTTTGATTTCCTACTATCGATATCAAATAAGTTTTTTTCATTGTAAACTGAATTTTGAAGGCTAAATAAGTCCTCTGAGTAAATGGTATCATGGCTGAGACTAAGAACTATAATTATACCTACTGAGAGTCAAACCCGAAGCAAAAACTAAAGTAAAAGGGCTGAAAAAATACAGACATACAGGCAGATAAAAAAACACACACACACAAACATCTTGCCTTTTATATATATATATATATATATATATATATTATCAATTTTCTGCACTATTGTAAGAACTGCAACCTTGAAACTTCTGAATATCATTTCTTATATCTTGGTCTATGAGTGTATTAAATTTGATTAAAATTGGATCACTCCTTCTATAACCTGATTTTTTCGATTATCGATATTTATCAGGGGTACCTCAACACAAAACCTAGCTAAGAACACTCACACAGGCTTATAGTACAACTGTGTAAATTTTCAAGAAAATCGGTTCAGCTGTTTCGGAGTTTATAGGTAATGGACACACACACACACACAAAGTTTAGATTTAAAATGGAAGATTGACTAATACTGTAAAAATTCCTAATCAGTCATCAACTTGAAAAGTTGAAGAACAAAAGATAGATTAATAGTGAAAAACTACAAAAGATCTGGAGTTTCCGATATCACCTATGAATGGAAAGAAATAACCTTTTGATAGATAATGTCAGCTAAAGATATCTAGAGGGTTCCTGTGCAACATTCAAGACTCCTTACCCAATTCGAGAGAGACAGACAAAGATAAAGTGAAATTGACCAAACAGCTTTTTCCAATTGGCAATTATCTACAGAAAGCCAGCATGCGCTGCTTCAGGTCAATAGCACTGGACACTTAGTCTACACTGCATTTTATCAAACAGAGATGACAAATGCTCTCAGTAATGTGGACAAGGAATAGTAAGGATACTGATACTATGCTTGGTTGGAGCGTCCAGTCATTGTTAGTAGAAGAAACTGACTGACCAATTGCTTAGTCATAATCCGCCCAGTGGCACCAGCCCTTTTTAAGCTTCAGTAGATTCCGATCAGTCAAAGTAGCAGTAGCATAATAGCTTAGCGTAACAACCAAAATGAACTCACAGTACACGCTAAAACTGCCAATGGACTGACTCGTTCCCCACTACCACTTTTCTAGCAGAAAAGTAATAAGACCAGATGGTACTGGACCGGGGCTAGTGATAACCTTAAGGTAGATGTTTGCTGGACAAAAGCTGATTACTCAAGATGACCACAGTTAAAATCTATCCCAGGTTACTAATTTGATCTTTGTATCTTGAAAATTGGAGATAACAGAATTGAAGGGTCAAATTCAATCCTGACAGGTCATTTGGAGAGGGAAATGGTTAGGGTAGGAATTTAGGAAAAATGACCAACACCTAAAGACAAGATAGTTGGTTTCTAGATGCTAAATTTAATGGTATAAGCTTCTTCTTGCATTATACCAAATTGATTTTAATGTATAGTTGGTCTCTGACTCATCTGACAGAAAACAAAACAGGGTCAGATCAAAGGTCAGGAGGAACCAAGAGAGAAAATTGGAGAAATGAAATTGAAATTCAAAATGAGACTATATTAGAGAAGGAGATTTTTTTTTAAATTTATGAAAGAGATTTTTACTTCTTTTATAGAAATTTCTAGATTTTATTAAGGATTATTTTTTAATAATTTTTTTTATTTTAATCGTATCACCCCAAGCAAGGCGGTAACGCCACTGATGTGCAGGGGGCTCTGTAATAGTGAAAAGATTGGAAAAGAGAAAGCCGGAAACCACATCCTAAACAGGGAACAAGGGATGAGCATCTTAACCTGTTCAATAGACGTGGATGGAGTGTGAACCAGGCGATAGATAGATCTATCTACTCCAATTAGATAGATCTATCTGATGAGGGTATTATAAAAAACTATAAAAGTTATGAATGACTTAAAATCAGCAAGAGAGAGTTAAAAGAACGACAGCTATTCAGTAAGAGACAAAGGTTTTGGTAAGGAGGACTAAACAATTAAGAAAAATCAGTCCTCCTATTTGGCAGTAAACGCAGGAATATTTTGTTTTTTTCTCTTCTGCAGGTTTCAACATTTTTGGTCCCAATAGTGATGGAATATTGTCAATTTATACAGCCTTGAGTTTGTCTTTCAAATGATTTCAGCTCAAGTCCAGTGGCTCTCAGTGTCAGTTTGAGTTGGTCCTTGTATCTTTGAAGATGGCAAACCAGTAGTCTTTTCATTAAAGAGAGCTCACTGAATAAGACTTGTCATGAAAACCTTGACTTGAAGAAAGTGTTTTATGATCAGTGATTTGATGCTTTAACTGTTGGTCACATAATATTCCCATTTGATGTCTTATATATATTAATAAATATACATATTATCCTATGTTGATGCTAAGACTTGGAGTTTTGTGACATTATTTGGTTTAACCCACCTTCAGCCATAATGGCCAAGCAAACATAGGAAAATTCTTCCCAAAAGAGACATGACTGACTGGGCAGAAGATTATCCCGCAGTAGGTTGCCATTGCTTTCTGTAGTAGATTGGTTGCCAACCAAGGCTATAGAACCCAATCTATCCTGTTATTTAACCCATAACTGGAAGGAAGAGACGGATTAATACCTTTCCCAAGGGTATTTGCGCATAAGTGAATGCAATGAATTCAACTGGAATTTGAACTCGGCTCCCTGATGTCTCGTTCCAAGCTGATATCCACTGCACCACAACGCACATTCTCTACCATTTACCCACACTAAAAAAGATTTTCAACAAAAATAATGTTAAAGTTAGATTAAGAACATAGAAAAATAGATTTAATAACATAATAATATGATATGAAATAAATACTTGGCTCACCTGAATAATATCAGTTACCCAACTATTAATAATAATGACCCTTCTAAAAATCATTGCAACTGTAAAACAAATAAAACCTGCTCATTGAATGGTCAGTGTATGCTTGAAAGTATTGTTTCTAGAGTTTGCATCCATTTGGATGATGATGTTAAATACTATTTTGGAACAACTGCTAACATGTGGAAATATTGCTTTCATAACCATACATTGTCTTTAAACAACAGTAAATACTGCAAAAGTACTGCTTTATCCATATATTATTGCAAATTAAAAAGCTACAAGAATCCAATTATTACCTAGAATATCATCACTAAAACCAAATCTTAAAATGAAAAAGGAGACAGATGTAACTTATGCCTTTTAGAAAAACTTGTCATCTTAAATTATATTTCTGTAGATTATCTGAGCTGGTAGATTATTTCAGAAAATATGTATTTTTATGAAACAGCAAAACAATATGCAATTAGCCAAGGACAACAACTGGTGATTACTCCTGCTCAGAAATTACGTAATTGGGTGAGGCTCAATGGAGCCTAAACTTATATATAGGACTGGGTTTTCCTAGGTCGACAGACAGAGGAGACAGCAGAGACGAGCTCAGGACACAAAGAGAACTCAAGGAAAGACAACTTCGGCTGTCACTTCCTCGGATGTGTGTGCTTCCTCTGACTACCCCTCTACACACAATCGTCACTGCAAAAAATAAACTAAATGAATATATTTCTATACACATGTTGTCCATTATTATATTTCAAGCTGATCATTGACACTGGTTTGCAGGTTATACAGCATGCATCAATATGGTATATGTCACAGGTATCCCACAATATAAAAAAAACAATCTACTTAACAAAGTGAACCAATGACTATATGCTATAATGCAAAAAATACTTACTTAAATTCTTAGATTCCGATTGATATTGATTCCTCTATACAGCTGTCCCTTTCTTTCTTTTCCCTGCAAATATTACTATTAATAATGATGACTTATGCCACTTTGATATCATCTCCCTACTTTTTAATAATTTTTCATTTTTTATTGAAATTTTAATTTTTTATTGGTATGTAAGCTTTGTCTATTTAAATTTTACTCATGTTAAATTAAAAAATAGTACCCTAACATTTAAATTTTACTCTTGTTAAATTAAAAAACAGTACCCTAACATTTAAATTTTACTCTTATTAAATTAAAAAATAGTACCCTAACATTTAAATTTTACTCATGTTAAATTAAAAAATAGTACCCTAACATTTAAATTTTACTCTTGTTAAATTAAAAAATAGTACCCTAACATTTAAATTTTACTCTTGTTAAATTAAAAAATAGTACCCTAACATTTAAATTTTACTCTTGTTAAATTAAAAAATAGTACCCTAACATTTAAATTTTACTCTTGTTAAATTAAAAAATAGTACCCTAACATTATAAGATTTAACTCCCATGGACATCGAGTAAACTTAAAATCTAATTTCAGTTCATATGTACCTGATAATTGCATAATGTGTGAGACTGTGTCATGCCATCGATGTAAGACAATATACATATTTATTAATATATATATAATACCAATGTGTATACTACATTGAGCACTGTTTTATGAACACTTAAATAATATTTTTATAGAAGTGTGTATTCCTATATATATATATATCACAGGATGATTGAAAAGTAACACCCTATTTTATGTATAAGTAGCCATTCAAGAGTCCTTACTTTACACTCTGTGACTTTTTCTTTTTTTTTTTTTTAATTGTTTCACCCCAAGCAAGGCGGTACCACCACTGAGATGCAGGGGGCTACACAAGAGTAAACGTTTAGTCAGGAGGAGAGTGAAGAGAAAGACAAACCAGTTACAGGGGTATCAGAGAAAGGGCAAGAGAATGATGGGAACACAGGGGTGAAGACAGTTGCGAAGGTAGAGAGAAAGGAAAAGAACAAGATATATGGGGTGATGTAGAAAAGACTGGAGTCAAGTGGATAAGTGATGGGTATTGACATTGCATTTAAATTCCTGGAGATTGTAATCATCAGGAAAGCACGTATATGGAAGGGAGTTCAACAGGCTGGAAGTGTGATAAAAGAAGCTGCTGGAGTAGAATTGTCAGTTGCATTTGGTTGATCTAACTGTAAATGGGTGGGACCTTGTTGCCAGTCTGGTTGCACAAGTAAATTCTTGTGGTGGGGGCACCAGTGACTTAAGTTTGTCAAAGCAGAAGCCATGAAAATATTTGTAGAATAGACAGAAGGAAGCCATATCCCACTGGTGAGAAAGTGGCTGGAGTCGAGCTGCCAAGTCTGAACCTATCACATTACAGATTCTCCTTTTGAGCCCGTCAAGAACACTGAGATGAACAGCAGGAGTGCCTGAGTATATATAACAGCAGTATTCTATGCAAGAATGGACGGTTGATTTGTATATGAGTATTCTATGCACGGATGGATGATTGAAAGTCGACTATACCAAACCAAGACTTTAGAAGAAATTCTGAAGTCATCTGAGGCCATGGTTGAAGTTGAAATCAACGGCAATTTTATTGAATGAATTTACTCTTTGGTATGTCAAGATATTTCTATGTAATTTTGGTAAATGTATCTGTTAAAATGAGATGTCAGTGTTATTTTTATTTTTGCATAATTTAGATAACAATTCATCCACCGCACCCTATTTGTATGACATGACAATATTTCATAGTACGCTAGTGTGGCGTGGCATGGCAGTTGAGAATTACTGACCTAAACTTTAACCTGTAATTTTGGAAAGTGAAAAATTCACTGTAATATATTAGAGAATTTTCTAGTTTTTGTCTAAAATTAAGAAGACACAAACTTTAAACAAAATCACCACAATATATGGAAAAAAAGCATCAGTTTAAACTGACACAAGGTGAATATGGATTAAAATACATAAATCAATCTGCCAATCCTTCCCACTAACATAATGGGCACAATTCATCTATTCTATGCAGCAATACATATGTAAGTGAATAACTCAGTTAAGTGACATACGTGATACATGAAAGAGACATGACTGACTGGTAAAAAATTTTCCTGTAGTAGGTTGTTATTACTTTCTGCAGTAGATTGGTTGCCAACCAAGACTATAGGACCCAATCTGTCCTGCTATTTAACCCATAGCTAGAGGGAGAAGCAATGAACTCATACCTTTCCCAAGCGTGTTTGTGCATAAGTGAATGCAACAAATTCAACTCAAAATCAAACTTGCCTCTCCAATTTCTCGTTCTGAGCTAATATCCACTGAAAACAATGCACACCAGGAGAGATGCTTGAATAAATTTGCCAACTGGTTTCAATGTAAACCAGATTTAACTTTTCTCCCACATGCAACTTCTACTGACATTTCCAATTTATAATCAGGTGTTTAAATAGGCGTTCATACACCTATTTATAGATATGTAATAACTAAAATGAGTAGCACATGTGAATAGAAGGGAAAATAATATTATCAAGATGTTGATACTCTGCACCACCTTAAACAAAAGATTAGAAAGGAAACTGCAATCAATGATTGAAAGAGCAATAACAGTAAACATAAAAAACCTTGTATTTTTCTAAGAAACTGTTTTAAGAGAAATAGTTTATAAATTTCAACCAACAGTAATGCTAAATGTTTAGTTAAATTCTAAATGTTTCTTGTATAAAAACGACCAAATACACCATTAGCAATTGTGTCTCTAATTCATTTATCTTTCATTAGAACTTACAGACAGGTGCTACGAAATCCCAAAGAGCTTTAACAAATGACAAAACTACATCACTTGAAAATTTCCAGCAGCAGCAACAGCTAAAATGAATAGCACATGTGACTAGAAGGGAAAATAATGATATAATCAGGATGCTTTCTTTGCATAATTCCTTAAAGAAAAGGTTAAAATGAAACTCTTGTTGAAAGGGGGATAACAATTAACAAGAGAAATCTACTGTATGCAGCAGAAATACATTTCACATATACCTCCATGAAATACCATAAACATAATGGTAAGACATTAGCTGATGAAGATGCATTCCGGAAACTAAGTAGAGTATTAAGACAGGAAAATTTCACTGGAAACAAAAAAGAGAATATTGGATTGTTATAAGATGTTAGTTCTTCAATATGACAGTAAATGCTGGACAATTTCCTTAAAGATTGTTAGGGTGCCGCTCCTATTTGACTACAAATGGACTGTTCCCATTGCTATATATAGCAATGGTGGATTCTCTACAAGAGAGTCATAGAGAGTCACTTAAGAGTCTCTAATGAGTTACTGAAGAGTCAGTGCGAGTCAGTGAAGAGTTAGTCACACTTCCGGTGGCGTACCGGAAGTAATCACGTATACACATGTCTTACGACGGATTGGACTCTTGTATCTTTCTATTGTGAATATTACTAATCACTTCTGTACATACTAACCATCTTTCCGCAGAATACAACTTATATTCTGATTCTGTTGTTGAGTTATTCATTTATACTTGGCGACATAACAAAGATGAAGAAAAGACTTGAAGCAACCAAAATGTGGTTCTGCAAAAGGATGCTGTGGATACCATGGATTGAACATGTGAGCAATAACAAGGTTTTGGGGAGGATAGAAACGAAAATGAAACTAATACTTAACATCAGGAAACAACAGCTGAATTTCCTGGAACATGTCATCAGGTAGGAAAGCTTGGGGAATCTGATACTCACAGGTCAGATAGTGGAACAGAGAGACAGAGATAAGCAATGCATAATATACTTGACAGGCTTGAAGAAATGGATGGCAGAGCAGAGTTTGGGTGGTGGGGAAAAAAGGAAAAAGCATGTTAAGAGCCACTTGATAGCGGAAGATGAGGAAGGCCATGATCGCCTGAAGGGACATGGCATATAGAAGAAGAAAGTTAACTGTTCAGTTAAAGAATGTCAGATATTTCCTGTATGGAAACAATTAATGCTATCATTAATATTGTGATTCAATTCAAAACAAATTTTTCTCATAGGCAAATATTTGTTAGTAGACAGACATTTATTTTAATTGATTGAGTGATCAAAAGCAGGTTATTTAAAGACAAGAAATATTTTTAGATTTTAAAAATTTCTTTAAAGAAAAGAATGATTTAGTGATACGAGTCTTACTAATTAACCCATAGCCGGGAAGCAAATAGATGGATCCATACCTTTTCTAAGTGTATTTGTGCATAAGTGAATATGATGAACCCAACTGAAACTCTCCTCTCCAATTAATAATCCTAAGTCGTTATCCATTACCTCACTCGCACATCCAAGCTTACAGCACTTGATATTCTCAAGCACTCACCCATCTAGGTACTGACCAGGCTCAACATTGCTTAACTTTGGTGATTGTACAGGAACTGGCTATTTACTTCTAACATCAAAGAACTAATTTACTGTTCATTTGAACAATGAATTGAAAAAATTGAAGCATTCAAAATTTATTAAGATTGATGAAAAAAACACAGAATTCTTTTTCCTTTTTAAGTTTATCAACCCAATGGATTATTTAATGCCGGAATTTAAGGTTTTTTAAAACAAATCTTGTGTTTAAACTGTCAAAAGAATTTGTTTTAAATAGTAGAACTGCATTTTCTTATTGTTTTTTTTAATTATATTTTTGAAATCATTTTAATTTGTCTTAAGAATTGAAATATGTAAAAAAAAACAAATTAAAGTTTCTCTAAATCATTAAAACTAAGAAAGGAAATAGCAAGTTGGGTAATCATTTGAATATGCTCATCATCTTAATACCAAATTATATATACATATGCGCACCCACGAAGATGCATGCATGATATTTGTGTAGGCATGAGCAGATTTACAGGAACCTGTATACAACTGTCCCCCAATTTTAAGCGCACTGAACAAGAAACGTAAAATTATTAGCATGCTTTGTCATGTTGTAATTCAGAGGCATTAATTTCAGTTATATGGTTCTAATCTGAAGGCATGCAAAATGTCAATGTCCATGCATAGGTCAATTTTGATATCATGTTAGCATATAAGTGATCAATATCACATATGCAGTCACTCATCCTGAACATAGACAATGTACACATGCTAGGCAGGTGAGTATACCTGAAAAAAGTTTATGGTCATCGACTTTAAATAGATAAGAAGTACACAGTCCAATTTTAAAGTCATAAGACAATTCTGTATGATTATAAAGTACAGTTTACTGCAGAACTTGTGTTGATGACGGAATTATTTTCTTTTATATTTAAATTGTTTGGACTGTTGTTCTCATCTATGTTGCCATATTCATAACGTTTCAGCCACTGTACACTCTGGATTTCTTCAGGTGATTGGAATTTTGGACCAAACTCTTTATTTCAATCACTGGGATATATTTTTCTCATTCTATGAGCCATACCACTTCCAGATGTCTTACTTATCTCCCTTTAACTCAAATATCTAAGTTATTTTTACACCACTGCTGTAGCCAGGTATTGAACTCACAACTCTTTGGGTGAAATCACTGGATCCAACCAACAGTTTTATTGACTGTCTTTGAATATTTATTGTTGCTTCTTTGAATAATATTTTGACTGATCATTTCTACAGACTTCTTCTGGTACAAGATGCATAAGGAAAGAAGGATTCTTCTCTCCCTAAATCATCACAGTAACCAGAAAACAAATGCTGACAATTATGCTAACACGTTCTGCCTATTCTTGATAACTTATACTGCACAGGCAAATCCATTCTCAGTAACCCGTGAAATTCAATTGATTCCCTGTTTTTATATCTATTTTAAATCAATTCACTTCAAGCAAAGTGATAATGCCTTTAAGACAAGTAAATCAATTCACTTCGAGCAAAGTGATAATGCCTTTAAGACAAGTAAATCAATTCACTTCAAGCAAAGTGATAATGCCTTTAAGACAAGTAAATCAATTCACTTCAAGTAAAGTGATAATGCCTTTAAGACAAGTAAATCAATTCACTTCAAGCAAAGTGATAATGCCTTTAAGACAAGTAAATCAATTCACTTCAAGCAAAGTGATAATGCCTTTAAGACAAGTAAATCAATTCACTTCAAGCAAAGTGATAATGCCTTTAAGACAAGTAAATCAATTCACTTCAAGCAAAGTGATAATGCCTTTAAGACAAGTAAATCAATTCACTTCAAGCAAAGTGATAATGCCTTTAAGACAAGTAAATCAATTCACTTCAAGTAAAGTGATAATGCCTTTAAGACAAGTAAATCAATTCACTTCGAGCAAAGTGATAATGCCTTTAAGACAAGTAAATCAATTCACTTCGAGCAAAGTGATAATGCCTTTAAGACAAGTAAATCAATTCACTTCAAGCAAAGTGATAATGCCTTTAAGACAAGTAAATCAATTCACTTCAAGCAAAGTGATAATGCCTTTAATACAAAAAAAAGGTTACTGGGAGTGAAAGAGAATGAAAAGAGGTTAGAAGGGACACAAAGGATAAACATTTGCTATTAATTAAAAGACCAGGGAAGACTGTGAACCAGATGAATGACAAACCTATCTACTCCTATTAAATGTGTAGAGAATCTCTTGTTATTTCTCTGCCGTGCAAATTAATTAAAAAGTTAATTCTTGGAATGATAATTACTTCTCTCAAAATTATAATCTTCTTTTATATCACTTCAAACTCTAAGGGAAAGTGGCTCTCCACAACTTCCTCTCCTTTGCAGCTATTGTTATTTTACTATCCTTCCCTGCTTCCATTCACACAATCTCATTAGGCAGGATGCAAGAATGTAGCTAAAAAATTCTTCTACAGTGATAACATTATTTATCAATAATGACTGAAACGGTTTATCAATTTTAATCCATGTGTGCAACTGTTCATTTGAAAATTTATATTTGTGTGTTTATCTTTGATCATAAAGTAGTAGTTTTCTACTAATTCTTAGCACAAGAACAAGAGTGCACAAAGAGTTAAAATTTGTATGGAAGAAAACAGCCAAATTGTTGGGTGACAAATGGATTCTGTGCCCTGGCAATGCTCCTGCATATGATAAGCTCCTGGTCCATAGATCCATTACAAAAAGAGATATCCACCTTAATCATCAAGCTTAGACACCTCCACCTCCAGAGATATTTTTATAATTTGCAAAGGAAAAAATCCTTGGAAAGACAAAGATTTACTAACACACCAGATATCTAGCAACATGTGACTACATTAATGAAAGGTATTCTGGAAAACATGATCCAAGAATGCTTCCAGCAATGGCACCATCATCATATGAAATGTACAGCCATACAAGAGGAGTACTTTGAAGGTGGCAGGAGTCAAAAGAAACTACCTAAACAAATTCAGTTTTGGTAGGGTCTTTCAAGGATTTAAATTGTCACACTTCATGTGTGTATTTAATACATGTATAATCACACACAAAGTGTGACAAATATATATTTATGTATGTGTGCGTATGCATGTTATCACTTGAAGAATATTTTTAGTGGATCCCCACATACTAACAGATGCTCTGTTCCTTTATTAAACAGTATATTATTTTGTGAAGACATAGGATAATATATATAGCGTGACTATTCAGGAATTACTTGAGTTCTTTCAATGACTGGTGTGTGTATACACTGCTTATATACAACACGTTAAAATTTCCCTTCTCTGATTCCATGCATCTATAACATAGGGAGTAGCGACTCCGACTGACACCAAATCGGTCGAGTTTCAATCCAGGCCAGAAGTAAGTGAATGTGTCTAGCCATACTGATGAGCTGTGATACAGCAAAACAGGCTTGTATGTGGATGACTAATAAATATATATATATATGTGTGTGTGTCAAAACTTTGGTTAATTCCCGCATTTGCTGCAGCCAATTTCAAATCAGTTAAACTGCTCAAGAAAAAACTAAAAAATATAAATATACATGAACTTTGGTAAATTTACCAATTTTTTAAAACATCTAATTCAGAAATTTGAAAAATTTAATAAAACACTGGACAGAATGCGTCAATCTTATTAAAAAAAAATGTTTGAAAGAATACTTGCTGCCAAAATACACTTGTGTGTGTGTGTGTGTGTGTGTGTGTATAAAAGATTCTGCCACAGAAATAATTTCAAAATTACCTTATCTTACGAATTGGGTCAAACAGAACTTCTGAACCTTCTCAGCCTTCTCTTGTATACAAGAAATACAGACATCGGCAGAGATACACACACACAAGTCAGCCTGCAATGTATGCATATTTGTGAGAGGAATATACACAGCAAAATCAATGAGATGGGAGTGTATATTTGTGCATGCCTATATATATAATGATGTGCATGGCCACTTATGAATACATAAATTTGTCTACGTATGTGCATATGAATTAATGAAGCTCTTCATAAAGATAGTGATTGGCACCTACCCTAGCCTCGCCTATTCCTTGCATTACACTCGACTGTCAACCTGCACTCCCAACTTCTTGGTCATCACCACTTCCAACCTGTTAGTTTTCTCTCTTCTCATTTCTGCTTGTTTGTTTTTAGACACCTACGTATGAACTAATGCGTAAAGACAATTGCCGCATGAAGGGACCCAAAGGCACTCCGAAAATAAAAACGTGTGGACGCGTTTCTGCTGGCATTTCCATTTATTTACCATGTTTAACCGACACTGGCCATATTATTTCAAACAATGCTGTCCAAACTGCATATTTTACGTACATAAGTACGGTAAAGATGAATGAACCATGAATATGCATGTGTCTTTAGTGTGCAATGAAGCGTAGTATCCATGTCGGTCGACGAATTCTTGGATATATCAAAATGTAAATATTTTTTTTCTTAAATCTGAATATGAATAATAAAGCAATATATTATTGTAGAAATGATGTGTTTTGTCTTGTTTGTCAATGAATTTGTTAACTTAAATTTGAGACAAAGCCAAGAACAACATTTTCGTACAAAATACAGAGGGCGACGAAGGTATTATTAAAGATGAAAAAAATTTAGTCAAAACAATTTCTTATATAAAACACAATCCTTATCAAAAAGGAATAATTTCTAGATAAAGAGAGTATGAAAAAATCTTTACTACGGCATTTTTGGGCCAGGGAAAATTTATTATGATAATTTTATTGAAAGAAATAGATTATTAGATTAATCCAAATATAGAATTTTTATTGATTTCAAAAGTAAAACAAACCAAGTCAGACAAATTCAACAACTTAAAAAAAAAAAACTCTATAAACTTAAAAACTATTAAAACATTTTCTCAGAGAAAGATAAACATATTTTTCAATATTTCTAATCTATGATACTTATATGAGAAAACAAACAAATGGTAAAATTTTTTTTTAAATTATGCATTAATATAATTTACACTATTTACATTGTTTGGACTATTGTCCTCATCTTTCGTGTCATATTCCCAATGTTTCGGGCATTGTAAGCTCTAGTCTTTTTTAGGTTACATAGACTTCTTACAAAAGGTAGCTGAAGAGAGTGACAAGAAAGAACTACAAATAAACTGCAAGAAAATCGAATGCATGGTCATCAGTAAAAAGGGCAGCCCAATATGCCAAATACAGGTTGGGGATACTAAAATCAAGCAGGTACAACAATTTAAATGCCTGGGAAGTGTTATAACAGAAGACAGAAAGTGCGAGATCTGAAGGCAAACTGGCATGGTGAAGGAAGCATTCCAGAAGTTGAGTAAAGCGTTAAGAAAAAGGACAATTTCACTAGAAACAAATTGGATTGTTATGCGATGTCAGTTCTTCAATATAGCAGTGAATGCTGAACAATATCAGCAAAGATGAAGGAAAAACTCGAAGCAACTGAAATGTGGTTCTACAGATCGAGCATGTGAGCAATGATGAGGTTTTGGAAATGATGAAAACGAAAAGGAAATTAATACTGAGCATCAGGAAAAGACAGCTGGAGTTCGTGGGACATGTAATGAGGAAAGAGAGCTTGGAGAACCTGATACTAACAGACCAGATAGAGGGAGAAAGAGACAGGGAAAAGCAGCAGATAACGTATTTGAAGGACCCAATCAGGTGGATGATGGAATTTGGGTTGCATGGCGTGCTAAGAAGCCACCAGGGATAGGGAGATGTGAAAAGCCATGATTGGCTACATCCTGAAAGGATAGGGCGCATAGAAGAAGATGGCATTGAAATTTCAAACTGAACCCTTTATTTCATTCACTGCAGTAGATTATTCTAGTTCCATATGCCGTGTGGATATCTCAGTTACAGTTATCTCCCTTTAGCAAGTTAACTCTCTAAGGTTTTGTTCACCTCTGCATTTTTTATTGAACTCACAACTCTTCGGTCCAACTAACTGGATTACTTCAACTAACACTTTTATTCACTGGGCCATTAGTCCTTGGGGACATCAGTATATGCATTTTGGGGACTTATAAACCTAATGCCTCAGTAACTATGTTTTTACAAAAACTCATATTACAATTTGTTGTTATTATTGTTTTTCTCTAGCACTCTGTATTGCTGGTTCCCATATTGTATTCATGTCTATGCTTAGATGGTTTATAAGATTTTTGTGACCTAACATATGTGCTGATTCCTTAAAGATAAGGACAATAGTCTGAACAATGTAAATAGAGTAAATAGTTACAATACCTTATCCCAAAAATATAAACATGCATCAATTATTGAAAAATGTTAGTAAATATTAAAAAACGTTTTTGATCAATTTTACTGATAGATATTGTAATTTTTCCCCCTTTTCTAACAATATTTTTAAATAGAAATATGCACTTCTTATTGCTACTAGACCAATTCCTTTATTATTGAAAAGACTAAATTAGAGCTAAAATTTCAACAAAAATAAAGATAGTTGACAGAAAAGAAAACAAAAATTAAACCAAATAAAATTTCAACTTTGGAAATACTAGAACTGCAAAACAAGAAAAATCCAATAGAATTTTCTTAAATTCAACACAAAAAAGAAAAAAAAATGTTGTTGATAAAACACAATACATTAACCGCATGAAGTCTTTTGAAGAGGCTATATTCTAAAACATACATACACTACCAGCCATAATTATTAGATCACCCTTTTGTTTTAAAAAAATGATGTATTTTGTATTCTTTTTTAGTATTAATTGCCAAGTGAATAACTGTAAATGAAAATAGAATGGTTCTTTTGTTAATACTGCACATATGCATCAAATGAATTTATGAATATTTAATAATTACCTATATCGCAGTTTCATCAATGAAAGAATGAAGAAAATTTAGGATGATTTGGACAAGTTCATCTTTGATCCTTGCCTTGTAAAATTTTACAAAGTAATAACAACAAAAGAACCATTCCATTTTCATTTAGCATTAAAGACTAAAAATAGTATGAAATACATTATTTCTTTTAAAAGAACTTGGGTGGCCTAATAATTATGGCTGGTAGAGTACATATCCAGTGACAGATCAAATGTACAGGCAAAACAGTTGTAAAGCATGGCATAAAAAAAGTCATGTGACAACCTGGCACAAAATAGAAAAGAAAGCCAGTTCTAAATGAAAAGGAAAACAAAACCAAAAGCATTTCTTTATGTTTCATAGTTCAAGAAATACCAGCTAAATATGGCCATCTTTGGTGAAACACTGATAGTCAATCAACTAAGAAATTACTGAGCTTTTTTAATTCCTTATAAGTTATTAGTCATTCATTTTTTTTTATTTCTTATTAATTATTATTCATTTCTCATTTAATTCCTTTTTTATTTCTTATTGATTATTATTCATTTCTTATTTCATTCCTTTTCCATTATTTTTCATTCCTTATCAATTATTATTCCTTTTTCTTTCCTTTTCCATTATTTTTCATTCCTTATCAATTATTATTCATTCCTTTTTCATTCCTTATCAATTATTATTCATTCCTTTTTCATTCCTTTTCAGTTATTAATCATTCCTTATTTCATTTTTTAATTCATTTTAATTCCTTATTACTTATTATTCTTTTCTTTTTTACATTCCTTATCAATTATTATTCATTTCTTATTTCATTCCTTATCAATTATTATTTCATTCCTTATTTCATTCCTTATCAATTATTACTTCATTCCTTGTCAATTATTATTCAATCCCTTTTCAATTATTAATCATTCCTTATTTCATTATTATTCATTCCATTTCAATTATTATTTCATTTCTTATTTCATTCCTTATCAATTATTATTCATTCTTTTTTACATTCCTTATCAATTATTCATTTATTATTTCATTCCTTTTCAATTATTAATCATTTCTTATTTCACTCCTTTTTAATTATTATTCATTCTTTACCAATTATTATTCATTCTTTACCAATTATTATTCATTCTTTACCAATTATTATTGATTTCTTTTTAAATTCCTTATCAATTATTATTCATTCTTTATTTCATTCTTTATCAATTATTATTCATTCTTTACCAATTATTATTCATTCTTTACCAATTATTATTCATTTCTTTTTAAATTCCTTATCAATTATTATTCATTCTTTATTTCATTCTTTATCAATTATTATTCATTCTTTACCAATTATTATTCATTCTTTACCAATTATTATTCATTTCTTTTTAAATTCCTTATCAATTATTATTCATTCTTTATTTCATTCTTTATCAATTATTATTCATTCTTTACCAATTATTATTCATTCTTTACCAATTATTATTCATTCTTTACCAATTATTATTGATTTCTTTTTAAATTCCTTATCAATTATTATTCATTCTTTATTTCATTCTTTATCAATTATTATTCATTCTTTACCAATTATTATTCATTCTTTACCAATTATTATTCATTCTTTACCAATTATTATTGATTTCTTTTTAAATTCCTTATCAATTATTATTCATTCTTTATTTCATTCTTTACCAATTATTATTCATTCTTTACCAATTATTATTCATTCTTTACCAATTATTATTGATTTCTTTTTAAATTCCTTATCAATTATTATTCATTCTTTATTTCATTCTTTACCAATTATTATTCATTCTTTACCAATTATTATTCATTCTTTACCAATTATTATTCATTCTTTATCAATTATTATTCATTCTTTACCAATTATTATTCATTCTTTACCAATTATTATTCATTCTTTATCAATTATTATTGATTTCTTTTTAAATTCCTTATCAATTATTATTCATTCTTTATTTCATTCTTTATCAATTATTATTCCAAGTGTATTTTAACTTGCTTTAGTAACATGGACAAGAATTGTAAGCACACTAACTGAATGAGTTAAAAATCTTCACATTATGTTCCAACGTGGGAAAGATGTTACGCTTCTATGAACTGGATACAACTGTGTACTGGTCTAATTTTATTATGACCAAAACTAAGTAATTAAACAATCAATATATATATATATATATATATATATATATATATTCTTCATTTATAAACGAGTTATTACGTGACTTAGGTTTCTATCATGTGATGTCTTCAGGCGATTTGCAATAACTTTATAACTTTTAGTTATTGCAAATCGCCTGAAGACACCACATGATAGAAACCTAAGTCACGTAATAACTCGTTTACAAATGAAGAGTATTCAAACATTGTACAATATAATTGTATTGAACACTTTTTTATACAAATATGCACTGGTCTAATTTTATTATGACAAAAACTAAGTAATTAAACAATCAATATATATATATATGAAATAAAAATTGCAACATTCGGAAGAATGATGCAAATTTTGACTTAGGCACAGTATATGAACGTTTGGGAGAAGCAAATAGGCTGACGAATTTTTGAAAATCTTTAGCCATCTAGTAACATTCGATACCGTGCACTGCCTGTGTCACTGTTTTAGATAGTGCCTCATGTTGTGGTATGGTTCATTGTGGTAAAAGTGGCCAGTCATATTAAGGAAGTGAAGACATGTTCTTTTTATTCAATTAGAGATAACTGCCACAAGGCAAAAAACTGGGGAGTGCTACTATGATCCTTGGCAAATCACAAATATATAATCTGCTAATTCATAGATAAATAACTCTTGTGTTTTTTATGGATACTACTTTTTTTTTTTAATATATTTATATTTCATTATTTTCAATGAGATTTTGAAAATCATTTTCAGCTGAATAAATTTTATTATTTGGTCTTTATTTTATTTGTTAGATTCCTTTTGAAAGCAAACATCTCCAAATTTTGGATCGAATCTGTTGGGGTGCTCTCCACTTTTGTTCTACTAATGGACTATTCCAATCACTACATAAAGTGGTAGTGGAAAGACCTCGGGAGAGGAATCGAGTAACCAGTCTCGATAACAAGTCAGTCGAGTATTTCCGGTAGTGAACCGGAAGTACGCTATTATCAGACTGTACGTCTTACGACGATACATGTTACTAAACCCTTGTTCCTGTACACTACTAACAATTCTGTCGTAAATACTATTTTTCTGGTAATATATCCATTTACTATATTTCTGTTGTTTGTAATGATTTACTCAATATTTCTGTTATGCACAACATAACAGTGGCGACGAAGGATTCGAAACTCACACAGGGAGAAAAAACTCAGATTTGTCCTACAACATAACAGTGGCGACGAAGGATTCGAAACTCACACGGGGAGAAAAAACTCAGATTCGTCCCACAACATAACAGAATCCTTTATTGAATCTACGGGCTAGACAGTTCTTGGTCCACTGTCCATGTCTTGTTATTATTTAGTATCATTCAGTTATTGCTTGCCTTGTTTCTATTGAGACTAAGTCTGTACTATCCAGCTCATAAATTGAACTAACAAAACATGGAAACCAGAACAAGGACAATTCAAAACCAATAGATATAATAAAAAGTTCAGTTCAAAATTCCCTGAAGGTTACCTGGAGTAGGCAGCTGAGACATGGTGATAATAACAATAACAACAAAGATGAAGGTATTAGCCTGAATGTAAATTATGTAAATAGCTTCAGAACTAATTTGTTCATATTCACTAAACACCCTATCAGTCCAGCCATATGTAATGTTTAAGGTTCTTAAACATTTATAACATACATCAATATTACTGTTTTGTTACTGCCATTTTTGCCTTTATGTTGAAAATTTAAAACTGAAAAAACTTTGACATTTAATGATCTCATAAGATAGAGAAAAACTGCTTCAAGTTCACTTAATCCAATGACATTAAAATATTTATTTTCTTTCCAAATGTATTTGTAAAATGAAAGGAAAAACATATTAAAGAAATTAAAGAGGGTAATGACCTGATCGAGACATAAGTCACAACTATTAAAGTCAGATTATCTCCCCTGATTGTATAGGCAATGCCAATAAAAATGGACACCATCAGTTGCATTGCTTTTATAGATAATTGCTGTAATGATGAATTGTAAGGAGAAAATCCTGGATAATTCTTTAAATAAATTGGATATTTTCAAACAAATGGATGAGAAAGAAAACTTTCCTTTATGGCTATTTTATGTATACTTAAGTGAACCATTTTTCTATGATTGTATCTGGAAATAAAAGAGAGGAAAAATGTCTGTCAGTAAAACTTCTTTATTCAAATAAGTTTACATTTTTGCAAAAAAATATCCAGTATATGATTTATTTTTGACAGAGAATCTAAATTTTACTGCCACATGACATTTTGTTCATTTCTTTTTCATTTTTTTTTCCACAATTTATTTATGTAAATAATTCACTAAAATGAACCAGAGTCAGGGAAATGCGGCATTTAACTGAAATGGCCAAATTTCAATTTATATATGTTTTCCTTAATTGCAGAGGAATTCAGAGAAGATGATGAAGAAGAAGAGATTGTTTGCCTGTATAAGTGTCTTTTAAAAGTATGCTGCATTTTGTGGTTGATACATCTTCAAATTATATCCAGGAAAACAACGCAATATACAAGAATAACAGGCCTGTGGTTCCAATAAAAAAAAAATTATTGTGCATATCATAAATGCAAAAAAATATTCATAAAATCTACTCTGTTAGCAAGGTTTAGACTAAGCTGACTGCACTCTCTTCAGAGGGTAAAATTCCCGTAAAAGCAATCACCAATGCTTACTTTCTGAAAAGCATCTTCTGATATTTCTTTACACCTCTAGATTTCTCTATGACATTTTCTGTCATCTCTTATTACATTAACCAGATAGTTAAATTTCCGCACCTGTTTAGTTTTCATTTCCTCAATATGTAGCTTGCGAACAATGTTTTTTATCACAACTATTAAAACATTTTATAGAAGATTTTGTCAAATTTAAATTTCTTCAAACAATCTTCTATCATTCAGTTAGTTAAGTACCATATGTGATACATGCTTGGGTGATCATGTCTTGAAAGAGACATCACTGACTGAGCAGAAGATTTTCTTGCAGTATGTTGGCATTACTTTCTGCATTAGACTGGTTACCAACCAAGGCTACAGAACCCAATCTGTCCTGCTATTTAACCTATAGTTGGAGAGAGAAGAGACAGATTAACACCTTTCCTAAGGGTATTTGCATGTAAGTGAATGCAATGAAATTCAACTGAAATTCTCCAATTTCTCGTTCCAAGCCAATATCCACTGCACTATAAAATCTTCAATCAGCTAATTTCAATTAAGTGAGTTTTGTTTAATGGTACATCAATCTCTGTAGGTTATTTAATGCCAAAAAAAGATAGGGTTTTAAGGTACTTCTGTTTAATGTTATAGTGAGAAGGTTGATTTAGTCAGATTTTGATGACAATTTATTGTTTTTGTTCTTTTTTATTTTAGAAAACTGAAAATGTCTCCTTTTTTTTATTCAAAAATGTTTTCCTGAAAATAATTTTTTCCTTCAAAAAAGTGTTATGGTAATAATTGTTTCTTCAAAAAATGTATTGTTGCTAATATTTTTCCTTCAAAAATACATATTTTTCTATAAAAGTCTATTTTTATGCTTTCATAGTGTTTTGACTCCAGTTTGGGGGTTAACTATTTACCCGTAGCTGGAACCCTAACAAGTGCTACCACTTCAGGTCAGGGTGGACCTGGGAACAACAGCAATTAAGAGGTGGTTCTATGCTCCTCAAAACCTCCCAATCAGAGGCCTTGCTGCCGAATGCAGTTTACCGTCATGCCCAGGACTGCAAATATTAAATCATAACTAAAGAAAATAAGGGTAAAAAATAATAAAAAAATGTGAACAATTGGAGATTTTCTATATTCAGTTAGCAAATGCAAAAATCTTATTTATTTTGTGAATATTTGAAATTTTATCTACAATTCAGGCCCCATATTTTAATGTTTCCAGAATTATAGCTAAAGCTTTTGTTACATCATTCCCAGTATAGAACAAAATTATTCACAGATATGCGAGCTAACCATGTACTGATATCCAGAGATTTGAATCCCAAGTGGCACCTCTCTAATGCACTAAAAGCCAGCAAGGATGTAAGCAATCCCAGGTCACAATTCAGGGAATATCTTGACAAACCACCACATGACCTTCTTCTTCTTCTATGTGCCTTGTCCTTTCAGGATGTAGACGATCATGGCCTTCCACGTATCTCTATCCATGGTGGCTCTTAGCATGCTTTCTCCTGTAACATCTTGCAGCCACTGTTCTGTCATCCACCTGCTCAGGCCCTTTAAATATGATATCCGCTGCTTTCCTCTGCCTCTCTTTTCCCTCTATCTGGCTTGTTAGTATCAGGTTCTCCAAGCCCTCCTTTCTCATTGCATGTCCCAGGAATTTCAGTTGTCTCTTCCTGATGCTCAATATTAATTTCCTTTTCGTTTCCATTCTTTCAAACACCTCGTCATTGCTCACATGCTTGGTCAACGATATCCACAGTATCCTTCTGTAGAACCACATTTCAGCTGTTTCAAGTTTTTCCCTTCAGAAATCCAATAAATATTTGAATACTGATTTTCAAAGTGTGTTTATATGTATTTATGTACACACACACACATTAAATCAGGATGCTGAGAAGTTCTATGATAACCGACTTTCTAAAATAAAAAATCCAAACAATACTGGTTTTGCAAGTGTGTTGTGTCTTACCCATCCACACATAAACATTAGAGCTTTTCAGCACCACTTTCAATTTGGAGCAGATGGAGTGCGGGTGATGCATCTGAATAGATTTTTTAAACATTTTGATGGAAAAAAAAACAAAATTAAACAAAAGCCAATATTTGTACACCTGATCCAGGCTAAGAAATGTGTATATATATATATATATATATATATATATATATATATATAGAGAGAGAGAGAGAGAGAGAGAGAGAGAGAGAGAGAGAGAGACACACAGTGCGAGAGAAAGAGAGAAAGATTCACGTTCATTTATTGCTATAGGCATTAAATGAGTTGATCTAAAGAAAGGTTCTTTTCCTCTGGTAGCTAGCTGCCATAAACCAAAGAGAAATAGCTGATTGAATGATTGTTTTTGTTTCCTTTTTATCCAAATCTGAAGCAAAGAGAAAACAATGATACAAAATTGTGATAATATTTGGTCCCAACAGAAGAGCATTTTGTGCTGACAGATATGTCATTCATAAAAACAGTGTCTCTCTCTCTCTCTCTCTATATATATATATATATATATATATATATATGTGTGTGTGTGTGTGTGTGTGTGTGTGCATGAATAACTGAAAAAGGAAAACTAATTCATATTGTTTTTTAAAATATTTATTTTAGTTATATCTGAAATTTTATAAATATATTGTGTCTGCATATATATCTAAACTTATTTATAAATGGAACTTTGTCTGTGTGTGTGTGTGTGTGTGTTCATTACTTATAGACTCTGAAACGGCTGAACAGTTTAATTACTAAGTATACATGGCATTTAAGAACAAATTTGGAACTGTCAGTGTACACAATGGATTAAAGGAAAGATATTATTTTCCCTATGGCAATACAAGACTGCATGCAGGAAGAATAACACAGGAAGTGAAACTGGGACTTAGTTGTTCTGTTTTATTCCCCTCACCATATTTACTTTATAACTTTATATATATATATATATATATATATATATATATATATATATAATCTAAACTTATTTATAAATGGAACTTTGCATGTGTGTGTGTGTGTGTGTGTGTGTGTGTGTGTGTGTGTGTGTGTCCGTTACCTATAGACTCTGAAACGGCTGAACTGATTTTCTTGAAAATTTACACATGTGTACTATAAGCGTCTGCGAGTGTTCTTAGCTCAGTTTTGTGTCAAGGTACCCTTGATAAATATCGAAAATCTATAATAAAAAAAATCAGGTTATAGAAGGAGTGGTCCAATTTTAATCAAATTTGATACACTCACAGACAAAAACATAAGAAACGATATTCAGAAGTTTCCAGGTTGCAGTTCTTACAATAGTGCAGAAAATCGATAATATATATATATATATATATATATATATATATATATATATATATATAAAAGGCAAAATGTCTGTGTGTGTGTCTGTTTGTCTGTATGTCCTTTATACAAATCCACAATTTTTATCCGATTCTTACCAATCTTCACACAAATATTCTTTAGGCTGAGCCTGAACTCCAGGACCATGGATTAGTTTTAAAGCTTTCATTACACCCAAGCAACACCGGGCTATACTGCTAGTATATATATATATATATATACTAACAAAATAACAAGATCGCCAAGACCGACCGTGGTTTCGCACAACGGCCCTGACGAGCCGTTGTGCGAAACCGCGGTCGGTCTTGGCGATCTTGCTATTTTGTTAGTGTGTTTGCTATGCGTTACTGCCTTTTAGTTAAATACTTTTCGGTTGTGTGTATCGAGCACTTTTCTTTTCTGGTTGTTTGTTCCGTTGAGGGTTTTTTTTCTTTTTACTGGGAGGAACCGTATGTATTGTCGGTCCCAAGCAGTTTTCTTTTTTTTCCCCCTCTTTGCCCAAAGCTTTATAGCCGAGGGCAATAACGGATTTAGATTCTGCTGGTCATTCATAGTCTTAGAAATTCCCTTCTATAAAATTTTGAGATTAGAATACACGCAGTCGGTTTAATAATCATAGTTATTATTATTGTTATTATTATTATTATTATTATTATATATATATATATATATATATATATATATATATATATATATATATAAAATATAAATATATATATATATATATATATATATATATATATATATATATATATATATATAAAATATAAATATATATATATATATATATATATATATATATATATATATATATAAAATATAAATATATATATATATATATATATATATATTTGTGTGAAGATTGATAAAATATAAATATATATATATATATATATATATATATATATATATATATATATATATATATATATATATATAAAATATAAATATATATATATATATATATATATATATATATATATATATATATATATATATATAAAATATAAATATATATATATATATATATATATATATATATATATATATATATAAATTGATAAAATATAAATATATATATATATATATATATATATATATATATATATATATATATATATATATATAAATATAAAATATAAATATATATATATATATATATATATATATATATATATATATATAAATATAAAATATAAATATATATATATATATATATATATATATATATATATATATATATATATATATATAAAATATAAATATATATATATATATATATATATATATATATATATATTTGTGTGAAGATTGATAAAATATAAATATATATATATATATATATATATATATATATATATATATATATAAAATATAAATATATATATATATATATATATATATATATATATATATATATATATATATATATATATAAAATATAAATATATATATATATATATATATATATATATATATATATATATATATATATATATATATAAAATATATATATATATATATATATATATATATATATATATATATATATATATATATATAAATATAAAATATAAATATATATATATATATATATATATATATATATATATATATAAATATAAAATATAAATATATATATATATATATATATATATATATATATATATATATATATATATATAAAATATAAATATATATATATATATATATATATATATATATATATATATATATATATAAAATATAAATATATATATATATATATATATATATATATATATATATATATATAAATATAAAATATAAATATATATATATATATATATATATATATATATATATATATATATATATATATTGATAAAATATAAATATATATATATATATATATATATATATATATATATATATATATTTGTGTGAAGATTGATAAAATATAAATATATATATATATATATATATATATATATTTGTGTGAAGATTGATAAAATATAAATATATATATATATATATATATATTATATATATATATATATATATATATATATATATATATATATATATATATATATATATATATATATATATAAAATATATATATATATATATATATATATATATATATATATATATATATATATATATATATATATAAAATATAAATATATATATATATATATATATATATATATATATATATATATATAAATATAAAATATAAATATATATATATATATATATATATATATATATATATATATATATATATATATATATAAAATATAAATATATATATATATATATATATATATATATATATATATATATATATATATATAAATATATAAAATATAAATATATATATATATATATATATATATATATATATATATATATATATATATATATATATATATATATATATATATATATATATATATATATATATATATATATATATATATATATATATATATATATATATATATATATATATATATATATATATATATATATATAAACCCTTGTGCGAATTAATTAATTAAAACAACTGTTTTAGTTTCCTTTCTTTTACCTATTTTAGAGTTACTGACAGGGTGTAATCAATTTCTATTTTTCTTCAGAATAATTAATTTGCAATGATGTGCAGTAGTATGAATCTATTTTCAGGTGGTATGATGAAATTTGTTTTGTCTTGAAAAATACTGCATAATCTATGATTGTATCATATTTTTATCACGCCCAGAAAACTATTGTCTCAACTGTTGATTAGTTGTCCTACAGTCATTGTCTGCAGTGGATGTAACTCCAAGGAAGCATACAAAAATTGTAACACTGCACAAACACACTGGCAAGCCTTACAGAGAGATCGTGGATATTTTTGGTGTCAGTCTTTCAACTGTCATCTCGTCTTCAAAGCAAAGAAGCAAACTGGCTCTATCAGTCCAGGAAAATGCAGTTGAAAAAAAAATGCAGTTGGAAGAGAAAAACAACACCAAGAGGCAGCAAATATGTGATCAGGAAAAGTGTGGAAGGCTTTAATTATTTTGTTTCAATTAATTTGCACAATAGTGTGAGTTTGTATATATATATATATATATATATATATATATATATAGTCATCTGGAGACAGATCTGTTTCACTGTATCACAGCTCATCAGTACAGTTAGACATCTGATTGTTTTTTACCTCGGATTGAAACTCAACCGAACTGGCATCAGTTGGCAATTCTACCTCTGGGCTATGGGCGCTTGGTAGAAGGAGGCAGACTTTCAGCGCATGATGTATCATACACCAATAGCTAGAGTGCTCTAATTCATTACTAAATGAGCGATGCGTAGAGGCTAGTGTAGCTACTGTTTTTTCAAAGTCTACCATTCTTCCAGAGTGCTCAATATCCTGAACCCTGCACATCTTCTTACCTTTCTTTGAAGCACTAAATTTCTTCATAGTACATTCACCATAAGCCTATGAGCTTTTCTTTTAATATAGTTAACATTTCACCAGCATTTTATCAATCTTCACACAAAACTTTGTAATTCCACTGCAGAATCCTTTCACTCATTTTTTTTTTCCAACAGTATAACATGAACATTTACACCAACTTTTGAGAAAGTTTGTAACTGTTACAACATCTAAACTTATTCATAAATGGAACTTTGTCTGTGTGTCCGTTACCTATAGACTCCGAAATGGCTGAACCAATTTTCTTGAAAATTTACACAGTTGTACTATAAGCGTCTGCGGGTGTTCTTAGCTTGGTTTTGTGTCGAGGTACCCCCCGATAAATATCGAAAATCGATAATCGAAAAAATCCGGTTATAGAAGGAGTGGTCTGATTTTAATCAAATTTGATACACTTATAGACAAAGACATAAGAAACAATATTCAGAAGTTTCAAGGTTGCAGTTCTTACAATAATGCAGAAAATCAATAATATATATATATTTATGTAAAAGGCAAGATGTTTGTGTGTGTGTGTGTCTGTTTATCTGTCTGTATGTTGTTTATACAAATCCACAATTTTTATCCGATTCTCACCAAACTTCACACAATTATTCTTTAGGCTGAGTCTGAGCTCCAGAACCATGGATTAGTTTTCAAGCTTTCGTTACACCTGAGCAATGCCAGGCTATACTGCTAGTATCCTAATATGTACATACTACATTTTATTACACCTCTTGTATATATATGCATCACAACACATAACTGAAATTGTACGTGACTACACAGTGTTGTTTCTGCCTTTTATTTTTTTAAAGATACAACTGACAGAAATTAAAATTCAAAATATGATATTACAAAATGCTTCATGATAAGAATATTATTCTAATCTAAAATTTAACATTAACATCTATCAAAATATGATGTTAACACAAGAAAATACCTTTAAATTCTGAAAAAAACCAAATTGGTTAAAAATACTTGGAGAAATAATAACAAGCCAATTTACAGGCTCATATATATGTTCATATATATATGACCCAGTAAATGTACCACATTTCACTGCCTGATGATGAACACAGAAACTTGTTAGCTTTTGAGTTGCAGTATTCTATTATTATAACAATAACATTAACTATATATCTACAAATGCTCTGTTTCTGTATTGAGCACTTTTTATAAAAAGTAAATATTAAACTGTAGAATATATATCCATTAGCTTAAACCACTTTGTTATTATTACTTAGCAAAATTCTATTTTCATTTAGAATTATTCACTTGGCAATAAATACTAAAAATATTATTATTTTAAGTTGCAGTATGCTATTATTATAACATTAACTATATATCTATAAATGATCTACTTCTGTACTGAGCACTTTTTATAAAAAGTAAATATTATACTGTGGAATATATATCCATTAGCTTAAACCACTTATATATAGCTGGGGTGGCCTAATAATCCACTTGGCAATAAATACTAAAAATATTATTAGGCCACCCCAGTTCATTTAAAAAAAAATGATGTATTTCATACTATTTTGAATATTTATTGCCAACTGAATAATTTTAAATGAAAATAGAATGATTCTTTTGTTATTATTACTTCACAAAATTTTACAAGGCAGCCAGGAAGCCTTTGCTTCGGCCAGCCAATATGATAAAAAGACTAGTATGGGGAAGAGAGCACAAAAACTGGACAGCAGAACAGTTCATTTGATGCACATGTTATTGTGCAGTATTAACAAAAGAACCATTCTATTTTCATTTAGAATTATCCACTTGGCAATAAATATGAAAAATATTATGAAATACATAATTTTTTTTTAAAAACTGGGGTGGCCTAATAATTATGGCCGGTAGTGTATATTTGAAGACAAAGAAAAAATTAAGATTTTAAATGTGGTGTCAAAGAAATCAAACACCTACTCTAATTGAATATAAATTTACTTTATGGAGATGGTAAAAGTGGGTACAATTTCATTTGTTATCTTAAACAATCTGTTAAAATAGGTGTCAGTTCTGAGAAGACAAAAAGAATTAAATAAAAAACATTTTCAAAAGAAGTATATCAATTGTTTTCAATCAAATATGCAAAAAAATTAGCTGTGGACACAAGCAAACAAATATATACGTGGCAGTTTACATGCATGGTTCATGGTGTTAGACACTCTTCAAACATTGTTAGTCTATGTCCTATAGATCATATTATGGGTTACATTGTTAGTCTATGTCATATTGGTAAATATTATGAAGCCAGATAGCTCAAGAGAGATTATTCTTTATGACGTTTTTGGAAAAAATGTGTCATGTCTTGTAAGGCATTGAATATATCTGGTCAAATAATGGGACTAGAAGATTGTACTGTTCTAATCTTCTTGTGGTGGTTATGGTCTACATGCTTGCCTTGAAAATCAGTATTTAAAGTTTGTGTTTTTATCTTGGCTACGATACTGACCACCGATTCTGTTAGAATATCTGGCACTAACTCAACCAAAAAACAAAAAAGCAGGAAGTACAAAGATGCATTTAATATGCTGTCAAGGGAATTTAAGAAATCCAACAAAACTGTGTAAAATTCAATTTTAATTTGAGATTAATATGCTGTCAAAACAAACAAAAAAATGAAATCCAAGAATAGTTTAGTTTGATTTGGTTTGTTTAACAGCATCTGCCTAGTGATTCTTATAGGTCATTAAATTTTCTTCTACGCTTTGATAAATTCTTTTTCAAAAATGTATTGCTGTGAATTTTTCTTTTCCTTTTCCAAAAATTTATTGTTGTTATTTTTTCTATTATTATGAAAATGTATTTTCATAGTTTCATATTGTTTTGACCTCATTTTGTTGTGGGGTTCACTATTGCTCATAGCTGGAACCTTAACCGAGCTGGGTCAGGGTGGACCTGGAAACAACAATATTTAAGAGGTGGTTCCACACTCCTCAAAACCTCCCAATCAGAAGCCTTGCTGCCAGATGTTGTTTATCATCATACCCAAAATGAAAATCTAAGAATAATGAACATTTCACATAATTGTTTGGTAAAGTAACGTGGTTGATACTGACTTGGCAGACCGGCTGCAGCCGCTCTCTCACCGGCATGATGTGGCTTCCCTGTGCCTCTTCTACAAGTACTTTCATGGCTTCTGCTCCGATGAGCTTAGATCACTGGTGCTGCCTAAGCAGGAATTTACACGAGATACTAGATTAGCAACTAGGTCCCACCCTTTTACAGTTAAACAAATAAGATGTAACCATAAATTCTACTCCAACAGCTTCTTTTCTCGTGCTTCCCGCCTGTGGAACTCCCTTCCACAAGTCTGCTTTCCCGACAGTTACAATCTCCAGGTGTTTAAATGTAGGGTCAATAGACACCTCCTATTACACTAACTCCCAACTATTCTCAGAACACTCTCATCTACCCAACTCTCATTCTCAGTATCCTTACCCGCCTATCACCCACCCTCTGATATTTTCCTATATTTAATCAGCCTTTCTCCACTCTATGTAGCCCCCTGCGCAGTAGTGGCAATGACATGCCTTGCTCGGGGTGAAACGCTTATAAAAAAAAAAAAAAAAAAAAATATCAGTCCTTCTATATTACAGTGAAGGAAGCAATCGAGAAATGGTTTTACAGAAGGATGTTTAGAATAGCATGGACAGAGCATGTAAGCAATAAGAAAGTTTTAAGGTAAATGGAAACAAAAAGGACCCAAATTTAAAATCAGGAAAAAACAGTTGAAATTTATAGGACACTTAATGTGGAACTTGATGTGCGTTGTGGCGCAGTGGATATCGGCTCGGAATGAGAAGTCGGGGGGCCGAGTTCGAATTCCAGTTGAATTCCTTGCATTCACTTACGTGCAAAAACCCTTGGGAAAGGTATTAATCTGTCTATTCCTTCCAGTTATGGGTTAAATAACAGGACAGATTGGGTATTATTGCCTTGGTCGGCAACCAGTCTACCGCAGAAAGCAATGGCAACCTACTGCGGGATAATCTTCTGCTCAGTCAGTTATGTCTCTTTCAAGACATGATCGCCCAAGCGTGTATTACGTATGGCACTTAACTGACTGAATGTGGAAAGAGGGCTTGAAGAATTTGACATTCACAGGACATAGTGAAGGCAAGAGCAACAGAAGGAAACTGAGAATAACCTATTTAACAAGCTAGTGTAAATAGATGGTAGCACAGGGAGTGGGAGGGATAGTGAAATGAGAATCCCTACTAAGATCTACAAAGGATAGAAAGCTGTGGAAGGCCATGATCTCCTACCTCACAAGACTGTGTAATTGGATGGCAGAACAGAAAATGGGAGGGATAGTAAAAAAAACAAACCTTACTAAAAGCTAAAAAAAAAAAGGAATGTGTAGAGAGTCATGGTCACCAACTAACAAACTTGTTTAAGTGAATGGCAGAACAGAGAAGGTGAGAAATAAACCTTACTAAGAACTACAAAAGACAGGAAAGTCACGATTGGCCATATCTTGAAGGGACATGACAAGAAGAAAATGGAAAAGGATATGCTCATTTTGTCATACATGGGGTAAAATTGGTTATTTTGCTGGGCGAACAGATATATTTGGATGCGGGTGAAAGGCAGACTGTATATTTCTTTAGCATTTCTAATGACAGTAAGATTTTCAGAATTTTCAGATTTTCAGAATCAAATCTCTTAATAAACCCAGGATGATGAACGGTCATTACTTTCTTAAAAGTTCTAAATAATTATTCTTACAATTCTTAGTTCAAATCGAAAGTTTTTAAATTTTATCAGCTTTTTTTCAGATTAAAGTCAAAATCCTCTTATCATCATATATAAAAGTCCTTGGCTATATGTATCACTTTCCCTCCATCAAAGATGTGTGTATTTTAAATTTCAAGTGCATTTTTAATTTTGCATTGTTTTTGTAGGCCTCCAGGAATTTTTTGTTAATTTATTGCTAGTGAATAAATCTTAGAAAAAATTAACCTGCTGCACACATTTGTGTTTTAAATTTGTCTCAATAGACAAGGTTTTATTTACATCACCCTTGAAACAATAACTAAATTAACCACATTTTTTATTTGTTAATCAAGAATTGTTTGCCTAAAAATGTTTACCAAAGTTATTTAATTTTGTTTGAATATTTGTCATTTACAATTAATTATCTATTTTCTGACTCAAATATTTTTGTGTTTTACTCTCAGAATATTTTTTATTAAATCAACATGGCTTTTATATCAAATTCTGATTGCCTAAAAATAAGCTTTCTAAATGTACTTTCATATTTCTCTGAACATATTAATAAAAAACAATACACTGTTAGATAATTTCACAAGAATGTGCATAAATGAATTACTGTTTTGTAGCCTTGGATATTAGAAAAAAACAAATTTCTAATTTAATAAAGTGCTTTAAGTCGGCATGTGAAAATGTTAGAAAAATAAGCCCTGTTTAGTTTTTTTTTTTTTTTTACTTTTGTGACAAAGTAAAGAGAAAAAAATAAATTTTGTTTTTAATTATTGCTTGCTATTTGTAATAATGTCTTCTCAGGGTGTATGGGGGGGGGGTTACATTTTCAAATTTGGTTACCAGCAAAGGGTTAATAAAACTTGCTGTATTCACTATACAGCTGAAGGCCCACAAAAATAAACATAAAACACATACTTGAAATTCAATGTGTATACATCATTGATGGAAAGAGTTAGATACATATGCCTTGTCAAACCCTCTATTTCCACCAAGAAAAAATCCATTGTAAACAAAAATAGATGCATATATCTGAATAAAAATGACTAAATTCATACATGCAGAGATAATTACATATTTACTTCATATAATATAACCAAAATAATCAGGTGCATGTGCGCACACACTATAATTTATATAAAACTTCCTGGTATATGGGACTTGCAGGAGGATGTATATTTTCCTAACAAGATTTTTTGATTATTCGGGCCGGTGGATATATATAAAATGTACTGTTTGATTATAGAAAAATAGACTATCCATTCAAATATGATTATCCATTAAAAATAATGTTCAAACAAATAAGTTTAAATAAATATATCGATTAATAAGATTTCATAACTTTCTGTAAGATTTTATGATATATTTTTAAAGAGCTAATAAATATTATTTTTGAATCCAACATATTTGAATTAATTTAAACATTATTTTAAGTGGATGCCCATATTTGAGTAGAGTAGATACTATTTATTTTAAACAGTAGATATTTGTCTTTCTGCATGCTTGAAAAAACTTAATAAAGACTGTGAACTCTGACAGGATTTGAACCCTCATCCTCCTTTACAAGAGAAACCACTGTGTATGTTGAATTAGAAAATAAAATTTATTAAACCTTTAGAAATTCTTTGTTTATGTTTCAAATATGGAACTGGGTAGTAACGTGTTTTTGGAAAAATCTGAAAGCGTCAGTATGCTTTAAAGGGAAAATAGAGGCATGTTCGAACACTGCCAGAAGGCACAATTTCTGGATTAAGTTTTGTTAAGTATGCAGACTGGCATACGAAATATATGGTGTTTAAAAACATCTCCTAATCAAATATGGCTATCCACTAAAAATCATGTTCGAAGTAATAGAACCATCTATCTATCTATCTATATATATATATATAATTTTATGTACACAGACACACATATATATATATATATATATATATATATATAGGTATGGAAGTAAATAGATATACATATGTATATAGACACAGGTACACACTGACATATAATTATTTATCTGGTGTTGAAAAAACAGTGCTTAATGTAATATAACAGAGGTATTATATATATATATATTTTGATAACTAGCATGTGTATACATTGCTTCTATACAACATGTTAAAATTTCCCTTCTCTGATTTCATGCGCCTATGGCTTAGGGAGTAGCGACTCCGACTGACACCAAATCAGTTGAGTTTTGATCTCGGCCAGAAGCAAGTGGATGTGTCTGGCCACACTGATGAGCTGTGATACAGCAAAACAGGCTTGTATGAGGAGGACTAATATATATATATATATATATATATATATATATATATATATATATATATATATATATATTGTTACAAAAAGTTCCAGAGATTTACAAAATAAATCAACAATTTACATATATAATCTATTTGTTTCTACATTATTTTTAATAGCTATTCGTATTTGAAACAGAGGCTCTACTTAAATATGAGTATCTATTAAAAACAATGTTCAAACAAATAAATATGTATAAATGCTAACATAAAATTCTTTAAAGGTAATTTTATTTCTTCATCAAAAACATAGTTTTGAAAACTTATCTTATTGTTTGTTTTATGTTGCTCACCAGTTTATAAAATAACACAAGTGAAGAAGAAATATATATATATATATATATATTGTAAGCACCTGAGCAACATAAAATAAACAATTATTAACAATAGTTTTCAAAACTATGTCATTGAAGAAAAAATAATATTAGCTTTAAGGAATTTTAAAAAGAACACATTATCCTGAAATAAGCAAAAATAAAAACAGGAATCCTATCACAAACAGATGTACCCAAACTCTAAGCAAGATAAAAATCCATGAAAATATAATTTCCTGTTACATATTACTTAATGATTGCAATTATTACCTTAGCTTTATCATTTGTTATAAAAAATAAAAAAGTTAAATCTTAATCATTGTTAATAACACCTGACCTCAAAAATAAGCGAAATATAAAAAAAAAGTTTTTCATGAATTTTTATGCCCTTCAGGAGATTGTATCTTCCACATTATTATACAAAAGAACAACATTAAATTCTTACATTGGTCACACAACCACTACATTCTCTCATAGGTTAACTTGCTACTTAACAAAACTTGAATTACATATAAATGAACATAATGAACAGCCAAAACAAAACTATTAATATAAAACCAATATTAGTGGATAATATTAAAATACTATGATTGCAGAAAAATTGAAAATGTTAGAAGCTAGTAACTCTAATAAAAAATGAATGAAAAATAATATCTTTCACGAAAATGAGTGAGGATTTTAAAATTTAATAGTATCTTCATCTGAAGATGCTGTCGACATTTGTGACATGGAACAAACTAATTTAAAAATGAGGAAAGTGGTCTGATTTTAATCAAATTTGATACACTCATAGACAAAGACACAAGAAACGATATTCAAAAGTTTCAAGGTTGCAGTTCTTACAATAGTGCAGAAAATCGATAATATATATATATATTAATTGGAGTAGATAGACTAAACTATCGCCTTCAAACTCCACCCATATCTATTGAACAGGTGAAGAGGCTCATCCCTTGTTCCCTGGTTAGGATGTGGTTCCGGTTTTCTCTTCTCCAATCTTGTCAATCTTACGTAGCCCCCTGCACATCAGTGGCATTACCGCCTTACTCGGGGTGATATGATTAAAAATATATATATATATATATATATATATATATATATATAAAAGGTAAGATGTTTGTGTGTGTGTCTGTTTATCTGCCTGTATATCAGTATTTTTTTCAGCCCTTTTATTTTACTTTTTGCTTCGGGTTTGGCTCTAAGTAGGTATAATTGTACTTCTTAGTCTCAACCATGATACCATTTACTCAGAGGACTTATTTAACCTTCAAAATTCAGTTAACGATGAAAAAAACTTATTTGATATCGATATCAGGAAATCAAAACTTGACTTACATCAATTCATTTTTCTTTCAGTCCATGGTTTCACTTTAACTGGAAACAACTATTGCTTTTTAGTCTTTCCTGCCAATGTCCAAAGTGTCTGAGTTCCAGGAACCATGGATTAGTTTTAAAGCTTTCATTACACCCAAGCAACGCCGAGTTATACTGCTAGTACTCTATATTATAATAAAGACTTATATATATATATATATAAAAGTCTTTATTATAATATAGTTTTATATTATAATAAAGTCTATATATCTACTACTCTGTATTATAGTATTATATTATAATAAAGACTCTATATATCTAGGACTCTATATTATAATAAAGACTTTTATATATATATATATATATATATATATATATATATATATCCTTCATGGCACATAGAGAGAGACAAAGTGAGGTAGCATCAACTCAATTCCTTCTCTTTACTAACAGTTACGATTTCTCCCTATGCATGTTTGCTCTTTTACAGTGCCTTATTTTATTTTTTGCAATAATTATGCCATTGAATAGTGAAATATATATATATATATATATATATATATATATATATATATATCCTCTCTATTATTATAAAGACCATTATGAGGTGAGTATGGATTGAAATCTGACAAGATGAATAGAATAAGTTCTAGTGTAGGGAGCTGGCTAATGTTTTCTGGATTTGGCCTTGTGTCTTACTTAAAGGGAAGTCCCTACAGCTTACAGGATTTATGCAGAATTATCATCAAAAGGTTGGTAGTCAGTTAAAATGTGTGGATTAATGTAGAAGAGTGAAAAAATAAAATATACATTTTTCATGTTAAAATAAAAATTTATTAAAAGGAGCAAAAACATAAGTTGTAGAAGTTAATGTTCAATTAAAAACATTATTAAGAGGTTAAGAGGAGAGTTTGTACAAAATGTTCTAGTAGTAATTGTTGAAATAGATAAGGAGAAAGATAAAGAGGACAATGTCTTGAAGTTTGAAGTTACATTTTAGATGTGTGTCTCTCTTTCAATGCTCCCATCTTTCTGACTCTTGACTGACTCAAAGGTCATTTATATAGTCTTTTTGAATTTAGCACTGGATTACAAGTCCTCAAGTAGTGCAAGTAGTTCTTATTGATCAAAAATCATTTTAACACCTACTTGTGAAATCTGAGTTTGACTTTTTCTTTAAGCACTTGGTCAATCCTTTTTGTACTTGTGAAAACCCAGGATTTCACACCTCGTTGTGAATTTTTGTAAAAGTGAAGAAGAAGGTTGGTTTTATTTAATTTCTTATAGCTACAAAGTAAAGAACAAGTTGACACTTTTTTCCTACCTGTTCTTTACTTATGCTATTTATAAATATATATTTGAGAGGATTATATATATATAATCCTATAAAGTAATTTGCCACCAATTTTTTTTTTTTTACAGCAGAAGTACACTCATAAATATATATTTATACAAGTAATTCTGAGTCTTCATCCATTATACCATCTGCATATCAAAGTAATACAGAAGATTAGTATTCCCAAACAAACACCCACCCATAAAGGTACTGACCAGGCTTAATGTTGCTTAACTTTGGTGATCAAATAAGAACTGGTGATGAACCATGATGTGGCTATAGTCCTCAGATATTATACAAATATTACTGACAGAATATATATGTATGTGTGTGTATGTGCATAATATAAATGAATTTCTCATATTCTCAAGAAACACATCTTCTAAATAATTTGACTGTTGTGTTACATTGAAAATCAGAGACAAAGGGATTATCAGTGGTCATGAACTCATGCAAGTATTACTGAAAGAGTAGACATTAGAATATTTTTTATTTTCTTAGATAAATTAATAAAATGAGTTTACAATTATTTTTAACTTGTTTTGAAACAATAATACCAAAGGGTAAAAGTCGTTTCCTTATAAGGAAATACTCAGCATACAATGATCGAATAGATAGCATTGTTGTTGGTTGAAATTTATAAAAACTTTCTCTTTATACAGTTTCTTTTAATGGAAAACAGATTTCTCAGGTTTACTGTTATAACTCTTTCTACGCATTGTGGTGCAGTGGATATTGACTCAGAACGGAGAGCCGAGTTCAAATTCCAGCTGAATTTATTGCATTCACTTACGCGCAAATGCCCTTGGGAAAGGTATTAATCCGTCTCTTCCTTCCATTTATGGGTTAAATAGCAGGACAGATTGGGTTCTCTAGCCTTGGCTAGCAACCAATCTACTGCAGAAAGCAATGGCAACCTACTGTGGGATAATCTTCTGCCCAGTCAGTAATGTTTCTTTCGAGACATGATCACCCAAGCATATTTCAGGTATGGCACTTAACTAACTGACTGACTATTGATGGGAATTTCCTTCTTAGATCTTAAGAAAATGTGAAAAATCAGCATCTTGATTAGATTATTATTTTCTCTTCTTGTTATACATGTTAACCATTTTAGTTGTTGATGCTGCTGGAATTCTTCAAAGGATGTGGTTTTTGCAGTTTGGTAAAGTTTTTTTGTGATTCCGTAGCAGAAGTCTATTGAGCAATGATGCACAACCACTATGCTCTGGCACACTAGTGTGCAGTGAAATATTGTCATGGCATACATGTGTATGTGTGGAAGTAGTAATGATACAGAATTAGTATTTGAATAAGTATTCAATTTTGTTCAAATAATTCTTTTGAACATTCTTTGATTATATTATTCTAAATACATTATTTTAATATTCATTTTTAAAAAGGGTTGTTTTTTTTTCTAATCTAACATTTTAAAACTTTCCCTTATTTGAGTAAATGAATATTAACCTTTTTTTTATGTAATTGTATTTCAAATTTTTATTTTATTTCATCACATTGAAATGAAAATTTTATTAAGTGTGTCATGATATTTTCATTTGATCCTAGGGGCACTGCTGCTTAAAATGGTTGAGAACTCTGCTATAGAGTCTGATGAAGGACTGTCTTCTTTAAGACTGAGAAGATTCATGCCCTTGGAATCATTTTCGATAAATCATCTGAGGACATGGTTGTATATAATGCGTGGAATCAAAATAAAAATCTAGATCTGACAAGGTTATTTAAGAACATAACTTGAGTTTTCAGATTAATGAAGAAAGAAAGCTTGGAAAATTTGATACTCACAGGACAGATTGATGGTAAGAGAGCCAGAAATAAATAATGCACAATGAATGGATGGTGAGACAGGGTTTGAGAGAGACAGCAAAAAGACTAAAATTATTAAAAGCTACAAAGGACAGGAAATTGTGAAGAGCCATGATTGCCAACATTGTAAAGGGACACAATACATATAAGAATATGAAACATCATATGGTGGTGGACAAAAATTCTCCTGGCACAATCTATCCTGTAGTCAATTTCCTTATCTTCGATATGAAATTTAGTGATGGTAAATGTAGAATGACATTCAAATAAAACATTTATTTTCAAATTAAATATCAGGCAGTTAGATATTTTTAAAAGTTTATAAGAGTAGGAATAAAATAAAATAATAACAAAATAAATATGCCTCACAATATACTATAGGTATTGAATATAGTGTTGTGGTTAACAAACTTAACTTTTAACTTTTAACCATTTTTTTTTACTGAGTCTATATCTCACCAGCTGTTCTACTTATTTTTTTTTTTTTAACTTGTGCCAAATTATACAAAGCTTAGTAAGTTAATGTGGCTGATCCTCAATTCTGCAATAAGTTTGATTCTCAATGGGTGCCCAAATTCTAAATAAATCATAGATCAAAGTATATCGCAGTGAAACTAGTTTGACAAATAATTAATATTGCTCCACACAGAATGTATGGCCTTGTACCAGGCAAAGTCAAGCTTTGTAAATGCTGGTAATGCTATAAATGTGAAAAAAATCTAAGTTTCTATTGGAGTGACTGATTAAATTTGAGCAGAAGAGGTTTTTCAGTCTGAGAGTAAAGGAAGTGGGACAAGAAGACCAATACTGACTTGTCAAACCTGATCCCCTACCCATAGACAAAAAATAAATAAATAAATAAAATAAAATAGACAGACAACAAAGATACTTACATAAAAAAGAGGCCAAAACAATATAGTGATTGGAAAAAAGAACTAAAGAGATTAATAATAAAGACCCTTAAAACAGGCTCTGTTTTTTATGATATCAATGCCTCACAACAAAGGACATTTGTAATGATGAGTACAGAACCCAATAGTTAAGTAAGGGGGAGGCTACAGATGAGGGTAGGTTAGGTAGGTAAGACTTTGGTAAGGATTCAGAGGGGTGGTGTTGAGAGTTCTCTGATACGCCTGACCCCCTCCACTCCCGAAAAAAAATAGACGCAACTGGGGGTGAGCGTAAGCAGTAGCTGGATTTCTTAAAAGGAAGTCTCTCTCTCTCTCTCTCTCTCTCTCTCTCTCTCTCTCTCTCTCTCACTCTCTCTCTTTATGCTTATTTCTTTTTATCTTTGGTTGCAGACTCAGCTACCATTTCCCTGGCTGCCATGTCGGGGTATTGGTCAAACAGGGGCTGTAAATATGGGTCGGAGAATAAAAGCGAAAGAAAGACTAAAGTGAGTGATGGGGGGGGGGGGAGAACCCAGGAGAAAAAGGGAAGACACAGGATCAGGTCGGGTTATATAAAGAGAAGTAAGTGAAGGAAATAATCTATAGATCCCTTGCACCAGCTGGTTGCAAGACAGACCTTGGAAAACATGCAATAAGAATTCTACCGTATCATTACTACTACTACTACTACTACTACTTTAATGTCTCTTCCTGATTTGATTGGTTAGGTTCCATGCAACACAAGCTGGTAAAGCGTACTCCTTTTTCAACAAAGGCCTCTCTACTATTATGACTAGTTTAGTGCTTATCAATTATCTACAATGAAAATAACCTTCAAGCATGGGAAAATATCTTTGGTAGCACGCAGTCATCAATCTTCTACCTTCAAAATCTACGATGCTCATACAATTTAATTTTTATTCTGGTAATGAATGGCAAAAAGAAAACTTGTTTTACACCATGTTTCGTTTTTAGTGTAGTCGAGAGATTTTTTTGAATAATGCCACCAAATTAAAATAAATTAGAATACATTGTAAAAACAAGTTGTTCTCTTGTCATAGCTTCTTTTATTATTACTTTTTGGCAAATGTATTCGTTTATTATATCTTATGTCATTCTTATTAAAATAAAAGTAAAAATGTTCAATACTTATTGAAGGTCAACTCGGAGTATCGTAATTTTTGAATCACTCATCAGAACTCTCAACAAGAATGATTGCATTGATCATAGAAAATGTATTTGATAATCAGTCGGTTAAGTGTCATACACTCGCTTAGGCAATCAGTTCTTGAAAGAGACATAACTGAATGAGCGGAAGATTTTCCCGCGGTAGGTTGCCATTACTTTCCGCGGTAGACTTGTTACCAACCAAGCCTATAGAACACAATCTGTCCTGTTATTTAACCCATAATTAGAGAGCGAAGCGATGGATTAATAATACTTTTCCCAAGGGTATTTACGCGTAAATGAATGTAACGAATTCAACTGTAATTCGAACTCAGCCCTCTAATTTCTCGTTCTGAGCAGATAGCCACCGCACCACAACAAAATCCCCCCACCCCAAAAAACGCGACTAAACGTTTCAGCCTCGGCACGATTATCAGGTTAACTCCCAACTTTACTTTGTGTGAGTCAATGTATTTTACGATTGAGTAGCTTTGCTGGTTAAAAATATTGAAAGCGTTTTTTATATATCAGCATTTTGGTGTATAGGTCAATTACAATTAATTTTTAATTGCAATTGTTTATCGACAGCAGTCGGGACAGTACTGGATAGTGTTGCTATGCGTGTTCTTTAAAATTTGCTATACTAAAAGAGGAAGAGTGGTCAATACCGAGCAGAAACCGTCCGTAAATAAAACTATATATTGTGTATATTTAGGCAGAATTTTTTAGTAATGCATGTATCATTAAATAATATAAAGTTTTGTCTATTTATTTTATGTAAATATTTTTCATATTCTCTGATAAGCTTTATAGCATTATCATTAAATGAAGAAAGAAAATTACAATATTGATACATAATTTTCAATAATCCAATCTGAGCTTTCGGCTTACATGAGCCATTTTCAAAGATGTCAATTACATTATATATTTAAACACCGACAAACCAGAATGACAAACTGTTTTTGTTTACATGGAAGATTTCCATGCAACAACAAACTCGTGCATTTAAGACACTGGAAGCAAATGTCGCATCACAGCTCATGACGTCACACATGACCAAGTGAGAGTGAAAACAAGAAATATTAAGTATGGGAAGCCATTAGAATAAACACATGGCTTCTGTTATTAGTTATAAGCATTTTAGGATATTTGTGGAGATTTCATAGTTTATCTTGTTCAAGTTAGGTTTCAACTGTTTTATGTATAATAGCTTTGAGAATTTTTAGTTTTTGCTTATTGTTTTCATGTTGAAGTATAGTTGTGTTTTCAACTAGGATCTTCCGGAATTGTGTATTTGGCCAGGCATGTTGTTTTAAATGCCTTTTTAAAGTCATTATTATTAGGTTTTGTTGAAAGAAATGTTGTTTTATGTTAATATAAAATGAACTGTTATATCAATCTTCCTAAATTGCAGTGGATCAAAGACAATTTCATCACAGATAAAGAGAAAAATTGTAGGCAAGAAAGATGTAGTTCTACAGAAGGATGCTGAGAATACCCTGGGCAGAGAATGTAAGCAACAAAGATGTCTTAAAGAAAGTGGAAACAAAATGGAAGCCACAAGGACACTTATATTCAGAATCAGAAAGATTATCCCACATTCAAGAAGTTTTAGTTTTTGTTGATTGGTTTCTTGTTTAAGTATAGTTGTGTTTTCAACTAGGGTTTTCCGGAATTGTGGATGTGGCCAGGCATGTTGTTTTAAATACTTAAAAATGAACAAAACAAAAAAGATGAAAATAAACTAAAAAATGCGTATATATATATATATATATATATATATATATATATATATATACAAACACACACACACACACACACAGAGAGTGTAACCCGGATATAAGAGAGTTGTCGGGACGGGATAATAATGATCTTATATCCGGGTTTGGTCTATTTTATATACATTACCACACTCTAATTTTGGACCAGAGAAAATCTATCTTATTTCAGGGTCTCTTATATCTGGGTTATGAAAAACAGATTATGGCAGCACTACTTCTGTGTTGAGTCTAAAGCCTTGTGGGAAAATGAATGGATGCATAACATTGCCATTACTGGTGATCACACAAAACACCTTCGTAGTCACCTTTTAACACATCCAACACGTTTTTAAATCCTCTAAGTCTTCAGATTGGCACCCACACACATACACAGGTTCGTATTGTAGCTTCCGTTGTGAATGCCAAGCGGTACAATCCACAGGTTCCCAATTTCTTGTGTCATGGTGATCTTTTTTTCACAGACGATGCCCAACTGACCCTACTATACTGTGCTGTCGACAAAACCAAAAACAAACAACGCGCATGCACGAAATTAAAACTTATAAAAAGGCGATAATTTGCCCATCGCACCCTATAGTTTAGGGCTTTTTAAATATGTTTGAGATACGACTGCCAATTTTGTATAACTGATTTTAAGGAAGAAATATATGTATGATAACTTTTAATTCAGTCAGTTAAGTGCCATACGTGAAACACGCTTGGGCGATCATGTCGTTTTCGAGACATGACCGACTAGGCAGAAGATTATCCCGCAGTAGGTTGCCATTGCTTTCTGCGGTAGACTGGTGGCCGACCAAGGCTATAGAAACCAAGCTGTCCTGCTATTTAACCTATAACTGGAGGGAAGAGACGGATTAATACCTTTCCCAAGGGTATTTGCGCGTAAGTGAATACAATGGATTCAACTGGAATTCGAACTCGGCTCCCCAGTTTCTCGTTCTGAGCCGATATCCACTGTACCACAACGTACATTCCTGTAGATATACTATAGAATTGAAAGCTTTTTTTTTTTTTTAACCTTTCCAAATTCAACAAAGAACAAAGACAGAAAAAGATAAATAAAGGACTGTTAGCAAATCTGCCCTCAAATTTCATTGGCATCTTCACTGGACCAAGAAGAAAAGTTTCAAAATGTTTTCTTTTTTCTTACGAAACAAATGCGGTGTCCCCGTCTTTTCTTTTATTGAATTTTGTATAACACGATTTGTAACTACTTGGCATAAGACTCTAAATTTTCTTAATAAGAAAAATATTTTTGTGTTTTTGTAGAAAAAATTTCCCTCAGATTTGTTTTCTACTTTTCAGAGAATTTTTCCATTATAAACTTCGCATAAACAAATGAAAGTATTTTCTTTTAATTCTTTCGACTATTAGCATAAACAAAAAGTTTGTCCATATCTATGACAGTAGACGCCGAAAATAAACCATGAAACACGACAATGACAGTTTTTCATTAGTAACAAATAATGTAAAATAGACATTTCGGCAAACTTGGTCCTTTGTACCAGCAAATAATAAATAAATAAAATAATAAAAAATAACTAAAAAATGCCGTGTCAAAAGAACTGGTTTTCCCTTGACACCGCTAAAATTTTAACTACCTTCACTCTTCGGTAAAGTTTATTGTTTTAAAAAGGGATTATTAGACTTGTAATAAAAACTTAACAGATGAAAGTGAGTTTACACATTTTTCTTTGTTCTTGAGAATGGACAACAAAATAATTAAAACTTTTTATTTAGACTACTATATTGTTTATTGGAATTGTTGGCAAAACATCAGCTAATTGCCAATCGATTCGGACTTTATAAAATAGTAACTAATAAAAATTGATAAAAAATAGTAACTAATAAAATAGTAACTAATAAGGATTTTCTTTATAGTTGGTTTACATATTTTAATAATTTAGTAAATGTTTATAGATTTTTAAATTAAATGGTTTTCATATTTATTTCTTTATAGATTGGTAGATGATGAATGTTGCATTTTACTGGTATTTACAATGTAAATATGAAATAAACAATCCAGTGTTTAATATTCTTATGTAAATTCTCAAGAACAAAAAATATATGACTTTACTTTCATCATGTGTTTAGGTTTTAATACAAATGTAATCATCGCTTTTTAAAACAACAGATATTACCGAGGTGTGAAGGTAGTTAAAATAATAGCGGTGTCAAGAGAAAAACCGTCTTTTTGGCAGTACTTTTTTTTGCCGGCATGAAGGTCCATGTTTGCCAACATTACTTAGTGATACATTTTGTTTTATTTTACTCTAAAGATTTTTGTGGGACAATTTTTCGTTTTATTTTCGGTGTAAACAAATATGATCGAACTCCTTATCTCTCACCCGATATAGTTAATGCTAAAATGCTGAAAACTCGTACGCTAATCTTACGAATATTATTATCGATGTTGAACAATGTCTGTTAAGTTAGTCTCATTGGCCGCTATTACTAAAGTAAGTTCGACACTCACTAAGTGCACGATACGAGCGTCCTTGAGCCTCACTAAACAAAGCTTAGTCAATATCAATATAATGGTTTGTTCGAATAGATAAGTGTTAATGGTAGTAGTAGTAGTAGTAGGGTATTTCATATAGAATGTAAGGAATGGCGTATGGGGGGTATATGGAAAAGGGAAAACTTAGAAGCAGATGGGGTAATGAGGAAGGGGGGTTTATGTGCCCCTGTGTCCAGACCCTAAACGAAAGCTGGGGACAGTCACTCACAATCAGGACATTGCAACGAGTGAGTCATTCGTTTTGTTATCTTTACCTTGAATAGAAATGAATATGTACAAAGCCGGACGATATAACTATTGCACTTACTCTACCGCCCTTCCCCTTCCCCCTTATTACCCACCCACTTCGCTCTTCGCTCTCTCTCTCTCTCTCTCTCTCTCTCTCTAATCAGCCCCGCTCCCTCCCTTAGCCATCAATCTCTCTTTTTCTTCTCCACCCCGTCAATCGCCTATTTTCAGTTGTCCTTTCTCCACGTCTCTTCACTCTCGTTTCCTACTCCCGAGCCAACCTCCCAATGGAGTGGACAAGACCGGAGACAAGGGACAGTACAAGGTTGGAGAAGTAAGCAGGAGAGGTGTCCAGAAAAAGAGAAAAAGTAAGGCTCTGTCAACAGAGTGTGTTTGGGGGCGGGGAAACATTTCTGAGAGACACAGTGAAAAGAGAATTCGTATGATGTGTCCAGTCTAGCCAGGCCAGGCCAGGCCAGGCCTGTCCAGTTCATTCCGACCATTTTTTTCTTTTTCTTCTTCTTCACATATCCTCACACCATCACCTCTGTCCACTATCTCTCATCTTTGGGGCCCCAAAAGGGTCAGCTGGACACCCGAACGCATGAACGCACGTATACACTAGTCAAGGTTGATAACACAGGCGCAGATCTAAGGAAATTTCCGAATCGCAGACATTAACAGACGGTCTACAATGTTTAAAGTGGATTACCCAGATATAGATGTAAATAGAAAGACAGGGAGACGTGCATAGAATCAGATTTGTAAGCAATATTCTATACTTATGTGTATCATAATAACAAGATTGTTTTTCACAAAAATATATAAATAAAATACAAAAGACCGTTGATTAGTGTATTTCTAGAGGATAACGATTTCAAGGCAAGCACTATGTGTAATTAAAGTGCTCCATTAAAAAATAGAGAATTAACAGAAAAACAAATTAATTAAAATGTTGAAACATATGTTCCAGGCTCAGTGCTTCAAAGATATAAATAAGCGGATACAATTTCTGCGAAACTCTGAGTCAGAAAGCTAAGTCTGAATATTTAATTTTATTTGTTCACTATTTGTGTTTATATGCATATATTATATATGCATGTACAGGGCGCGATATGTAAATTGTCATTTCGATTTTGTCAACTGCACAACATAGTAGGGTCAGTTGGGCACCGTCTGTGAGAAAAGGAGCACCATGAGACAATTCACGCCACCAAAAACGGCTTGGCATTCGCGTCGGAAGCTACAATATGAATATTTCAGAGTGTTTGGGTGTCAATCTGAGTTCAGTGCAGGATTCGGAAAGAGTTGGATGAGTCTAATGGTGATTACGAAGGCACAGCAGCTACGAAAATTCACTCTAATCGTTCAGATAAGAAAAGAATTCCCGATTTTGTTGGGCCTCAGACTCAATAGAGAAGCCTAAATCAAGTCCATAGGGAAGGTAATGCAGCTTTGGGTCTAGAGGGTGGCTGCTGGAAGACCATTATGTCTGAAAAGAAGATTCTGCATCATGCCACACAAGCAGGAAAACCCATTCATGACTGTCAGACAATTTCTTAGACCACTTCAACCCTTACTGTTCCAGTCCTTCGTTATGAGAAGCCATCTGTTTGGCCGATTTTACTGCACTAATATATATATATATATATATATATATATATATATATATATATATAGAGAGAGAGAGAGAGAGAGAGAGAATCCAATGTATCTCTCCCACCTAACCCCCCTGACTGTAACTAACTTCCTTGATTATTATATTTGAAGCGAAGTTGAGTAAGGGACCAACAAAACTCATTGTAAAACCAAAAATGAACGGAAGGCAAGTATTATGACAGCATTTATCAACTTAAACAAGGAGACTGTCCAGAATCGTCAGGTTCACACTCCACCCATGTCTTTTGAACAGGTGAAGAGGCTCATCCCTTGTTTCCTGTTTAGCATGTGGTTCCCGGCTTTCTCTTTTCCAATCATTCTACTCTTAAGTAGCCCCATGCGCATCAGTGGCGTCACCACCTTGCTTGTGGTGATATGATTTAAAAAAAAAAAAAGAAAAAGATGCAGGAGATTCTGAAATCGTCTGGAGGCCGTGGTTGAAGTCAATAGCGAGTTTATTGAATAAATTTACTCTTTAGTATTTCAAGATATTTTTGCGTAATTTTGGTAAATATATTTGTTAAAACGAAATGACTATCTTTCATCTTCTCGCGTAATGTAGACAACAATTTATCTATCGCATCCTGTACAAAAAATTTAAGTATACACATCTATTAAGTATCTAAAATATCGGATAAAAAAGAAATCTATTTATTCATCAATTCCTTAGAAATATATCGATGTAGCCACACATACACAGAACTGTTTTTTTTTTCTTTTGCATGCACATTGCGTACAAGGGGGGCTGAAAAGTTATTGGCTAGACCCATTTACCATGTCAGAATTTAACGAAAAATCAAGTTAGAATATTTTTCTTGGTCAGGCTGAGAACTTTTCAGCACTTCTTTTTATATACTCATATTAAATGTCTTTAGCAGTAAAGAAAAGGAAGGCTAAGCATACGTAAAGTTTGTAACATAATGTTAAAATATCAAAAAAAAAAGAAAGAAAAAAAAAGCTTTTGTTTTATAGAATAAATATTCATTTTTCAATGTTTTTTCTCCATACCCCTAATTCAGTGCTGAAGAAATTGAACATACATTTATTCACTCAGATATATGAAGGAACAAATAGGCAACGTTATTTCAATCATTCTGTTAGATTTCGAACTATGTTAGGTCCCTATTCATATATATACACACATAAAATACAGTGTATATCTATAGTACTGTGCAAAAGTATTAAGACGAACTATTTTATTTTTTATGAGGCATCAAAATAAAGTTTAAAATTACCCCTGTCCTAACACTTTTTGCACACGATCGGTAGCGTGCAAAAGTATTAGGACAGGGGTGATTTTCCTAAAAACCTCACTGAAATTTAAATACAGGGAGAAAAGCCAAACCTTCTTAAGAATTATTTAACTAAAAAGGAAGAGGAAAGAAGGCTTCATAATTTGAATTGGCCCCCACAAAGCCCTGATCTCAGTTCTATTGAATATCTAGGGAATATTTCGGATAAAAAATTGATAAATCTTACTTCGCAAGACACACTTTGGGAATAAATACAAGCTGCTTGGCAGGAGATACCATTAGATACATTGAAGAAACTTATGATATCAATGCCTGACAGAATGAAGGCTGTGATCAAAGCAAAAGGCTATTATACTAAATATTAAATTTATTTTGTAACAAGTATTTTTTTCTTGTTAAAGCATTTGTTGACTAATCAAATAAAATGACTTTAATTAAATTGTTTATTTTCTGTCAATATGCCTCATAAAAGATAAAATAGTTCTTGTCCTAATACTTTTTCACAGTACTGTATAAAATCATTTTACCTTAAGCAAGGCGATAGCGCCACTAAGACGCAATAAGTGTTACTGAGAGTGAAAGACAATGAGAAAATGTTAGGAGAAAGGACAATAAAAGAACAGATTAAGAAAAACAGTTGATAGCGATCGATGTTGTGTGTGTATATATCGTTGGTTTTCAACCAAACTTGCACGTATAAGGGTGAGTAGGTGCGTGTGCGCGCGCATGTGCGTGCCATAACGCGTGTACGGATCAAATAACGGATGGCCGGACGTCCATCTCAAAACAAGCATGACATATATACGCAAGGAAGAGGAATAGCAAGCCAATGACACAAGGGTGGGGGGACGAGGGATAGTCACCATACTTTACCCCACCCTCTCGCTCCACGTAGGAAGTGGAGTGGACAATGGATGTCGTGGGCCAATGTATGTATCCATTTATTGAAGTGGCTGACTGTTCCAGTCCTTCGTTCTGAGAAGCCATCTGTTTGGCCGATTTTACAGCACTTATATATATATATATATATATATAGATAGATAGAGAGGGAGAGAGAGAGAGAGAGAGAGAGAGAGAGAGAGAGAATACAGGCAGAATGAAGTACACAAACAAATTGAAATAGGAAATAAAAAAACTAATTATTTATCCTTATCGAATTAAACAAAAAGAAAGAAAAACAACTAACAAATAAAAACAGCTCGTGTATCGCGCGACCCCCAAATTTTCAACCGTCATAAAAAAAGTGATTTTATGTATCTCTCCCATGCCTCATACCAGTTCCTTTTTTAAAAAAGACCAAAAAATATAGACTAAAAACTTCTTTTCCCCCTCTCTTTATCCCATCTTAATCAAATAATTAAAAAAGAGAGAGAGAGAGAGAGAGAGAGAGAGAATGATATAAAAGTAACGTTAGTAACGCTTTTTTTACATGCTGCGTAAAACATGTGTAAACATCTTAAACAACTGAACAATCAGCTAAACATTTCATAAACAATCGAAAGATCAGTTTAAACATCTTAAACGTAAGCAATGTTATTGTTCAAGATGCATATTCGCTATGTTCGTATTTTAATACGATAATTGGAATATTACATGAATTATTGGATACAGTTTGGGAGTAAAACATCAATTTCATCAAAATCATGTTTATATACAGCTGTACTTTTTGACTAAAAAGAGTAATGGTCAACAATCAGCATCTCTCAATGGATATGTAAGTCATTTGATGTCCCTAAAAACTGTCGGGTGAGAAGTGGTGTGAATTAAATTAAAAGAATTAAAAGAAACCAATCAAATACTTTTAACAGCGTTTCCTGTAGATTTCATCTGTGACTATTGTTGTCGGTGTGTGTCCATGTGGGGGTGAATTTTGTTGTCGGTGTGTGTCCATGTGGGGGTGAGTTTTGTTGTCGGTGTGTGTCCATGTGGGGGGGGAATTTTGTTGTTGGTGTGTGACCATGTGGGGGTGAGTATTGTTGTCGGTGTGTGTCCATGTGGGGGTGAGTTTTGTTGTTGGTGTGTGTCCATGTGGGGGTGAGTTTTGTTGTCGGTGTGTGTCCATGAGGGGGTGAGTATTGTTGTCGGTGTGTGTCCATGTGGGGGTGAGTTTTGTTGTCGGTGTGTGTCCATGTGGGGGTGAGTATTGTTGTCGGTGTGTCCATGTAGGGGGGTGAGTATTGTTGTCGGTGTGTGTCCATGTCCGGGTGAGTTTTGTTGTCGGGGTGTGTCCATGTGGGGGGTGAGTATTGTTGTCGGTGTGTGTCCATTTGGTGGTGAGTTTTGTTGTTGGTGTGTATCCATGTGGGGGTGAGTTTTGTTGTCGGTGTGTGTCCATGTGGGGGCGAGTATTGTTGTCAGTGTGTGTCCATGTGGGGGTGAGTTTTGTTCTATATGCACATTTTTAACATAATAATTTATGTAACTTTTGAAGACTTAATTTTGAAGCTAATTTTAAGGAAGTCGCATTATACACGGGATATAAAAGTATCGTATGTACTTCTGACCCTGGCTATGACATTTTTTTAAAGCTTGAAGATAATTTATTTATTTTTCAAATTTAAATTTTAGGTATCGAAAATGTGTCTGTGGAGTTACCAAAGTTTTCAGAAAGACCGACTTCCCAAAATCTGACCAGATGACCGAAACATTAGATTTATAATTGGAATCCCTTCTTGATCAGGTTAAAAACTTTTCAGCATCTCTTGGTGTGTAGTTAAATATTGGAAGTGGGTAACCAGTTTATTACATTATAACAATAGAAAACATATCCTCTATTTTATATCCATTATAATTTTATAAAACATTTATGTAAATACTGGATATAAAATGGGGGATCAGTTTTATATTTTTATTAAGTAATAAATAATCATTCCATTATAAGCAAGGCAACAACGCCACGAAAACGTAATGGGGGAGGGATACTGAGAGTGAAAGAAAATGAAAAAACATTAGCGAGGAGAAAGGACAAAAAAAAAAAAAAGAACGGAGTTCAGAAAAACAAAACAGCGACTGATGCTGCATATATATATATATAGTCATCCGCAGGTTTATTACTAACAATGTAAAACCGATACCCCATATTATAGCCAATATAATTTTATATTATACTAGCAGTATAGCCCGGCGTTGCTCGGGTGTAATCAAAGCTTTAAAACTAATCATTTAATCCATGGTCTTGGAGCTCAGATTCTTTAGACGTTGGCACGAAAGACTAAAAAAAGCAATAATTGTTTCCAGTTAAAGCGAAACCGTAGACTGAAAGAAAAATGAATGGATGTAAGTCAAATTTTGATTTCCTCGTATCGATATCAAATAAGTTTTTTTTTTCATCGTAAACTGAATTCTGAAGGCTAAATAAGTCCTCTGAGTAAACGGTATCATGGCTGAGACTAAGAACTGCAATTATACCTACTTAGAGCCAAACCTGAAGCATAAACTAAAATAAAAGGGCTGAAAAAAATACAGACATACAGGCAGATAAACAGACACACACACACAAACATCTTGCCTTATATATATATATATTATCGATTTTCTGCACTATTGTAAGAACTGCAACCTTGAAACTTCTGAATATCGTTTCTTCTGTCTTTGTCTATGAGTGTATCAAATTTGATTAAAATTGGACCACTCCTTCTATAACCCAATTTTTTCTATTATCGATTTTCGATATTTATCGGGGGTACCTCCACACAAAACACTCGCAGAGGCTTATACTACAACTGTATAAATTTTCAAGAAAATCGGTTCAGCCGTTTCGGAATCTATAGGTAACACACACACACACACACACACACACACACACACACACACACACACACACACACACACAGAAACAAAGTCCATTTATAAATAAGTTTAGATATATATAGTCATCTGCAGGTTTATTACTAACAACAATGTAAGACCGATACTCCATTTTTATATCATATTATATAAATTACATTGGATATGAGATGTGGGATAGATTTTATACCGTTAAGTAATAAATTCATCAGCATCTCTTGGTATATAGTAATTCTGGGGGATCAGTTTATTATTTTCTACAATAAAATTATATTGGATATAAAATGGGGGATATGTTTTATATTGTTACTAAGTAATAAATCGATCCCTCCGAAATTACAACATATCAAGAAATGCTGAAAAGTTCTTGATCTGATCAAAGATTGCAAATAATAGCCACTCGTCAGATGTAATATCCAAAGGAATTGCTTAAAAACAAAAACAAAAAAACCAAGGATGTAGAATCCAATCTCTCCTGATATTTAACGCATAGATACAGGAAAAATAAACGGATTAATATTTGAGCGGAAGTAAAAACTACGATTTTAACTGGAATTCGAATTAAGGGAAAAATCGAAAATTTTCAATTTAATAAGAAATAAAATATACGCTACGGTAAGAACATATTTTATGATTGTCTATTGGATATCGGCTCGGAACGAGAAATCGGGGAGCCGAGTTCAAATTCCAGCTGAATTCACTGCATTCACTTACGCGCAAATACCCTTGGGAAAGGTATTAATCCGTCTCTTCCTTCCAGTTATGGGTTAAATAATAGGACAGATTAGGTTCTATAGCCTTGGCTGGCAACCAGTCTACCGCAGAAAGCAATGGCAACCTACTGCGGGATAATCTTCTGCCCAGTCAGTCATGTCTCTTTCGAGACATGATCGCCCAATCGTGTTTCACGTATGGCACTTGACTGATTGTTATAATTGGATGTGCGTTGTAGTGCAGTGGATATCGATTCGGAACGACTAATCGGGGTGCCGAGTTCGAATTCCAGTTGAAATCCTTGCATTCACTTACGCGAAAATACCCTTGGGAAAGGTATTGGGCTAAATAATAGGACAGATTGGTTTCTATCGCCTTGGATGGCAACCAGTCTACTGTAGAAAGCAATGCTGCAGGATAATCTTCTGTCCAGTCAGACATGATCGCCCAAAGCGAGTATCGCGTATGACACTTAAATGACTGACTGTTAGAATTGTTTTATTTTATTAGTTATGTTTATTCATCTCGTTGTGCAGTAAACACCAGTCTTCCATCAGTAAGATTACTTTTATTAAAATTTATTCCTAGGATTGTTCTATTTTATTTTAGTTATTATTTTTAAATCATTTATTGTGCGGGGATTAGGAGTTCATACGGTGCGCCCTTAACTGAAGATTGTCCCAAGAATAAACAATAAGTAACTTTCTCTTCCACTCTATTAAAGAGCATTATATATATATATCTCCATCCCTGTCACACTCACGTTTCAATCGTTCTCCCTTTCGTTGAACAATAGCGAAACAGCGTCGGCTCAGTTCATTAGGGAGAGGTTTTCTATTGTTATTATGTATTAAACTGATTACCCCCTCCAATATTTACTGCACACTAGGAGATGCTGAAAAGTTTTTAACCTGATCAAGAAGGGATTCCAATTATAAATCTAATGTTTCGGTCAGCTGCTCAGATTTTGAGAAGTTGGTCAGGCTGAAATATCTTGAAAAAGCATGGTACGTGGGCACAGTTCATTCTCTTTACTACCAGTTATTATACTTAACTACCAGTTATGAAATCTTTTGCCGCCTTAGAGTAAAGAATATATATATATATATATATATATATATATATATATATATATATATATATATATATATTGTTTTTTTTTAATCCGAAGTAGAAGAGTAGGAAGGTAAATTCCAAGAACCTGATCCTAATCAATATTAAAAAATTTTCGCATTAAAAGTGATACAGGCAGAGAGCTCAATGTATTGAGAATACAGAGCCAATATAATTGGCATTTAGCTCGATTCTACCTAAAAGGTTTAATCAAATAAACTTAAATAAAACATTTTTTAAATCTTATATTGAAACCCATTCCTTCTCGCCTAAATACAACTCTTCAAACAGCCCAAAATCTTAACTTTAAAAAGTAATTTAACTCATTTAGTTGTCTATCTTTATAAAATATGAACTCCTATTCCTCCCCTTCCTAAATATACCATTTCAACACCCCTGTAACCCCGCGACTACCAGCTCTGTCCTTTTCCACTTTGTGACTGTTGTTAACCTAAAACCCCTCCACACTCTAACCCAGGGCCTTCGCCATTTGGAAAAACAATGTCGCTGACGTGACATAGAGTCTCTATTAGAGATCCTATGTCGAAATGTACATCCGACACCTTTGAATTGTGAAAATTTTCTCTAATTTATATATATATATATTCCGAAGATTATCAATTTGAAATGATTTGTTTGAACATTATTTTTGATAGATACTCGTATTTATATAGATATTTAGTTTATAATCAAACAGTATTATATATTTATTTCTAGCGGCCTGATTATATACGATAAATTTTTATTACGAAAATCCTGCCGAATGACATACATTTTCGTAACAAAAATTTATCGTATATAATCAGGCCGGTAGAAATAAATATATAATACTGTTTGATTATAAAATAGGGTTAGACCGGTGCACATTTGTATTAAAAAGTTTTCAATACAATTATATTGTAGAACTTTTGAATATTTTCCATTTGTAAACGAGTTCGTTTTAATTTTAAAAATTGCGCGTTTAAAAATTCCCTGCCACGTGAGCGTTAAAAAAAACAAAAAGACAAAAAAAACACCGTTACGTGAGCGTTCTTAAAAAGAAAAACGGTAAAATCAGTTATTAAAAATCGCCTGAAGACACTACTCACAGTAGAAACCTAGGTCGCGTAATAATTCCTTTACAAATGAAATATATATATATATATATATATATATATATATATCATTTGTAAAGGAATTATTACGCGAAATGAAATACATACATACATACATATATATATATATATATATATATATATATATATATATATATTTCATTTGTAAAGGAATTAATAATAATTAATTCCTTTACAAATGATATATATATATATATATATATATATATATATATATATATATATCATTTGTAAAGGAATTATTACGCGAAATGAAATACATACATACATACATACATATATATATATATATATATATATATATATATATATATATATATATATATATATTTCATTTGTAAAGGAATTATTACGCGACCTAGGTTTCTACTGTGAGTAGTGTCTTCATGCGATTTTTAATAACTGATTTTACCGTTTTTCTTTTTAAGAACGCTCACGTAACGGTGTTTTTTTTTTTGTTTTTGTTTTTTTAACGCTCACGTGGCAGGGAATTTTTAACTGGTTTAGAATCCCGAGTTCTCCGGTATGTATTTTAAAAAGTGCTCAATACAACATAAATCGTAGAGCATAATATGATTGAATGATTTTTTTTTTATTTAATCTACATCGGTAAAATCTAGAAACATAGAAATTTCCATATCGCAATGTAAATTAAATTTAAATAAACATCTAATTATGTGTGTGTGTGCGCGTGTGTCTGTGTTTGTGTGTGTTTAGGTAGCTAATTTTCTTTTCAATATCTCAGATTAAATAAATTGCAAACATTATGGCTGCTTATTTTTAATGAAGTCCGTTCTTACTCACAGATAATCTTTCGCGTATTACAATTGAAAGACGTAAGAAAAGAGCTGTAATTTTGACCTATTATTTTATTATTCATTTCTTGATGTTCCCAAGTATTTTCAACCAAGATTCCGAGATCATCTTCAGGGGTGTGGGTTGTGGCAACAAAAAATAACCGCAAAACTGCGTTGCTAAAAATTACTGTAAATTTTCTTCTAGCTTCAAATATAACGTTTAACAAATTGTTACATTAACAAGACGTCTTACTTTACACATGTCTGACCATTCGTCCATTTATAGACATCTACAACGACATTCCTGTCTACATACACAATATAAAAAAATAATGATCGATAACAAAACTATCCTACACCAAGAAAAAAAACTACAGATCCTTGAGGCAATATTCATTAAAAAAACTTAAGCAATCAATTAATAGAATCAGTTATGAATACTGTAGTAATATTCTAAAAGGTTTATAAAAAGTTTTTTCATGCTTTAACACGTGCAAGACCATAACATCACAACATCAAAAAAAATCCATTTTGGATCATTTTCGCGTTCTAATGAACGCTAGGCAATTTGTCAACCGTTATATGTTTTAAATTTCTATTTTTCATCATGTCGCTTAATACAATTTTCAGAAATTAATTTTTAAATGTTTTTATTATTCAACCACGGCTGAATATATTCTTAAGTCCGACATTGAGTGAATCTAGGCAGCTTTCAAGCGTCACCACTAATTTAGTTCTGAACCAAATTTCAAACAGTTTACAGAGTTTGATAGGACACCAGCTTAGATACATTTTGGGAAAAAAATTTGAATTCTGGTTCAGTTGAAAAAAAAACTTACATCAAAATATGTGAAACCCCGAAAGGGAGACTAAGTACATAAGTGAGTGAGTGAGTGACTAACGCTTCTAATAATAAATCTTATTCTTTATAACTTTTTTATGTTAAATATATTTGTATGCGGTTTTCAACATTTAAATTCTGATGATATCTTTTATCATTTTTGTCAATCAAACTTTGCTCATCACTTATTTTATCATCAGCATTGTTTATCAAAATTAATTATGAATAACTAATTTTTATTGTTTTTCTTAATTAATTGCATATAAATTTTTTCTTTTTAATATTTTGAATGCGATTTTCAGCATTAAATTTATATTGAATTAATAGCAATGCCTGGAAAAATCATGGATTACATGGAAAAATGCGCACATTAAAAGTAATATTCTTAAAATTATATTAAACCTGGAAAAGAACAGGACAAGTTATTAAACCTGGAAAAGTAAAGGACGAGATATTCTAGTGAAGTAGAAAATAAGAAATTTTTTACTTAAAATATTGCATTCAAATTTTAATTTTGCTTTGATAAAGTTCCTCAGAGGATGAAACACGTTAGCTAAAATAAGTTTCCCTTTTACAGATATAACCTATCTGAAATGTGTGTGTGTATGTGTGTGTAAACCAAAATATTGTGGCTTGAATAAATTTGTCTCTGTTTATATTTATCGAATTTAATCGAAACTACTGACCTAATTAATATGAAGTTATAAAAAATGTAGACATTTAAATATAAAATGCAGAATGACACTTAAATGATATGAAACACTGACCAGTGGTCAGTAGAAACGAACGAACGTGAAAATGATCAAAATAAGGAAGCAGAAGGAAAGAGTGAATTTTGATTTGATGCATTTTATAGTTGCTAATAGGATTGGGGCGTCGAACAAAATGTAGGGGAGAAAGTGGGGAGGAAATCGCGACTGGGGTGACTGTATAAAAAATCGAAAGATAAAAGAGATAAGTAAAATGATATAGTTGTGAGGAAAAGGTGAAAAGCAATAAACGATACGTGAGATTGGCCTAGGAGTGCGTGCACACACACAGACTATATATATATATATATGGTAAGACATTGTTTTTCAGTGTCAAAAGAAAATGTACAATTTTGCTGTAGTTATTTACATATTCTTATGTAATAAATAATTAAATTGGTTTTTTAAATAAAAATACATTGCGACACGGAAATTTCTATGTCTCAAGATTTCTACCTCGTCATCAGGCAATGTTAAATCATAGTTGTGAAAAGGATTTTCATTTAAACATAACGAACAATACGTTTGTTATTTATACATATGGGAAGACAGAAAAATTTATATGTGAGTTCAATTGAATTAGAATAGAGATTCACTTTAAATTTGGAAAAAAAAAGTTTATATTTTATGTCTTCCCGTATCTATAAATAATAAACGTATTAAATGATTTAAATAGATACAATGGGTTTTGTTATTCTCGAGATAAACTTTATGAAAAAAATTATCGAGATAAACTTTATAAAAAAAGAACGACACACACTGAGAAATGGAGAGAAAAATTGGTGCTGCTAGCATGTAATCTACCACCCAAGTCTAATCTACCACCCAAGTCTAATCTACCACCCAAGTCTAATCTACCACCCAAGTATAATCTACCACCCAAGTCTAATCTACCACCCAAGTCTAATCTACCACCCAAGTATAATCTACCACCCAAGTCTAATCTACCACCCAAGTCTAATCTACCACCCAAGTCTAATCTACCACCCAAGTCTAATCTCCCAGAGCAACGCTCTCAATAAAATATGCGATCTAAGAGTCGAGAAAATTCTGTACATTAAAATATACATTAAAATAGAAGTATAGAGAATAAGGCAAGAAAAAAATCTATTTAATCTACAATAATAATAATGATATACTAAACAAATATTACCATATGATAAAAAAAAACTAAAGAAAACTATTATTTTAACTAATACTATCACCTCAAGGATGAAGGAGAGACTCGAAACAATGAAATGTAGTTCTACAGAAGGATAGTGAGGATATCATGAACCAAATATATGGGTAACATCAAGGTTTTGAGAGTGTGCAAACTAAAAGAAAATTTATACTTAGCATCAGGAAGAGACAGCTGAAGTTTAGAGAAAACGTAATAAGGAGGAGGATGTGCGTTGCAGTGCTGAGTTCGAATTCCAGCTGAATTCATTGCATTCACTTACGCGCAAATACCCTTGGGAAAGGTATTAATCCGTCTCTTCCTTCCAGTTATGGGTTAAATAACAGGACAGATTGGGTTCTATAGCCTTGGCTGGCAACCAGTCTACCGCAGAAAGCAATGGCAACCTACTGCGAGATAATCTTCTGCCCAGTCAGTCATGTCTCTTTCGAGACATGATCGTCCAAAGCGTGTATCACGTATAGCACTTAACTGAATAAGGAAGGAGGATCTTGGCGAATCTAATACTCACAAGACGAATAGAAGGAAGGAGAGACGGGGGAAGAAGCGCGAAAAATACTTGATGGATATGAGCAGGTGGGTGGCGGTACGGGGTTTGGGAGAGATACCAAGAGGAGAAATGTTAAGAACGACAAGAGATAGGGGTAAGTGGAAGTCGATGATTTCCAACGTCTTGAAGGGACACGGCACACAAAAAAGATCAATGGCTGTAAACAGTTTTGACATCATTCAGAAATGCGGTAATTAAGTTTGGAGCATTGGATCTCATAATTTTTCAGCAAATGAAATCTAGATGAGATTGTTATGTTTGGACAAGGTAAACCTCTCATTCTTTTCGAGGGCATGTTGGTAATTGTTTTTTTTTCTTGTAGATCACGTATTTAAGTAGCACCAAAAAATTTGTTATATGGAAGGAGGGGAAATATATATTTTTGTTTCATCAAACCACAGCATAGATACGCTGTCTGTTGTCAACACACACAATCACAATGGCGTAACCGAAAAGAATGTGAATTGTACGATAAAGTAAATATAATACAACGATTTTTTTTTATCATTTCACCCCAAGAGGGGCAACAAAAGCCACTAGGATGCAAGGGATTGCTGAGAATGAAAGAGATAAAGAGGACAATAACAGAACAGGATTCAAGGAAACAGAAGATGACAACTGAAATCGCATTTAAAATTTTGGAGATCGTATTTAACACGAAAGCAGAAAACCGGAAACCAGAAGTGCGAGAGAGGAAACTATTAGCATAGCATTTCCGGCTACACCTAATAATTTGAATAGTGAAATTATGAGACCTAGCTACCAATCTAGTACTGCGCTTAAAATCGTGTAGTCGCGGCACCAACTAGGAAAACTCATCAGAACAATTACTGTGAAGATATTTATAGAAGAGTCACAAGGAAAAGTGGCGGGAAGTGAGTGAAACCAAGATGTTAAGTTTTTCCAAGAGATCCATGAATTAACTGATTTAGTTAAAATATATCTTCCTTGAGCTAAATCCCTGGGTTTGGTAGTGCTTAAAAGTCCTCTATTCTAGTAGGGGAGAATAAACAAACAAGCAAGAGGATATTGACTGATGCGAGTTATCTCCCTTAAACATAGAAAGAGAAATGAGAACCGTCACAAACTGTTCATTGAATAAAGAGTCGGTCAGTTAAGTGCCATACGTGATACACGCTTGGACGATCATGATTGCCTGGACAGAAAATTATCCCGCAGTAGGTTGCCATTGTTTTCTGCGGTAGACTGGTTGCCGACCAAAGCTACAGAACCCAATGTGTCCTATTATTTAACCCATAACTGGAGGGAAGAGACGGATTAATATCTTTCCCAAGGGTATTTGCGCGTAAGTGAATGCAAGGAATTCGACTGGAATTCGAACTCGGCTTCCCGATTTCTCGTTCCGAGCCGATATCCACTGCACCACGACGCACATCCAGTACAATATAGAGTACAGTTCAAAATTCATAGATTACCAAGTTCGACAGACACCTGAAAAAGGTCGGATGATGCAACAACTGTGAATGTATCAAGACGAGAACGCTGTCTTAAATGGAAAGGCATACAAAAGTACTCCACCACCACAGTGGATACTGCCTTTAGTCCTGCCATTATGTCCATCCAATGTAGCTCTGCATTTATCACAAAATATTACTATTGAGAAATCAGTTCTCAGTGGTTTCAGACTCAAAGTTTTCTTTCTCTAACATTGGTTGCCGCCTAATGCTGTGGAACCTAGTCCAATATTTAACATATCACTGGGATATAGAAGAGATGTATTCATGCTTTACCCCAAGGGTATCTGTGCGAAAGTGAAATAGAACCGGCTAGACTGGAACTTGAACTCAACCAATATACTCCATTTTTCGTGCTGATAACCATTATGCCACTCTTGGGCCCATTCAGTCACTAGTTTATTTAAAAGAACCACCGAAAGCATTGATACGCACCTATTTATATGAGGGGGAATATAAAAGTTTGTTACTTAACACTGTTCTAAACTGAGTTTTGAGCAGAAACTTTCATTGTATAATGCTCGAACTATATGGCTGATACTCACTACTGAATTAAGCGTATTTAGGCAATATGTTGAAAGATAATTATTTATTGTACAAAATAAATACTTAATGCAAACGCATTAACTTTACACACACAAAAATATAAATTCAGGTGAAGAGGACTCAAAGTTTTACTATTTTGAGTACCCCAGCATTTATTTTATTATAAACAGTGCTCAATATAATAAATATTATAGAGCTTAATATAATCATATAATTATGAATTAATTGTACACTGCGACACGGAAATTTCTATATTTCGAGATAGCAGGAAGTAAATAAAAAACAAAACAAAAATGTTACTTATAAATGAAAGGTTTTGAGAAAATTAAAACTAGAAAAGCACTGATAAAAAGAATAAAGTTCTTCTCTTTCTTCACCCCTCTCCTTTTCGCTAGAAGAGGAGACCAAAATGATACGAAAGCGAAAAGGACAGTCTTGGTACTAAATGGGCACATCACATCAAAGATAATAAAACTAAGTGAGAAACAATAAAAATAAAAGTGGAAAAAAGGAAAAGGATAAAATTAGGTTAAAGGCAGGTTGACATCTTAACCGTTAGGGAGAAAAAAGAAGAAAGGAGGAAACAAGAGAAAACGTTAGTATGTATTCTTTGGGGCCAAATTTCCAAATGAATCTTCGCTCTGATTAGTTAAAAGGAACACACACGTAAATTTTATATCTTCCCACATACATAAACAGCAAAACGAAGGTTTCTGTAATTAAATGTAAATCATTTCTACAACCAACATCGAACAATCCCTGATGAAGAGAATCTATCTCGAAACATAAAAATTTCCGTGTCGCAATCTACAGTTAATTCATTATATATATATATATATATATATATATATATATATAAAGAGAGAGAGAGAGAGAGAGAGAGAGAGTAGAACGAATTCGAAAGATTTATCTTCCGAGTTCATGTTTTGCCGTTATCTGTTCAACAGATAAATCTATTTACTGGCCTGAAGTATAGATCTTCAAAAAACGTTGAATCTCATTTTTTTTTTCCTTTATATATACCAACATAGATAATTTCTCTAATTTCCATCAGCTTTAATGTTACCATTTTACCCAAATTGCTGTTTTTTCTTCTTTTTTTTTTTTTAAATGAGGGGAAATGTCCCCAGGGCGTACGTGGATTCGTTTATTTGATTTTCTGAACGACAGTGTATCCAAGATAAGAATAGGAGGAAGCGAGCGGTGACGGGGAAGTCATGGACATTTATTTATTGAGAGGTAAGTATAGGAAAAGATCTAACGTTTTATCTACCATAGCGTCTATTCACAAGTCGTAGCGAGAGCGAGTCTCTTTAGAGGCGCGAATATTTGCATATTAATCGATAGGCACAAGGCAATATCTCTCCATTAATCTCTGTGTATATAACCTGACGATCTATTTATCTGTCCAAGCGGCCGGGTATTTTATACATATGGATGAGGAAGAACCGACATGGTGTGTGTACACGACAAGAGTGAGTTAATGATCGCTCTTGGAGGAGATTCATTTGCATACTGATAAATGGGTAAAGTGATATTGATCTATCGATAAACACACACACACACACACACACACAAATATATATATATATATATATATATATATATATATACTAGCATGGTACCCATCACACTTGATAATAGGAAAGTACTGCATTAGGCTATATTCATGAAACATACTATCTTCTTTTATGTGCCGTGACCCTTCAGGACATAAGTGATCATGGCCCTTCACATTTTCCTGTTTCTTGTAGCTCTTAATATATTTCGGCTTGTTATTTCTCCCAAGCCCTGCTCTGGCATCCATTTACTTAAGCTTATCAAGTATGTTACCCGCTGTTTTCTTCTGTTTTTCTTTCCTTCTATCCGCTCTGTGAGTATCAGATTCTCTAGGCCCTCCTTCCTCATTAAGTGTTCCAGAAATTTCAGCTGTCTCGTTCTGATGTTAAGCATAAGTTTCCTTTTCGTTTTCATTCTCTCCTAAATTTAGTCGTTGCTCATATGTTCGGTCCATAGCATCCTTTCTGTTGCTTCGAGTCTTTCCTTCAATTTTGAGGAGATTGTCCAGCATTTGCTCCTGTATAGGAGGATAGTCATCACATAACAGTCCAGTAATATTTTCTTACAAAATATAATATTTCCAACAAAATTTTCCTGTTTATTTGTTTTTTTCGGTGACAAATACAGTTTTCCTCTTGTCTTTGTTTTGTTTAACCATTCTGTCCTTATTCTCAGATTATAATTGAGTATATTTTTACACACACACACACACACACACACACACACACACACACACACACACACACACACACATATATATATATATAGATCTATCTATCGCCCGGTTCACACAGATCTATCGCCCGGTTCACACTCCACCCATGTCTATTGAACAGGTTAAGAGGCTCATCACTTGTTCCCTGTTTAGGATGCGGTTTCCGGCTTTCTCTTTTCCAATCTTCGCACTTTGTTTTTTTGGTTTTTTTTTTTCAATTGGAGTAGATAGATCTATCTATCGCCCGGTTCACAATCCACCCACGTCTATTGAACAGGTTAAGAGGCTCATCCCTTGTTCCCTGTTTAGGATGCGGTTTCCGGCTTTCTCTTTTCCAATTTTTTCACTATTACGTAGCCCCCTGCACATCAGTGGCGTTACCGCCTTGCTCGGGGTGATACGATTAAAAAAAAGCAAAAACAAAAAAACAAAAAATAACAAGCAACTTATCATCATCCTCATGAGTCTTAAAACATTTTACCTCTGCCTATCGAGGTTGACATTCATTCATTCGGAGCATATCCTGGGCATGTAGACCCGTTAGAGTCCATTCCTTTCTAGGTCAAACAACAGTCAATTTCCTAAGCACCCCACACCCCAACTTTAAGGCTCGCTTAATAGCTGTTGACGACAATCGAGAAAGCAAATGATGACGTGTCATCAACTAAATGGGTGTATGCATCGTTATATATTTACACAAATCCATGAGTACGCTTCAATTCCCATAAAGTTCTCTCTCTAAGACTCTCTCTATATATATTTCGTAGATGTTCTAACGAAAAACGTGCTTTTTTTTTTTTTTTTTTTTAATCATATCACCTCTAGCAAGACGGTAACGCCACTGAACCGCAGGGGGCTACATAGGAGTGAAAAAATTGGAAAAGAGAAAGCCGGAAACCACATCCTAAACAAGGAACAAGGGATGAGTCTCTTCACCTGTTCAATAGACGTGGGTGGAGTGTGAACCGGGCGATCAGATAATTCAAAAATTACTCTGTCAAGCAGGCTCTCTTGCCTAACTATTAATGGTTTCCCTGGTGGAAAAAGGTTATGCAGGTTCGATTGCTTTCAGAGGCCCAATTTTCTTTAGTAGGACTCCTCCACTTTCAATGTTTTTTTATTTTCATAGTTTAATAAAATAAAATAAAAGCAAAGATAACAATTCAAACACACGCATCCACTAAAAGTGCAATGAGAAATAATGTCCGATAAAAGGTCTTAAAAAAAACAAAAAGACACCTATCACTCAACTTTGAGTAGACGCTCCGTTTATTTTCTGTACTGGCCTGAATATTCGAGAAATCATAGTAAAGGAGGGCGCGTTTGTCTTTATTTAGATTTCTCGAATATTCTGGTCATTAGGCGAAACAAAAAAAAACTGTTTGAAATAAACGGAGCGTCTACTCTAAAACGAGTACCCAATAAAAATAACGCTTGAAAAGTTAGAAAAATAGATCGGATAAAATGAATAAAAATCCATCATTTTGTTTTAAATTTTAAATATATGTGTGTGTGTGTGTGTGTGTGTGTGTGTGTGTGTGTGTGTGTGTATTTGGTTCCTCCATTAATTCGCTGAAAAAAACAAAAACAAACAAAAAAAAAAACCCCAAAAAACGGTATAGCATGTTGTTAAACGTCCCCGAACTTAATAAAAACAAAATTTTATTGTCAAAATATTTGTCATTAAGCGGGAAGATCAAATGGTTTTTTTCTAACACGTTTGAAATTTTGGTTAAAATCTTTGTTTATTATAATTATTATTATTATTATTTTATTTTTTTATTTTTTCGTCAACTGGTGACCAAATGTTTATCAGATGGATAATGTACTACGAAACTCATTTTTTGTTTTTCAGTAAAAATCATCAATTTGGAAATTCTTGCAAAAATCAAATAATGGTTGGATTTTAATGAAACTTTCAGGACTTATTCACAAATGAATGAAAGTGTTTTTGAAAGCATTATTTTTATAAAATCTTGATAAAAAAATATATATTTTTTTATATATGTTGCCCACACACACGCACGCACACACACGCACACACACACACACATACACACACACACACAACTCCACTTAATTTCCTGAAATTTCTAGAAATCAATACTGTCCACAAACTTCGTTTTAGTAGTTAAATGTAGGACTCCATTGAAAATGTAAATCCCCCACTTCTTTTTTTCTTTTTCTTCAAACAGTTGCCACTTTTTCAAAAATCTGCTCCGAATAGTGAAAAAAAACAAAAAAAACAAAAAACAAATGCAATAAACTATGCCATTTTTTATTTAAATAAGCTTTCAATTGCTTTTAGAATTAATATATATTAAGATATCATAGTCTGAAGAAAAAATCTTTTCAATAAATAATGAATTTTTACAAGAATTGTTTTAATGTTTATTTTTTAGTAATAATAATTTATAAAGTTTCAAAAATCATTTAAAATTTCTTCCAATCACTGTCTCTATGAGGTTATTATTTCGTGAAAACTATATTTACTAACCGAAAATCGAAAAACGCATCAAGATTTTTAAAATAGTTAAAACATTTTTTGTGCGCGTAGACGTCTTCCGTTTTTTAGTGTAGAATGTCATAAGTGACATATCACTAAAAGGTTACGTAGTTGTTCTTACGAAACGTTCACTTAGATTTCATAAATTTATGCCAAGTCTGGTCAACCATACTTAGCTTATGTGTGTGTCATCAATCACTTAACGCGTCAGAAAAATATGACCTCCGTGACTATGAAATACTTTTAGTCTAAATTTCATGCCATAGGAAGTAATACTCATTTCAAATTAGATTAATTAAGCTTTAAATTTGTTAATTTTCGTAAAACAACGTGTCACAGGTTTATATATTATTTTTGTAAGATTTTTAAAGCCGAGAATTCATTTTGTTTACAAACCTGATAACTTTTGAAAAAGCTGAAATTCCAATCAATATAATTTTTATTTGAAATACACCAGAGTATTTTGCTTACAGGTAAATGTAAATTTAATTATTTAGGTTTCAGTTAAAGCTAAAATGAAAGCTTCAAGATTTCTATTTTTAAAAATTCACTTTAAAACTTAAGTATCGAAAATGAGTGGAGGTACCTCATTATATATATATATATATATATATATATATATATATATATGAAAGACAAACTTATAACTATACTCGTGTCGAAAAACCCTCCGCGGATCTACGTGGAAGGAAAAATGGTTATAAAAAAAAGAGAAAGAGCGAAGCATATGAACATCAGTCAAAAAGGTTCGGACCGAGCCAGCACGTAGCCCAAAGAAGAAAAAAAAAACCCGAGACGAGTGATCAACTAAGAAAAAAACGCTCAATACTTAGGTAGAGCAGAATAAATAAAATATACCTAGGGAGCCAACAAACCAACTAAGGTTTCACCTAAGCGGATCGTCAGGGAAAGCCAGCTTTATATATAATTTTTGTGCGAATTTTGCGACAAGATTCAAATATCACCTGTTTGTACAGAGACAGACAATTTTCCATCAAAGGTAACGCAAACTTTGTTAGCTACGTGTCTAAGAGAGCTTTTAAAAGTGAGGCTGACCTTAGAAATCACTTATGGGGTTCTTAACAGTATTAGATTTGATAAAAATGGAGGAAATAATAAATTTATGAATGAAAAACACGCACAAAAATTTAAAAAAAAAATACAAATATTGTGTCGCTTTGTTTCTTCATTTCTCTCTCGATTTATCACAAAGTTTTATTAAAAGTGATACATGTTAGATTGAAATATATTTCAGTGCGTTTGCATTTTAATCTGAGGACAGTGCAGAAGATTCGGAAAGAGTTGGATGAGTCTAATGGTGATTACGAAGTTAAAGCAGCTCGAAAAACTCACTCTGATCGTTCTAATAAGAAAAGAAATCCCAAATTCGTTAATAAGGATCTCAGCCACCAAGTGCCTTGAGAGGGTAGTGCTGCTGGAAAACGATATGTCTAGTAAAAGGGCTCTGTACCATATTATTCAAGCAGAAAACCCAGTTATGTCTGTTAGACATTTTTTCTGTGACTACATCACCCCTGATACCTGACCAACTAAATCTCCAGACTGCAACCCCGTTGATTATTAGGTTTGGGTCGAAGATGAGCAAGAGACCAACAAAACTTTTGGTAACACCAAAAGATTAACCGAAGGCAAGGGTTATGGCAGCATTCACCATCTCAAACAAGGAGAGCGTCCAAGAGATTCTGAGTCATCTGGAGGCCATCGATGAAGTTAATGGCGATTGTATTGAATAAATTTACTCTTCAGTTTTACAAAATATTTTTGTGTAATTTTGGTAAATATACTTGTTAAAATAAGATGTCAGTGTTATTTTCATTTTTTCGTAATTTAGACGATAATTTATTCATCGCACTCGTGTGTGTGTAGTGGGGTTCCGGAAAGTTCATGGCAATGTTTAGTCGTTCATGTACCAACACGTTAGAATACGTCAAATTTATCGACAGATATAATATGTTTACATTTCCGATAAGAGCACACTTTAAACTATCTCTTGGGAAAGAAAGTTTAAAATGACTTTATTCGTGTCAATTTTTGCATCCCTATGAAAAGCGAAGATTATAATGTGCATTTTAAACACATGATACTTTTTTATTACCATTAATGCAGAAATACCTAGAAGGAAACAAAAAAGATATGTACGGCGAACGTACTTCAGCTGACAAAATTCTACGGAAACGGTTCGCTAAGTTTAGAGTTGGTGATTATAGCGTTATTGATGCCGGGGAGAGGGTGTCAGGCTGACCACCCCTTCCCACTACTGATGACGATTAAATCAAGACATTGAGTGAGAATAACCAATAATACACAACGCGAAAATTGGCATTAAATTTATCAAAATCCACGATTCATGCGCACTTACAGAAGCTTGGGTACTCAGATCGCAACGATGTTTGGGTACCACATGATCTGAGTGAAAAGAATCTTTTCGATCACATTACTATCTATGATTTTGTTGTATAAACGCCCCCTTTTTAAGCAAATCGTGATGGATGATGAGAAATAGATCGTTTACAACAATGTTCAACGAAAAAGAACCTGGATAATCGATATAAGCCAAGTTTAGTTTCCCTAAAAGCAGGTATTCATTTAATTCTTTGGATGATATGAAAAATATCTTGATGAATTCTTTGCGGAGAAACCACTAAAATTTTGAGAAAAGTGGATTCTTAAATTGAAGGAAAAATTGAGAAAGGTTGTGCAATAAAATAATTCATATTTAGTTGAATAAATATTTAATGGTATAAATTTGTTTTGTGTTTTAATTGCCTTAAAAATCTGTATGAACTTTCCAGACAATCTTATAAATCTGAATATTGTCCTACGTAGGACAATACGGATATATATATATCGATTAGAGCACACTGGCTATTGGGCGGGTATAATGACAATAGACACGCTAAAAAGTCTGCCGCCTTCTACCGAATGCCCATAGCCCAGAGGTAGAATCCCTGACTGACGCCAATTCGGTTGGGTTTCAATCCTGGGTTAAAAGTAATCGGAGTCTAACCGTACACACACACACACACACACACATATATATATATATATATATATATATATATATATATATATATAGGTCTATTCATACTACATAGAGTACTGTTTTATTAAATCCTGAATAATAGTATTATATATATTTGTACCCTCATATGCATATTTATTAATTCACGTAATTTTATATATATATATATATATATATATATATATATATATATATATATATATATATAATCATACCTGTAAATACCTATTATGATCGTACAATCATGGATGAAAGTGTTCTAAGACCCTTAAATAATTTCTAATGTCGAAAATATTTTCTGTTGTTTAAAATTGCGCGTTCATAAAAGATTCCTGTTTGAGCGTTTGAAAAAACGGTAAAAGCAGTTATTGTAAATCGCCTGAAGACACCGAAATGTAGAAACCCAGGTTGCTGAAAAAACTCCTTTTAAATTAAAAAATATTCAGAAGTTCTACAATATAATTGTATTGAACACTTTTTAATCGAACTACGTACTGGTCTAATTTAATTATGACCAAAAACTAACTAATTATACAAGTAAAAAGTGCGAGGAACCGTGAATGTTTAAATAGTAGATTTATTGTTGTCTAAAGTTGACACACTCTTGAGGCGAATAAACTTGTGATAAACGGATCTCGATATGTAAAGTCCAATCAAAAGAACTGAATATACAGAGCCCACGATATGTTAAAAAAACGAAATCTAACCTATCTCATTCAGCTTTCTTACGCTATTGTTTTTGTTGCTGTTATTTTGTCACGAAAGGTTTTTTATTTTTGAGTTTGTATAATCGTAGACGTCAAATGATAACCGAGTCAGTAGAAATGACGTCACTGTAATTCGTAATTCCACCACACACAGGTGTATATAGTGACGAGCGTGGACGTTGTGTATTTGTTTGTTTGATAGATTCTGCATTTTGCGATATAACTCGACGGGAGTTGCGCTCAGATGTAGATCAAAATTTTAGAAAAATAACGACACCGTGAAATTTTTCAGAAAGCCACAATTAGGGGTAGAAAAATATCACCCCACAAAATCAGGGATCAGTTTATGTATTGATTATAATACAGAACCGATCACCCCACTTTATATTATCTATATATGTTACCCCCTCCCCGCCAATCCAATAGAGACATTCAACATTGTAATCGATATAAGTGACGATGGTGGACGTTGTGTAAGTATTTGTTATGTAAATTCATCATATGTTTTTTATTCTTATTATTCCTTAAACTACCCTAGTGAAATCGGGCTAAACTGCTAGTATATATATATATATAACTGTAAATTTATCTTTAAACACGTCTCGAAAAACCCACCGAGTATAAACGCGGAGGGGAAAAAATGGAAACAAAAAAAGAAACGAACTAAGCACTTGAACATTAGTCAAAGTACTAGTCGAAAGAAAAACACCCCGAGACGAGGAACCTAACACGTAAAGCGCTCAACTCGGCTCAATACAATAGTAGAGAAAAAATAAGTAAGTAGCTAACCTAGAGCAAACGGACCTACCCAGGTTTCACCTAATGGATCATCAGGGTAGGTTGGCTACTTACTTTATATATATATATATATATATATATATATATATATATATATATATATCTTGATTTCTGTTTGATAGAATTTCCAAGGTGTAGTGCATTTCGAACTTGTTCCACACGATCATCGGTAAACTGTATTGCCTGCAGCTAGACCACGTGTACGACAAACAAAAAGAAGCGGTATCCTGCTTTAGTCAATCGATGTCGGGCTTCGTTTCAGCAAGACAATGCGAGGCCACACACTGCCAGCTTGACCCAGGAGAAGTTCAAACAGTGAGTTAATTTTCTAAGCGCAGCTTAGATGTGGCAGAAGGGCGATAGTACGGGGTAGTCAATGAGGATTGAACTCACTACTCAGTTATAATAGGTTCTATCGAGACAAGCTTGCTAACCATTACACCACGTCGAGGTGCCCAAGTTCAAACAGACAGTTTTGAGGTTTTTCTACATCCGCAATTCAGTCCCAATTCTGCTCCGATTGACAATGGTCTATTCTGCTCAATGACACATTTCTACCGCGACCAGCGATTCAACACTTTTAATAATGGGAAGATTCAGATTCTGGTAGATCACTGCCTGAAGATCTAGAATAATGCTTGTCTATATATTGCTAAGAAGTAAATGTTTTGTGCATAGTATTTTTTTTCATGCATAAAAATGAAAATGTTTTATGTCTTCTGACTTTGGTAAATTATTCAAAATACAATACACCATTTTTTTCATTATTAAAACTTGAAACTAACTTTTCTCAGTTGAGAAAACATGCAAGGACTTTTTAATTTTGCATTTTATTTGAAACACACACATATGGCTTTCTATCCTAATATTGAAACAAATTTGCAAAACAAACCATATAATATTGTCACCAAGATTTCATATTTCTAATTAGAAATTACACTTTCTCATAGTCAGTCAGTTAAGTGCCATACGTGAAACACGCTTGGGCGATCATGTCTCGACAGAGACATGACTGACTGGGCAGAAGATAATCCCGCGGTAGGTTGCCATTGCTTTCTGCGGTAGACTGGTTGCCGACCAAGGCTATAGAACCCAATCTGTCCTGCTATTTAACCCATAACTGGAAGGAAGAGACGGATTAATACCTTTCCCAAGGGTATTTGCGCGTAGGTGAATACAATAGATTCAACTGGAATTCGAACTCGGCTCCCCGGTTTCTCGTTCCGAGCCGATATCCACTGTACCACAACGCACATCCGCTTCTCATAGTACTTATTCTATTTAGTAAAGAAAAAAAAACTGGTCATTTTATTACAACAGAAGAGACAACTATATAAGTGTGTGTGTGTGTTTCAAGGCAGTTATGGACAAATTGCAGTTCGCATGTGGTCCATTTAATTTTTTTAATGGCTTCCCTAGTTCCAAGAGAAAAATAATATTTTCTTTATTTGTTAAACTAATTATGCATACAAGCAGAACCCATGGAATTTCCACGGAAGGATAATTATGATTTCTTAGAAAAATTTTACTTTGTCAAAAGATAGTAACGTCTTCAAACATAAAGGGATTGGGTAATAAAATAACGATAACACAGAGTGTAATTTTATTAAAATATCTATAAAAGTAATGTCCATAGAAGCTACTTTACTGTAATCTTATATTAAGCGGCGTATGCACAGACCATAACCAAAATACTGTACGCTATTTTGTGAGAGATTTTGAAAAAGAAACTTTTTTTTATTACTGGAAAATCATGGCTCTTGTGTCCATTGTAAACAGAAAAGACCAACTGAGTAATGGCCATGGGTGTAGAGGCCAGAAATTTCGTTATTAGGTCGCGGGATACGACAACAAACCTACCTATTTATACTATATTCTACAGTACCCACACATATACACACACACACAATTACTTAAGTTGCTACTGCTACGATAATGCTATAGGCGCTCTCCTCCTATCCTCTCACTTTTTACTTACCTTTCCGTTTGGCAAAGGTGATATAAAGGCTGATGAGAGCAGCGTTTAGAGTAGAGTAGAGGGGAAGGAAAAGCTCGTGTAGAGAGTAAGTGTGTTATCTTTCTTCAGTGGCGTAACGGAAGGAAGAACTAACTAAGAAACTAACTAAGGAAGGAACAAGCAGAATTATATATATATATATATATATATATATATATATATATATATATATTAACTGCTTGTTCCTTCCTTGAATTAATTCTTCTATATATTAGTTATATATATATATATATATATATATATATATATATATATATATATATATATAACGGTCATGTCACGTTGGATACACCGGTTCCCGCTCGATCACCGAAGTTGAGCCTGGTCAGTACTTAGGTGGGTGACCACTTGGGAATACCAGGTGCTGTTAGCATTCACGGATGTGCGTTGGGGTGCGGTGGATGTCGGCTTGGAAGGGGGAAATCGGTGAGCCGAGTTCCAATTTCAGTCGAGCACGCTGCATTCACTTGCGCACTGGTACCCTTGGGAAAGGTATTAATCCGTTCGTTCCCTCCAATTATGGGTTAAATAATTGAGGTCTGCTGTTCGTGCGATTTGTGGCAGTCATCTGCACCAATTGTTTGTTATCAGCAGTTCCAAGAAGTGTGGATGGTACTACACAATGCCTTCACCACTATAAACAAATCGCTGTGTGGTTGTCTTGCTGGAAAAAGGTTGGACCCTCATACGTTGAACGCGACGGGAGAATCCATTATATATATATATATATATATATATATATATATATATATATATATATATATATATATATTCCATTAATAAACATATTATTTACTCTGAAACATCATTTTAAAAGTCGAAAAGCATACCAGAATTTCTTTTACCATTTAATTTGATTTTTAACTAATGTTCACCTGATACAAGGCCCAAGGGCAATTCAAGGTATAAGATTATTGTCTGGAGTATTAGCGGAAAAAAGGTCAAGATATAATCAGCTAATAAAATTTCAGAGTTAAGGCAAAGACGTCAGGAGTATAGAGCTGAAATAGACTTGAAAAGGAACCGGAAATCTAATTCTACACAGGAAGTAAAGGATAAACCTCTACTTCTGTCTATAAAGACCATGGAAGAGTGTTAACAAGGCGATAGGCAAACCTATCTGATTCTGTTACTTATTATTAGCTTGATATATAAAGCGCATTTATCACAGTCTCTCATATCTGACGTTTATATTATTTCAGTTTATATACAATATGTTAGATATACAACCCCCCTACAAAAAAAAACCAAAAAAAAACAAACAAAAGATACAAAAATAAGCCAGCAATTAGAGACACAAATCAGAAAAAGAAAAGAAAAATGAGTTCGAATTCCATGCGAGGTTATGTTCATTTAGCCTGATATAAACAGTGCGGACGCGGAAATCATTACTGCATGGGGATGTAGTTTTACGCTTCAAGCTATCATCCCGGTGATCGCTCAAATTATGAAAGTGCCACTTAGCACGCACTGTTGATTTCTATGTCCACGAGGATTATGCCCGGTACTAAGCTCTGTTTACCCAAAAGTATAACAAATTTTAAACAACACACCCTTGTGCAAGCGTGAAATTTATTTTCACTGGAACTACAGCACATAAAGAGACACTTTTAGAAAGAACAACTTCTCAGCCTCCAAATTTTATTTTTTCATATAGTCACCAGCATCATCTATTCATTTTTGGGGGGCTCTTTCTTATTGTGGGTTGACAGCTGTTTAGGGGTACCTGCAATGCGGCTTGTCACACATATCGCTATCGCCACTGTTGATACGCGTTAGCCACCGAGTAACTGTGCTCACATACAGTGTTTGGTTTCGACAGAAATTCGGTGACTGTTGATTAATAACAGTTGGTACAATTTTCTTTGCATGGAGGAAGTCAATGAGATCCAACTGTATCATGTACACTTTCGTTTCAAAAGCCATTTTTAAAACTGGGTCAATGGCTGGAAAGTTATTTTTTTTTTTTTACCTCTAAATCAACACCCGCTTCCTACATCGTGGGCCAACAAAATCAAATAGAAGACATTACTTTCGGAGCGACTTTGCTATTATGAATAATAGAAAGGTGCTACCAAAATATTCGGAGGATGTAAAGAGAGTGACCAATCAGCGACTAAATCAAGTGCGATAGTATTTCCCGTGTCTCACTGAAAATTTCAGGAAATAAAGAATCTCATTTTCTATTAATTTCTTCTTTAGGGAAGCCATTTTATACCATAGCTTTCCTTTTAATATCACGTCATATAAGTACTAAATGATATATGGCTATGTACTGTGTTGTACTAAACGCTTGTTCTTTCTCGAAGATGGCACAAGTGATATTTCCATTCAAAAACAGGCAAGCTGATCATAAAAGCTACAAATCTCATATTCTTATGCATTTTATAAAGAACTGTTAAACCTAGTATCAGTCAGTCAGTTTAGTGTCATACGTGATACACGCTTTAGGCGATCATGTCTCGAAAAAGACATGACTGACTGAGCAGAAGATTATCCCGCAGTAGGTTGCCATTGCTTTCTGCGGTAGACTGGTTGCCGACCAAAGATATAGAACCCAATCTTTCCTGCCATTTAACTCATAGCTGGAGGGAGAAGAGACAGATTATATTACATTATTATATTAAGTATAATTCGTGGGGGATCAGTTTATTACTTCATAACAATGGAAAAACGATCCCCCACTTTATGCCCAGTAGAAGCTCTAATATTGTTACCAAATATTATATTCTGTCGGTCAGTTAAGTGCCATACGTGATACACACTTGGGCGCTCATGTCTCGAGGCTATAGAACCCAATCTGTCCTATTATTTAATCCATAACTGAAAGGAAGAGACGGCTTAATACCTTTCTCAAAAGAGTATTTGTGAGTAAGTAAATGCAAGGAATTCAACTGGAATTCGAACCCGGCTCCCCGATTTCTCGATCAGAGCTGATATTCACTGCACCTCAACGTACATCTAAAATTAAATGTGCTGATAAGGTATAATTGAGTCGGGCGCTTAGACCGCTCGGCCATGCTACGCAACACAAATCTAGTACATGTTTCATTAATTCTCACATTGAAGATAAAAGAAAGCAATATTTTCAATATATTCGGTTTGGTTTTAATTTTAAGAAAAGCAAAAATTTAAAAAAAATTATTTATGCCGTTTATGGAGAAGGTATTGTAAATTATCAAACGCATGAAAAGTGGTTTGGGAAGTTTCACACTGATGCTGCAAAGATAGTGTACTCCAGATAATGCTAAAAGTAATCAAAAGAAGACATTACTTGAGAATAATCATTGTTCTACAAGAAGAGAGATAACCAACATTCTCGAAATAGTTAAATCAAGCTTTGAAAATCATTTTCAACAACCCGGTTATGTTAACTTCGTGAGTTAAGAAAAAAGGAACCGGCGAAGCGAATTAAGATTTCCTGCTTTTTTAAAATAAATTGCAACAAATGATGAATGTAGATACATTACAACAATGTAATATGGAAGAGATAGTTGGGCTTACGAAATGAACCGCTGCTAAAAATTAAAAAAGCCAGTTTTAATCCAGAGAAGGTGATACTGCATATATGGCAAAAAAGCTGTCCTTTGATGTTAACTTATTGCAGAGAAGCAAACGTTTTGAATAAATCCTGTTTCGATTTAAATAAACTGAAAACATCAATTGAAATAAAAGCAACAACGGGTGTGGGATTAACGCAAAGAAAAGCATTGGCCGGTAAGATTTCATCCACTGTATTCAACAGATATTTTATGTCTAGATTACAATTTATTCAGGTTTTTATATAATTTTTTTAGAAAATTCTGTAATCATACGCAAGACGCAAAAAAATAAAACAAATGAAAAGAACACACTCAAAGCGTTCTTTGCCGAGAAATTTTAAAAATTCTGGGAGCATAGCATTATGACGCTTTCTAAAAGATAGAAAAAGATACTGAAAAAAAAAAGATATCTCAATCAAGCTAATGGTGGAAAAATATTACTTTTTATTTAGTAAACCGATCAAGTGGATACAACGTTTAGCGAGCCAGAAAGCGGGTTCGAATTCCGACCGAATTTGTTATGTTCATTATCTCTTAAATACTCTTCATCCCTTCTATCTCACAACCTATAGGTTAAATAGCAGGGTTGACTGAGCTTTCTTGCCTTGAGGCGGAACTCAGTCTAGAAGAAGGAAAACTGAATGCTAAACAAGCTTAAAAAATTTGTGCACCTCAGGCTTTTCTTTTTTACCCAAGACACAGCACTGCAAGTATAGTTGCACTACATGTCGTATCCCTACGATGATAAAGGGTTACAGGTCTCGATATGACGTGGAACGAAAATAACTATATATATATATATATATATATATATATAGTTATTTTATATATATATATATTTTTTAATCATATCACCCCAAGCAAGGCGATAACGCCACTGATGCGCAGGGGGCTACGTAAGAGTAAAAAGATTGGAAAAGAGAAAGCCGGAAACCAAATCCTAACCAGGAAACAAGGGATGAGCCTCTTCACCTGTTCAATAGACGTGGGTGGAGTGTGAACCGGGCAATAGTTTAGTCTATCTACTCCAATTGAAAAAAAGAGAAAATGCATGCCTTCTGAGTGCACCTTTCATCTACTCAAACAGATTAAAATCTGAGCATCTCATATCAAGACTTGGGGCGGGGCAAAGTTGTCCAGACATGAACTTTAATAGCATTTCTGGGCTTTAAGCTGCTGCAAAGTCTTGAACTGTCATGTTCTAAAAACATATAACTCATCTTCAAATATGGTCGAGCTTGAAGGAACCTTATTCTAACAATATGATCACATGGGCGTTAAAATTAATAATGGACATAAATTCTAAATCTCTCTTCTGGTCCCCAAAACCCGTGAACATCACTTCTGTGGAGCATGCTGCTTAAACAACTTCTTTCTGAATGGGTAGCAACTTACCACTAATTTCCTTGTGGCCTGTCTCATCTCCTATTACTAAGCTTTTTAAGAAGATGATATCTGTGTTGTGTAAGTTATTGCAACCACACATTGCTTTTTTATGGAGTCTGTCACGATTTTAGGAAACCATTTTGAACAGACCTTTGAGTAGTTAAGTGGTTGAATTAAACTGCATTATCACGTTTTGTCTGGAAGATTTCACAGATTTTATTCAATAGCCTTTTCATTTACAGCAGCAGCTAACCTGTCACTACCGAGCCTATCACTAAGGTCAGTATCTTCTTTTTCTCAAAGACTGTTGGCTCATCTGTTTACTGGAAATACATCAAAAGTTTCTTTTCCATAAACATTTCCTCATTTTCTGTGAATATTTACTGCACTTTATTCTTCCAAAAAGATTAATTCTATGACAGTACGCTGCATTTAAAGTGTATCTAGAATGTTCATTGATGTGCCGTATCTCAAGACATTGGCGATTATGGCTCTCCACAATCTTCTGTCCTTTGTAGATCTTAATACAATAATTTTTTTTATCTCTTCTAAACTTTGCTCCGCCATTCATTTATTCGTGCTCGCTACTTAGGATATGCGATGTTTTTCTCTGTTCCACTTATTTTCAATGTCCTGTGAGTATCAAATTTCCAATCCCACTTTCCTCATTATATGCTCTAGATATTTCGACTTCCTTCTTGATGTAACGTATAAGTGTCCTTTTATTTTCCATTTTCTCTAAATCTCGCCGTTTCCCACATGTTTGGTCCACGGTATTGACAGCATCCTTCTGTAGGACCATATTTCTGTTTCTTCAATTCACTCCTTGATTTGTAAGGAGATTGTCCAGTATTCACTGACATATAGGAGGACCGATATTGCGTAATAGTTAAGTACTTTTTTCTTTGTGTCTAACAACATTTTTCTGTTTCTTAATGCTTTGCTTAGCTTTTAAAAGGCATCTTTCGCTAGTCCAATACGCCTTCGTGTTTCAAGGTCACACTTTCTGTCCTCTGTTTACATTTTTAAAAAGAGTTGTGAGTGGAAGGAGAAAATAGCTTCATTTTTTTTCTTCATGGGGCTCTAAACATTTTGTGGTTTTAAAGCTAAAGAAAGAAACTTCAATAGTTATAAAATAAGATTCTTCTACTTTTATGTGCCCTGTCCTTTCAGGACGTAGGCGATTATGGTTTTCCACGTCTCCCTATCTCTGGTTGCTCTTAGTATACTTTCTCCTGTTACACTTCGCAACCCCCATTCCGTCATCCTCCTGATCAGGCCCCTCAAATATGTTATCCGCTGCCTTCCTCTGTCTCTTTTTCCTTCTATCTGGCCTGTCGGTATCAAGTTCTCCAAGCCCTCCTTCCTCATTGCATGTTTCAGGAACTTCAGTTATCTCTTCCAGATGCTCAGTATTAATTTTCTTTTGGTTGCCATTCTCGCATGCTCGGTCCATGATATCCACAGCATCCTTCTGTAGAACCACATTTCCACTGCTTCACGTTTTTCCTCATCTTCGATGCTATTGTCCAGTACAATTTTGGTTGTTGTTCGTAGTTTGAAACCGAATCATAACCGGCATGTCCTTACGAAGCTCACGACTGTAGTCAGCTCGGTCTTGATGGGTGCTTCATGATTGTAACCTTGTGTCTGACGAAGTTAGGCTTCGAAAATATCTTCTAGGGAATGTGTACATGTATATGGGTGATGGATAGATATATGAAAAACTAGACAAAGATAGATGTAGGCCTGAGCAATATAATCTGATTCACAGTCATATCGATAAGCAACGTAAGATAAATGGATGCGAGCGAGTTTGTCAGCGGTGAGAGTCAGTGAAATAGAATTGTTTTATTGATAGACTTGGCAATCATATTTCAGTTTATGGGATTCATGCATTAACCTGATCATATCTACATTGGGGTATAAATATGTATTTTTCAGGCCAATAAGTGTCGGCTCGCTTAGTGAGCTGTTCTTTCGTTTTTGTTTTTAATTTTTATTTCTTTATTTATCACCTGATGCAGAATTTATCTGACCACATATCAATATTCAATACTAAAAACAGAACACTAAACAATGTGTGTGTGTGTATATATATATATATATATATATATATATACATACACATGGTCGGTTGTTGGCTCTTGCTTATATTTTGTGTCTTTGCTTGCTCTTCTTTCGTATTGAGCGCTTTAGTCTTAGGTTTTTCGTCTTGGTTTTTTTTCTTTCTTACGAGTGCTTGGATATTTTGTTCATGTACTTCGTTTGTTTCTTTTTTTGCTTCCCCTTTTGTTCCCTCCGAGTTTGTTCTCGGTGGGTTATACAAGACGATTTAAATTATAGCTTGATTAATACCAGTTTTGGTTGAGTTCTCTTGCTATTGGTATTGTTGTTGCTGTAGTTAATATTATATATATATATATATATATATATATATATATATATAAACGTATTTATAAATAGAACTTTGTGTGTGTGTGTGTGTGTCCGTTACCTATAGACTCCGAAATGGCTGAACCGATTTTCTTGAAAATTTACACAGTTGTACTATAAGCGTCTGCGAGTTTTCTTAGCTAGGTTTTGTGTCGAGGTACCCCCCGATAAATATGAAAAACCGATAACCGAAAAAATCGAGGGTTATAGAAGGAGTGGTCCGATTTTAATCAAATTTGATACACTCATAGACAAAGACATAAGAAACAATATTCAGAAGTTTCAAGGTTGCACTTCTTACAATAGTGCAGAAAATCGATAATATATATATATATGTAAAGCAAGATGTTTGTGTGTGTGTGTCTGTTTATCTGTCTGTATGTCCTTTATACAACTCCGGAATTTTTATCCGATTCTCACTAAACTTCACACAAATATTCTTTAGGCTGAGTCTGAGCTCCAGGACCATGAATTAGTTTTAAAGCTTTCATTACACTCGAGCAACGCCGGGTCATATTGCTAGTATATATATATATATATATATATATATATATATATATATATATATAATGACAACTGGCAATCGTTTCCGAGAATGACTGTCTCCTCGGGTGGTTAGCCATTCCTTGTTATAGACACAGCTTGCTTATATTTATGCAGCAGCTATGCTGTTTGATCTGCGGTGTCTTACAGCGCTTGGCTACAGAAAGCGAATAAGCCTGCAAAAATCTAAAAAGTAACGTTTTAAGAAATATTGGATTAAAAATAAATCCATTCAGACATAACTTTGTTTGCTTTTCGTATACGAAACTAAGAAAATATGGGCTATGGAAAATAATTTAAACGAGGAAATATGCTTTCTTTAAAAGGGTAATAGAAGTTTGCTGGATAGTTTTCTCACTGTGGAGGAGAGGTCAAAGTTTTGACAGATGAAAAATGATGGTTTCTCTTCAAAAAGGTGAAGCTGGTTCGAAACCTACCAGAAAACTATTTAAGATTGTGTGTGTATGTGTGTGTGTGTGTGTGTGTGTGTGTGAGAGAGAGAGAGAGAGAGAGAGAGAGACAGACAGACAGACAGACAGACAGGCAGGCAGACAGAGAGCACTGTTTGAAATAAAAATGGGGCGTCTACTTCAAATACGGGTATACACTAAAAATAAAGTTTGAGTAATATATATGCGTGTGTATTTGTGTGTACAAATATATATAAAAGATGTTTGAGAAAATTAAAGTTAAAAACATATGTACAGCCAATTTTTACTCAGAATGAAATCAAATATCGATTATTTTTTTACGAAACAATATATTTAAAAATTGTTTAAAGAAACCATACCTGTCGTCTTTGAAATACAATAACAAATTCTGGAATCCCTTCAAAACAACTAGTACAATCCCAAATTAACATCTCCCTATCAACAGATAAAATTATATGTTTGTCGACTCATTACCTACCACTGCTATTTTACTTTCGACAATGATTTTATGAACAACAATTTCAGATGATGATGTAATCACATTTTAATGATGATTTTGGCTGTAATTTGTTAGAATTTATAGAAACGGGTCTTTCTAAATTATCTCACCAAAATAAGCAACAGATTTCCGACATATTGATGGTACCTTGTTAATATATAAGAATATTATCCAATTTTAAAAATAATAACATTGACTGGACAGTTGAAGATTTTAATCATCTAAAGGAGGATCTGCAATGTAATTTGATCTCGATTTGGCTGCTCTCTTTCAGTCACTTTCTCACCGGCGGAATGTGGCTTCCCTCTGTCTTTTCTACAAGTATTTTCACGGTTTCTGCTCTGACGAGCTTTATTCCCTGGTGCCCCGCCCTCCTGCTTTTACACGTGCACATAGATTGGCAACTAGGTCCCACCCTTTTATCGTCAAAATAGGCAAATATAACCGCCAATTCTACTCTTACAGTTTCTTTCCTAGCACTTCCCGACTGTGGAATTCCCTTCCACATGCTTGCTTTTCTGATAGCTACAATCTGCAAAAGTTTAAATGCATACCGGATGGCAATTAAAAAAATATATATATAGCAATAAACTCGCCTCCAATTAAAGCAGAAATGTATAACATCAGATCGTAAAACGGCGCCTACTACCACTTTAACAAAAATGTGAAAACGCCAAATCCTACTATCGATCAACACAAACATACATGCACAAACATAGTTACAGGCACACACGCGCGCGTGCGCACTCCCTACAATTAACGACAGCAGTAGCAGCGAAATATGACTATTCGTTGAAAAACACGGTTCACGAGCGGACGTGAACTCAGGCTCTCCTATCAAGGATATATATATATATATATATATATATATATATATATATATATATATATATATGAGTGGGCAGAAGATTTTCCCGCAGTAGGTTGCCATTACTTTCTGTGGTAGACTGGTTGCCAGCCAAGGCTATAGAATCCAATCTATCCTATTATTTGATCCATAGCTGGAGAGAAGAGACAGTTTAATAACTTTCCCAAGGGTATTTGCGCGTAAGTGAATGTAAAGAATTCAACTGGAATTCGAACTCATGAGAAGACAAGACGGAAATAGCAAAACTCTTTCCATAGATTTCTGGGTCTTTGTGGGATAATATTAGGAAAATTCCGTAGCTGGAATGGAGAAGCTGAAAGAAAATATTTGCATGTAAAACAGCATCAAGTGCCTATGGATTATGCTTGGAAGTTTTTATGTATTGTAGAATTATTCAGGCAAAACGCTGAGTAAAAGTCAGAATATCTTCCTAAATGTGGGTATGAGAACAAGTACCTGTAATGTTACCTCCTCCCTAATTAAAAGGTTTACATGATATTTGTCAACCTGTATGGCAGCAAATGCAGGAAAATCTCTTAATAAATGAAGAGACTTAAAGCAACAGAAATGTCGTTTTACAGAAGGATGCTGAGGATAGCCCGGATCGAACATGTGAACAACGACAAAGTTTTACAGAAAATGAAAACAAAAGGAAACTAATACTTAACATCGGAAAGAGACAGGCTGAGCTTTCTAGTTCACATAATGAGGAAGGGAGGCTTGGAAAATTTAATACTCACTGGACATTTTGAAAGCAAGTTGGACAGAAGAAAACAGCGCATAACATACTTCATGGGCTTGACGAAATGAATGGTTGAAGAATTACAATGGACATGAAATTGTGGGTGGGGCATGAGCGCCTACGTCCTGAGGGGACACTGAACAATGTAAATGTTCACATACGTAACAAGCATAAAACGTGCTTGAAAATCCTGAAACCGGCATTTGCAATTATTAATATTTTTCTTTTTTAATTCGTTTTTAATAACGCACATACAAATATATGCCTGGAATATGTTAATTACATTCTTTACGATGGATTTTTTTTTTTTTTTTTTTATAAGCGTTTCACCCCGAGCAAGGCATGTCACTGCCACTACTGTGCAGGGGGCTACGTAGAGTGGAGAAAGGCTGGTTAAATATAGGAAATAACAGAGGGTGGGTGATAGGCGGGTGAGGATACCGAGAATGAGGGTTGGGTAGATGAGAGTGTTGTGAGAATAGTTGGGAGCTAGTGTGATAGGATGTGTCTATTGACCCTACATTTAAACACCTGGAGATTGTAACTGTCGGGAAAGCAGAGTTGTGGAAGGGAGTTCCACAGGCGGGAAGCGCGAGAAAAGAAGCTGTTGGAGTAGAATTTACGGTTACATCTTATTTGTTTAACTGTAAGAGGGTGGGACCTAGTTGCTAATCTAGTATCTCGTGTAAATTCGTGCTTGGGCGGCACCAGTGATCTAAGCTCATCGGAGCAGAAGCCATGAAAGTACTTGTAGAAGAGGCACAGGGAAGCTACATCACGCCGGTGTGAGAGCGGCTGCAGCCGGTCTGCCAAGTCAGTATCAACCACGTTACAGATCCTCCTTTGTATTTTGTCAAGAAGCCCAAGGAGAGCAGCAGGGGCACCCGACCAGATGTGGCAGCAATATTCAATACACGGGCGGATGGTAGATTTGTATATGTGCAGAATAGTTTCAGGTGGGAAAAATTTCCGGGCCCTGCACAGAGAGCCGACTTTCATAGCAGCAGATTTGGCAATGGATTCAATATAGTCATTCCATTTGAGGTCCGCCGAGAGTGTAAGGCCAAGGAGGCGTAGTATTTTACTCTCTGGGAGGCTAGCCTGTCCCATGCTAATGGGAGGTAGATGCGATAAGGCATGAAATTTAAAAGAAAATAAATTAAGAATACAAACAAATGAAGGATAAATATAAGATTTAAGCTTTAAAAAATTGTTCAGCCAGACGTTTGACCGCAAAAAATTTTCCTAGAGATAGTGTCAATATATTCCAGTGATGAGTAAAAACCAGCAAAAAATGAATACAGATCCTGAACAAAGTTAAAAAATTTTACAGTCTGTAGACATTTTGCTGATTTTACTCCCACCAAGTTCAAGCCGTGTCCAGCAGAGGTGACATACGTGGCAAACTCATTCACACTATTAACTCTCTACCGTATGCTGTTTTACAAAACTGCCGGACAATGCCTCGACTTACATTTAATTTAGTGGCATAACTCGTTTGCCTGGCAGTGATCTAGCCTCATCTATGTAAGGTCTACAAGACTACATTCTCTTCCAAACGATTGCTTCCCCGACGGATACAATCTCCAGGAGTTTAAATGTAAGGTCAATAGACACCTCCTAACACACTAACCTGCTCCCATTCTATCACGCACTCTTCCCATCTGCCTAACCATCATCCTCGCTATCCTTACTCATCTGTCACCTTCCTCCTGACATTCCCTATGTCTAACCACTCCTTCTCTTTACCTTCCCCTATGTAGCCCCATGCGCAATAGTGGCAGTGGAATGCTTTGCTTGGGGTGAGATGATTTAAAAAAAAAAAAAACTACATTAAATACTTTTCTCAACTTGCACAATTTAAAAAGTTTACTCATTCACGTATTCACAAACTACCTGAATTAGTACAGCATCATAAATTTATAATTTTAAATAACCACTACATGGTTGCTGTACAAGTGTTCAAAATTGTGATTGTATCTCAGGTTCAATCACAAACAATCTATGCATAGCCGTATAAATATACCGAATAATCATGTCATTGTTATTAATAATACTACAGTGTCTGATGTTATTTCTGTTTAGATATTTGCATTTTTAATCAAAATATGTAGCCAGTTGCAATAACTGATCTAATCTAAACTTATTTATAAATGGAATTTTGTGTGTGTGTCAGTTACTTATAGACTCCGAAACGGCTGAACCGATTTTCTTGAAAATTTACACAGTTGTATTATAAGCGTCTGCGAGTGTTCTTAGCTAGGTTTTGTGTCAAGGTACACCCGGTAAATTTCGAAAATCTATAATAATAAAAAAATCGAGTTATAGAAGGAGTGGTCCGATTTTAATCAAATTTGATACACTCATAGAGAAAGACGTAAAAAACGATATTCAGAAGTGCAGAAAATCGATAATATTTACTGGGTCTGATTAAAATCAGTTTTTCAGCTCTTTTATTTTAGTTTTTGCTTCGGGTTTGGCTTTAAGTAGGTATAATTGTAGTTCTTAGTCTCAGCCATGATACCATTTACTCAGTGGACTTATTTAGCCTTCAGAATTCAGTTTACGACGAAAAAAACTTACTTGATATTGATACCATGAAATCAAAATTTGACTGACATCCATTCATTTTTCTTTCAGTCTACGGTTTCGCTTTAACTGGAAACAACTATTGCTTTTTAGTCTTTCGTGCCAACGTCCAGGACCATGGATTAGTTTTAAGGCTTTCATTACACCCGAGCAACGCCGGGCTATACTGCTAGTTTTTTTTTAATAAGTGACATTCTTTATCCACATAGGATGAAGAAATAAATTTTAAAACAGAAAACGACATTTTTAAACAAACAAAAATGCAAAGTCAGAAAAAGAAGGTCGTCGCACATAAGGGCCGATACGCCGTGCATATGGCAACGAAGATGAGGACAACATATAGAATAATGCAAATAATTCATTGTTGTTGTAAAATGAACATCGAATGAGAAAATTGTTTGTTTTAGTTAAAACGGCTGAATGGCTGTTTATGTTTTAAACTGGACATTAATGCTTTGGACGAACCCCATTTTGTCATGGTTGCGACAAAAAGAAAAACACTGTAACATATATTTCATTAATGTGTATAGACACGCATGTTGATAATATCAACACTGACAATAATTAGAAAAAATACAACCAATAGTAATAAAGATTTACACACACACACACACATATATATATAAAGAGACTGTCTTGCACACTTAAAAGCAGTCATTAAAAGACGATCATCAGTATGAGAATAAGATAAAAAATGTCAAAGAATGCAATCATAATTTCCGACGTTCCATTGAAGCTAGGGAAATATAGATATTGACATTAATTATGCTTGAAAAAATAACAAAAAAAAATAATAGCTGTCTTCCATTTAGTATATATATATATATATATATATATATATATATATATATATATATATGGGAGTGTTTATAAAAAGTTCTGCAAGAACTAACAAGCCCTGAAGATTTTCCATCTAAAATGCCGATCTTAGGTCATTTTATCACAGTATAAGAAATGTATCGAGCCGAGAACATTTCAGCAGTACCTCAGGCGTACACACACACACACACACACACACATATATATATATATATATATATATATATATTATGTATTTTGGCAAAATCCCTCTTTTATGCAAGTTTCATTAAAAATTATAAACAAATGGGGTGGTCAATATTTTTTTTATAAATAATTTTATAAAATCACATGAAGAATTATATTAAATAAAACTTAACCATAACATCTTGTCTGTCATATTTAACGAAACTTTCTCTCTCTCTCTCTCTCTCTCTCTCTCTCTCACACACACACACACACACACAGATATATATATATATATATATATATATATATATATATATATCACAGATAACCTGACAGGCAGATAGATGTATGACACACTCTTACTCAGACTGACATATGACACGTAGGTAATAAACATTTTGATATTCAGGGAACTGACAGTAATTATGAAAAAAAAAAAAAGAAGGAAAAAACAAACCTAAAATGATTTACTGATTAATTTCTGCCTATCACTGCTAATTACTAGTACGACTACTAATATTAATATTAATATTAATTTGTATCAGTCGAAAAATAACAATAATCACATCAGTTGTTACTAAAGCCGTTGTGGCAATAAAGAAATGATAATAATAAAAATAATCTTACAGGCCGAACATTAATTATTATCTAGTTTCAATTAGTAACTGCACTTATGAAAATGATTTCCTAAAAACATATATATAATTACAAAAAATAGGATATGTTACTTTTAATTTATGAACAGTTAAAAAAAAGGTTATATGTTGAAAGCTATGGGATAAACGAACCACAAGAACATTGAAAAAAAAAAAATAATAGATAATATACATGCAGACAAGTTCTTATAATTTTCGGCTCGTGCTTACTCATATCTAGATTTTTTTTCACCGCATACTTACTCAAGGTCTTAGTGACTAGACAGCGTAGATCTAAAAATAAACAATAAACTCTCACTGAGATTCGAACTCAAGTTCCTCTTCTATACAAAAAAATAAAAATAACAAAGCTAAAAAAATGTAAGTTTATTCTTTACGACTGTACCCTTGCTATAAAAAATGACGGCAAAATATTTGAGAGGATTATTAGCTGCTTCCTCAAAGATCTCCCTAGTGTGAGAGGAGAGAATATTTGCTCTGTAATATTTTATTACATGGAGATCTCTTCCTGTATCATTTTTTAATATTAAAATAAAATTTTTAATATTAACCCTCTCGGGCCATTCGTATCATATTTGGTACAGTATTTCCCTATAAGGAAACATTTGGTATTTCCCTATAAGGAAACATTTGGTATTCATTGACTGAGCAGTCAGTACTGCTTTCATTTGAAATTTATAAAATATTTCTCTTAAAAAATTTTTCAGGAAAATATTTCTTTCAAGGCTTGTTTTCATACTGTATCAAATATGATACGAATGGCCCTAGAGGGTTAATTAGGATCGGGTTTTTGGAATTTACCTTCCTGCTTTTTCCGCTTGGATTAAAGTATCCGAATTAAAATATATATATATAGTGTATCGAGGCAGTAAGTAATTTTCTAAACATATGCTGTTAAATATAAGAGACAATGAATGTCTTATGTTTAATCATGAGACGTTCTAAACGTCGTATTTTTGCTTTAATTTCAGTTGAAAATAAAGACAAAAATTCTCCAACATTTGGATAATTATTTATTGATTTTCTTCTAAGCTTTCGGCTCACATGAGCCATCTTCAGAGAGGTTGTTTAGACTGAAATATTATAAAATCCACCATCACCGACGATTTTATTTTGTGTTGACATAAAACTCCGCTTGGCAACGGCAATAGTAACCAAAAATAATAAACGCAGTTCTTAAATTTGCGATGCGGTTTTATGACGTCACACCGCGGGATAGCGCGAAATGACAACAAAACCATGTAGTCAAATTGCATGGATTAATGCATGGATTAATATCTTTCCCAAGGGTATTTGCACATAAGCAAATAAAAGCAATTCAACTGGAATTTGTACTTGGCTCCCTGAGCATCTATCCATTGAACTACAACCCACATTCTTGGATGTGTGTTGTGACAGTACAAGAACAAAGCCTATCAGGAATTACGAATCAAAAAAATGAAAATTGATACAGACCCAGTATGTAGATTTTGTGAGCTTATTGAGACTATTGACTTATTGAATGTTTTGTTGTCCAGTATTGATACCGAATAGTAATGGTAATATTTGCTGTTTCCTTTTGTGGAAACATTTGGCATTTATTGACTGAAGATTGTTTAGTAACAGAGAGGAAAAAAAAGATAATAATGATCTTGAATCTCAACAGTTTCATCAACCCAATTTCACTCACAATGTATGGGTCAACCATGGCACAGTTTTCAAGTACTTTTCAATGGAGAGTGCCAGGCTGATATTATCAAGAAGTCACTTCTTTTACAAATCAATTCTAGCGTGATTCAAAGTGGGGTATGGTGGTCTAAATACTAGCGTTCTAACCACTCTGCACTTGAATAAATATCAACTTATATATCGAACATTTTAAAGATTTATCCATCAACTTATTCATCGAACTTTTTAAAGATAGAATGTACTATGACTTTTAGGACAGCTCAGCTGTGTCGGTGAATGCAAGGATTTCAAATTCCAGTTGAATTCCTTGCATTCACCTGCACACAAATATACTTGGGAAAGGTATTAATCCGTCTCTTCCCTCCAGTTATGGGTTAAATAACAGAACAGATTGGGTTCTATAGCCTTGGCTGGCAACCAGTCTATTGCAGAAAGTAATGGCAACCTACTGCAGGATAATCTTCTGCCCAGTCAGTCATGTCTCTTTCGAGACATGATCACTCAAGTGTGTATCACATATGGCACTTAACTTACTGACAGCTGCAGATCAAAACTGGCACAGACAGACAAGCTTATAAACCACCAAAAATGTCTGCATAAATAAAATAAAAATAAAAAAGCAATTTTTGCTAATTATTGTAGCAAATAATGTACTGGGCCAAAGTGTCAAAAAAATTTACGTGAAATGGGGTAGTATTTATATTACTTATTTTATTTTGAACTGAACCCTTTATTTCTATCACTGGTGTATATTGTTCTCGTTCAATGAGTCATGCCACTTCATGATGTCTTAGTTATCTCCCTTTAACTCAACACTCTAAGTTATTTGTTCACTACTGCTGTAGCCAGGTATTGAACTCACAACTCTTTGGATCTAATCAAGGCTTTTATCAACTGGGCCAGTAACAGAAATAAAGGGTTCAGTTAAAAATTCTAACCACCTGAAAAAGGCCAGACTGTACAACGGTCAAAATGTTGTCAAAATGTTGTATATGGCAATAAAGATGAGGACAACACTCGAAACAATGTAAATAATGTGTTAGCTGTAAAAATGGGGAAAAAAGTTGGCCTTCATTTAGAGAACAATGCTGAATTGATTTACTGCCTAATTTTTAAAAGACATTGGTTTGATAATGATTATCCTGAAGTAAAATGAAAAAAATATTGATAGAGGCTGATTGATTTTATATGGAATTAATTTGACCATAACATTTAGAAAAAGGCCAATGTATGCTAAGTGCCATTTCCCCCTTTTTAAATTGTTTCATCAATTCAGCATTCAGAAGAATAGTCTAAATTATGATTTTGAAATGTATTGATCATTCAAACTGACGAGTTAATTGATAGATTTTTTCTGATTGAAAGAGAAAAAGAAGTTTTCAACTTGTAACAAATTAGAAGATTCAGACTGTAACATTTTCAAAGATGGATGACTTACACGAATTTAAGTTTACACAATAAAAGAAAGAATAAACATTCGATTTAAAGTGAAAATCAAAGAAACAACCAATGATAAAACAACAATTAATTGGGATCATTTTTTCTTAAATGCTTTTGAAGAATGTCTATTATTCACTTGCAAAGTTTGTGCATGAACAGCCACAACATGGTCAGAATTCACGTAACACTGTTCATTTAATCTTTCTGGTGAAAACAGACAACACACGATGTTGATAAACATAAAAAATTGTAGCAGGTACCAATTTAAACTGATATTAAAAATTATTTACATTATTTTTGCCCAGACTACTGTCCTCATTTTTAATGCTATAATCACAATGTTTCAGCTGTTGTGCCCTATGGCCTTCTTCAGAAGACTGTTGACTTGGGTAACTTTCATGGAATTTGAAACCGAACACTTTATTTAATCTACAGAGATAACAAGAACTCATCATCCCAGAAATTCAGACTGACATTAAAAGATAGGTATTTTATGATTATCTAGCTCAAATTTATTGCCATATTTCCCATCAATTACCAAAAATATATGGCAATTAATAACCACTTGTATAGCTACAATGCTTCCCAATAAATTATTTCTCCCCCTGATGAAATGGACAGCTACTCAAAATAAGAAATCAGAAAGCCAAGATAAATTCTAGTCAAGTTCATTATATTCACTTATGCACAAAAATACTAAGGAAAAGTATGAAACCATCTCTTTTTTTCCCTAGCTATGGATAAATAGTAGGACAGACTGGGCTCTCTAACCTTATCTGGCAACCAGTCTAGGAGAAATACTAAAATTTTATTTGAAACAAGGTAAAGTGTACAAACCTGCTATTTAAAGCCTGTGCTCCTGTATGGTAGGGAGTGCTGGACAATCTAAATCTAAACTTATTTATAAATGAAACTGTGTGTGTGTGTGCCCGTTACCGATAGACTCCAAAACGGCTGAATCGATTTTCTTGAAAATTTACACAGTTGTATTATAAGAGTCTGCGAGTTTTCTTAGCTAGGATTTGTGTCGAGGTACCCCCAATGAATATCGAAAATCGATAACCGAAAAAATCGGGTTATAGAGGGAGTGGTTCGATTTTAAACAAATTTGATACACTCATAGACAAAGACATAAGAAATGATATTCAGAAGTTTCAAGGTTGCAATTCTTACAATAGTGCAGAAAATCGATAATATATATATATATATATATATAAAAGGCAAGATGTTTTTGTGTGTTTATCTACCTCTATGTCTATTTTTTTCAGCCCTTTTATTTTAGTTTTTGCTTCGGGTTTGGCTCTAAGTAGGTATGATTGTAGTTCTTAGTCTCAGCCATGATACCATTTACTCAGAGGACTTATTTAGCCTTCAAAATTCAGTTTACTATGAAAAAACTTATTTGATATCAATACCCGGAAATCAAAATTTGACTTACATCCATTCATTTTTCTTTCAGTCTACAGTTTCGCTTTTACTGGAAACAACTATTGCTTTTTAATCTTTTGTGCCAACGTTCAAAGAGTCTGAGCTCCAGGACCATGGATTAATTTTAAAGCTTTCATTACACCCGAGCAATGCCGGGCTATACTGCTAGTCTTACAAAGATGAAAAGGAAACTTGAAGCAACAGAAAAATGGTCCTACATTAAAATGCTGAGGATATCATGGACTAAACATGTGATTAATGATGAAGTTTGGGAGAAAATGGAAACAAAAAGGAAACTAATACTTAACACCAAAAAGAGATAGTTTATGTTTTTTAGGACATGAAGGAGGGCTAAGAAAATCTGATACTCACAGGACAGAGGCCAAGAGTGACAGAGGAAGACAATGCATAACATACTTAATGAACTTGATTAAATGGATGGTGGAACAAGGTTATAGAAAAACAATAGAAAGGCTAAGTTTATTAAGAAAACTATGATCACCTAAGTTCTGAGGGAACATGGCACATAAAGAGAGAGAGAAAAAAATATAAGAGAATCAATGGATGACAGGGTTATCAAGTTATCAATCAAAATATTTTAAATGTTAATCTTAAGTCAGATTAGTAATACTATTCAAGGAATAGTAATACTATAACCCTCTACTATAATTAAGACCATTGTGTATTTATTTATATTTCTGCATATATATTTACCTCCTGTCACACTTAGAGAGAAAGAGAAAGAGAGACAATATCAAGGCAGTGTCAGCTCAGTTCATTCGCTTTACTACCAGTTATAAAAGCTTTTGCCACGTTTGCTCCTTAAGACTGCCTTAATATTTTATTTTTTTAATAATTATGTTATAGAGTAGTAAAGAATATATATATATATATATATATATATATATATATATATATATATATATATAAAATCCTCTATATTATAATAAAAACCGTTATATATATATTGTAAAATGTACCAACAAAACAGTAGCACTAATCACGACCGAAATCAGAAAAACCTACTGCTAACAAGTCGGTAAAGTTAGTCGTCAAGCCCAAAAGGTACTATCCAATGGGTAGAGGGGAATAGAAAAAAAAAAAAGAAACAAACAAAGCATAAGCTGTGTTCGAAATAAATAAAAAAAACCCAAGACGAAAACCTTAACAAGAAAGAGCTCAATACGAAAGTACGAAAGTAGAGCAAAAACACGAACTAAATCTAAAAGTGAGCCAAAAGTCGACCGCGGTTTCACTCGCCGGATCGTCAGGACTTATATATATATATATATATATATATATATATATATATATATATAAACGAGATTATAATAATACTCGTGTGGAAAACCTTCCTCTTTCGACGGAAGGAAAAAATGGTTTTTAAAAAAGAAAGAGCTTAGTACATGACTGTCAGTCAAAAGTGTTTGGACAGAGATCAACACGAAGCCCAAAGAAAAAAACTCCGATACAAGTAATCATCTAGCAAAAAGCACTCAATACAAAGGTAGAGCAAAATAAATAGATAACACCTAATGAGCCAGACAAACCTACCTAGGTTTCACCTAAACGGATCGTCAGGGAAAGCTGGCTCTTCACCTAAATGGTTCATCAGGGAAACCGTTGTGTATGTGTGTGTGTATATATATATATATATATATACATACACAACGGTTCATCAGGGAAACCATTGTGTGCGTGTGTGTATAAATATATATTTTTTTATTAGAAAAAAAAATAATTGAAACCCCTATATATATATATATATATATAATATATATATCCCTCCTATCACGCTCAGGCGTTCCAATTTTTTTTAATGTCCAAATGTAAGATACTCAATAGTACGTACATCAACATATATGTTAGCATCATTTTAGACAGCATATCAATATAAATATTTTGTCATCATTTTTGAAGGCATGAACCCACTCATTCAAGGAATACTGATCCTGTCAAAGGCTTAAATAAAAATAAAGAAAACTAATAAAGAAAAGTAAAGGAATGAAAACAAATAAAAAGTAAAAAATTAAAAAAATATAAAAAATAAAAAAAATAAGTGGAATAAATAAATGACATTTTTTAGCATTTTTTAAACATTTTGTTCAGGTTCATTCCTGCTTCATAATCACAAAGCAATCTCTTTTCACATGCCGTATGTGTATATAAACCATTTTTTTTTCATCATCTACTCATCCCTGAGCTGCTACAATCAATACCCATGTCCAATAATTGTTAATGACTTTTGTTTTTTGTTTATTGTTACCTCCTAGTAAGGTGAGGACAGATCCTTAAAAAAAATAATTTCTTTGACTTTTTGCTTCATTCATCAAAAATCAGTTTCCAGCCTTCCTGAACATTGCCTTTATTTCTCCCTTTTTGCAATCAACTGAGTGACAAACTACAAGGCGGAAGACAAAGAGGTTTACTACTCTGAGATCTGGGCTCAATTTTCATGCAATCCTCTATTATAAAATCAAGAATCATGGATTATAACAGACATTTTCTTTTTTATAAACATCGGAACTATTTAGTATCTACAAGGCAACATTTTCCACACTACTTTTTCCTTCCATCATTGTTAGTATTAAACGTAAATAAAAAGTTCCAGTTAAATACATTTTGGTCTCAGCCAGAACTTAACTTGTAAAATAATTGTGTGTGTGTGTGTGTGTGTGTATATATATATATATATATATATGTATGTATGTAGCCCTGATATAAGAGAGTTGTTGGGGCCGGATAAAAGTTATCTTATATCCGGGTTTGGTCTATTTTATATACATTACCACAGGCTCTAATTTCTAATTTGGGACCAGAGAAATTCTCACTTATATCCGAGTTTCTCTTATATCAGGGTCACACAGCATAACCCCGATATAAGAGAGCCGAATATAAGAGAACTGTCATCTGGTCCCAAATTAGAGCCCATGGTAATGCATGTAAAAACCCGGATATAAGATAACTCTTATCCGGTCCCGACCACTCTCTTATATCAGGGTTACACTGTGTGTGTATATATATATATATATATATATATATATATATATATTTCATATATAAATTCAATGGTTTACACTTGAAGAATAGCCATTTCTACAGGCTCTCAAAAGCTTGCATGATCAGCTGATGAAACAGGCTTTTGAGAACCTGTAGAAATGGCTATTCTTCAAGTGTAAGCCATTAAATTTACATGTAAAATAAAAAAATGCTCTGTAAACTAAATTCAAGCTTTCTGTTGGATCAGTTTTAATATTTAATCCAATATTACTAGGATCTGTTAGGATTATTTGCCAAATCTTTTCCTGGATTATTACTGCTACATATGAGATAAATTCAGCTTTATAGAGAGGCTATTAAATAAAAGCGACAAAGAATATTATTCGGTTGTCCAGAAAGTACATGCCGACTTTTAAAAGAAATTAAACACAAAACAAAATTATGCTATTAAATATTTATTCAACTAAATACGAATCATTTTACGGCACAACCTCTCTCTAATCTCCCTTTGGCTTAAACGTTCTGTCTTCTCAAAATGTTGGTGGTTTCCCAAAAATGAACTCATTAAGGTCGTTTTTTTATGTCATCCAAGGAATTCAAATTTTTACCATTAATATTGTTTTGCAAGAATCTGAATAAATAAAAAAATTTAAGGAGCAATGTTTTATGAATATGGCAGGTGGGGTAACACATCCAAGCCATGCTGCATAAATTTTTGCCAGGTCACCAATGAAACATGAAGTTTTGTCCTGATGAAAAACAACGCCTTTCCTGTTTTGGGCATTTTTCTTGATTTGCTGTTGATTTTAATTCATCCAGTTGTGAGCAGTATATTTCAGAATCAATTGACTGGTTACTTAGCAGACGTTCTTTTCCGATCCCACCAGATGTACAGCATGACTTTTTTTTAGGATGAAAACCTGCCTTTAAGTTGCCTAAAGTTGGCTCATGTCACATCTGTCATGGAATCTTTTTTGCTGAACATTGTTGTAAATGATCCATTTCTCATCACCCATCACAATTTGATTAAAAAAAGAGTGCATTTTCATTGCATTTATACAGCAAATCATAGATAGAAATACAATCCAAAAGATTCTTTTCACTCAGATCATGTGGCACCCAAATGTTGGAGTGATTTTAGTACCCATGTTTTACTAAGTGCTCATGGATGGTGGATTTTGATAAATTTAGTTATTCTGCCAGTTCCCACATTGTGTAATGTGGGTTGTTCTCAATCAATGTTTTGATTTGGTCATCATCTGTTGTGGGAAACATTCTTCATCAATAAATTTACAAACAATCTGTAAACTTAGCAAACAACTTCCATACAGTTCTGTCCATTAAAGCACCTTCACTGTACATTGTGTTTTTTGTTGCCAGCGAGTTAATAAAAAAGTATCAAGTGTCTGAAATACATCTGATAATTCTCCATATTCATGGTGATGTAAAATTTATATGCATTAAGTAATTTTAAACTTTTTTTTGTCAAGAGATAGTTTGAAGCATACGCTAATCGGAAATGTAAGCATTACATCTGTTGACGATGTTCTAAAATGATGGAAGATGAATAACTAAAAATCAGCATGAATTTTCCGAACAACCTGACAAATTCGCATTTTCATAAATATTTTTATGTCAAATTAAACATTATATGTTGATGGATATTTATGAATTGTTTGTTTGTATGACTAAACATGAACTCAAATTGGTCTCAAAATATAATTATCAGTTTTGTTCAATTTTATCTAATAACACCTCTGAGTGTACACACACACACACACACTATATATATATATATATATATATATATATATATATATATATATATATTCTAAACATAAACTGTTAAATTTAAGAGACAATGAATGTCTATTATGTTTAATCATGAGCCGTTCTAAACGTCGTATTTTTGCTTTAATTTCAGTTGAAAATCAAGACAAAAATTCTCCAACATTTGGATAATTTTTTATTAATTTAGTTCCAAGCTTTCAGCTCACATGAGCCATCTTCAGAGAGGGTATTAAGACGGTAACACAGTAACATCCACCATCACCGACGATTTTATTTTGTGTTGACATAAAACTCCGCTAGGCAATGGCAATAGTTACCAAAAATAACAAACGCAGTTCGCAAATTTGCAATGCGGTTCTATGACGTCACACCGCATGATAGCGCGAAATGACAACAGAACCATGTATTCAAATGCAATGTAACGTGTTATGACCGGATTTAAAGGTGATTTTATTAAGTGTGGGTTGTTTGGATTTAATGTACATGGCCTCCAATATCTGAAGGTTCTTTTTACTGTGTGTATGAATAAGGATATATATATATATGCTTTTATTTGGTCTGAGAAATCTAGGCTTTGAGCATTTTATTTTACTGAGGAGCTCAGTTTGCTTTTAAGACTTTTATCTTTCTTTTTTCAGTTTTGTTGTTTTTATTTGAGACTGTATTTGGATAAGTGTTTAGACTTTGGCAAGCTGATCGAACCAGTGGATTTTGTTTTTCTTTAATGTGTGCGTGTGTACATTTGGGCACTATATGTGCGTTGTGGTGCAGTGGATATCGGCTCGGAACGAGAAATCGGTGAACCGAGTTCGAATTCCAGTTGAACTCCTTGCATTCACTTACACGCAAATACCCTTGAGAAAGGTATTAATCCGTTTATTCCTTCCAGTTATGGGCTAAATAACAGGACAGATTGGGTTCTATAGCCTTGGCTGGCAACCAGTCTACCGCAGAAAGCAATGGGATAATTCTGCGGGATAATCTTCTGCCCGGTCAGTCATGTCTCTTTCGAGATATGGTCACCCAAGTGTGTTTCACGTATGACATTTAATTGACTGATGCACACACATGTATGTGTAATTTATATATATATATATATACATATGTGTGTGTGTGTTTGTGTGTGTATTTGGGCACTATATGCACACACATATATGTGTAATTTTTATATATATACATGTGTGTGCGTGTGTGTTTGTGTGTATTTGGGCACTATATGCACACATATATATGTAATTTTTATATATATACATGTGTGTGTGTATTTGGGCACTATATGCACACACATATATGTAATTTTTATATATATACATGTGTGTGTGTATTTGGGCACTATATGCACACACATATATGTAATTTTTATATATATACATGTGTGTGTGTATTTGGGCACTATATGCACACACATATATGTGTGTAATTTTTTTCTATACATACATGTGTGTGTGTGTGTGTTTATTTTAACATATCGTCTTCCAACTATCTTTATCAAAGCAAATGACAAAGTCCATCAGAAGACAAAAGGCATTGGCTAAGACAAGTTTTTCTTGTGTTTTTATTTATATTGTTCTTTTTACAGTTATAGTTTTAGTTATGTCCAAAATTTTGCATACACACTCATATATATTACAAACTATATTTATCATGGAAAACTGCTCAAATAGAGTATTTGAAGATATAAATGGTGTGGATACAGAAATCAATTTAACTTTTCACAAAAACGCACACATTCAATCATATATATATATATAGTCATACACAGACAGATCTGTTTCACTGTATCACAGCTCATCAGTACGGTTAGACATTCGATTGCTTGTAGTCAGGATTGAAATCCAACCGAATTAGCGTCAGTCGGCAATTCCACCTCTGATCTATGGGCGCTCGGTAGAAGGAGGCAAGTTTTTAGCGTATGATGTATCATATGCCAGTAGTTAGAGTGATCTAATTCATTACTGAACGAGCGATGCGTAGATGCTAGAGCAGCTACTGTTTTTTCAAAGTCTACTATTCTTCCAGAGTGCTAAATCAGGGTGTGAGAGCATATACATATATATATATATATATACAGATGAAGAGAACCAATAAATTTAGAACCTAGAGTTCTCCAGTATTTATTTTAAGAAAAGTGCTCAATACAACATAGATCACAGAGTATAAAATTTGTTTTTTATTTAAAACTAATTTGGTTTTCATTGCAACACAGAAATTTCGGTTTCGAAATTGAAAGTGTTTATCTCGTCATCAAGCAATGTTCAATAACTTTGGTGAACATGATTTATATCTGAATGCTGAAAACAATATGTTTACTCATTAAAACGTTGAGATGGAAGAGGAAAACGGAAAATTTAGATCATATGTGTGTGTTTAATCTAACTAATCAGAATAAAGGTCGACTTAGAAAATTTAAAATTAGGTTATATATACAGTGACACGCATAAGTATTGGATACATGTTATTTTCTGTTATAACTCTAGTTTATGTTCTTCATTTTGCCTGATATTTGGTAATATCTCGCAAAGTTGTTTTAGTTGTATGTGGAAAGAAAATTAAAAACTCATGGTTAAATCCATTTTTTTATCAAAGTTCAAAATTACCCTATGCAAAAGTATTGGATCAATTTAATATTTTGTTGGCAAGCCTCTGTTTTGTTTCACTCCTTCCAGTCGCTTTCTATAGTTGGCCACAAGTTTTCCACACTGATCCACCGTTACTTTACCCCATTCTTCCTTGCATAATTTCTCTAATTGCTTGATATTTTGTGGATTCCATTTATGAACTTTAACCTTCAAAGTATTCAACAAATTCTCAATTGGATTCAAGTCAGGAGACGGACTTGGCCGATTGAGAGAACGAATACCTTTATTTTCAAAACATTCCTTTGTAAGTTTTGCAGTATGTTTGAGATTATTGTTGTGCTGAAGCACAAAATTCAGATCATGTTCTAAAGAAGTTGCAGATTTCTGAAGGTTCTTCTCTAGAATCTTCCTCTACATGCTACCATTTATTCTATCATGGATAACTTGTAACTCACCAGTGCTCTTGGTTGAAAAGCATCCCCATATCATAATGGAACCACCCCCAAACTTAACTGTGCAGATGGCATTGTGCTTGTTGAAGGCAGTGCCATTTTTTCACCAAACACTTGTCACTCTGTTCCTTCCAAATAATTCAATTTTTGTTTCATCCGACCAGATTATCATTTCCCAAAACTGCATACCTTTCGGTTCATAAGTTTCGACAAACTTTAATTGGTCTTTGACATGTTTGGTTCTCAGTAAAGGCACTTTTCTTGGTGATCTTAAATGAAAGCCTGTATGATATAGAGCTCTGCTAATGGTATCTTTACTTACATTAATTCCAGCATCCTCAAGATCAGTTTTAATTTCAGAACGAGTAATGAAGGGGTTCTTTTGCACATTTCTGCTGATCCACCTTGAAGTCCTCTCCTTTATTTTTCTCGGTCTTCCATTTCTTGGAAGGTTTGCTGTACCGTTGCCATACTTCTTATACTTTCTGATAATATTTCCTACTCTACTTAGTGCTAAATTTATTTCTTTGCTAATTTTTCGGTAACCTTGTCCTCTTTTGTGACGTTCAATGATTCTATCTCACATATCTCTGGATAATTCTTTAGTTTTGCCATTTTTAATCCTTGAATTGCAGAATGCACATCAAAGAGTCAGATGATTAGTCGTACTATCTCGGAAGCAATTGTGTACTTCTCCGATTGGTTAGTGATAACATTCCAATACTATCAAAAATTTGAATATTTAAAGTCTTTTAAGATACAAAGTTTTGATTGGAAATTTGAAAAAAGTGTCATGTATCCAATACTTTTGCATAGGGTAATTTTGAACTTTGAGAAAAAAAGTGGATTCAACCACGAGTTCTTAATTTTCCTTTTACATACAGCTAAAACAACTTTATGAGATATTACTTACCAAATATCAGGCAAAATGGCGAACATAGAGTTATAACAGAAAATAACAAGTATCCAATACTTATGCATGTCACTATATATATATATATATATATATATATATATATATATATATATATAAAATACTTAAAATTATGAGATTAATTTTTTCATGTGAGATTTAAACAAAAGTTCTTGATAAAAACTTATATTTTGTGAAAAAATAATTTTCTGTTGTACAGATAGCTTTTCTCTTCTTTTAGTCAATCTTTTTCCTTTTTTCTCCTTCTTCTTCTTTGTTTCCTTTTCTTTTTTAATCATCTAATTTCATTTTGATGTTTTCTTTCTTTTCTTCATTTTGATTCTTTTTTCTTCCTCTTTTCCTCCTTCTTTTTTTGTACAAATTCAAATGTTGCCACTTTTCTTCTTTCTAATTTTAATTCAACCATTCTTGAAATACCAATTCAATTTTCCCTTTTTTTCATTCTGATCACTGCCTTTGCATTTCAATCTTAGCTTTTCTTTCCTTTCCTTCAACTTTTTTTTTCATTTCTTTAACTTTTTTCCTTCAGCCTTTGTTCTTTAGTTTCCTTTTTCTTTCTTTCAACATGTCTTCTATCATTTCTTTTTTATGTTTTTTCATTCATTTCTTTCTTTTTACAGCCTTTCTTTCATTTCTTCAGCTTTTCTTCAGCTTTTCTTCTTTCATTTTTCTTTTTCAACCATTCTTTCATTCTTTCTTCTTCAAATTTTTTCATCTTCTTTCCCCCTATTTTATTTCACCCCTCCTCTTTTACTTTTGGTATCCCCATAATCCTGTCTCTTTCCCATTTTCCATCACATTCTTTGCTTCCTATTTTTCTCTCCTATCCACCATCTCTTTGCCTTGATGTTTTTCCTTTACCCACAAAATCTTCATGTTTCTCCTCTACAACCTTCTTCTCTATCATCCTGTGTGTCTCTGCCTACGCCCATCCTCAGCTGCATCAAAAGAAATAAATATTGCACCCAGAATAACATGCACATTTATGCATGCCATAATAAAAAAAATGCATGCACTGTTGACTGCACGCATTGTTTAAATGCATACGCCATACACACAATGAAGTGGACATTTCCTCGTGACCAGTCAGACCATTTTCCTCCATATTAACAAAGAATTAAACCCCACAGATCAAGATAACCCTCCCCTAACCTCAAACCATTCTTGCTAATCTGAGGTGATAATCTAAAAAGAGACGAGCCATTTCTGGTAGACTTATGGGAATCATTGAGAAATTCCTTTAGTAAAAAAGTACAGTCGTTCTAAAAGAGAAACAGAAATGCTTTCAACAGAATACTGACTTCCTTAAAATCCCAAAGTTAGAGAGAAAAGAAATTTTTTATGTGTTTTATTTATTCTTTTTGTTTTTTTTTATTTGGAAATTTTACATGAAAATATGACTAATAATAATAAAAATATGACACAATTTCTTTTTTTTTATGCATAAAGGAAAATATTCTATGTTTATGCATAACAAATTTTAACGTATTAGTACAGTGTTAACTGATGCATAAAATAAAAACTGGCAAGCTGTATTTAATTTTTGGCGAAGGCTGGTTTTGCTCTTAAAAAAGGCATGAATCCATTCCTACCTTCAGCTCTGGGTAAATAAGAATGGTTGCTCAAGACTTATTTAGCAATAATTCTAGGAAGAAAGGTAATCCTGGTTTCACACCAGAAGCAAAGCCTGAAGGTTGGGCAGTAATCAATACTAACTCCTTACTGAAAACTTCTTCAATCAAAAATCCTTATGATGGATAGATATGATGGATAGATAGAAATACAGATGCAAAAGAACTGAGATAGATAGATAGATAGATAGATAGATAGATAGATAGATAGATGTGAATGGACTAAAATAGATAGAAATATGAATATGAAATAGATAGATAGATAGATAGATAGATAGATAGATAGATAGATAGATAGAAATAGATAGATAGAGATAGATAGATAGATAGATAGATAGATAGATAGATAGATAGATAGATAGATAGATAGATAGATAGATAGGTGTGAATGGACTAAGATAGATAGAAATATGAATATGAAACAGATACATAGATAGATAGATAGATAGATAGATAGATAGATAGATAGATAGATAGATGTGAATGGACTAAGATAGATAGAAATATGAATATGAAACAGATAGATAGATAGATAGATAGATAGATAGATAGATAGATAGATAGATAGATAGATAGATAGATGAATGGACTAAAATAGATAGAAATATGAATGAAATAGAAATAGATAGATAGATAGATAGATAGATAAGGACTAAAATAGAATGGAAATAAAATGATGAAATAGAAATAGATAGATAGATAGATAGATAGATAGATAGATAGATAGATAGATAGATAGGTGTGAATGGACTAAGATAGATAGAAATATGAATATGAAACAGATAGATAGATAGATAGATAGTATAGATAGATAGATAGATAGATGAATGGACTAAGATAGATAGAAATAGAAATATGAATATGAAACAGATAGATAGATAGATAGATAGATAGATAGATAGATAGATAGATAGAAACTGAGAAGATAGATAGATAGATAGATAGATAGATAGATAGATAGGTGTGAATGGACTAAGATAGATAGAAATATGAATATGAAACAGATATGATAGATAGATAGATAGATAGATAGATAGATAGATAGATAGATAGATAGGTGTGAATGGACTAAAATAGATAGAAATATGAATATGAAATAGATAGATAGATAGATAAATAGATAGATAGATAGATAGATAAATAGATAGATAGATAGATAGATAGAAACAAAGACTGAGATAGATAGATAGATAGATAGATAGATAGATAGATAGATAGATAGATAGATAGGTGTGAATGGACTAAGATAGATAGAAATATGAATATGAAACAGATAGATAGATAGATAGATAGATGTGAATGGACTAAGATAGATAGAAATATGAATATGAAACAGATAGATAGATAGATAGATAGATAGATAGATAGATAGAAATACAGATGGTTATAATGCTTATTTTTCAAGTAGGAACAGTTTAATGAAAAACTAAGAAATTTGGATGAGCACACACCAAAAAGACGATGGTTCAACTTTTAAGTGTAAAATCTTTAGAGATTAAGAAAAAAATTGGATTCATCAAATCAAAATACTTTTTTTTATCTTAAAATGGGAGAAAAAATAATAAATAAAATAAAGCAAATTATAAAATAAAAATATAAAAAATAAATGATAAATGAAAAATGGATGAAAAAGGAAGAAAAAAATATAAAATGAATGAAAAATAAAATGAATGAAAAATAAAATGAATGAAAAATAAAATGAATGAAAAATAAAATGAATGAAAAATAAAATAACAAAACTGTAGAAGAGATTTACAAAAAAGAAAAAAATTGTGCCATGTTTTTTCTGAGTCATAAATAAATCAAATTATAAAATAAAAATATAAAAAATAAATGATAAATGAAAAATGGATGAAAAAGGAAGAAAAAAATATAAAATGAATGAAAAATAAAATGAATGAAAAATAAAATGAATGAAAAATAAAATGAATGAAAAATAAAATGAATGAAAAATAAAATAACAAAACTGTAGAAGAGATTTACAAAAAAGAAAAAAATTGTGCCATGTTTTTTCTGAGTCGTTAAATGATTTGAGATTTGAAGATATTGCTTACATAGAAAAATAAGGGAAGTAGCAACAATGACTAAAAAAAATTAAGAAAACAACAAACGATAAAAGTAAAACTATATAAAAAAATGTTATATAATAAAAAAGATTTCATGCAGAAAGATAAAAAGAAAAATATTCAAAAAGTCAATGCAGAAAAATTATCATATACTCAGTGCGATGGGTAAATTGTTACCATTTTACAATTCTAATTTCACAAATGCCCATTGTTTGTTTTTGATTTTATCAACTGCACAGTATAGTAGGGTCAGTTGGGCACTATCTGTGAGAACAAAAGTACTATGATGGAATTCACCACTAGAAATTTGGAAATGACATGCTGTACTGCTTTGCTTTCATGCCAGAAAGTTCAATATGAACACTTCAGAGTGTTTGGGTCTCAATTTGAGGACTGTGCAGAGGACTCACAAAGAGTTGGATGAGTCTAATGGTGATTATCAAGGTGTTTGGAATGATCACTAATGACAGTGATGTTATACCTCCATTCTTCTTCCCACAGGACCTCAGACTCAACACAAAGGCCAACATCAAGTGCCTAGAGGAGGTAGTGCTGTCCTGGGTCAAGAGGGTGGCTGCTGGGATACCCTATGACTGGCAACAGAACTCTGCACCATGCCACACAAGTAAGAGAACCCAGTCATGGCGGTAAGACAATTTCTACAACCACATCCCATCTTATGTACAGTCACATAACTCCCCAGAATGCAACCCCCTTCATTATTATGTGTGGGGCACAGTTGAGTGAGAGACCAAAGGTGATCTGAAGGCAAGAATTATGGCAACATTCACCCACTTAAACAAGGAGAGTGTCCAGAAAAAGGGCAGGAAATTCCAAAAATATCTGAATGTTGGAGTTGAAATCAATGGTGATTTTATTGAATAAATTTATTCTCTAATATGTCAAGATATTTTTGTGTAAATGTGGTAAATACATCTGTTAAAATGTGATGTCAGTGTTATTTTCATTTTAGTGTAATTTAGATGACAATTTATTCATCGCACACTGTACATGTATTTATCAAATTAGAAAAGAAAACTTTCAAAATGGAATAAGAATGAAGATATTTTTTTTTAAATGCTGGAAAAATTAAGGTAAAAAAAATAAAATTTACAAAATATTACAAAAATAATAAAATAAAAAAAAGCTAACTTTATGTGGAAAGATGATAAGAATCCCACTACTTATTTGTCACTCTGGTTAAAATGTTCAGTTCAGCAAATAAACTTATTTATCTACGTGATTGATCCTACTTCCATGTGAAGACTCATCAGTGAAACATCCTATTATCTTGGGCATATCCTTGTCATGAAGGAAGTGCTAAGAACTAAATTGTTTATATTGAAATAGGCTTATCTTTTTTTCCACTTTAAGATGCAAAAACAGAAAAAAAAAATATACATCTCATCTCATAAAATGCTTAAGTCTTTATCAAATGCAATGTTGCGGATTTATATCAGACTTTCAAATCTTTTCTCAGTGTCTACTACAAATATAACAGTTTATTTGTTTTTTTTTGGGGGGGGGATTCAATTCTGTTTATCATTTTTTTCTTTTTCAGTTCTTGATTTTATTTCCTTTTTAAGATAATCGAAAAGAAAAAAAGAAAACATTATCCGCAGAGATAATTAAAAAAAGATAAAAAGAACATTTTTTTAATGCTACATATATCTATCTTGGCTTGTTTCTTTTCCTCCATTCCAGTTTTTCATATTTGCAGGGCTGAAAAGATTCTATTTTATTCTAGAAACAAAAAGTTGCTGTTGAAATCCAGGTAAAAACCGAAGCAGATGACTTGGCACAGTGTATTTCTAAAATCTATGATCTTCCTCTTTCAGAAATCTCTGTCTCTCTTTCTCACACACACTAGCATGCACACACACATACACATAGATTAAATATATATGAATATTTGGAAAATTTCTATTTTTTAACAATGTTTTAACAATGGACTAGCATTAGAAATTTACAAATTTTAATCTGTATTTACTATTTTCTTAAGATTTTTACCACATTTTACTCATTAATATATAATGATAGATAGATAGACAGATAGATAGATATGAAGAAAAGATAGACAAATTTGAAGAAATGATAGATAGATAGATAGATAGATAGATAGATAGATAGATAGATACAAAAAAAATGAAAGATAAATATGTCAAAAAATAATGGCTGCTTGAAGTGTTGTATTTTAAGTACATTTAATATAGTATTCATGGCATATATCAGGTGAGTTTTGGTATATATACATAATAATTAATGTATGCTCTGTAATAATGTTTTAACTTATTTTCAGACAGAAATATTCTTGAAGCATAGAAGCCCTAAATTATGAACATGACAAAACATGATTTTTGTTTACTTTTCTTGTATGAGATCAAACCGTGCCTCTCTCACATCTGCCAATATCAACAGAGCAATGGGGGGTAAATGGATCCATAAGAAGATAGTCATGCAGTCTTGAAAACAAACAACTGCAGGCAGTTGTTGAGCAAAACCCGTGTCAAAGTGTCAGAGAAATGTCTCAGACGCGTGGTGTCAGCACTGCAACAGTCTCATGCCATTTGCAGAGTATTGGCAAGGTGAAAAAGCTCGATAAATGAGTTCCTCATGATCTCAATGAAAACCAAAACTTAATTGTTTTGAAGTGTGCTTCATGCTCTTTCTGCTTAACACCAATGATCCCTTTCTTGACCGAATCGTCACTTGTGATGAAAAGTGGATCCTTTATGATAACCGTAAATGAGCAGGTCAATGGCTTGTTCATGATGAATCCCCCAAACATTTCTCAAAGCCAATATTGCTTCAGCAAAAGATTATGGTGACTGTCTGGTGGTCTGCAATTGGTGTGATTTACTACAGTTTTCTAGAAGGCAATCAGAGCAATAATGCAGAGCTTTACCGCAATCAACTTGCTGAAATGCATGCTTACAAAAAATGAAACCTGCATTGGTAAATTAATGTGGTTCAATTCTGCTCCACGATAACGTGAAAGAATGACATTCCAAAAACTCACAAACTTGGGATATGAGAATTTACCACATCCTTCATATTCTCCTGATCTTTCTCCCACTGATTATCATTTTTTTTTTCAAGCACTTAGGGACATTTTTAAATGGTAAAACTTTTAGGTGCAAACCAGAGGTGGAATTTTATTTCAAAGATTTCATTGCATCACAGCCAATAACTTTCATCAACGAGGAATAAATAATCTCATTGATCAATGGCAAAGGTGCATAGATACGAAAGGCACAAATTTCAACATCTCTTCAGTTAATTTTTCAAGAATAAAATTATATTTTTTGAAATCGGCCATTATTTCTGTAACAACCTAATAGATTGTTATGGGGAAACATACCTATTCCTCAGATAATGGACTCTCCATCCTATATTAATAAGAGTTAACGGGAAGTTCATAGGAGTTCTTTAGACTTCTATTGGAGTTCAGTAGGACTACTAAGGAGTCAGCTTTCAGTGGAAAATTATCAAGTTCCTAACATTTTGAGTATGTTAAGTTGATTAGCAACTGACATAGCAAGATTATAACCTTCAGTGCTAAAACTACTCCTTAACATAGATAAATATGAAAAAATGATTGATAAATAGATAGACAGACAGACAGATAAATTTGAAGAAATGATAAAGAGACATATATGAAAAAATTATAGATAGATATAAAGAGTGATGGATGGATATGGAAAAATGATAGATATGAAGCAATGAGACCATAAAGAGATGGATAGAAGGAGGTCATACATATGATGTGATCACAATGATCATAAAGGAATCATACATAAATATGAAGTCATTTTTATCCCTGTTTGGTAGTTGTCCACAAGTTGATTTGGTGATGTTTTATGTAGGGATGCAAGAATTTAAGTTACACTGGTTTTGATAGCAGATAGACATACTCTAGATTCTTTAAGTAAAGATTTTATAAAAGTCAGTAATATAATGAAGTGTACTTATAGATAGTAAAATATTCATCAGATAATATGATTTTAAGAGTGTACCCCAATAACAAAATATTTGAGAGGATTATTACTCCTGAGCATGACAGGATATATATATATATATATATATATTATGATCTCACACACTGATTGGGCACTCTGGAAGAATGGTAGACTTTGAAAAACAGTAGCTACTCTAGCATATATGCATTGTTCGTTCAGCAAGGAACTAAAACACTCAGCTATTGGGCATGTATAATGATAATATACACACTAAAAAGTCTGCCTCCTTTTACCAAGCTCCCATAGCTCAGAGGTAGAATCACCGACTGATGCCAATTTGGTCGGGTTTTAATCCTGGGTAAAAAGCAGTCGGCTGTCTAACCATACTGATGAGCTGTGATACAGCAAAACAGATCTGTCTGCAGATGACTATATATATATATATATATATGTATTCAAATACAGGACAGTAAATTTAGGGGCTGTATTTTAAATAGATTAAATGAATTGTTAGATTTTTATAAAAATTTCAATGGCAACAATGATATCTTCCTCTATAAATATAATCTCTTTGGTTTCATGACAATAATATTAATATTTAGAATATAGTAGCATGATAACAATGAAAAAATAAAAAATATAATTTCAAATAAAAAACTAATAATATTTTTATCCTTATTAATGACAATAATAATAATAATAATAACTAAAAAATTTTTAAATTTAAATATTAGAAATAAATTAACTATACTATAAATATAAAATAATAGAAAAGCAATTTTTAAAAACAGCTTAGAATGTATGAAGCCTTTAACAGAGAATTACATGAGTATTATATATAAACATTAAAGGGCCATTTTAAGGAACTTAAATCATATACCTATTTTCATATAAATCCTTTAATTGCACACCCACTTGTTTATAACCACATAAGTACTTCCATGTATATATATACCCATATGTACTTATAAAAAAAATCGCATACTCACACTCATATATATATATAAAAAAATACATGTATATACATATACAAAAATATATATACACTTACACATATTTTTATCCATATATATATATATATATATATATATATATATATACACACTTTACCATAAGCAATACATTTACCAACACTTATATTTACACACTACTTACATAATATATACATAACCTTCCTTACCGATGTATACAGTTTCATGCCCACTTACATATATATGTATTCTTGGCTAATGTTAAAAAAAATCAATATATATATATATATATATATATATATATATATATATATATATATTCACTGCTAAGAAGGTTGGGTCACTGTGTCGGGCCAGGATGTTTTTTCCGCCTGAATCCATCCTGCATATATACAAATCAACCATTTGTCCATGCATGGAATACTGCTGCCATATATGGTCAGGCACCCCTGCTGTTCATCTCAGTATTCTCGACAGGCTCCAAAGGAGAATCAGTAATGTGATAGGTACTGACTTGGCGGCTCGACTACAGCCACTTCCCCACCAATGGGATGTGGCCTCCCTTTGTCTATTCTATAAATACTTTCATGGCTTCTGCTCCAATGAACTTAAACCACTGGTGCCTCTGCAACAGGTGTTTACTCGTGCAACCAGATTGGCAACTGGGTCCCAGCCATTCACAGTTTGATTAACCAAATGCAGACGACAATTCTACTCCTGCAGCTTCTTCTCTTGCACTTTCCGCCTGTGGAACTCGCACCCATATTCTTGTTTTCCTGACGGCTACAACCTCCAAAAATTTAAATGCAATGTCAATACTCATCTATTAACCATTTAACTAGTTCTTTCCCCACCCCATATATCCTTTCCTTTCTCTCCACCTTTGAAACTGTCATCACACCTGTATTCTCATCCTTCTGTTGCTCCTTTCTAACTGGTTCGTCTTTCTCTTCACTCTCTTCTACTTAATCTTTTTATTCTTATGTAGCCCCCTGCACATCAGTGGCATTACTGCCTTGCTCAGGGTGATACGATTAAAAATATATATATATATGTATAAACAAATAAATACACAACCATCTTTATTATAACTGAGAGGATTATATTGCATAACCAATGATTATATGATACATTATATAACCAACTTTTATCAAATCCATACTTAAAGAATCAAGTATGGATTTTATAAAAGTTGGTGATATATCTGACAAATATAATTTTGTTGTTACTGTTATTATTATTACTGAATGTATGATAAATTCATTTAGAAATGATAAAGTCCCTCTGACTCATATTGAGCTTGTAAATTAGTTTTGAAAAGGGCATAAAACCTTTAAGTTTTAGGTGATTTTTTGCAATCCATAGGGCTAGCTTTAAGCTTTTAGCCTATATTTTACACTGTAAGACATTTGACAATCAGGTGTGCCTCTAAGCAGCCGAATATGCTTGGAGAATTGTGGAAATTAAAAGAAAGGAAATAATATATTATTTTTCTGCAACAAAACTAGTCTAAGCATTGGTCAGTACTATTCATTTGAATCTTTTGTTTTGGTTGTTATAATGATAGAGACAAGTATTGAGGTTCTGGCAATTTTGATAGCATTTTTTTAAATTAGGCCTTCAAGCTACTTGCAAGATTTATGAAATGGAAGGAAATGAAACAATATCTGATCATCCTGTCCAACTGTGGTTGAAGCATTTTAAGGTGTATGGGGTGTATTAGAATAAAGTTCAAAAGTGAATAACGATGTCTTTACAGAATATTGACAATCATGGCTCTCCACAATGAGAAAAGAGTACTGGACTGTTATGTGCTGGCTGTCCTTCTACATAGCAGTGAATGCTAAACAATCTTGAAGAAAGCGAAATATGGTTGTACAGAAGGATGCTGAGAATATCATAGACTGAACATGTGAGCAAGGACAAAGTTTTGGAGAGGATGGCAATGAAAAGGAAACTTATACTTAATTTCACCTCTTTATACTTCTTGAAGGCATCTGTAGGATTTAGTTGGATAAACAGAAGAGCACTCTACTGTATTTTAAATTGAGTCTGCTATGACCACCTGTTTGGACCAGTTGATGAGTGGTTTATATAACAGGCATTCCATTTTACTACTTGGGCAAGCCCATTCTCGAGGTTCTGATTGACTGCTGACTTTGGTATTGTTGTAGTGAAATATCCTGTCCTATCCAGGAATGGGTATGACCCAGGTTATAAAAGACCGAGCCTAGAACAAACTAGAGAGTCTTCGTCATTATACGAGAGTCATCGGGATTATACGAGAGCCATCATGATTATATGAGAACCATCATCATAATACAAGAGTTATACGTCCTTAGACAGAAGCCTTCTTCACAAGACGGACATATACGTCCTATATAGAGACATTGCCTTCTTGAGTGTTATACCTGTTAACTGTTTGTTGGTGTACGTGTATTTGGTTTATTGTACTGAGGTATAATAAATATCTATTCATATATCCTCAGTGTTAATAATTATTTCTTGCACTATTCTTTCTCTATTTATCCCCTCCCGGGATATAACAGGTATGGATACTGAGATCAATAAAAATCAATCATTCAACCATGAATACTCCAGTGCAGGGTTTGTATTTAGTTACAGCCTGATCTCGCCCTGTCTGCCAAGTGGACACTAACTGGGGACTTCCTTGTGAGGCTGAGTATCATATTTTTGATTCTACAGCATCTTTTGTGATTCCGATAGAGCTTCTGATTTCAATTGCCTTTGACTGAAAGCATCAGTTTCCTTGCAGTTGCTCTTAAAACTTCCTCACATATCCCTTCTATGGTATTCTCAGTATTTGTCATTGTTGATTATAATGGTTTCAAATTTAAGCGAGAGAAGAATGTGGGCACCACCCTTCAAAAATATTCTAAAGAGCTTGGTTCACAAAATATAAAAACATGTAAAACAATGCATGGACTTCAAAAAGCAAACAGGTTCTCTGCAAAAGTTTTCGGTAAATTCTTGTTTTAGGTGCCGACGGCTTTTCCCCCTTCAAATTTATCCAAAATAGCATTATTTCTGTGCAAATGTATATGCTGAACTCAAATCAACAATTAGTTATCAAAGAAACCTACCTTTTTTGATTTGAAAGTCTATAAAAAAATTAATTATATCTTGCACTTTTTCTCTCACGTAACTCTCACAAAGTCATGTAATTAACTGCAGAATGACGTTCTACGTAGGCAGCAATTTTGGTCGAATTTCGTCCTTTACTGAAACTTCCGGCAATGTACTTCCTGTTTTGAGAGTAATAAGCGTAGAAATACAATAGCACATGAGTTTAATCGCTGGAAGTATCAGTAAATGAAGAAAAATCTGCCAAAATTCGATCACATGCGCAGTCCATCATTCTGCAGTTAATTACATGACTTCGTGAGAGTTACGGGAGAGAAAAAGTGCAAGATATAGTTCGTTTTTTTATGGACAGTTAGATAAAAAAAAGGTAAGTTTCTTCAATAACTAACACTTGATTTGAGTTCCGCATATACATTTGCACAGAGATAATGCTATTTTGGATAAATTTTAAGGGGAAAAGTGACGGGACTTAAAATGAAAATTTACCAAGTATTCTAATGATTGAAAAAATTTTTTAAATACTTGTGAGAGACTCTAATATTTTTGAAAAAAAGTAAAAGATAAGAAAAGAATCCATTTATTTCAACATAGTGTACTCGAAAGACCTAACAATAACAAGATGAGAAATGTATCTCTGAGAAAAAGATATTAATCATTCAATTTTTGAGGAAAATACTGATATTTTTCTGCCAATTGCAATAAATCCACAATCTGCAGGTGGTATTTTTCTTGGCAAAATTCTTGTAATTTTGACAAGAAAATATTAAAAAAAAACACAAACAATCACATATTTTTAAGTGGTATCAGAATAATCATATGAGAATAGATAATTTCTGTGAGAATTTTTGGGATGAGTAATTATCATTGACACTTACTTTTTGTTCAGACTTGTATGTTAAACTTGTTTGTAATATTCATGACAACTTTGCTGTTGTCCACTTTGGCTTTCTTCTGGTATCTGTTGTTGTACTGTTGCTGCTGCAATTTTTAACTAGATATTCCACTTTCCCTGCTTTGGGGTGATAACCCATATCAGCTAATACTTACCAGTCTTATTAACTTTTGGGTCATTTTTGCTTTGTTTTTTTTTTTGTTTTTTTTGTTTTTTTCACTATTTTTTAATTAATAATTTTTAATGCAAGGTTGTAAAGTCGCTAAGATGCAAGGAGGAAGATTTTATGAATGTTTTATTCAATTTTTCTAGCATCCCCATATTTTTTCTATTTATCTGTGTTATATATTTTCGTCTAGCGAATGCTGGTTCCAGTTATATCGACGAACAGACAAACACCATATATATATAAAAATATAAGTTATATTTTTATTAATGACGATGAACCGTGTAGCCTAGGGAACAGAGAGTGAGAGAGCGCGCTTCTAAGGGTTGACGGGAGTGTCGTCGTATCTGTTGTGTCTCTCTCTCTCTACTGCTACTCTGGTCTGGTGAATCCGTGCGCCGAGGTCTTTTTATAATCTCCAAAACCGGGACTTTTTCTTCCGGTTTTGCCTCGCCCACGCACGCCCACGTAATTCTCAGAGACACCTGTTCTGTTTGCCTCTGTAGCCATTTCCGCTACTGCCGGAAATAAGGTCAAACAAACATCCGTTCCTTTCAACGACCGGAAACACCCCCGCTTGCATCAGCCTTCCTCGGGTGGGGCCAGATTGTTATATTACATCTGGAGATAAAGAATATTAAAATCTAAACTTGTTTATAAATGGAACTTTGTCTCTGTGTGTCTGTTACCTATAGACTCTGAAACAGCTGAATCGATTTTCTTGAAAATTTACACAGTTGTACTATAAGCGTCTGCGAGTGTTCTTAGCTAGGTTTTGTGTTGAGGTACCCCCAATAAATATTGAAAATCAATAATAAAAAAAAATTGGGTTATAGACATTCATAGACAAAAACATAAGAAACGATATTCAGAAGTTTCAAGGTTGCAGTTCTTACAATAGTGCAGAAAATCGATTATATATATAAGGCAAGATGTTTGTGTGTGTGTCTGTTTATCTGCCTGTATGTCTATTTTTTCAGCCCTTTTATTTTAGTTTTTGCTTCGGATTTGGCTCTAAGTAGGTATAATTGTAGTTCTTAGTCTCAGCCATGATACCATTTACTCAGAGGACTTATTTAGCCTTCAAAATTCAGTTTACAACGAAAAAAACTTATTTGATATCGATATCAGGAAATCAAAATTTGACTTACATCTATTCATTTTTCTTTCAGTTTACGGCTTCACTTTAACTGGAAACAACTATTGCTTTTTAGTCTTTTGTGCCAACGTCCAAAGAGTCTGAGCTCCATTGACCATGGATTAGTTTTAAAGCTTTCATTACACTCGAGCAATGCCGGGCTATACTGCTAGTTTTCCATAATTATCATGCCAAGCGCTTTTGGCCATCATGCTTTGACTGTAACATAGTAATTTATCTTGTGTTGTTTTTGAAAAGGGAGCATAAAAAGAGACCCTGAAAAGTTTTTGGATTAACCAACAATGTGTGATACGAAAGTTTTATTATGTCAAAGAACATTGATCCAAGTACATAAAAATCACCAAATTCCAAAAATTTATTGGACAAAAAGAAAATTATATAAAACAAATATAAACCATCTAAAATTCTATTATGGCCCTAATTACAAATAATTTTAATGACGATGAATGAAAAAATGTAACACAACACACAGTACATAAATCCTTGCTGTATATGGGGCTGTATAGGCACAGGAAAATCAATCAAGCTAACAAATGTATTTTCCTAGGCTTGAATACACCGGTTCTCGCTTGCTCACCGAAGTTAAGCAACATTGAGCCTGGTCAGTACTTAGATGGGTGACTGCTTGGGAATACCAGGTGCTGTAAGCGTTTAGTGACGGATGTGCATTGGGGTGCAGTGGATATCGGCTCGAAAATAGAAATCAGTGCTGAGTTCAAATTCCAGTTGAATACCCTGCATTCACTTAAGCACTGGTAATCTTGGAAAAGGTATTAATCCGTCCCTTCCCTCCAGTTATGGGTTAAATAACTGAGTAGGACTTGGGGACCCTGGCCTTAAAAAACAAATCCCAATGAATCCTGATACTCGAAAAGAAAAAAGTATTACTAGACACAAAAACTTATATAAAATCAACAATAAATTGTTGAAAGAAAAAGGTATTACCAGCAATAAATAAATAAAATTTAGTTGGCAATAAATGACCCACCGAGGTGTTGATATGCCATAAAAACAAAACAACCAACCAAAAGTATTTTCCTAAAAACATTTGCAGAAAGTATGTAATCATCAGAACTGGACTTTTCTTTAATAGAAGATTGGTGCCTGATCTTATAGCTCATGTTTTCACTTAAAAAGCTGAATATCAGTGTAGGTACCAATGACGATATTATGCTCAACAGAACAGTAGATGTAAAAAGATGATTTGTGCCATGTTCTGCCGGGTAACAAAATATTATGTAGAAGGCATAATTTTTCTATACAACATTTTTCACGCTAGTGAGACATGGCCTGTTACGGCTGAGGATATAGCCAGATTAGCCCGTAGTGATCACGCCATGATCCGCTAGATCTGTGCCTCGAAACTCTCTGACAGGGACCCCTTACATTCATTGAGGTCTAGACTGGGACTGGCTAGTGTGGAGGAGGTTCTTCGGTGGAACAGACTGCGCTGGTATGGCCACCTTCAGCGCATGGACCAAGATGTGTGGCCTAGAAAAGTTGAGAGCATTGTCATCCCGGGCTCCTACCCTAGAGGTCGCTCACGGAAAAGAAGGACCAACTGCATCAATAAGGATCTGAAAAGCACCGGCCTCAAACCTGAGCAAGCAATGGATCGGGGGGGGGGGGGGGCGAATAAACATCAGACCTGGACGACATGGCAGAACTTCCAACCCTCGGACAAGGGGAAGACAGGGAAGAAAAACCGAGTAGTAGTAGTAGTAGTAGATTCTTCAACATTCTCAAAAAAATCACTTTATGGTAACAGTCTTCTATGATATCAGTGGGATCTTTCAGTAGGACAAATTGTTTGAGTTTTATACAAAAAGTTTCAAAAACATAACCAAAACTTGTCTTTCCCTGGCCATAAAGTTCCACAGATCGAAATGCTATTGAGCACATATAGAATGTGTTGGGCCAACAAGTTTGCACTATGGAACCATCAGTAAATAACTTGCTGTAAATAAAGACTGTAATGTTAACATCCTGGCAACCGATTCCAGAGGAAACTTTTAGAAGCCTTGTAGAGTCAATGCAGTTTGGGTAAGAGAGATAACATAGAAAACCAACACCTTATTACACAGGTGGTCATAATATTTTGGTATAGGAATGAAACCCCGCACACATCTACAAATGATGATTAAGGTGAAAAAGACAGTAACAGAGAACTGGTGAAGGCAAGAAAGGTAAAAGTATGTGCTAAAGAAGGTGAAAGATGTAGAAAATAAAGACCAGAAAGAAGGGAAGAGACTGTGACTGGGAAGAGTGTGAAGAGCTGAAACTGGAGAGGTTCCAGAAGAGTGGGGGTGGTGAACAAAACGGGGAAATGGGAAGGTGAGTTGAAAACAAGTGAAATAAAGTGAATTTTAAGAATATACTAAAAAGAAAAATAGGAAGGAAGGATAAGAATAAAAAAAGAGGAAAATGTTTGTATTTAACGTAACTGTGCGTTTTAGAACAGAAAGAAAGAAAGAAAGAAAGAAAGAAAGAAAATGGGGGAAAGAAAGATGGAAGAAAGGAAAAAGGATAGAAAAATATCAAAAAAGCATTAATATTTCAAAAATTAAAAAAATGAACGAAAAAGCAAGGAAGAAAAAAAGATTAGCGAAAAGAAACAAAAGATGGAAGGAAGAAGATGAAGAACGAAAACAAAAGTGAGAGAAGGGAAAGAAAAATGAAAAATAACGAATGAAATCTGGAAAGAAGATGCGAAAGAAGGAAAATTTTAAGAAAAGAAGAAATAAAAGAACGGAAAGCAAGAAGCAATGAAAAAGGTTGAAAAAAAGAGAAAAAAGAAAAGGTTAGAATAGAAGGAAGGGATGAAAGCAGATCTAAAGAACAATAGAAAGAAAGAAAGAAAGAACAATAGAAAGAAAGAAAGAAAGAACAATGAAAGAAAGAAAGAAAGAAAGAAAGAGCAATAGAAAGAAAGAAAGAAAGAGCAATGAAAGAAAGAAAGAAAGAAAGAAAGAACAATAGAAAGAAAGAAAGAAAGAAAGAACAATAGAAAGAAAGAAAGAAAGAAAGAAAGAACAATAGAAAGAAAGAAAGAAAGAGCAATAGAAAGAAAGAAAGAACAATGAAAGAAAGAAAGAAAGAAAGAACAATAGAAAGAAAGAAAGCAATAGCAATAGAAAGAAAGAAAGAAAGAAAGAAAGAACAATAGAAAGAAAGAAAGAAAGAACAATAGAAAGAAAGAAAGAAAGAGCAATAGAAAGAAAGAAAGAAAGAAAGAACAATAGAAAGAAAGAAAGAAAGAACAATAGAAAGAAAGAAAGAAAGAAAGAGCAATAGAAAGAAAGAAAGAAAGAACAATAGAAAGAAAGAAAGAAAGAAAGAACAATAGAAAGAAAGAAAGAAAGAAAGAACAATAGAAAGAAAGAAAGAACAATAGAAAGAAAGAAAGAAAGAACAATAGAAAGAAAGAAAAAAGAAAGAAAGGTAAATGACATGAAGACAAAATGAAGGGATCAAGGGGCCAATTCTATTGCGGAAGACTTATGTCCAATGGGTTGACTCGCTATAACAAGCTGTCAAAATCATTTTCAGGGTAAAATCAAAACTAAGAAATTAATGCTCTTAGCAACTGAGCATTAATGTGTGCGAATGTTTTCAAATGTACTCGGGTGTATGTGGGTGTAAAACTATGCATGTATTTGTAAACAAATGGAAGGGTCTGTGCATGTTTGCGTTATTCTTGATGGTATGAGTGTTGAAGTGCGATTTAATGCAGCTGGTCGCACTGTAGAAAACGAAATTAGTGAACCATGGTTCGAATTCTATTTATGACCTTAAGAGATGCTTTAATGTACATGCCTTCAAAAACAACCACTATCTGCAATCAACTTGATTTTATTTATATTGAGAACACGCTATGTCACTTACATGGTACTAAATCACCCCCCACCTATCTTCAATATTTCATTGTCAAGAAATAATTTCCCCTCGAACCACTTCCCTATGGAACCGACTCCAACCACGATGTTTCCCCGATCACTACAAACTTAATCTGTTCAAGGCTAGGGTTAACCGTTATCTTCCACTGCTATACGCACAAATGGCCCCCTAACATAACCCTATACCTTGAGTGCCCCCACCGGTCTTTTAAAGGGTAAACTTCACCATAAAAAAATGTTGGAAGCATTTTTATTAAAAGAGGAAGAGACAGATGAAATTTCTGGGGCATATAACAAGGAAAGACAGCTTGGAAAATTTGATACTCACAGGACAGATTAAAGGTAAGAGGGCCAGAAGAAAGCAACTTACAATCTACCTGGCGAGCTTGAATGAATGAATAGCAGAGCAGAAATTGGAACAGATGAAAAAAAAAAAAAAAAGTTATTAAAATATATAAAAGAAATTGTGGAGAGTCACGATCACCAACGCCCTGAAGGAACACAGTACATAAAAGTTGTTGTTCAGACAATAGCATTTACACTTCGTGTTGCTTAATGTGTTGCGTAAACGTTGTCATTTTTTTCTTAAAAAAATGACCTACCAGAAGAAGGTTGTAGAATGGATCGGCAGAAACACATTATGGAAAATTAAATGCTGTATGAATAGGCCAATTGCTATTATTTTTTAAATGCAATTTTAACTTTAATGAACAGAACATTTTGCCATCAGCATTGTCTTACATTTCATATATGTATTAAAAAAATAAAAAAATGAATTTAAAAAAATTAATGAAGAAGCGTAAATGTTGTCTTCACGCTGAGAGATCTTCAGGCTCGAAGAATACCTCCAGGATTGGTTTCTAAAGCATCAAATCATGACCGATTCTATAAATACTTAATTAGAAATAAGTAGAATAACATGTGCTTATTCTCATATCATCTTTAGAAAGAAATTCAGACGTTTTGTGAAGTAGCCTATTTTGCCAAGGGAATTTTAAACGTATAAATTGTCTTCCAGGCACCGTGCAGTTTTTAAACTTGAATACATAAACTCTCCTTAAAATTCTCCATTTCACCCCCGGTATTTCATCAGCTTTTCCTTTCATTTCCCACAAATACATAGAAAGAGTGTGTATGTGCCTATATATTCACACACACACACACACACACACACACACACACACACACACACATATATATATATATATATATATATATATATATATATCTCACTCTCTTCTAATTAATCTTTTTACACTTATGTAGCCCCCTGCACATCAGTGGCATTACCGCCTTGCTCGGGGTGATACGATTAAAAAAAAAATATAGCAATGAACTTAATCACAGTAAGTCAACACTAATAATAACAGACTAAATGTCCGAAAATAATGCTAAGTAACAGTAATATAAACCGTCTTCTAACCCGGCGAGGACCCCCTCGTGGGTTAAATAAAGGGGGAGAAAAAAAAGAAACAAACAGCGCACAAGAGCAATACGTCTAGTGCCCGTTTGAAAAAAAAAAAAGAAAACAACAACCAAGACGAAACCTTAACAACAAAGTGCTCGATACGAAAGTAGTGCAGAATACAATAGAAAAGTCTAGAATTGAGCCACCACCTACCGCGGTTTCACACGAACGGTTCTTCAGGGTAAGAGGCCTCTTACCCTGAAGAACCGTTCGTGTGAAACCGCAGTAGGTGGAAGCTCAATTCTAGGTTTTTGTATTATATATATATATATATATATATATATATATATATATATAGGCTTGTTTGGAAAGTTCATGCTGATTTTCAGTCATTCATTTTCCAACACGTAAGAACAGGTCAAATTTGTCAACAGATATAATATACTTTTATTTCCGATTAGATAAGGCTTCAAATTATCTCTTGAGAAAGAAAGTTTAAATGATTTAATTGGTGTCAATTTTACATTCCTACGAAAACGGAAGATTATAAGGTGCATTTTAGACACTTTATGCTCTTTTGTTACCGTAAAGCCAAAAATGCCTCGCAAACAACAACAGAAAGATATGTGCTGTGTACGGTGAAGGTGCTTTAACTGAAAGAACTATATGGAAGTGATTTGCTAAGTTTAGAGTTGGGTATTGTAGTGTAAATGATGAAGAATGCTAAGGTAGACCCTAACCGCTACAAATAACGATCAAGTAAAAACATTGACTTGAGAATAACCCGCATCACACAAATCGTCAATTGGCAGAAATATTAAATTTATCAATATCTTGCATCCATTATAACATAATGAAATCAATACGATGTTTGGGTAACACATGATCTGAGTGGAAAGAATCTTTTGAATCGCATTTCTATCTGTGATTTGCTGTATATAAGCAATGAAAATACGCGCAAATTATGACGAGTGATGATAAATGAAGCGTTTAGAAAAATGTTCATCAAAAAATATCCTGGGGTAAGCGACATGAGCCAATTTTAGCTACCCCAAAAGCAGGTCTTCATTTTAAGAAATTCATGCTATGCAGTTGGTAGGATTTGAAAGACATCCTGTGCTATGAGATTCTGCCGAATAACCGAATTAAAGACTTCAATTCAAGAAAAACGTCCAAAATTGGCAAACAGAAAAGGTATAATCAGTAAAATACCAGAGTATTTTTTGGTGACCGTGCAAAAATTGTTGCAGCTTGGTTGGAGAGTTTTACCTCAAACACCATATTCACCAAACAATGCTCCTTCAGATTTTCATTTATTCAGGTACTTACAAAGTAATCTCAATGGTAAAAATTTTAATTCTTTGGATGGAATAAAAACCTACCTTAATGAGTTCTTTGCCGAGAAACCATCAAAATTCTGGAAAGATGGAATCTTTAAGTTGAAAGGAAAATGGAGGAGGGTTGCGCAACAAAATAGCTCATATTTAGTTGAATAAATATTTAATTTGTTTTGCGTTTAATTTCCTTTATAAATAGGCATGAACTTTCAGAAAACCTTATATATATATATATATATATATATATAACAATAATATTAACTATAGCAACAACAATACCAATAGTAAGAGACCTAACTCTACCAAAACTAGTATTAATCAAGCTATAATTTAAATCGTCTTGAACAACCCACCGAGGACAAACTCGGAGGGAAAATAAGGGGAAGCAAAAAAAGAAACAAACGAAGTACATGAACAAAAAGTCAAGCACTCGTAACAAAGAAAAAAACCCAAGACGAAAACCCTAACACTAAAGCGCTCAATACGAAAGTAGAGCAAACAAAACCGTGGCCGGTTGTTGGCTCTTGCTTAGATTTTCTGTCTTTGTGTGTGTGTGTGTGTGTGTGTGTGTGTGTGTGTGTGTGTGTGGGCAACAATATGTCTTTTATATAGGTTTCATTAAAAAATGACAGACAAGGTATTATGATTAAGTTTTTTATATCATTTTTTATGTGTTCTTATGATTTTTTTTTCAGAACTCAAATTATATAAGAATTGTCTAAAGGTTTTGTATTTTCGAGCGCTTTCGGCTATACTTTCAGCCATTATCAAAAATGAATTTTGTCTTACTTGTAAATGAATATGTGTAAATTTTATGTATATAGAATCATGTGTATGTTAAGTTCCAAACACCGCAAGCACGTTGTTACCGTGTTCATAATTGATTAAATGCAGGATTTCTCTTTTTTATAAGTCATGCCTCCATTATTTTTAATTTTCTTTTGCCTGTGAATGATGCTATTATGTAGGTATTGTCAACAAGTATGTCACGGATATGTCCAGGTAGATGTTGATGTATGGTTAAATGGGATCGGATGGAACTGTTGTGGGAAAGGTGTAATGTCAATCTTCTCATCGGTTTTGTGGTGGTGTGGCCAATGTAATTGTTTACTGACTTGGTTTGTTGAGGAACACTGATTTTCAAGGGACATATTAATTTGTAAACGAGATTGGTTCTCTGCAGTTTAGATTTTTCAGGTGAAATACAAAACCTTTGGACAATTCTTATATAATTTGAGTTCTGAAAAGAAGAAATCATAAGAAGACATGAAAATTTATATAAAATCTTACCATTGATTTGATTTTAAGTTTTTGTTTAACGGCATATCAACCCCTGTGGGTTATTTAATGCCAAAAAGGTTGGGTTTTAAAGTATTTTTTTAAATGTTCGGTTATAGTGAGAAGGTTGATTTAGTCAGATTTTAATGAAAAAAAATTTTTTTTTATTCTTTTTTATTTAAAAAACTGAAAATGTCTTCGAGTTTTGTATTCAAAAATGTTTTGCTGAGAATATTCTTTTTCCTTCAAAAATATGTTATGGTAATAACTTTTTTTTCAAAAATGTACTGTTGGTAATATTATTCCTTCAAAATTGTTTATTTTTCTATAAAAGTTTATTTTTATGTATATATTTCTATAAAAGTGTATTTTTATACTTTCATAGTATTCTGACTCCAGTTTGGAGGTTAACTATTTTCCCATAGCTGGGACCATAACAGGTGCTACCAGTACGGGTCAGGGTGGACCTGGGAACAACAGCACTTAAGAGGTCGTTTCATGCTCCTCACAACCTCCCAATCAGATGCAGTTTACCGTCATACTCAGGACTTAAAAATCTTAATGATAGTACCATGTTTGTATCATTTGTATGCACTGTAACAATTTTTTCTCGCACTTTGTTAGTCTAGACTGGTAGACATCAACTTCAATATTTGTAAATAAACAGAGATGTCTAATCAAACACTTGTTCTCACTAAAATCACGTTTATATTAATATAGATATAAGTCATTGTCAAAAAATAAACTTCAGTGGTGAAATATTATGCTATATGAATTTCGGAAAGGTGTAAACGTTGGAATTGTGACAAAAAAAAAAAAATCAGAAGATGTATTTAAATATTTCTCCAGCTCCTCTGGCGGTGAAAAAGTAGTTTGACATATTTCGTCCGGGTGGTTTTATTTCGTCCAGGTGGTTTTAACTTAAATAATCAACCCTGCTCTGAATGATCATCAGACATCGATGGAGATGTTCTGCTTACCATAGTGGAAAATAAACCGAAAATGTCGAAGGAATAGATTGCTAAGAGTTTGGAAATCAGCATCCTTTCGCCATTTGTGTTCGTTTCCAAACTCGGCACATGTTTGTCACATTCTCTGACGAAACAGAAAAAAATCAGTTGTGTTTCTGAAGTAATTTCTTTGCTATTACGCCACGAAAAGAAGCCGTTCTTGGACAGAATTGTCACAGGCGATGAAAAATGGATCATTTATAACATTTGACGCAAATGGAAACAAACATGAGAATGTCCAGAACCCGTGGCTAACACAGGCTTGTATACAACGAAGGTATTGCTGTTCGTTTGGTCAGATACCACAGAGATAATTCGCTTTGAGTTTCTTCCAGCCGGTGAAACAATAACTGCGAAGAAGTAAATGCAACCAAGTCACTAATCTCAATGCGGCTACTCAAGAAAAATGGCCGATTTTGGCAAATCGAAAAAGTATCATTTTCCATTACGAAGGCGTAAGACTGCATATTGAAAAACAAATCTTGTAAAAGCATAATAAGTTTAAATAAAAAATTGTATTTTCCTGACTTGGCTACTTCGAATTTTCGTTTGTTCCGGTCTCTACAGAAAATGAAAAAATATTTGACTCTGTACCTTACAATATTATTTTAACAAAAAACATGAAGTTTCAATAAAAATGACACCAATAACCTTGCAGAACAATGGTGACTATGTACTTGACTAATATTTTTATGTAAAATTGTTTTTTGCAATAATCAATAAATATACGCGTACATACAAGTGTATATATATATATATATATATATATATATATATATACGCTGAGTCCTACTCTACAACAATATAAAACAAACAGGCAGACAAACACTCTTCAGTTTGGACATTCGATGTGCGAAGATTATTTCATTCATAGTTTCCGCTTACCCTAATAAATCCCAACGCATTTTTCCTCACATCCAGTTGTGTATTTCTTTCATTCCAACCTGAGGAAGCCAGAGAGAGCAGACACTCTCGGTGTTTTTTGAGATTTCCTTATGCTTCATCTTCACGTTTACTTCGGATACTACTATACATCTTACAAACATACGCATGCTATATATATATATATATATATATATATATAATATGCCGTGTAGATATAGAAGAATCTAAAAGAGTATCTTGTATATAAAGTGGTAAAATAACTCTCTAGGAGAGCTAAAAATATATATTTGTATATAAATACATATAGAGCAAATATATGTAAAAATTAAGGCAGACACGTTATTTCATGGTAAATCGGAAGTGTAGGCCTATTTCAGGCGAACCATCGTCAGCTCCTGTCTTTATTGTACAAAAGATTTTACAAGAATGAAATTCACAAATAAAGACACCCCCACAAAAAAACAAAAAAACAAAACAGAAATAAAAATAAAGATTGCTCCCTTGAAAGTCAAAATTTACGAAGAACTTCATTATATATATATATATATATATATATATATATATATATATATATATATATAATAATTCTTTTACTTTAAGTAACGTAGAACCGCCAATGGAGCGCAGGGAGTTACAGTGAGATACAAAACAGGATACAGGGGAAACCAAAGAAAGGATAAGATATAGATTTAGGAAGATGGAAATTTTTATTGCATTGAAACTTTTGGAGATTGTAGCTACCAGCGAAGCAAATATACGGAAGGGAGTTCCACAGACGGCAAGTGCGAGAAAAGAAACTACTAGAGTCAAAGTGGCAGTTATATTTGACGGTAAAAGGTGTGGGACATAAATGACAATCTAGTAGCACGAGTAAATTAATGTGTTTGGCAAATCAGGAAAAGAAGCTCGTCAGAGCAGAAGTCAGGATTGATTACGTTGTAAATCATCCTTTGGATTTGGGGGGGGAGAGAAAGAGAGAGGGGGGCGGAACTATTATTAGTAGAGAAAACTGAATCAGTAAATCTGAAGAGAGGCATGAGTTTACTTACCCTTCCACTCTCCAATGTAACTGTTCTAGCTATCTAACAAAAAGTTTTTTTTAATCTTCTCACCCTAAGCAAGGCATTCTACTGCCACTGTTGCGCAGGGGGGTTACATAGGCGAAAGTGATGAGAAAGAAGAGGTAAGTTATGGGAAATGTCAGGAGGGGAGTAATAGACGGATGAGGATACCGAGAATAGGGGTGGAGTAGAAGGAAAAAAGAGATTGAGAGAATGGATACGAGTTAGTGAGATAGGAGATGACTATTGACCTTACATTTAAATTCCTGGAGACTGTAGCTGTCGAAGAAGCAAGTAAATGGAAGGGAATTCCACAGGCGGGAGATGCGATAAAAGAAGCTGTAGAGTAGAAATTGCGGTTACATTTTATCAGTTTCACTGTAAAAGGGTGGGACCTAGTTGCTAATCTAGTAGCTCGTGTAAATTCATACCTAGGAGGCACCAGTGATCTAAGTTCATTGATTTTGACAGGTGAAAAAGGTCGATTAAACACGTATCGATTTTTTTTGTATGTATCATAAATTATTAAATATGTATATGCGTATTGTTCAAAATATGGTATATTTATGGGAAAAGATTGATCGATATTAGAGACAGAATTTGGAGGTACAGACAGTGCAGACATAGGAATGAACAGAACATGGTGATCACCAGTTTTACCACTCAAGTTTATTTTTTGACAATAATCTATATCTATATTAATATAAACGTGATTTTAGTGAGAACACGTTTGATTAGACATTCCCGTTTATTTACAAATATTTAAGTTGATGTCTACCAGCCTAGGCTATCAAAAGTTCTCTTACAGAAAATGTATCCCTCAATAGATTTCCAACACATGCACACACGAAAATAATGTTTATATCAAAAGAAATATTGTCGCATTAGAAGAAATTCCTTGAGTTTCTTTTTTTACGTTTCGGGTCAGTCAATTAAGTGCCATACGTGATACACGCTTTGGGCGATCATGTCTGGGCAGAAGATTATCCCGCAGTAGGTTGCCATTGCTTTCTGCGGTAGACTAGTTGCCGACCAAGGCTATAGAACCTTATATTACCCCATAACTAGAGGGAAGAGACGGATTAATATCATTCCAAGGATATTTGCGCGTAAGTGAATGCAATGAATTCAACTGGAATTCGAACTCGGCTCCCCGATTTGTCGTTCCGAGTCGATATCCACTGCACCACAACGCACATCCACAAATTTCAGGTACAAATATAAAAAAAAACTATAACACATATCAATTTGGCATTTAATCTCCTACGAAGTAGTTCCCTCCTGAAGCTACAGACTTTATCCATTGTTGTTTTCATTGATGGAAGCATTCCTGAAACTCCTTTTTGAGGGATAGGAACTCATATTCCTGTCAAGTGGGATTTTATTTTGGAAGAGGAAAAGTTGCAAAGATCGAGGTCTGAGAAAGTTGATGGTTGTCGGACATTCCGGTTATGCCGAAAAGTCGTTAGGTAGCACTGTCAGGCACATGTAAAAACTGAATGTTTCCTGATGTAGCGGCAATATCAGTGGGACCTTTTCCTCCAGTATTTGTGATGCGATCTACATAAGAGATACCTAAAATGGTTCATCAGTATCTCTTTAATGCTTAGATTCTTCACTGTGATTCTGCTGTTAAGGTTCAAGGTTCACAGGTGTACAGAAAGATTCAGAAGACCAATGCATACAATAGTCTGATTTGAAATAAAAAATCAAACTATTGCGGTAATTGGCCTTCTCCAAAATAAAAATATTTTGTGGGTTATCCCCACATAGTTTTTCCAGTTTTGCTGACAAGTCATTAGGTAGAATTGTCAAGCACCTGTAAAACCAGGATGTTTCCTGTTTTCATTCTGTTCTCTACCCTCCATGCTTTATCAGCAACGCCCATGGAACATTGTCCATGAGCATCTAACTGAACTTTTGTGACTGGGCCATTTACACACGCACACATACATAGATGTGTATCACACTTATAATTTCAATCTTGTAATCTCTTCATATATCTAAGTTGTGTACCAATATCAAAGTCTGTGAATTATTTTCCAGTTTATTCAGTGATGTTGTCAGCCCACTTTTCCCTCTATCTTTGTGTTATGAGACCTGCCCTTTTTGGACGATAATGAACTCTTTTTATTATTATGAATACCGGGGGATTATGCCTCTCTGTGTTGAATTAAGATGAGTTACTCCGGTTTAATACTTGGCAGTCCGACTGATGTGTAACACTATTTGTATTTGTTCTTTCGTTAAATACATAAGTTTCACTAATACTAGAGTTCGAGTTTTCTTCAGGACCTATTCTGGGTCCACAACACTTTGTCTTCTTATTTTGCGTAAGGTGGTAGGCTTGTAGGATGGCAGTGGAAAGATTGTTGGCTCATCTAACTATACTATTTCATTTTTTTCTTTGTGATGGTGTTTATGAGGTCTTCCAGTGAGCCTCTTTCTTGTCTGATGGTGTCTCCAACTGCATCATTCGTGATGTGGTCTACATAGAAGATGCCTAGAACACCTCTGTTGCATCTCATCGCTAAAGCTTGGACTATTTGCTGTAACTCTGCTGTTAGGATCCAAAGTTAACAGGCATACAGAAAGATTCAAAAGGCTAATGCATACAAAAGTCTTCTCGCTCCCATATTCTTGCTTTCCTGACGGCTACAACCCCCAGAAATTTAAATGCAATGTCAATACTCATCAATTAACCACTGGACTCTAGCTCTCTCCCCACCCCCTTATATCCTTCCCTTTCTCTCCACCTATGTATCTGTCATCGCACCTGCATTCTCAGCTTTCTATTGTTCCTTTCTAACTAGTTTGTACTCCTCACTCTTTTCTAATTAATCTTTTTACAGTTATGTAGCCCCCCCCCCCCGCTCATCAGTGGCATTTCTGCCTTGCTCGGGGTGAAATGATTAAAACAAAAAGTTTATCCTCATACATTTTTTCCAGTTTTGCCGAAAAGTCATTGTTCTTACACTGGGCTGGGGACGATAGACTCAGACTCGGTGAAAACAGACCTATCAACAATATTTAAAAAGAACAATATTTCTTTTCTCGCACTTCCCGCCTGTGGAATTTCCTTCCGTTTACTTGCTTCCCTGACAGCTACAATCTCCAAGAATTCAAATGTAAAGTCAATAGTCATCTCCTATCTCACTAACTTGCATCCCCTCTCGCATGCTCTCATCTCATTTCTGCCGTATTCTCATCCCTATCCTACCCGCTTCCATACACCCACTTTATTGTCACTCCTCATAACTTTCCTCTTATGTAACCCTCTGCACAACAGTAGCAGTATAATGCCTTGCTTGATGCGATACGATTAATATATATATATATATATATATAGTGATGATCATCCACGTATACTGTCTTAATATGTATAGGAAAGAATATTAATAAAAAGTTTTGAATTTAAAAATGTACTTTTTTTTAACAGTATTTGTTTATTTTTATTATATTTTATATTTCAGACCGCCCTCGGTCCTTCATCAGAAACAACTGATTTTTAAATTTTAAAAATTTAAAAATCAGTTAAAATTTAAAAATCAGTTGTTTCTGATGAAGGACCGAGGGCGGTCTGAAATATAAAATATAATAAAAATAAACAAATACTGTTCAAAAAAAGTACATTTTTAAATTCAAAACTTTTTATTAATATTCTTTCCTATATATATATATATATATATATATATATATATATATATAATAACAAGACCGACTCTGTAAGTATCTAAATCCTAAAATTATACGAAAATAAACTTTGAGGACAACAAATAACAGACAGAATCTAACTCCGTTATTGTCCGTTGCTATAAGGCGTTGGACAAGAGGGGAAAAAAAAGAAAACTGCGGAATACAGACAATACATACAATATCCCGTAGTAAAGAAAAAAAAACCCCAAACGGAACCAACCACAAAGAAAGAAAAAGTGCTCGATACAGAACTAACCAAAGAGGAAGCAATGTAGAGCAAAGACACGTAAAAAAATCACAAGATCGCCAAAACCTACCGCGGTTTCACACAACGGCTCGTCAGGGCAAAGGCAAACCAAAGACAAGCTAGTTAGAAAGGAACAATAGAAAGCTGAGAATGCAGGTGCGATGATAGATACATAGGTGGAGAGAAAGGGAAGGATATAAGGGGGTGGGGAGAGAGCTAGAGTCCTTGGTTTGCCTTTGCCCTGACGAGCTGTTGTGTGAAACCGCGATAGGTTTTGGCGATCTTGTGATTTTTTTACGTATATATATATATATATATATATGGACAAAGGAACGCGAAAAGTCGATGTACAATAAATCGATGAGTCTAGTTAAGTTGCCTGGATTGACAGACACCTGAAAAGATTGGAGGTACAACAGCTGAAACATTGTTAAAGTAACAAACAACAAAGTTTAGAACATTATATATTGTATAGTTGGGAATTAGACGTGTCTATGTTTATCATGTATCTAGAGATTTCTGAATAAGGGTACATATTTGGAAATAGGTGTTTGTTTTCGTGTTGTATAGGAGATCATTACCAAAAATATTTTTGTAAATAGCAGCGTCTATGTACTTTCGCCGTATCGATTCAGATCATTACTAAAAGAACTCTTTTGAAAATAGTGGTGTCTATTTTATCATTTCTCGGGAGAACATTACTAAAAGCGAAAGACTCATTTTTTTTTAAAAAAATAGGAGTGTCTATTTTCTTTTATCATTTCTCTGTAGATCATTACTAAAAGCCATCCTTTGGAAATAGTGGTGTCTGTGTACTTTCATCATGTCTCTGTAGATCATTACCAAAAGCTATCCTTTGGAAATAGTGGTGTCTGTGTACTTTCATCATGTCTCTGTAGATCATTACCAAAAGCTATCCTTTGGAAATAGTGGTGTCTGTGTACTTTCATCATGTCTCTGTAGATCATTACTAAAAGCTATCCTTTGGAAATAGTGGTGTCTGTGTACTTTCATCATGTCTCTGTAGATCATTACCAAAAGCTATCCTTTGGAAATAGTGGTGTCTGTGTACTTTCATCATGTCTCTGTAGATCATTACCAAAAGCACTTGTTTTAAAATAGACGTGTCTATTTATTTTTGTCATATATCTATAGAACATTAAAGGCTCTTATTTGAAATTGAGGCGATATATTTACTTTTGCCTTTTCTCCACATATTTGCACAAGCGTTCAAAATGCTTAGCATTTGACAAAGAGCGCGGTCGTGTGATTTCACCACAGTCACAGAGAAAATGACAAGTCTCAGGGATGAGGTTGGGTTGACAAACAAGACCACATAAATGGCACATTAGCCAAAGACAAATCTCTTTATAAGCAAACCTCAGTATAAATCTTTAATGTACTCCTAAACATTTACATATAGCAATATTGAAACCTTTTAAGGGATGGGCACGGGAGGGTTAGATAAGGAGGGTTAGAGTGCAATGTACACAGTTCTATTGTTTGTTTATCAATTAAAAAGAAACTGAGAAGATTGAGAAATTTGTGCCTTTTGGTAAAGGCTGAAATTTTAAAAAAAGACTCAGATTGTTTTTTTAAGCCAATCGAAACTGACCAAAACTTTCACTTTAATCGTAATCAACGAATTAATCAGTATATATATATATATATATATATATATATATATATATATATATAGATGATACACACATACGCGCGTGCGTGTGTAATGAATAACAAAAACGGAAAAAATCGTCTACCTCATGCGTTCTGTCACTTAAAAGGACATCGACAGACTGTTTCGTTGATCGAGCTATCTATATATATAGTAAATACTACGAACTGATTAGTTCTTACTAATATATATATATATATATATATATATATTCGCAAGTTCCATTTTCTGCACTATTGTAAGAACTGTAACCTTGAAACTTATGAATATCGTTTCTTATGTCTTTGTCTATGAGTGTATCAAATTTGATTAAAATCAGACCACTCCTTCTATAACCCGATTTTTTTCGATTATCGATTTTCGATATTTATCGGGGGTACCTCGACACAAAACCTAGCCAAGAACACTCACAGACGCTTATATTACAACTGTGTAACTTTTCAAGAAAATCGGTTCAGCCGTTTCGGAGTCTATAGGTAACGAACACACACACACAGACATACACACACAGACAAAGTTCCATTTATAAATAAGTTTAGATAAGCAGTCGTTTTATACTACTGGTATATGATAAATTTATTAAAATATGCTATCATTTTATCTAATGGTCGTCTTATACAAAGAAATAGACGGTGTGTATGTGTGTATATATTATGAGGCAGTGAAAGAACAGATAGACTAAAACCCACTGGTCATGTATTTACTTTTGTAAAGAGTGCTCAATACAAAAGAAAGCTTAATATTGTAATTTTGTTATCACAATTTTACAAAAATAATTATTAATTTCTTAAAAATTAAATTAAAACAATTTATAAACTTTTTAAAAAATTGCATTAATTTGTAGCGGTCAAGTGATATTGTTATTACATTAAGACTGTATTTAATAATCATAAATGGAAAAGATTACCACAATTCAACGAGCACACTATTTAAAAAAAAAATGATTTGATTTTATGAGCCGATAAACGTGTCTATTTATGTAAATACGGTTGTCCAAACACGTCATTATCAGAAAATAAGATCGATAACTATAGTAAAGTTCAAGTCTATAGTTAACTAGCAGTTTAGCCCGGTTTCACTCGGGTAGTTTAAGGTATAATAAGAATAAAAAACATATGATGAATTTACATAGCAAATACTTACACAACGTTCACCCTCGTCACTTTTATAGATATAGATAACAATAGCAATGTAAAGTGTTTCTATTGGATTAGGGTGGGAGGGGGAGGGGCAACATATATAGATAATATAAAGTGGGGTGGTCGATTCTATAATATAATCAATACATAAACTGATCCCTGACTTTGTGGGGTGATAATATATATTTTTCTACCCCTAATTTTGGCTTTCTGAAAAATTTCAAGGTGTCGTTAGCGTTCTAAAATTTTGATCTACATCTGAGCGCAACACCCGTCGAGCTAGACCGCAAAATGCAGACGCTAAGTAAAACCTATCAAACAAACAAATACTTACACAACGTCCACCCTCGTCACTTTTATAGATAAAGATTTTCTAACATTTCCCCAACAAGCGCCTTCGCAAGTTTAACTATAAAGCCAAAGTAACTAAAATTCAATAAAAAATTAGATTGCTTAGAAAAGTTAAATTTTTTTCAGATTAATGGATAATTCATTATTCATTAATTTTTTTTTTCTTTTCAGACTATGATATACTTAATTTATATTGTTCATAAAAGCAATCAGAATTTTATCCACATAAAAATTGGCATAGTTATTGCATTTTTCGCTTTTCGGACCTACTTTTTAGAAAGACGGGGACTATTGAAGAAAAAAAAAACCAAAAAAAAAAACCAGTGAATCAGCATTCCCCAATGACTCCTGAATTTTTTTATATTAGTTTTAGAGTGTCCCAAAGTCAAATTGTTACACATTTCTGGAAATTAATTGGGGGGGAGGGGGTAACATACTTTAAAAAAATATTTTTACCAATATTCTCTAAAAATAGTGCAATCAAAATTGATTTCAGTCAATTATAAATAAGTCCTGATGTTTTCATCAAAATCCAACCATTATTTGATTTATGCAAGAATTTCCAAATTAATGTCTTTCACGGCCAAAAAAAGTGTATTGCGTAATAATTACGTTTGTTTACTTAATAAAATAGCAGCAATTTGGATAACGCAATGACGTAAGAAAAAAAAAACTTTCTACAACAATTTCGAACGTGTTAGAAATAATTTTTAAAAAATTTTAAATATTTAAAAATGCTATGTTCTATCCTCTTAATGGTAATATAAACTTTTTGCCGATAGAACTTTGTTTTTATTTAATTTGGGACCTTTTCCTTTCTGACTATGCTGTTTTTTTCAGCAATTTTGTGGAGGTACCTAGAATGATTCCAATCAATTTAAATTCAGTATGAAATACAAAAAGGTATTTTGCTCATTAGAAATATGACATAATCTATCAACTTAAAATCAAAACAAAAAATAAAAGCTTGAAGAAAGATACTTTAATTTTTAAAAATGCATTTAAACTTTAGGTATCACCTTTCTTTGGAGGTATATAGTGGGGTAAAGAGTAGGACTATTATCAGTACAGCAAACATACTCAGTGAACCTTAAGAGAGGTATGAGTGCACTTACTCTTCTGGCTACTCAGGGTGTGGCAGCAAAAGGTTTATTCACGGAGTCGGTCTTTTTCATAGACGAATAAGGTAGATTACACACGTATTGATTTGTTTCATATCTATCTATCATAAATTATTAAAATATGCCCGCGGGTGTGAATATATATATAGAGAGAGAGGGGGGAAGAGTGTGTGCGTGACAGAGAGAGAGAAGGAGGGAGACAGGATTAATACAAATAAAATTTGTCACTTAGCTGAGTATTACATTCAACATTCTACAGTTTCGTAGGCGTACCGTTTAGTAATTGTTCTGTCCACTCGTCAGGAGATTTCAGTAATTATCTTCAGATTTTCGTTATTTTTATATTGCTAAAATTACCTTATGCACTAGTTATTAGCGTGAAGTTTATTTTTCTTTGTATATATATATATATATATGTGTGTGTGTGTGTGTGTGTGTGTGTGTACAATGATATATATATATATATATATATATATATATCATTGTATACGTGATCATGAACCCTCTTGCCATAGTGCATGTATATATATATATATATATATATATATATATATATATATATATATACACACAAATCAAATTTTAAATAAATATCTTCTCTGTTATAATAAAGACAGTTGCATATATATATATATATATATATATATATATATATATATATATATATATATATCACAAAACTCAGCATGTAACTAAACGGTTATAAATCTAGAATTTATTTCGGCAGTTGTATAAATTTAAAACTGCTTCTTCAAACTCCAAAAATCAAATCTTACATGTATTTCCCTTCTTCATGAAGAGAGAGAGAGAAACAATAGCAAGGCAGCGTCGGCTCAGTTCATTCTCTTTAACCAGTTATTAAACCCCTTGCTGCGTGTTTGCTCTTTAACAGTGCCTTATTATTTTATATTTTTGCAATAATTATGTCGTCGAGTAGTGAAAAATATGTGTGTATATATATATATATATATATATATATATATATATATATATATATATCTTCTCTATTATGATAAAGACCGTTGTGGATTTATTTGTATATATTTTGCCGTCATTTTTGACTGCAGGGGTACACACGTATATAATAATTATGTATGCGTATGTGTATCACAGTTTATTTAATGGGTGTATAGCAAAGCCTGTATCTGTCAAAGAGGTGACTTTTAATAATATCGACCTAGTGGGGACGATTCCAGCGTGTGTCACCCTTGTGAAGTGCCTGAAGGCATACAAGGCGTTGGTCCAAGCTTTGTGAGTGTAATTGTTTTGATAGGACTGTTCAAAAGTCGTCAATGGTTTTGCTAGCATGAAATCAAAAGTCACCGTGACCTAAGGTTTCATCGCAATGGCCTTATTCAACTACTGATTTAAGGAAGAAGGTATTATTTAAGTGCTTTATCTCCCTGAAATTGAGATAGATAGATAGATAGATAGATAGATAGATAGATAGATAGATAGATAGATAGATAGAGTGGGAGAGAGAGAGAGAGAGAGAGGAAATGTCAAGTTATAGTCTATTGCTGTACGTAGTCATCCGCATACAGTCCTGTTTCGCCGCATCACGGCTCATCAGTACGGCTGGATGTCCGATTGCTTCCGTTAAAAGTTCAGTTGGTAATTTTACCTCTATTGGCACACGGTGGGGGAAAGTAAATTTTTTCGAGATATACACACAGATTTTTGCGAGATATACACAAAAAGTAAACAAATATATATATATATATATATATATATATATATATATATATGTGTGTGTGTGTGTGTGTGTGTGTGTATTTATAACTCTAAAATGTCAGGGATCAATTTGACACAGCATTTATTTTATGAATATGACCCCACTTCTAAAATGGTAAAAAATATTATTTTCGATTCTGATTAATGCTGTGTTGTGAAGAAGGTTTAATGAATGCTAATCTACAAATGAAGGTCTAATTAATGCTAATTTACAAAAATTAATCTCGAAAAAATGATTCCCATGTTTTTTTGTTTTTGTTTTTTTCAATTTAAGTAGTGCCGAAATGCACACTAAGAATATCCAAAAATAAAGTACATTTACTCATTCAAGGTCCTTGAGTATAGTGCGAGGTTTATTTTCTGTTTTTACACAAAATATAGGGGTATATACAGGTAAATTTTTAAAGAGGTTAAAAATCATGCATTTTAGGTGACCGGTTGGACTATACGCAGGCAACTTTTTCCTGGTGGGGTTAAAATTCATGCAAAAAAAAAAAAAAAAAAAAAATCAAGAATCACACATTAAATGATGTCGGCTTATACACAATATTTTTTGTATAGTAATAAATATCGTATATAGGATAACTTCATGTCTAGTGTTACCGATGAAATTTTTGCATGAATTTTAATACGACTAGAAAAAAAGATTTACTTGTCACTTAAAATTCATTTAGGTACCTCCATTCCATTTTCGATACCTAGACTTAAATTGAATTTTTAAAAATAAAAAACCTTTTTCTTGAAACGTTAATTTTAGCTTAATTGAAAACAAAATTATTAAATTTACTATTTCCACTAAGCAAAATACTCTGGTGTATTTCAAACCAAAAATTATATTCATTGGAATTTAAAATTTTGAGGGTTTTTTTTTTTAAATTTTCAATTTTTCGGCCATTTTTTTTTTTTTGAGCGATCGACACATTTGTAAACAAAAATTAATTCCCGGTTTTAAATATCTTGTAAAAATAAAATATACATCTCTCACTCGTTATTTTTAGAAAATTAGCAAATATAAGATTAAATTAATCTGATTTGAAATAAATATTCTTTGTTTATGGCATGAAATTTAGAAAAAGAGTAATTTCTTAATCACAAAGGTCTGACTCGTTGACCTTTTAAATAGGCGGTGACAACACCTATTATCAATCAATTTGGAAGTATGGTGACCAAAAGTTGACATAACCCAGTTTAAGATTCCGTAAGGGAAACAACCCTTGAAACATGTGATTTTTTAAAATAATATGTCTCTTACAAGTCTCCATAGTAAAAGAAAACGTTCAGTTTAGCGTAATAAAAAAAAATTTAGAAATTATTTCAAAAATCTTAATTCTAAATGATTTGTATTAAGCTTATGAACTTTCGATTTGTAAATAAAGAAAGTCTATTTTTAATGAATTAATAACCGAAAATACTGAGTAACTGGAAGAAATTTAAAAGATGTTTGAAATTTTAATTAGCAAAGAAAAAAAGAAGAAAACAAATCTTACAAAAAATTCATTATTCACCCAAATTGTTCATCTTCTTCAGAATATGATATCCTAAAATTATATTATTTATAAAATCAATTAAAACTTTATCTACGTTAAAAATAGCGTAGTTTTAATGCATTTTTTATTTTACTATTCGGAGCAGATTTTCAGAAAAATGGTCCCGTAATTAAAACAAAAGATTACATGGTTTACATCCCCCAATGTGTCCTGCATTTAACTAATAAATGAAAAATTTGTATAGATAATGTATTTTATAAGTATTTTTTATGCAATTAATTGAAGTCGGGGGTGGTAACAGATGTAAAAAAATATATTTTTAGCAGGATTTTCTAAAAATAATTATTGCATAAATAATTTCATTCATTTGTGAATAAGTCCTGAAAGTTTCATTAAAATCAGACAATTAGTTCATTTTTGGAAGAATTTTCAAATTAATGTCTTTCGATGCCAAAAAACGACTTGCGTAATATTACGCTTTGCTTAATAGTCACATTACGTAAACATAGCGTGAATCGCTGACGGAAACCAGAAAAAGAAAATTAAACTCAAATTTCGATCGTGTTCTTGAGTTAAGTGCCATACGTGAAACACGCTTGGGCGATCATGTCTCAAAAGAGACATGACTGACTGGGCAGAAGATTATCCCGCAGTAGGTTGCCATTGCTTTCTGCGGTAGACTGGTTGCAAGCCAAGGCTATAGAACCCAATCTGTTCTATTATTTAACTCATAACTGGAGGGAAGAGACGGATTAATACCTTTCCCAAGGGTATTTGCGCGTAAGTGAATGCAATGAATTCAACTGGATTTCGAACTCGGCTCTCCGATTTCATGTTCCGAGCCGATATCCACTGGACCACCACGCAAAAATTACTGTCAGTTAAGTGCCATATGTGAAACACGCTTGGGCGATCATGTCTCGAAAGAGATATGACTGACTGGGCAGAAGATTATCCCGCAGTAGGTTGCCATTGCTTTCTGCAGTAGACTGGTTGCCAGCCAAGGCTATAGAACCCAATCTGTCCTGTTATTTAACCCATAACTGAAAGGAAGAGACGGATTAATACCTTTCCCAAGGGTATTTGCGTGTAAGTGAATGCAATGAATTCAACTGGAATTCGAACTCGGCTCCCCGATTTGACGTTCCGAGCTGATATCGACTGGACCACAACGCACATCCATCGAGCGTGTTAGAAAGAATTAAATTTTTTTAAAAAATAATGACAACAAAATTTGATCTATCTTCTTAATAATAGCAGAAAGATTTTGATGATAAAACTTTGTATTAAGTCTGAGCCCTATTAACATCATGCTATGCTGTTTTTCGGCAGTTGAGTGGAGGTACCTACTTTTAATCTATTTAAAAAAAATATCTGTGGATAGTGCGACCTCATTTTTTTTTATAATAAAAAGTTTTCATCATATATGAATTTAGTAACATAGGTACAGTGTTTTCTTTTGTATAGAAATGAATACTGTGAATATGTTACTAGCACTACTGCATTAATTTTCCAACGTCTCATCGGCGTCTGAGCATGAAAATGCACTTCTGCAACAAAAGCGTAATTCGTGCGAAAATGCCTGCAAGATAAATATCATTTGAGGTACCAAAACAGGTAATAATCCGCAAGAGCGAAGTCAGGACCGTCGTGCATGCGGTAAAAAAAACAACATATTCGCCATATCGCTGGAAGCATTCTTCCGTCTGTTTAGTCATGGGCGATGCAGCGTTTTCGTTCAGCAGATCATTACAGAAACTTCCCAGTCTCTTTTGATGAAGAGCTTATTTTAGTTTGTCCAGCGTTTCAAAGTATCTAACCGCTTTAACTGAACGAAGTTGCAGCAATTTATTTCTTATCACCAGGTTCACACTCCACCCACGTCTATTGAACAGGTGAAGAGGCTCATCCTTTATTCCTTGTTTAGGGTGTGGTTTCCGGCTTTCTCTTTTCCAATCTTTTCTTTCCTACGTAGCCCCCTGCGCTTCAGTGGCGTGACCGCCTTGCTCGGGTGATATGATTTAAAAAAAAAAAAAAAAAAAAAACTTCCCTGTGCCTTTTCTATAATCATTTTAATTTGTAATTGTTCTGGTAAACTTGTTACGTAGGGGTGCGTGTTCTTTGTACGTCAGGAGTCACCAGTGTAGCGTGGGGGTGCGTGTTCCTTGAACGTCAGGAGTCACCAGTGTAGCGTAATAGGGAGCTGGTTAATGTTTCTTTGATTCGGCCTTGTGTCATACTTAACCGAACTCCCTACAGCTTACAAGTTTTTATGCTGAATTATCATCTGAATTATCATCAGAATTATCATCTGAATTATCATCTGAATTAATTATCGAATTATCAGAATTATCATCTGAATTATCATCAGAATTATCATCATGAATTATCATCTGAATTATCATCAGAATTATCATCTGAATTATCATCAGAATTATCATCTGAATTATCATCTGAATTATCATCAGAATTATCATCTGAATTATCATCTGAATTATCATCAGAATTATCATCAGAAGGTTTTCATCAGAAGGTTGGTTGTCAGTTGGAATGTGTGGATTAGTGTATAAGAGTGGAATAATAAAATATACATTTTGAATGTTAAAATAGAAATTTATTCAAAGGAGGAATAACATAAGTTGTAGAAGTTAATATTCAATTATAAACATTATTAAGAGGTTAAGGGTAGAGTTTGTACAAAATGTTCTAATAGTAATTGTTGAAATAGATAAGGAAAAAGAGAAAGAGGACAATGTCCGGGTCGCTTGAAGTTTGAAGTTACATTTTAGATGTGTGTCTCTTTTTCGCTGCTCCCATCTCTCTGACTCTTGACTGACGCCTAAGTCATTTATATGTCCTTTTGAATTTAGCACTGGATCGCTAAGTCTCGTGCAAGTCGCTTCCATTGGTCAAAAATCATTTTAACTGTAACACCTACTTGCGAAATCTGGTTTCAACTTTTTCGTTAAGAACTTGGTCAATCCTTTTTCTATTTGGGAAAACCCAGGATTTCTCACGTTGTTGTGAATTTTTGTAAAAGTGAAGAAGAGAGTTAATTTTAATTAATTTCTTATCCGATACAAACTTTTCTCTATAGTAGCTAGACTTTATGAATTTAAGCGCAGTACTAGATTGGCGGCAAGGTCTCATCATTTTACATGTAAAATGGCTAGATGTAACCTTTCCTAAGAATACTTTCATGATAATTGTTGTGATGAACTTTCCCTTATAGTAGCTAGACTTTATGAATTTAAGCGCAATACTAGATTGGCTAGGGATGTGCCTTGTGGTGCAGTGGATATCGACTCGGAACGAGAGATCGGGGAGCCGAGTTCGAATTCCAGTTGAATTCCTTGCATTCACTTCGGCGAAAATACCCTTGGGAAAGGTATTAATCCGTCTCTTCCTTCCAGATATGGGTCAAATAACAGGACAGATTGGGTTCTATAGCCTTGGCTGTCAATCAGTCTACCGCAGAAAGCAATGGCAACCTACTGCGGGATAATCTTCTGCCCAGTCAGTCATGTCTCTTTCGAGACTTGATCGCCCAAGCTGACTGACTAGATTGGCGGTAAGATTTCATCATTTTATAGTTGAAATGGCTAAATGTAACCGTAAGATGTAACAGTTTATTCTCTCCAACCTTCTTGCTTCTATCAGTATTGGGTTGGGAACTGGTGATATTACCAGTTACGCGATACTAATATAAACTTTTAAACAACAAATATTAACACGCTGCCGTAGCACGTGTAGTAAAAAATGGACAAGTTCATGGCAATAACAAATAGGCATTTAATAAAATACAAACACGTAACAATACATTACGAATATTTAAGTCCCAAACAAGAGGAATGCTCAAGTTGTCCAAATGGACGAGAATGTTTTTAGCAAGTGTGGTAAGGAATTACATACCTTTAAGCCAGCAAATGGTCCTCGTGGCTAGCCCACTCCAGGGAACTGACCCCAGATAAAAAAGTTCCTCAAAAGGGAAGACAACTGTTGTTTCCCTTAAAGGAAGATAACTATTGTCTCCCTACACTTCCAAGTTAACTTTGATCTTCAAGAATCTAAACGCAGTGTCAATCGTTATCTTCTGTCTTCTTAATTCTTGTTCTTGTACTGTTCCTGCTCCTTAACAATGTTTTCCGTTTATTTATATTCTTTCACATCCAGTAACCACTCCTGCGGCTTTGAAATTATTTTTTTTAAATTCCAAAACACAGTGCTATAAGTTTCTTTGCTAACTTGAAATTGTAATTATTATGAAATCACTGAGGATGGATGTTTCCGGTACAAGTCTTTTGTCTTCGGATCACGTGATAAATCGTAATCTCGCCATGCACGATCATATACTACAGAAAGACCTCATTAGCTCATGCTATACCATTCCATACCATTCCAAAATGCCCATGCACTGCAACTTGTGTTCTTTAGTCAACTAATTTGGAATACAATTTTTGCTCTAAGCGTAAAAAAAAAAAAAAAAAAAAAAAAAAATGACCCTATTACAAAGTGACTTCTCTATATTTGATTACTCTTTCGTGGTGGACGGCCATCTTTGTTTCGACATCACATACTCTTGCATTCAGTATTAAAATTGTTTTGACGGTTACAAGAAATGTTTTATACCCCTTATTGCTTTATGCTTTCAGAAAATTTAATTACCAGTTTATTATTGCCCATCTGTACATTACTAGTCGGACATCTTTCAGAGATATAAGAGACGTGGAAACTGAAAAGTACTAAAACTTCCGAAACGATATTTCAAGTGTGTTATGACCCTTCAGGACATGGTGATCATATCTCTCCACAACGTCTTGTCCTTTGTAGCTCTTAGTAAAGTTTGTCAATCCCCCAATCTCTGTTCTGTTCATTTACACAATCTCTTTAGGTACATTATTCACAGCTTTCCCCTGTCCCTGTTGCATGCAATATGCCATGTGAGTATCAAATTCTCCAAGCCCTCTTTCCTTATGATGTGTTCTAGAAATTTCTACCATCACTTTCTGATTCTAAGTAGAAGTGACCTGTTTGTTTATATTTTCTTTAAAGCTTCGTTTCAAATCAAATGTTCAATTCAATGTTTTTCTCAGCATCCTTCTGTAGCACCACATTTTGTTAACTCTCGTCTTTTCATCTATGAGATTGTCCAGTATTCACGGCCATATAAAAAGAATAATATTACATAACAGTCTGGAAATCTTGTTCCAAAGGAAATTTTCTCTGTAAAGTGTATATGTGGAAGAGCGTGTAGATTTCACAGCTCTAGGTCATTCTTCTTTGTTAGGAGGGCTATTTTTCAGCACCCTTTCATATATGTGAAAAAAAAAAAAAAAAAAAAACGGTATAAAATGTCGTTGTGAGTAAATATATTATACATTTCCAAATACGGCCAATACATATTTTGAGGATTGGTTTCTTGAGACATCTTTTTGACCAGATCTCAATACGGACACATTTAAACCACCACGGTATTTTATTAACAACAATAACATAATTGGAGTAGATAGACTAAACTGTCGCCCGGTTCACACTCCACCCACGTCTATTGAACAGGTGTAGAGGCTCATCCCTTGTTCCTTGTTTAGGATGTGGTTCCCGGCTTTCTCTTTTCCAATCTTCTCATTCTTGTAGCCCCCTGCACTTCAGAGGCATTACCGCCTTGCTTGGGGTGATATGATTAAAAAAAAAAATACTCGTCGAGAGCATGAATGCAAACAGCGTTTAACAGTAATGGGAGCTCTTACAGTAAAAAAAAAAAAAAAAAAAAATCATAACATCAATTATAAACACGGCCACAATGTATTGTACTGGCTGTTAAAAGATTAAGAATCTACTTTCAGCATTACTGTTTAAAACAGTATTTTTCCATTTATTCCTAGTAAATGCAGATTTAATTTAATAAACATCACTTGACCACTACAAATTTATACAAAATTCTAAGTTTATAAATTATTCTAATTCAATTTTTAAAAGAATGAAAATACTTCTTATAAAAAATCATTATTCATCGAAAAAAATAATTAAAGACGGTAGTGCCCGACCATATTTTTTATTCATTAAAACAGTAAAAACTTTTCCTAATTAAATAATCTTTTAGTTTTATTTCACTTTAGTTTTACGATTCATAGCAGATTTTCTGACATTGAGGGTCCCTGTCTGACCAAAATACTTAGATGATTTAAATATAAAATTCCCCGAAGATTTGACCAAATAAACATGAATAAGCAGGCACGACAAAAAAGTTTTCGTAACTAAAAAATTAAATGAGCGGGACGGGGTGGGGTTAAACCATCTAAAAAATATTTTTTACTAAGATTTTCTAAACGAAAAAAAAGAAAAAAGAGAAACGTTTCAAAATAATTTCATACTTTTTTGTGACTTTTTAACATCCGACAATTATATGATTTTTGTCACGATTTCCAAATCAGTGCTTTTCACCGCAAAGAGACGCTCGAATTTCCCGTACTAATTCATGGTATCAGGTTAGATACCAGAAAAAAGATTTTTAGCTAAAATTTCCGAGGTTCTAAAGAGGATTTTAAAAAGAAAAAAAAAAGAAAAACTTTACATAAAAAATCCTTTCATCTTTCATCTTAATAATATAAAGGTTTTTTGACAAAAACAAAAATATGTTTTTTAGGCTTTGTGCATTTTTTAATCACGGATCCTATATTTTTTAATTAATTTTTGAACGCACCTGTTCATCTTATTATCTACATCATTTACCTTATCTATCGGAGAAATTATTTCTTATCTGTTAGATGATTAATTATTATCTATATTGCTTAATTTGTATATTTTATTTTTATCATAGATTATTTAGTGATTGTTTGCACCTGGAATAATTGGCTTATTTATTGGAGAACATGTAACAGCAAGTATTTTAAATATTCTAATACTTTTAATCTTTTTTAGTATGTTTCATTTACCATTGGGATAGTCCCCACTTTTATCCCAAAATTTTCTGTTCGTCAATTCCTCTTCTTTGTAAATTTTCTACGGGATCGTTCCAAGTTCTCTGAAACTGACTGGTACGACCATTATTATTAGTGATATGAGTTTCATCCAAAAATCACCCATAAATAAGTGTTGTTAATGTGTGTGTCCGCAAACGTCAGACGCTTCTCTCCGTCGTAAACGTTTTACTGGACCAATAGAATCAGCGATAAATTAACACACCCACATGGAATATGAGATGAAAATTGTAGAAAGAAAAGCAAAACCATGCTCTGATTTCATTATAAAAATTCTCAATCACTCCATAATTTCTCCTCTTACAACAAAACTTCACTGTTTCTTTCTCAAAGCATTTTTTTTTTTTTGCCTACTTCTTACGTTTAGTGTTGAAAGTTGGAGGAGAGGGGACAGAAAGCGGTAATACTGAATAGGCAAGGTTGTCATTGTCATCATCTTTCTTCCTACTTTCCTTTTTCTTTTTCTTTTTTCTTTTTTTTTTCCTTCCAGCAAACAGAAACTGCCTCTCGATGAGACAAAGGACTTGCTTAGTATCTTCTTGCTTATCAGCCATACCAAACCAACTGCCGGGTAGGTAAATGGGTGTATGGGTGGGCGTATCTAACGAAGATCTTACCCCACTCCCTTCCTTACGTCTTTCTTTCTCTCTCTCTCTCTCTTTCCTCGTCCGACCTTCGCCCTTCCTTATACATTTCTCTTCCCGTCTGTCTACGAATCAACTACAAACTCTCAACCCACCCACCCAACCTTGAACAACCCAAGCCGTATTCACTTATCGCTCTGCCCGACCCCTGTCTCCTCCACTTGCCCCCTAAAAGCCCTTACCCAACTCCTTATCTAACCTCCCAACCCTCTCCTCGAGTTTACTTGCTACATCAACCCTCCCTGGAGGACCACCCTAAAATCTTTTTCTTTTTCCTTCTCAAAGTAATCATATCAGTAGCTTTTGTCTTCAGTAGAGATGTGTCAGTTAAGCATTGTCTTTGCCTCCTTTTTCTCTTCCTTTCTCCATATCTCTTGTGTACTCTTGTAAGTTAGTCATTATTGTAACGAGAAATTGGAAGGTTCCTTCCCTCTCCTTTGCCAATTCTCTATCCTTCGGTTACTAATGCGTCTCACTCATTCACTATGTCTCTCCGAACAAATCAAATCATCGTTACTGTGTATCAATAATACGCTTTTCTTATGAGTTAACTTCGAATTAGAGATTTGTTTTTATATGTTGATATTTCATAATGTCTGATGGTAGTAGGTTAATAACAACAACAACAATAAAATCTAAACCTAGCACAAAAATTAGCAAAAAGAAACAGTGGACGATTTAGGTACCTCCACTCCATTTTCGATACCTAAGACTTAAATTGAATTTTGAAAAATAAAACCTTTTTTCTTGAAACTTTCATTTTAGCTTAATTGAAAGTTAAATGATTAATATTTACTATTTCCCTCAGCGAAATACTCTGGTGTATTTCAAACAAAAGTTATATTCATAGGAATTTAAAATTTTGAGATTTTTTTTTTTTTTATTTGTTAAATTTTCAATTTTTTGGCCATTTTTTGAGCGATCGACACATTTGTAAACAAAAGTTAATTCTCAGTTTTAAAAATATTACAAAAATAATATATCTCACGTTATTTTAGAAAATTAGCAAATTTAAATTTAAATTAATCTGATTTGAAACAAATATTGTTTATGGTATGAAATTTAGAATAAAAGTATTTCTTAATCACAAAGGTCTGACTCGGTGACCTTTTAAGTAAGCGATGACAACACCTGTTATCAATCAGTTTGGACGTATGGTGGCCAAAAGTTGATATAACCCAGTTTATCATTTCGTAAGGGAACAACCCTTAGAAAATGTGACGTTTTAATAAGTCTCTTATAAGTTTCCATAATAAAAGAAAATGTTCAGTTTAACATAATAAAAAAAAATCAGAAATTATTTTTAAAATCTTAATTCTAAATAATTTGTATTAAGCGTATAAATTTTCGATTTATAAATAAAGTTTATTTTTAATGAATTAATAACCGAAGACACTGAGTAACTGGGAGAAATTTAAAAAGATGACGAAACTTTAATTAACAAAAAATTAACAAAAAAAAATAATGAAAACAGTTCTTATAAAAATACATTATTCACCGAAAATGTTCTTCTTCTTCAGAATATGATATCTTAAAATTACATTATATATAATATCAATTAAAACTTTATCTACATTAAAAAAAAATAGTTTTCAGAAAAATGGTCTCGTAATTAAAAAAATACAAGATTTACATTCCCCAATGAGCTCTGCATTTAACTAATAAAGAAAAAATTTGTATAGATAATGTATTTTAGAAGTTTTATGCAATTAATTGAAGTCGGGGGTGGTAACAGATGTAAAAAAATATTTTTAGCAAGATTTTCTAAAAATAATAATTGCATAAAAAATGTCATTCATTTGTGAATAAGTCCTGAAAGTTTCATTAAAATCAGACAATTAGTTCATTTTTGGAAGAATTTTCAAATTAATGTGTCTTTCAACGCCAAAAAACGACTTGCGTAATATTACGCTTTGCTTAATAGTCACATTACGTAAACACAGCGTGAATCGCTGAGGAAAAACAAAAAAAAATTAATTGAAATTTCAAACGTGTTAGAAAAAATTATTTTTTTAAAAATAATGACAACAAAATTTGATCTTTCCTCTTAATAATAACAAACATTTTGATCATAAAACTTTGATTTGATTAAGTTTGAACCTTTTTAACATCATGCTATGCTGTTTTGTTTTGTTTTTTTTTTGCATTTGAGTGGAGGTACCTAAATTGTATTGATGAAGACACTGAAATCCTCGACCCGACCAAAATTCCCAGACTCTTCTACATATTTACCATACTACAGCCATTGTTGGCAACCAGTCTACTGCAGAAAGTAATGGCAACCTTCTGCGGGAAAATCTTCTGTCCAGTCAGTCATGTCTCGAAAGAGGCATGATCGCCTAAGCATGTATCACATATGGCACAACTAACTAGATTGGCGCCGAAATCTCATCAGTTGAGCTGGATTGGTGTAACTGTAAATTCTATGTCAATAGCTTCTTTTCTTGCACTTCTCGTTAGTGGAACTCCCTTCCGGCCCCACGCTTTCCAGCCAACTTTAATCTGCAAAAGTGTAAATTCAATGTCAATCGGTATCTACTGTCCTCCTGATCACTCTTTCCTCTTCCCTCTCATTATTAATGTTTCTGTTCGTAATTCTTTCACACCCCCTAACATCTTGTGTCTTAGTGGTTTTACTGCCTTGCATAGGGTTTTTAAAAATAAATAATAATAAATGCCCAGATGAATGGTTCCCATGAATGGCGCTCATGGCTTATAAAAGATGTTATCATGACCATGTTTTGTCTTTTTGACTTACAATAAATATCCCAATCAATACCAAATGATTGACTTACAATAAATATCCCAATCAATACCAAAGATTTGATTTGATTGTCGGTTTCTTTGATTTAACCATTTGGGAATGACCCATTAATAATTGACACACCGTACATTTCTTTTTATATTCCACACTAGTTCAAATAAAAGGTTAGGAAGGAAACCTTCATCAATACTGGAAAAGGCGATAAGAACTTCTTCTTCTATGTGCCCTGTCCCTTCAGGACGTAGGCGATCGTGGCTTTCCACGTTTCCCTATCTCTTAGCACGCCTTCTCCTGTTACACTATGCAACCCTCGTTCCATCAGCCACCTGATTAGGTCCTTCAAAAATATTATCCGTTGCTTCCCCCTGTCTCTTTCCCCCCCTATCTGGCCTGTTAGTATCAGGTTCTCCAAGCCCTCCTTCCTCATTGCATGTCTCAGGAACTTCAGCTGTCTCTTACTGATGCTCAGTATTAATTTCCTTTTCTTTTCCCTCATTTCAAAGACCTCATCATTGCTCACATGCTCGATCCATGATATTCGCAGCATCCTTCTGTAGAACCACATTTCAGTTGCTTCAAGTTTTTCCTTCATCTTTGATGATATTGTCCAGCATTCACTGCCATATTGAAGAACTACTGAACTTGAAAAACCAATTTTCCTGAAAAATTGTTTTAAGAGAAAGATGTTGTAAATTTCACTCTTATTAATATTGGTTGCTCAGTCAATGATTGCCAAATGTTTCCTTGGAGGGAAACGGCTAATATTCCCATTATCACCATGATCGAATCTCAAAAGGGGTAATGTTGTTTGCGTCTGAAGTATCAGGCAGGCAATGCGACCTGGGGAGGTTCTATCTACATACTTGGAGCACTTTAAATTAGAGAATGCCTGAGTGGACTGGGTTACACGACGTGAAGCGACTTCTAACCGGGTCCCACCTGCAAAGGTTGTGCACAGCTTTTATCAAAATCTGTCACCCTATGCCTGGTGCCTGTCACCCTATGCCTGGTGTTGCCGTGTCAGACTGGGTGTCATGATGGATATATTAAAATTCTTATGTTTCTACCCTAGTGTCACTTTCTTGTCATGTACATTTGACTGTGATGTATGTGCTCGGTATACACTCATAATACTGGGTGTCATGATGGGTACACTGAGCTTTATATAGTTGTATTCTAACATACATTTTGATTTGCTGCTCTCTCAATTAATAAGAATTGATTTTTTTTGTTTTTGTTTTTACAGCTTATCAACCCTTTGAGAGTTATTCGAAGCTGAAACACATTTTCGGTCTTAAATATAATTCTTTTTCGTGAGTGAGTATTGCATTAAAAATGTTTCTGAGAATAACAGATAAAAGTTATACTCTTTAGATCATAGCCTGTGAGAGGATATGGATTCATAAATTTCCCAAGGATATTTGTGTGTAAGTGTCAATAATAATAAAAGAAATAGCAACAAATTAGTATTTTAACACAACCATTATTCCAATAATAACATGAGCACTGGGAATGGCTAAAGAAGAATGATGGTACATCCATTTAAAAAATTTAAAGAATAATAGTCACGTTATGGGAAATACAGTGTAACCCTGATATAAGAGAGTTATCGGGACCGGATAAAAGTTCTCTTATATTCGGGTTTGGTCTATTTTATATCCATTACCACAGACTCTAATTTGGGACCAGAGAAAAGCTCTCTAATATCAGGGTTTCTCTTATATCCGGGTTATACTGAACTTCTCTGATAAAATACTTGACTTTCATTTCAACGGGAGAAAGACGTAGGAACAAAAACTTTTAAAATGAGAGAAGAAGCCTATGTAAGCTGCATAATATTAACATCGAGATAGGTTAAGGTTGTAAGGATTACCTCCACTTGGTCTACCAAAACACTCACTAAGTGACACGGTTTCAAGACTATTTCTCCTCTATTAAATCAATTAGAAGTCTTCATATTTACAGCAGACAAAATTGAACGCATTGCCAACAAATTCTCTTCCAGCTCCACACTTGACTGGTCTGGATTACCCACACCCAATTTCCCACCCAGAACAGAGGCTCAACTGAGTGATATATGAATAAACATAATCGGACATAACTCTCTAAGTTATCCTTCAGGATATATGGCCCAGTCGATAAAAGCGTTGGTTAGATCTAATGACTTGACCCAAAGATTTGTGAGTTCAAGACAGCAGTGGTGAACAAATGACTTAGTGATTTGAGTTAAAAGGGGATAACTACATGACATCCCGAAGTAGCATGGCACATGGAACGAGAACGATACACACCGGTGATCGAAATAAAGGTTTCGGTTCGAAATTCCAAGCACCTGAAGAGGGACGGAACGTACCAAGACCGAAACGTCGTGAATAAGTCAATAAAGATGAAGACAATAGTCCGAATAATGTAAATACAACCTCATCTCTGAAATATATATAGGCAAATATTTTCTTTTGTTAACGTGTTTCTATCAATTTTTTTTTTTTTTTTTGTCCTTCGTCCAGCACGAGAAAATAGTCATTAACCAATGAATACTCACTGTAAAATCCGTTATTAATTAAATCTCATATCAATTATAGTATTATAAAAATCCGGTATTAATTCTATGTTGCTAGCTATAAAACATTAAACTTCTCCATTTTGGCATGAATTGGTTAATAGATCAAAAAACGAATTTTAACAAATCCAGATACATCATACTTCTATTTTAATTTTTTTTTTTTTTACAAAGGACGGAAAATACGAAAAGGAAACTTACTTAACATCAGGAAAAGACAGCTGAAGTTTCTAAGACATGTAATTAAAAAGAACATGTAATGAGGATGGAGGGCTTGGAGAATCTGATATTCACAGGACAGATAGAGTGAAAGAGATACAGGGAAAAGTGACGCATGACATTCTTGAGCAAATGGATGGCAGAGCAAGGTTTGCGAGGGGTAACAAGAGAAAGGGTGTTAAGAACTACAAGGGATGGGGGGAAGGCCATGATTGCCTACGTAATGAAGAGACACGGCACATAGACGAAGAAGAATAAGAGTGGATATGTTAATGACTCTTCTCAAAGATACAATAAACGCCTTGGTTTTGTTTAAAGGCGTGAGATTATCCAATTTGTCCGCCATAGAATTTTTTTTTTAATCACATCACCCCAAGCAAGGCGGTAAGGCCACTGGTGTGCAGGGGGCTACGTAAGAGTGAATAGATTGGAAAAGAGAAATCCGGAAACCACCTCCTAAGCAGGGAACAAGTGATGAGCCTCTACACCTGTTCAATAGACATGGGTGGAGTGTGAACCGGGCAATAGTTCAGTCTATCTACTCCAATCTGCTAACGATTGCAATATGGCGTTAGCAAAGCATTATACGGCAAAATGACGTTAAAAATTATTTCTTTCCCTTTTTAAACTAAAAGTTGCAGGATCTGAAGAGTATCTTGTTCCCTTGTATTTTTGTCATTTTTTTTTTGTTTTTTTTGTATTGCATTGCAATATTGCATATTGCATTCAATGTGACCTGATGATTCTATTCCTGGTCTTACATAGTGTTATGTACCCTCCTACGAGGAATGAACTTGATAGATATAAATTACCTGCCTGACTTCTAGAGAGTAGTTTAACTAGAGCAGTTACGAAAAGTCAAGTTGGCAGTCAAGTTCAGCAATTAACGACAGCTACTAGTCACGCAACGTAATAATACCTTCGTACTTATTTCTGTATTACTATTTATTAACGCTTTCTGTGAATATATTGATTTCTTGTTATACTAATACACTGTTTTGAATTTACCTATTTGTTCCGTGTCTTACTTCCGGAACAAAGCGGTCACTACCATTTTGCAATGAAGTTCCGCCACAACTCCACAAAAAATTGGCGACAAACATCCACAAAACATAGCCATCGTCAAAAGATACACATGGTATCTAACTCGTTCAGAAATGTTTGACCTATCAGCTATATATAACCGTTTTCTCGGATCAATGGTTAAAATGGATTCGAGCGAATGAATCCTAGAGGTTTGAAATAAAACAATCCTTTATCAGATCTTAAAGACTGGCACTACGAATTTATAAGCAAAGAAATTTATCAAATGACAACATCAGTTGAAAACTTCTAACAGTAACAACCACTAAAATGGATAGCACATGTAACTCGAAAGGAAAATAATTAAATAATCAAGATACTTACTTTTCACACTACGTTTCAACAAACGATTAGGAAGACAACTCCCAATATTTACCCTTCTCCCCCACTTGAGAGAGATGTGACACAAGGTCTTTTTTTAACGTGGGGAACCTGAGCGCGTACACCCAGGTACTGGTCAAAACATTACCTATGCACAGATCTGTTTCGCTGTATCACAGCTCATCAGTACGTTTAGACTCCGATTGCTTTTAAACCAGGATTGAAACCCGACCGAATTGGCGTCAGTCGGCGATTCTACCTCTCTCTCTCTCTCTCTCTCTATATATATATATATATATATATATATATATATATATACACACACACACTACTACAATTACATCTCGCAATCAAATTCTTCTTTCCCTAGGTAAACTATCACGGTATCCCATCCTAATGCTTTAAACATATAAGATACGCATAGTGTGTCATAGGTGTGTTATTAAAATATTATATGGGCTTACGGCCATATCACGTTGAATACACCGGTTCTCGCTTGATCATCGAAGTTAAGCAACGTTGAGTCTGGTCAATATATGGTGACCGTTTAGGAATACCAGGTGTTGTAAGCGTTTAGTGATGGATGTGCGTTGTGGTGCAGTAGATATCGGCTCGGAAAGAGAAATTGGTGAGCCGAGTTCGAATTCCAGTTGAATACCCTGCATTCACTTAAGCACTGGTACCCTTGGGAAAGGTATTAACCCGTCCCTTCCCTCCAGTTATGGGTTAAATAACATGGTAGGACTTGGGGACCCTGCCCTTAAAAACAAATCCCAATAAATCTTGATACTCGAAAAGAAAAAAAAGTATTACTAGACACAAAAACTTACATCAAAACAACAATAAATTGTTGAAAGAAAAAGGTATTACCAGCAATAAATAAATAAAAATTTAGTTGGCAATAAATGACCCGCCGAGGTTGATATACCATTAAAAAAAATTATATACCTCTCTGGCTCAGGCAAAATGGATAATCCGGTTTCGTTTGGGATTCAGTGGTAACGGAAAATAGATGATGTGCATGTATGAGCTTCTAATGTTTGCCGTGTCATTACTGGGTCCACAAATATCAGATATTTATGTAGTGTTTGATTCACGCCAGAAAATACTAGAGATCTGTATCGAATTTGATGGTCATCAAAAACCTTTAATCTCTGAGTTACTATGTGTATTGGTTTCACCTTCAGAAAACCAAAAGACCTATGAAACCTGAGGATTGTCCTACTAGGTAACCTCAAAGACATTAAGTGCAGAATTGAACCTCGAAGGATGTCGGTAGACGCACCATAAACAATGAAGTGGACCAAAATGAACTTGATATATACACACACAATATAACCGGATAACCTGAGGTGATATAAACGCACGACCGACGAAAGCAAAAAGAAAATCACTCACATTTTCGCAAGTAGATCGAACATTCGAAGAAAGACCTGAATTCACATACCCTTGATTTGGCCAACATGAATTTGACGTTATCTAGAACTGAATAATCAATTGCTTTACGTATGGAAAAAATTTTGTCTTGTCATATTTTACTAAAATATCACATTTAGAAATGTCCCATATTTTCTTCATGACAACGATTTTTCACTGATACGCTATTGCTCCAGTCATTTATATATCAACTTTATTTTCACTTTTTATAGATATAAAGACAAGAGCATATTCTTTCTGAAAAATATTTTTCTTGTCCGATTTTGTTTATATTCAAAGTATCCCATTATTAGGAATATTTACTAAGATCAATTCAGTCTGGCACAAGAGTGCATATGCCGGCGTGGTTCTGAGAAACAAAATCACTACAGGTGTAATGGTTTGACTAATTAAAATTTTTTTTTTTATAAGCGTTTCACCCCGAGCAAGGCATGCCACTGCCACTACTGCGCAGGGGGCTACATAGAGTGGAGAAAGGATGGTTAAATATAGAAAATATCAGAGGGTGGGTGGGAGGCGGGTAAGGATACCGAGAATGAGGGTTGGGTAGATGATAGTTTTCTGAGAATAATTGGGAGTTAATGTGATAGGAGGTGTCTATTGACCCTACATTTAAACACCTGGAGGTTGTAGCTGTCAGGAAAGCAGACTTGTGGAAGGGAATTCCACAGGCGGGAAGCGCGAGAAAAGAAGCTGTTGGAGTAGAATTTACGGTTATTGCTGGCTACTTTTCCGGGTAAGACAGATTTCTCATTGTCATGAAGCAGCTGTTGAATTAATCTTTGTCATGAGGCTCGCGTCTAGAAGCACTTCGTCTGAAGCACTAACTCGAAACGATACGCGAAGGTTCACAGTTCTAAATCAACTTTTCGTTCATATCAGAGATTCCAAGCTTTTCCAGAATACATCAAATAAAAACTATTACAAGTCAGATTTCAAATAAATAAAAAGAAGTAGAAACGAATCCCCCTTCATGCTGTTAACAGTGACGGAAAATAGCAATAATTTTATCCGGATAATTAAAAAAAACTGAGATGTATAACATTTATTTACTCATAATTTACAAGAATATTTAAGGAAAATTCGACAACACAAGAATTCTATATGAACCACACTATCAAAAACCTCTTGCTATCAGAGAGGCATTATGTATCAAACATTTCTCTCCTACCATTAACCTTACATTATTTAATAGTGACAAAGGAGTACTGAAGGATTTTTAAAATAGAACGATGCTCACGTGATTTCCGGTTCTGTGCAGCACGTGTGAGCTTGAAATGAAAGTTCCTTTTTCAAAAATAAAACAAATTCTAGGTAACAATCAAAACATGAGGAAAAATAACAACAGTAGAGACATAAACACCCTTGAAAATGGTTATAGAAGTGATCGAAAGCGCTTGGGACGATAAAAGTTATGGACAATTTTTATACCGCCTTATCTCCAACCAAACGGAAAATGTTAGGATGCTGGAAAAAACTTAATAAAAATTATTAATTAAATGTTCCTTGTCGACGCTATTCAATGAAAGATGTTTGAAAGAAAGATTACCGCCCAAGCGCATATATATCCACATACATATCTGTTTCGCTGTATCACAGTTCATGATTGTGGCTAGACATCCAATTGATTCCAGTCGGGAAGCATCAGTCAGAGAGCCTACCCCTAAGTTATCGGCGCACGGCTGATTATATATATATATATCTTATTTCGCAATGTATGCTGGGAGTTATTTTCAGGACCTCTGGATGGATTGTCAAAACCCTTATTTAAAATGCAATAGTATTTTCTATAACCTATAAACATTCTCTTATATACAATCAGAACGATGCCGTTGCGAATGGAAAACCGATACTGCTATGGGATTAATATTTTCGTGCTATAGGTTCAGCGCTTAAAAGAAAAACCACCTGGAAGACCTCGAATCACTCGAACCCCAGAATATATCTAAGCTCTAGAAAACGTCCATAAAAATGTGTAGGGCAAATAGAGGCCACCATTTGAAGGATTAAAAACAAAAAACTAAACGAATAAAAACTATAGCCGTTTGTTTAAACAACAGTGAAATATATATTTTTCATTAAGAATGACCTTGGTCTACTTGTCAACATGTAAAATGGGGCGGGGTATTTCTTCCGCACTCTGTATTTTATATATTCTCAACTGGGTACCTTCATTGATTTGCTAAAGAATTAGCATACCATGATCAAAAAATGCCCCGAACTTAATAAAACTAAGTTTTATCGTTAAAATCTTTGTTATTATTAAAAGGAAAGGCCAGCGAATTTTTTTTTTTTTTTTGACTACTGAATTATATTTTTTCATCCTACTGTGTGTTATAGTGGAATGGATATCAAATCGGAGAGTCGAGTTCGAATTCCAATTAAATTCGTTGTATTCACTTATGTGTATTAATCCGTCTCTTCTCCCTCCAGCTCCATGTGTTGAATATCAGGACAGATTGGTAGACTTTGCCTTGGTTGGCAAAGTCTACCACAGAAAGTCATGGCAACCTATTGCTAGAAAATCTTCTGTCCAGTCATGTCTCTTTTGGGACATGATCGCCCAAGCGTGTATCACGTATGGTACTTAACTGACTGATTTAAAACGTTGGAAATGTTTGAATCTTGTTTTATTTATTTATTTATTCATTTCGAGGAGTTTAGTGTCTTTTTCCGGTGAAAAACACATTGATTTGAAAATTCTTGCAAAAATCAAATAATTGTCGGATTTTAATGAAACTTTTAGAACTTATTCACAAATGAATGAAATTATTTTTGAATTTTTTTTTAAAGAGTTTTGCTAAAAATATTTTTTTACATCTATTATCCCCACTTGACTCATTTAATTTTATGAAATTTTTCAGACATTAAATTTAGTGTCACTAAATATTTATATAAGTTAAAAGCAGAACTCTTTGAAGAATTTAAATCAAGTTTTTTGTAAAACAGGTACATCAATTATCAAAAATCTGCTCTGAATCGTAATATAAAAATTACAATGAAACTAAGACATTATTTAATTAGAAAAAAATTTAATTGCTTTTACGAATAAGCTAAATTATAGTCATTATTGTTGTAGGAAAAAACTTTTGATGACTAATAAATTATTACAAATATGGTTAACATTTTATTTAAAATTTTAATTAGAATAATTTATAAAATTTTAAATCTTATAAATTTCTACATTACCTTGTGCCGTTTAGGTGATATTGTTATTTAGCAAAAACTGTACTTACTACTCATAAATGGAAACGATTAATACACTTCATGGAACATCAATATTTTTAAAAGAATTTTGATTTTTTTCTATGTGTGCATATACCTGCTGATAGTAAATTTAAAGCCAAAGTACGTAAAATTCAAAAAGACATTACATTATGGGGAAAATTTTCCGAAATTTTAAAGATTACTGAATAGTTTAAAATTATATAAAAAAAAAAGGCGCTCACGTTATATTTCCTAAGCAAATTTTACAGATATATCCACCATATAAAAATTTTAGACAAACTTCCGTTTGTCATTGAAAGCGAAAATTCCTTCCAGACAATTTAAATCAGTTTTGAAATATAAAAAAGTATTTTGCTTATTGGAAATATCAAATTTAATCGCTTAAAATTAAAACTGAAATAACTTCAAGATTTTTGATTTTTTAAAATTGATTTTAAACCTTAGGCATCGCGAATCTTTGGTAGTACCTATTCTAAACCATCTTCTGTTTACTTATAATGTCTAGTGTAGATGTCATATAAATAGTTATCTTCCAAGTAGTAAAACAATGGGTAAATTGATATTTTATACGTAGATAACAGTCTTATTCTGTCAATATTTGAAGAAATACTTATGTTAACGGAACCTTAATTATCAACACCCGTGTAATTTTCAGCGAGATTCATAATTTCTTTTAAAGTGCCATATTCTTTTGAGACGTAGGCGAGCATTGTTTCCACATATTCCTGTTTTCTTTATTATCTGCGAATTGCAATGAATTTTTGAGAAATGGAAGAAATTATTTTGAATTCATAGTAGTTCTTTATTGGTTGCCAACGAAAGATACAGAGCCCAGTCTACTCTGCTATTTAATCCATTTTCTAATTCCATGCCATATCCTTTCAGTGAGTAGAAGATTATAAATACCCACAGTCTCCTTTTCTTTATTCTCTGAGAATTATCATGGCTTATTATAAATACCCACAGTCTCCTTTTCTTTATTCTCTGAGAATTATCATGGCTTATTATAAATACCCACAGTCTCCTTTTCTTTATTCTCTGAGAATTATCATGGCTTATTATAAATACCCACAGTCTCCTTTTCTTTATTCTCTGAGAATTATCATGGCTTATTATAAATACCCACAGTCTCCTTTTCTTTATTCTCTGAGAATTATCATGGCTTATTATAAATACCCACAGTCTCCTTTTCTTTATTCTCTGAGAATTATCATGGCTTATTATAAATACCCACAGTCTCCTTTTCTTTATTCTCTGAGAATTATCATGGCTTATTATAAATACCCACAGTCTCCTTTTCTTTATTCTCTGAGAATTATCATGGCTTATTATAAATACCCACAGTCTCCTTTTCTTTATTTTCTGAGAATTATCATGGCTTATTATAAATACCCACAGTCTCCTTTTCTTTATTCTCTGAGAATTATCATGGCTTATTATAAATACCCACAGTCTCCTTTTCTTTATTCTCTGAGAATTATCATGGCTTATTGGGAAAGATAGTTGAGTAATTTTCCGAGAACATTTTCAGTTTTGAATTCAGAAAATCCTTTCTCTTAGACTGGCTGTCAAATAAGACTATCTGCACGACTGTTTAACCCATAACTAGTGGGAGAAATATTTTCATGGCAACTGTTCTGACGAGTTTTTTCCTACTCCTGGTGCCCCGATCACGTGAATTTAAGTGTGATACCAGATTGGAATCTAGGTCTCACTCTTTTACCGTTGAAATAATTAAATGCAACCACCACTTCTACTCCATTAGTTTCTTTTCTCGCAGTACTCGCTTCTCTGATAGCTACAATCTCAGAAAATTTAAATGCAACATCAATTGCCATCTTGTTTTTTAATCCCTTTCATCTTTTATCTTTTTCTCAATAACCCCTGTAACCAGTCTTTTCTCTCGCAGTAACCCTCTGCACACAAGTGGCGGTGTCACATTGCTTGGGGTGAAATGATAAAAAAAATAAGACAGGTTCTTTCCTTTTCTGAATGGTATTGAAAGCAATACTTTAGGCGGGGATGTGAACTCGGCTCGTCGATTTCACTTCCAGCGGCCGATCATGGAGCGTAAAATGCCATAGTAAAGGTAAATGTAAAATGAAAACTGACCTAACAGATTTTGATGTTCCTCTACAAAAGCGATGCACCCTCACAGAAGGACACACATACTACACCGGGTATAAAAGTGGCATTCATGAAGAAATGCAAAGAATTGCTTTTGGACAGAACATTTGATGCTTTCAAGACGTGACTTATCAATACATTACTGGGAAGACTGTCTAATTATAAAACATAAAAACATGGATCGTTGAAGGAACAGTGGTCAACTGGCGAAAAATACTAATTAATCACCAAATAAAAAAAAATGGCCATGACCCACATACAAATTTCAAAAGCTACTAACTCATCTGCAATTTTCCCATACAATCATCAGACTGACCATAGTTTATCAACCAATACAAAGTCATTGCGATTAAAGAAAGGAAAGCTGCTAGTGGCTGCTTGAAGAAAATAAAAAGCCCTGAGTATAAATCGTTCAAATGCTTCCCTTCTGGCTGTAATGCGTTAGATAATGTCTTCTGACAGAAAAAGAGTCTTTGAAGAACTTCTGCTGTGTACAAATGCTAAAAATGGTCACCTCGAGCAAGGACACTGCTGTCTTCTGTGTTTGATCAGAGCATCTTCTGTGATTTGAAAATAATGGTTTCATGTTTTGTTAAACAATGGCTTTTACATTGACAATGATCAAATAAAGAAAAAAAAAACAATATTACTAAGAATATTGGTTTTTCCTTACTGATTATTCTATAAACTATCAATTCCTGTAGCAACTATTTGGTGTGTTTTATTCAGTTCATCATGTCTACTAGTTCTTTGGACTTAAGATTCTTCTATTAGGATAAGTTCATGATTATTACAAATTGTTTTATTGACCAATCGCCTTGTAAACGCTTTCATTCCTTCTTTTTTTTTTTTTTTTTTTTTTTTTTCTTTCCATCAGAAAGATTGTCACGTTGTGGTGCAGTGGATATCGACTCGGAACGACAAATCGGGGAACCGAGTTCGAATTTCAGTTGAATTCATTGCATTCACTTACGAACGAATACTATTGGGAAAGGTATTAATCCATCTCTTCCCTCCAGTTATGGGTTAAATAATAGGACAGATTGGGTTCTATAGTCTTGGTTGGCAACCAGTTTACCGCAGAATGCAATGGCAACTTACTGCGGGATAATCTTCTGTCAGGTCAGTCATGTCTCTTTCGAGACATGATCGCCCAAGCGTGTATCACGTATGGCACTTAACTGACTGAAGTCATGACGAATAATTCAGTTCAAGGTTGAATGAAAGCTTTTCAAGTCTGACAATATTGTTTAACTTACACCATGTTAAGCTAAAGGAAAACAAAGTACCTCTTACAATAAATAAATTTGCCTTTAATTTTCAGCGAGCCTATATGTGGATATGTGGATTGGGCAACTGTTAGTGGCACTGAAAGTGGAATCAGCGAGAATAGTTCAAATTTGGTATTGGCCAGTTGTATTAACTTGAGTACAAATAATCTGTTGAAAGATATGAATCTCTCTTCCCAGTTATGAATAAAATAGTAGAGTAGAGTGTGATATCTAGCTTTGATTGGCACTCAATCAAGAACAATGGTTCACAAACATTTTTTTTTTTCTCTCAGCAGCATTTTTGGAACAAAAATGTGTACACACTTCACCAAATTTTATATGATAAAAATAGATTTTAAAATAAAAATCAGAGCGGGTTAAAAAGAGATAATATCAGATTCAACATCAGAACATTATCATTGACATCTCTCTCCTCCGATTTGTTCTGAGCCAATATCCACTGCACCACAACACACATCCTTTCATCATATAGCAAATCTAAAATTTCCTGTTTTTGGTTTGTTTGTTTTTTGTCAGGGACAACCTGCATAAACAATTAAAATACATGATTAAGTATATAATAAAAATATTTTTTCACGTATGTCATAATCATGGCTAAAAGTGCTCAATATCAGAAATGGAGTGTATGTAAATATAAAAATATAAAAGTATACACTGATACTGAAGATTACACCCAAGCATTAAACAAACTGTTGACACTCGTTTTTGACCACTATGTCCACTTTATATATATATATATATATATATATATAGGGTGTATTTGGGCAGCAATCTCTCTTTTATGCAGGTTTTAATAAAAATGGCAGACAAGGTATTCTCATTAAGTTTTTATATAATTTTTCATGTTCTGAGGATTTTTTCTTTTCAGAACTCAAATTATATAAGAATTTTGTATTTCCAAATGCTTTCAGCTCTACTTTTAGCCATTATCAAGAAGTGATTGTTTTACTTGTAAATAAATATGTATAAAATCAGGTATGTTAAGTTCCAAACACAGTAAGAACAGACAGGACAAATCTTCACTTTGCAATATCATCCGAAATTATGCAACACTAACTCAAACAAGAAAATTAAATTATCTATTACAAAAAATTAAAAACTGCTAACCTCATTGTCAATAAAAAATAGTTCACCTGCAAAATCTAAATAGCAGAGAACTAGTGTCGTTTACAAATTTATATGTCCTTTGAAGAACAGTGTTCCTCAACAATACAAATTCGTAAACAATTACATTGGCTGCACCACCACAAAACTGACAAGAAGATTGACATTGCACCTTCCCTACAACAGATCCATCTGATCTCATTGAACAAAAACACTGAGATCTTCCAAGACCTATCTGTGATATATTTGTTGACAATACATACATAATAGCATCATCCGCATGTAAAAGAAGATTTAAAATAATGGAAGTATTACTGATAAAAAAGCAAAATCCTTCGCTCAATAGCATCAATGATAATGAACTTACTGTGTTTGGAAATTAACAAACACATGACTCTATATAAATAAACTTTAAACATATTTATTTCCAAGTATGACAAAATTCATTCTTGATAATGGCTAAAGCTAAAAACAGAGCTGAAAGTGCTCAAAAATACAAAACCTTTGAACAATTCTTATATAATTTTAGTCTTGCAAATAAAAAAACCATAAGAACACATAAAAAATTATATAAAATACTTCATGATAATGTCTTGTCTGTCATTTTTAATGAAACCTGCATATATATATATATATATATATATATATATAACTGGACATACATGTATGCATCCAATAATTTTTTTTAATCATTTCACCCCAAATAAGGCAGTTTTACTGCCACTGGTGTACAGGGGGTTACATAGGAGGAAAGTGATAAAAAAAAGTTTTAGTGGGTGTCAGGGAATGGGTAAGAGAAGGATGAGAATACTGGTGTGATGAGAGTTGAGTGGATGGGGAAAAGAACATGAGGGAAATGATGCAAGTCAGAGAGATGGGAGATGACAATTGATCTTACATTTAAATTCTTGGAGATTGTAGCTGTCGGGGAAGCAAGAATACAGAAGGGAATTCCACAAATGGGAAATGCAAGAAAAGAAGCTGGTAGAGTAGAAGTTGTGGTTACATTTTATTTATTTCACTGTAAAAGGGTGGGACCTAGTTGCTAGTCTAGTAGCTCAAGTAAATTTATGCAAAGGAGGCAACAGGGAGATAAGCTCATCGGAACAGAAGCTGTGAAAGTAATTGTAGAATAGACATAGGGAAGCCACATTATGCTGGTGAAAAAGTAACTGCATCTGAGCTACCAAGTCAGGATCGATCACATTACAGATTCTCTCTTGGATTTTGTCAAGAATTCTGTGATTAGCAGGGGCACTCAACCAGATGTGGCAGCAATATTCTGGCAAATGGTAGATATATGCAGGATGGCTTCAGAAGGGAAAAACTTCCTGGCCCTACACAGTGAACCAACCTTCTTAGCAGAGGATTTAGCTATGGATAAACAGTAGATAATTTTTTCCTTTATATATCAAGATACCCATTATGCAAAATTTAATCACCCCTTTTCTTGCAATATATAAATATATCTTCCATAAATAAATCTGTTCTGAGGGATCAGTTGGATCATAAATAAACACCCCCAAAGAGAGGGGGAGAATCCCTCGAGAGATAAGATAATTAACATCATTCAGGAGATCCACTCTTTTCTGTGTTTCTCTTTACTGCCAACATTGATTGATGAGATATCCTTTTTTTGCCTCATTTTGAACTGGGAGTGGCAAAATCTGTGGGTGTTTGTGGGTTCAGGTGGGAGATGTCAGAGCCTGTTGTTAAAATAAATAAAGACCAAGAATACAAAAGATCAACTAAAGCAAAAATAGCAAAATTAATTAATATACAAATGGTGATATTTCTGTGGAAATGACATATCTCTTGTCCCACAGGGTATTGACCAAAAAACAGTTTCAGATTTTTTTCCTTTTGTTGCCAACAGTGGTTATTTTGATTTAAAATAGTGAAAATAAATCTATGGGCGTATCAGAATACAGAAAGATGCCATTTAGAATCTAAGATATGAAGAGATAGGACAATATCATTACTGACAAAGAAACGGTTGCTGAACCATGACATAATATACAATCTCTGTAATCCCCCACATGGCAAAGAATAAACAGACAATTTTGTCACAGAAAATGAAGAGACTTAAGTGACAGAGATGTGGGTCTACTGTTAAGAATACCATGAACAGAACATGTGAACAACAAGGAAGTTTAAGGAAAATAAGAATTACAAGGAAAATCATACAATCAGAAAGATATAGTTGAAATTTCAAGGATACATAATGAAGAAAGAAGGACTAGAGAATGTAATACTGACAGGACATATTTAAAGCAAGGTCAATAAGAGAAAACAGTAACTTATGTAACACAGTAACAGTATAGCCCGGTGTTGCTCAGGTGTAATGAAAACTTTAAAACTAATCCATGTTCCTGGAGCTCAGATTCTTTGGACGTTGACATGAAAGACTAAAAAGCAATAGTTGTTTTCAGTTAAAGCAAAACCGTAGACTGAAACAAAAATGAATGGATGTAAGTCAAATTTTGATTTCCTGGTATCAATATCAAATTTTCTGCACTATTGTAAGAACTGCAACCTTGAAACTTCTGAATATCGTTTCTTATGTCTTTGTCTATGAGTGTATCAAATTTGATTAAAATCAGACCACTCCTTCCATAACATGAATTTTTTGATTATTGATTTTTGATATTTATCAAAACCAAGCTAAGAACACTTGCAGATGCTTATAATACAACTGTGTAAATTTTCAAGAAAATCGGTTCAGCCGTTTCAGAGTCTATAGGTAACACACACACAAAGTTCCATTTATAAATAGGTTTAGATTAGTGTAAGTAGATATCAAAATAGAGAGCAAATTTGCTCTTTAGATGGATTCATTTTTTTATGACTTATCAAAATTTGCAGATTATTTAATGCCAAAAAATATTTTTTAGACTGTTTGTCTTTGAGATAAGAATGGTTTAGTCATACAAATCTTGCTAATTAACCAATAGTTGAAGGAAAAGAGGTGAACTCATATCTTTCCCCAAGAGTACTTGCACATAAGTGAATGTAGCGGACCCAATGAGAATTGGAACTCATCTCTTTGATTAACAATTCTGAACCATTATCCATTATAACACCTGAACATCTAGGATTACAGTGCCTGATATACACAAGCAGTTACCTCCTTAGGTACTGACCAGGCTTGATGTTGCTTAACTTCGGAGATTGTATGGTAATTGGTGTTTCAAAGTGATGTAGCCAGAGAGCAAGAGGTATAGTAAAAGATAGGATGTTGTGGTGAGCTATGATCACATGCATCTCAAAAGGGTGTGGAATATAAAATAAGGCAACTTATTAAAGAAGGCAGATCAGACACTAATCTTCAACTCAAAAAAATAGCAGTAAAATATTATCTAAGTTTCATATGCAAATTTAACTGTTTAACCAGATATTGCAAAGAATCAGAACTTGAAACAAACTTTACTCAGTAATCCCTATATCTGCTTCCCAAAGAATTTTGGATAAGGGTATTCTCGATTTATTTTGGATAAGGGTTCTCTAGATTTTAAGAAGAGCATTCAGATTTGCAATAGTGCTGTTTTAAGGCGAGAAGTGGCACGCACTTTAAATCAAGGGTTTACAGGCCATTTAAGAAAGTTGATAGAAATAGGATGTGCGTTGTGGTGCATTGGATATTGGCTCGGAATGAGAAATCGGGGAGCCGAGTTCAAATTCCAGCTGAATTCATTGCATTCACTTACGCGCAAATACCCTTGGGAAAGGTATTAATCCGTCTATTCCTTCCAGTTATGGATTAAATAACAGGACAGATTGGGTTCTATAGCCTTGGTCGGCAACCAGTCTACCGCAGAAAGCAATGGCAACCTACTGTGGGATAATCTTCTGCCCAGTCAGTCATGTCTCTTTTGAGACATGATCGCCCAAGCATGTATCATGTATGGCACTTAACTGACTGACTGATAAAAATTAAATTACAGAATTCAAGGGTTTAAGGTTTCCTTTTCCTAGCCATCTTTGAAATGATGTTCCAAAAATACAGGTGACATGGGTAGATCAACCTGGCATTCATATAGACAATTCATATGGGGAAAAAACAAACAAACAAGGAATCCCTCTCTTTCAGTGATGAACATATCTGCCAACAGACATGATAAAAACAAAAAACGAAAACAAAAAATGGTATAGAGGGGTTCTTGTGGCATGAGATGAATAAATCTGTACATCTACTTGACGGACTGCATGCATGTGCACATCCATACACAAATGTATAATGTATCATTGTCCTTTAAGAAAAGCCGTTGATGCCTATCATGATAGAAACATATCCATCATCAGTAACTAGGTGTTAATTGTAAAAATGGTTGCTCCTTTACAACTGATGTCACAATACACAATTGTTTTTCATTTTTTCCTTCTCTTAAACTGGCTGCTAGCCAAGGCTAGAAATACTTATCTGTCCTGTTATATAACCAATATCAGGAAGGAGAGAAGAGATAGATTTTTGCTGTTCCCAAGGACAACAGTACAATGCCAACACAACAGACTCAACAAATATATGAACTCTTCTCATTGATTCCACTTCATACATCAATAAATGTCATGCTACCTCAGTGTTTCCCTACCTTTTTTGGCTGTGCCTCACCTAATCACCTCTAGAATCTTAATGTCCCCCCTCCCATATGTTGATATTTAATTCTTATGTAAAAAGTGAACTCTGTTTTAGATGATGCTTAAAAAACCAATACTTTGATTTAAGCTTTTATTTTAAACTTAAAATTTAAAGTTTGTTTAAGGCTCAAACTGCCTTAAAGCTTTAAGGTGGTTTAAACAAACTTAAAAAACAACATGGCATCCATGAAAAACAAAAAATAAATAAAAGACAATTAAAGTTCTGAGCAAGAAATTATAAAAAAATAAAATATTAGGGATTGTCTTATATTATTTTTATGTTTATATGAAAAAATCAAATATAGTTTCAAAGCATGTAATAGAGAATTGAAATATTTAAATTTATAAACAAAAACTAATTTCAAAGGAAGCTTTTTTCTGTAATACTTTGATCAGTACTTTCAATTAAATTGTACATTGTACGGCAAAGTAAAGATATCAAATGTAAAATATCATTCAGCTCATTTCAGATAAGTACAATAAAGTTAGTCATTTAGTGAGACCCTTGTGCTGCAAAGAGATTTTATATTAGAAACTAATTTAGTCAGCTTTAGTCTCAAGTAGCAAAATACCTAACAATCAAATTGTCTCCCTGTGGGGCATACTCCCCACGTAGGGAATCACCATGCTACTTTCATGGTCCTGGCAAAGAACAGAACTCAAAGACACAGTTTATGGCAGATAATGAAAACAGACAAAATGCAGGAGCAACAAAACAGCAAAAAGAAAAAACTGTCTAAGTTCTAAACAAATTTTGGTAGGTTGCTCTTGCATAAATAAGTGTGCAGCTTGATGTAAAAAAAACAAGGGTGATTTATTTTACACAACAATTACATAATATCCTTTATCATCAGTACATTTAATTCACTAGTGAATATATAAATGCATCAATGTTTGCAGTCTAATGATGAAATTTGCATTTGCTTTACATAAGACATTTATTTTCCAACATAATCTCTATCGTTGTTAATGTTCACCAATGTATTATACATTGATGAACATGTACACTATCGACCATAATTATTAGGCCATTCCAGTTTGTTTTTTATAAATTATGTATTTCATACTATTTCTAGTATTTATTGCCAAGTGGATAATTCTAAATGACAATAGAATGGTTCTTTTGCTATTATTACTTTGCAAAATTTTACAAGGCAGGAAGCCTTTGCTTTGGTCAACCAATAAGAAGAAGAGACTAGCATGGGGAAGAGAGCACAAAAACTGGACACCAGAACAGTTTATTTGATGCACATGTTATTGTGGAGTATTAACAAAAGAACGATTCTATTTTCATTTAGAATTATCCTTCTTCTTCTTTCTTTTATGTGCCCTGTCCCTTCAGGACATAGGTGATCATAGCCTTCCAGGTCTCCCTATCCCTGGTGGCTCTTAGCACGCTTTCTCCTGTTATCCGCTGCTTTCCTCTGTCTCTTTTTCCCTCTATTTGGCCTGTTAGTATCAGGTTCTCCAAGCCCCCCTTCCTCATTGCATGTCCCAGGAACTTCATTTGTCTCTTCCTGATGCTCAATATTAATTTCCTTTTCATTTCCATCATTTCCAAAACCTTGTCATTGCTCACATGCTCGATCCACGATATCCGCAGCATCCTTCTGTAGAACTACATTTCAGCTGCTTCAAGTTTTTCCTTCATCTTTGTTGATATTGTCCAACATTCATTGCCATGTTGAAGAACTGACATCACATAGCAATCCAGTACTCTCTTCTTTGTTTCTAGAGAAAGTTTCCTGTGTATTAATACTTTACTCAGCTTCTGGAATGTATCTTTCACCATGCTAATTCACCTTTGGATCTCTGTGTCGCACTTTCCGTCTTCAGTTAGAATTATCCACTTGACAATAAATACTAAAAATAGTAGAAAATACATCATTTAAAAAAAAACTGGTGTGGCCTAATGATTATGGATGGTTGTGTAGATACAGGAAGAAGTTTTCAGTCTAATGATAAAAATAGCATTTATTTTACAAAAGTATTTATTTTCCAACATAACCTCCTTTGTTAATGTTCACCAATGTATCATGTATGGCCTAGTGGATATTGGTGATGGTTAGTTCCATCGTCTTGACCCAAAGAGTGTTGAGTTTTTTTTTGTTCTTTGTTTTTAATAATTTCACCCCAAGCAAGGCATTCCACTGCCACTATTGCCAAGGGGTTATATAGGGGAAGGTAAAGAGAAAGAGTGGTTAAATATAGGAAATGTCAGAAGGAGGGTGATAGACTGGTAAGGATACCTAGTATGAGGGTTGGGTAGATGGGAAGAGTGTTTGAGAGAATGGATGCTAGTTAGTGTGTTAGGAGGTGTTTATTGACCTTACATTTAAACTACTGGAGATTGTAGCTGTTGGGGAAGCAATCATGCGGAAGGGAATTCCACAGTCAGCAAGTGCGAGAAAAGAAGCTGTTGGAGTAGAAATTTTGGTTACATTTTATTGGTTTCAGTGTAAAAGGGTGGGATCTAGTTGCTAATCTAGTATCTAGTGCAAATTCATACTGAGGGAGCACAGTGATCTAAGTTCATTGGAGCAGAAGCCGTGAAAGTATTTATAGAAGAGACACAGGGAAGCCACGTCACACCGGTGAGAGAGAGACTGCAGCCGGTCTGCCAAGTCGTTATCGATCACATTGAGTTAAATACCTGGCTACAGCAGTGGTGAACAAATAACATCATGGCATCTGGAAGTTGCATTACGCATGGCATATGAATTATATACTCCAGTGATTGGAATAAAGTGTTCTGTTGAAAATTCCTAGCACCTGAAGAAGGCTGGAGTGTACGACAACCAAAACATTGTAAACATGGCAATAAAGATGAGGACAACAGTTCAAACAGTGTAAATAAAAATTAAATTTATATGATAAAATTACATTTATGATTCAATATTTTTTATTCTCTAATTTTTGAGTTTTAGAAATTTTGAAAAATTATTATATTATAAGGAATATTTTTTTCAATTTAATATCCCTGATATTTTAAAAATTCTATCAATTCATTTTTTTTTTTTTTGTATTTTTTAATGATTTCACCCCAACCAAGGCAATAATGCCACAAAGATGCTGGGACTTCTGAAAGCAAAAGAGAATGAGAAAACCTCAAAGGGAATGGAAATCCCAATCCTAAAGATCAAACAAGGGATAACCTTCTACTCCTGTTTAAAAGAATGGAGAAGAGTGTGAACCAAATGATATTAATATAAGAAGTTCTCAATACATTTTCATTTGATTATTGAAAAAAAAAATTTACAGTTTAATTTTAATTTATTCATTTTCATATATATGAATTTTTAATTCTTTTTACATAATTTTTTTTTTTTTTTTGGTTAATTTGAAATTTTTTTTTTTTCATTCACTCATTCACTTTTGCATACATACTTTTTACATTTTATTTTGGGTATATACTTTTTGTGTTTGGTTCTTATACTTTTATTATATTTTATTGCTTCTTTATTTTCACAATTTATTTTCCTTAGATAAATCCTTTTTAATTCATTCTTTCAGTCAATCCATTTTTTGTGATTTTCTTTCCAGATTTTACTACTTTTCCAATTCAATCAACTTTCTTCCATATATATATATATATATATATATATATATATATATATATGTAAAAATATACTCAATTATAATCTGAGATTAAGAACAGAATGGTTAAATGAAATAAAGACAAAAGGAAAACTGTATTTTAAATCACCTACGCATTTCGCATTTCGTCCTGTGATGGACTTTATCAAGGCAAAAAGATGTCTTTTTTCCTTGATAAAGTCCATCAAGTAGTTTTCCTTTATTTTATTTAACTATATATATATATATATATATATATATAGTTTTATAATAATTATCTTACATATTTTATTGTAAACATTTTTATCTTCCTCTATTCCTTTCCCCTCTTATCATTCTATAAACCATTAATCTTAGCATTTTAATCTTCATACACCTGGCTAAATAAAAAAATAAAAAAATATTAAATAAAATGACAGTTACCTAAATCTTGCACATCTGTGGCCTCCCCTTCAGTTTAAAAGTAGATTAGGAGCTAATCTAGTGTACTGAATTATTTTTTGTTGTTTTTATGGGCATCTATAATCCTTCTTGAAACCTTTGACCTTCAAGAAACAAATTGCAAACCAAGATGGAGTCTTGAGATTGACCTCTGACTCTCACCCAAGTGAAAGCAGCCATAAATTAATGTCTTTGTCTGACAGCAGGCTTCATACCAGCCCACAATACCACATATATATATATATATATATATATATATATATATATATATATATATAAGGGATAAAATTAAAACTTACAGTTGGATCTGACTAAAATCAATTATTTCTCCAATGTAACATTGCAGTTATTTCTTTACACTTGTATAATTTAAAGCTGCCATTTTATTCATATATATTTATTTATTGGTATTTAACTTTTTTTTCTCCCTCACTATTAATGTGCTCATCCATTGGCCATGAACATTAATTAACATTTTTTACTAAATTACCTGTTAATTATATAACATACACATTTTTTTGCTAAATTTTTGTGCCTTATCTTCATTTATCGTTCCAAGGACAAGCTGTGACTAATACCTGCTTGCTAGAGACACTATTTAATATTAGTTCCATCCACAGTGTTTATTTCTCAACAAAGAGACATTCGGTGGGGAGGGGGATGTCAGGAAGGTGTTCATTCTTATTATTCCAGGAATCAATATTAAGAATATACAGATCACTATAGTTTTATGAATTATGTGACTATTGACTGAATTTATGACAGCAACCTTGAATTTAATTATTACTAGTTACTCCCCTTGGATACTCTCCTATCTAGGAGGAAATAGGCTTATCCAGAAGTGCTGAGCAGACATTATTATAGGGGACACAAATGACGAACAAAGTAGTCTGAACAAAGTATTTTTTTCTATCATATGTTCACACTCCACCCACGTCTATTGTACAGGTGTAGAGGCTCATCCCTTGTTCCCTGTTTAGGATGTGGTTTCCAGCTTTCTCTTTTCCAATCTTTTCACTTTTCTTTTTTTTGCTTTTTCTTTTTCTTTTTTTCAATTGGAATAGATACACTAAACTATCGCCCGGTTCATACTCCACCCACGTCTATTGTACAGGTGTAGAGGCTCATCCCTTGTTCCCTGTTTAGGATGTGGTTTCCAGCTTTCTCTTTTCCAATCTTTTCACTTTTCTTTTTTTTTCTTTTTCAATTGGAGTAGATAGACTAAACTATCGCTCGGTTCACACTCCACCCACATCTATTGTACAGGTGTAGAGGCTCATCCCTTGTTCCCTGTTGAAGATGTGGTTTCTGGTTTTCCCTTTTCCAAATCTTTTCACTCCTACATAGCTCCCTGCACATCAGTGGCGTTACTGCCTTGCTCGGGGTGATATGATTAAAAAAAAAAGTTCCTTTAATTTAAATTTATACTGATAACAGAGCCATGTTTCGCAGCACAAGTGTCTCCTTCAAGCTTAGTGTCAGAACAGCCTCTAACAAACTTTCTCATGACTTCATTTGTGTTTTTGAAATATATCTTCAAAAATCTCAAAAATGTTAACCAAGAGAAAATTTTGTTTTGCATTTGTATGGATTTTGCTATGTTTTGCAACTAAATTGTTTTGGTTTTTGCAAATGTATTTAGCTTTTTTCATATTTAGTAAATATTAAGGCAACTGTATCATAGCAAACATTAAGGCAACTGTATCATAGCAAACATTAAGGCAACTGTATCATAGCATATATTAAGGCAACTGTATCATAGCAAATATTAAGGCAACTGTATCATATCAAATATTAAGGCAACTGTATCATAGCAAACATTAAGGCAACTGTATCATAGCAAACATTAAGGCAACTGTATCATAGCAAGCATTAAGGTAACTGTATCATATCAAATATTAAGGCAACTGTATCATATCAAATATTAAGGCAACTGTATCATAGCAAATATTAAGGCAACTGTATCATAGCAAATATTAAGGCAACTGTATCATATCAAATATTAAGGCAACTGTATCATAGCAAATATTAAGGCAACTGTATCATAGCAAACATTAAGGCAACTGTATCATAGCAAATATTAAGGCAACTGTATCATAGCAAACATTAAGGCAACTGTATCATAGCAAATATTAAGGCAACTGTATCATATCAAATATTAAGGCAACTGTATCATAGCAAATATTAAGGCAACTGTATCATATCAAATATTAAGGCAACTGTATCATAGCAAACATTAAGGCAACTGTATCATATCAAATATTAAGACAACTGTATCATAGCAAATATTAAGGCAACTGTATCATATCAATTATTAAGGCAACTGTATCATAGCAAACATTAAGGCAACTGTATCATATCAAATATTAAGGCAACTGTATCATAGTGTGGTGATTCTGAGCAAAAGTGATGGACTGGATCTTTGTGCTTTCACAACCAAAAAGCAAATGACCAAAAGTTGTTGTGCGCCGCCAGCTCCGCGCAGATGTTCAGATTGAAAACTAAAAATTAATCAAATATTAAATTTCCAGTTTGTGAGCCTACGCGAATTTATTTATCAGCCAATGGGAAGCCCAGAATCAAATACAAGTGTGAAATCCCGAGTGATATGCTGTGATCCAAAATGAAGATATAAAAAGCAGATACAGAGAGCTTAGGCAGACCAACTCAAGGAGAAGAGAGCAATTAGTAGCTCCCTTGACCAAAAGTCAAGTGGCTTACTATGCTCACCTCCCTTACCTCTTTCCTTCTTCCCTGCCTCAAAACTACTTACTGACCTATGGAGCTACTACATCAAAAACATTCCTTACTCATAGCGCTCCCCACGTTCCTAAGCATTAATTCTCTTTCAGCATTTTATTGCTATGAATGTTTCAACCTCCGTTGGACCTACATTTCGGGTATTGCTTTAATTGTAAAGACATTAATTGATGTGTGTATATATAAAATGTTAATTTTCAACTCAATTTGCTTTTCCTGATTTTGTAATCATTTTATGACTTATCTACAACACGGCCAAATTCCGTTAACCTGCAACTGTATACAACTACCTTTCACTAGAACGGACTTTCCACTACTAACAGAAAAGAATAGATAAGCAACCCACTATAATAGTAATCAGTGTTTTACTTAAGCCTGATGAATGTAAAAACACCAAACAAAACAAAGCAATGTGTAGAGAAGTGATAAAAAGGATATCAAATGTAAAGAAACCGTAAAAAATATAAAGAATACAATATTGCCTAAGGAAAGACAAAATGATTGCAAGATTAATTAGAGGCCAACTTACAATTATTTTATTTTCTGAAAAAATCATTTCACCCCAAGCAAGATAGGACTACGACTAGTTTGCAGGGGGTAACAGTGAGAGAAAAGACTGGGTACAGAAGGTATTGATGAAAGGATAAAAGATAAATGGGATCCAAGATAGAAGATGGCAACTGACATTGCATTTAAATTTTTGGAGATTGCAGTTATCAGGGAAACAGGTAAATGGAGTTCTGCATGTGGGAAGTGCAAGGAAAGAAACCGTTAAAGTAAAAGTGGCAGTTATGTTTAAAAGTAGCAGTTATGTTTAAAAGTGGCAGTTATGTTTAACTATTTCAATGGTAAAAGAGTAAGACACCAAACTAGAAGTATAGTTAAATTTATGTGGTTGAAAAAAAAAGCTCGTCAGAGCAGTTTCCATAAAAATTTATAGAAAAGACAGAGGGAAGCCACATCACAGCGGTGAGACAAAGACTAAAGTTGAGATGCCAAGTCAGGATTGATTACACTGCAGATCCTTCTTTGTATTTTGTCTAAAACCTCAAGATGAATAGCAGGAGCATCTGACCAGATATGCTAACACAATTCAATGCATGGATTAATGGTAGATTTATAGATGTGTAAGATGGTTTCAGACAAGAAAATCTTTTTGGCCCAACACAGAGATCCAACTTTCCTAACAGTAGATGCAGCTATAAATCCAATATATTTAATCCCTTCAGGTCAGTTAAAAAAGTGAAGTCAAGGAGGCACTGTGTGTTGCTCACCAGGAGATTTGCACCATCAAGCATGTTGATGGCTGGCAAAGAAATTTTCTTTATATTGATTTTAACCAAGCATGGTTTTAATAACAATATGTATATGGATACATAAGAGATGTTATGTGAGAATTTTAGTATTTAATGACTAAAGATACAAGAATATAATAATTGTAACAATATATTATTGTATAATCAGTTATTATACAAGTATTATTATATGTTGACAGTTTTTAGACATTCTAGGTGTTTATACAACATGAGAGTACAAAATAAGTTTAATTTAATGAAGTAAATAAAACCTTTCACTAACTTGTAGGACTACTAAATATGTAGAAAATTTAATTCCTTCTTATGTAGAGTGACAAAAATACTAAAAGAATTTATAGAAATTCATTGGAAATTATTTTAATACTAACTTTTTATGCAACCTATTCTGCATAGGATTTATTAAACAAATCCATCCAAACCTTCATTCATTCTAATGATTACATGTAGAGAGGAACAAAGCAAATACTAAAAGCTTCTATAGAAATTCATTGGAAATGATTTTAATACTAACTTTTTATGCAACCTATTCTGCATAGGATTTATTAAACAAATCCATCCAAACCTTCATTCATTCTAATGATTACATGTAGAGAGGAACAAAGCAAATACTAAAAGCTTCTATAGAAATTCATTGGAAATGATTTTAATACTAACTTTTTATGCAACCTATTCTGGACAGGATTTATTAAACAAATCCATCCAAACTTTCATTCATTCTAATGATTACATGTAGAGAGGAACAAAGCAAGTACTAAAAGCTTCTATAGAAATTCATTGGAAATGATTTTAATACTAACTTTTTATGCAACCTATTCTGCATAGGATTTATTAAACAAATCCATCCAAACCTTCATTCATTCTAATGATTACATGTAGAGAGGAACAAAGCAAATACTAAAAGCTTCTATAGAAATTCATTGGAAATGATTTTAATACTAACTTTTTATGCAACCTATTCTGGACAGGATTTATTAAACAAATCCATCCAAACTTTCATTCATTCTAATGATTACATGTAGAGAGGAACAAAGCAAGTACTAAAAGCTTCTATAGAAATTCATTGGAAATGATTTTAATACTAACTTTTTATGCAACCTATTCTGCATAGGATTTATTAAACAAATCCATCCAAACTTTCATTCATTCTAATGATTACATGTAGAGAGGAACAAAGCAAGTACTAAAAGCTTCTATAGAAATTCATTGGAAATGATTTTAATACTAACTTTTTATGCAACCTATTCTGCATAGGATTTATTAAACAAATCCATCCAAACCTTCATTCATTCTAATGATTACATGTAGAGAGGAACAAAGCAAATACTAAAAGCTTCTATAGAAATTCATTGGAAATGATTTTAATACTAACTTTTTATGCAACCTATTCTGCATAGGATTTATTAAACAAATCCATCCAAACCTTCATTCATTCTAATGATTACATGTAGAGAGGAACAAAGCAAATACTAAAAGCTTCTATAGAAATTCATTGGAAATGATTTTAATACTAACTTTTTATGCAACCTATTCTGCATAGGATTTATTAAACAAATCCATCCAAACCTTCATTCATTCTAATGATTACATGTAGAGAGGAACAAAGCAAATACTAAAAGCTTCTATAGAAATTCATTGGAAATGATTTTAATACTAACTCTTTATACAACCTATTCTGGACAGGATTTATTAAACAAATCCATCCAAACTTTCATTCATTCTAATGATTACATGTAGAGAGGAACAAAGCAAATACTAAAAGCTTCTATAGAAATTCATTGGAAATGATTTTAATACTAACTTTTTATGCAACCTATTCTGCATAGGATTTATTAAACAAATCCATCCAAACCTTCATTCATTCTAATGATTACATGTAGAGAGGAACAAAGCAAATACTAAAAGCTTCTATAGAAATTCATTGGAAATGATTTTAATACTAACTCTTTATACAACCTATTCTGGACAGGATTTATTAAACAAATCCATCCAAACTTTCATTCATTTTAATAATTACATGTAGAGAAAGAAAGCAAATACTAAAAGAATCTATAGAAATTTATTGGAAATTATTTTTATACTAACTCTTTCTATAAATCTTGCATTACTCAAATCCATTTAGTTTATACAATTTGTGGAGCTGGCTAGAAGGATTCTACATAGTACACAGAGCCTATTACATGGCTTCTGTCACATCTCTTTTTCTCTCTCTCTTCATATATATATATATGAAAAGATTCTTCACAGGGTAAAATTCTATAATAGCAAAGAATAATAGGGTTTTCGATGACATACTAAAAACTAAGACAAAAAACAACCAATTTCACCCAGACCTTATCAAGTTTTTAATTTCTGGGGTGTTTTTATTTTTTCCTTGTTAATACATATATATATATATGTATTAGCAAGTTCAAATCCTGCTGGATAGCACACATTTTCGTAATAAAAATTTATCATAAAATAATCAGGCCGGTAGATATAAATATAAAATACTGTTTAATTAAAAACAGAATATCTACTTAAATACAAGTATCGGTAAAAATAATGTTCAAAATAATTCATTACAAATTGTCGGTTGCTTATAACCAAGTTTCGTTAAAATTCGTTAATTTCTGTAACATGTTTATATATATATATATATATATATATATATATATACAAAAAAATACAACATCAATCTGAAAAATAATTCTTATTTCATCATGTTGTCCCTCAATGATATGCAATTTTTGGGTGGAATGTGTAGAGGATGATTATTCATGCTACTAACAGATAATTTGTATTTTGTTACAGATGGAGAATTCACCAGAAAGTGCATATCAAACAGAGGGACGTCATTTAATTCCGTCATGTGAAAAATTTGCATACTTTGATATTCATTGATAGTTGCTGAACATTCTCACTAACCAAACAGAGGATATCTGTGAGAAGTAATGTTCTAGGTGTATGTATCGAGCCATCAATGCCTGAAATGAAGAACTCAACAGAAGAGTTAGGCAGGAGGTAATTTGCCAATGTTTTTATCCAACAGTATTATTGCCCTCACTGTATCATGGAAATAAACAGGAGCCATAACTTTTGGAGTGTCCATTGTATTATTCTATATCAGTAATATCAGTCAGTCAGTTAAGTGCTATGCTTGATACACACTTGGGCGATCATGTCTCGAAAGAGACATGACTGACTGGGCAGAAGATTATCCCGCTGTAGATTGCCATTGCTTTCTGCGGTAGAATGGTTGCCGACCAAGGCTACAGAACCCAATCTGTCCTATTATTTAACCCATAAATGGAGGGAAGAGGCGGATTAATACCTTTCCCAAGGGTATTTGCGTGTATATGATTGCCGATATCCACTGCACCACAACGCACATACCCTACTACATAATATTCCATCATGGCTGCCAAGGAGACTCTTATTCATTACTTGTGAAAATGCTCGGACAATGGTGATGACTCTGGAAAAATAGTGTTTTGTAGGTGAAAATTTGCTCTATTCAATAGTTTTGTTGTGCTCTATGTGCGTTGTAGTTTATATAGAAATAAAAAAGATGCATTACTTTTGTAGTGTTTATTGTATTATTGTATATCAGTAATATACCTTACTTTATAGTAAGCCATCATAGCAGGCATGTAGATTCTTGTTCACCAGGGGTTAAAATGCATGGACAATGGTAATGACTATATAGAGTTTTGTAGGTGAAATCTTGCTCTACCCAATAGTGTTATTGAGCTCCCTGTATCTGTTGTAGATCTTATGAAAATAAATAGAAGGAATTACTTTTGGAGTGTTCCTTGTATTAATCTATATCAGTAAGATCAGTCAGTTAAGTGCCATACGTGATACACACTTGGGTGATCATGTCTCTTTCAAGACATGACTGACTGGGCAGATTATCCCACAGTAGGTTGCCATTGCATTCTGCGATAGACTGGTTGCCGACCAAGGCTATAGAACCCAATCTGTCCTGTTATTTAACCCATAACTGGAAGGAGTAGACAGATTAATACCATTCCCAAGGGTATTTGTGCAAAAGTAAATGCAAGGAATACGATGGGAATTCGAACTCGGTTTCTGGATTTCTCGTTCCGAGCCGATATCCCCTGCACCACGACGTCCATCCTGGTATCAGTATCAGTAAGATACTGTAAAATATAATATGCCATCATGGCTGTCAAGTAGATTATTGTTCAACAATTTTGAAAATGCATGGACAATGGTGATGACCAGGGCCATAGCTGATGCTAAAAAAATACAGGGCACAGAGAAAATTGCCCGAATTTATTAGTTGACAATATGATGACATCATCAGTGTCATCCATTTCTAAAAACTGATTTTTGCGGATTTTTTCGGCTATTCCAATGGAAATTAGACACAGAACGTGAACGAAAGCAGGAAATCAGGTTCGGACTTTCTGAGTATAACCAGTCTTTTCTCCCAAAATTAATAAATAAACAGATTTTTACTGCGTTTATTCAGATGTTTTCTTCGTTTTTCTTTCTTTCTTTTTATCTTTGTGAATTGTTTAGTTTTATATCTGACAAAGACATTTTCCTTGCCTGGATTTTCACTATGATTGCACGGATCGGCCCAGACCCGTGCCCGATGTGCCCAGTCATCAGATACGGCCATGGTGATGACTATGTGTAAAAATAATGTTTTGCAGCTGAAAACTTGCTTTACACAACAATGTTATTGTGGTCCCTGTAGCTGTGGACATCTCTGTAAAATTAAACAGGAGGTAGATTTTGTGGAGCATTCAATGTTCATTATATATATATATATATATATATATATATATATATAGACACACAGATATATATTCACATAGCTACATATTATATATATATATATGTGAATGAGATATTTAAACTTAATCATATGAATGATCAACATGAACTTGTCATTTTTGATCCAGGGCTCACCAGTTAGATTCTGAATCATTTCTCTTGATTGAGTAATGAAGAAAGGCTTTAAGTTGACAGGTGTTGTACTCATCCAGGCTCAGGTCTGGATCAAGTTACATTAATCTCAAAGAGAAGCAGTTCATGATGATCATTTTAAGAAGGCTCAGTGAGCAGGTGAATCATTAAGCAGTAAAGAACATAAGGTCAGCTCCCAAGAGGAAAATGAAACAATGATAATTTATATCATCAGGTGATTTGTGTATGAACACAATTTTACACCCAGTAACTTTTCATTTGAAACAGATAAATATAGGTAAACATTCTGCTCCCTGAACCTCCCAAACTGACCATAATGATTTATCAATCATCCTATTAATATCCATTTATCCTTCTGTACTCTCATCATATCTATCTCTGTATGTGCGTTGTGGTGCATTGGTTATCGGCTCGGAACGAGAAATCGGGGAGCCGAGTTCGAATTCCAGTTGAATCCATTGCATTCACTTACGTGCAAATACCCTTGGGAAAGGTATTAATCCGTCTATTCCTTCCAGTTATGGGTTAAATAACAGGACAGACTGGGTTCTATAGCCTTGGTCGGCTACCAGTCTACCGCAGAAAGCAATGGCAACCTACTGCGGGATAATCTTCTGCCCAGACAGTCACGTTTCTTTCGAGACATGATCGCCTAAGTGTGTATCACGTATGGCACTTAACTGACTGAATGATTAGGAAGTTGGCTTCATATATCATTTCAACTAAAGTGAATTTGTCTAAGAATTGCTTCTTTGAATCAAAATGAAGACGAGCTCCTGAAATGGTGATTTTTTTTTATTACTGGGACTGGTTGGTGGCTAAAATGTAGGCAGTTTTAACATCACTTTCAATTTTTATAACCATTTCACCCCAAGCAAGGCAAGATCACCACTGGTTTGCTGGGGGTTACAGTGAGAGAAAAACAAAGGGATGTTGAAGAAAGTATAAAAGAAGGATAGGAATTAAAGAAATAGAAGATGCAACTGCCGTTGCATTTAAACTTTTAGAGATTGTAGCTATCATGGAAACAAGCAATTGGAAAGAATACATGTGAGAAAAGAAACTGTCAGAGTAGAAGAGACAGTTATGTTTCACTATTTCAATGGTTAAAGGGAGAGACTGTGATGCCAATTTAGTAGCATACATAAATACCTATCATAAACGCACCAAAGAAAGAAGCTTGTCTTAGTAGTAACCATGAAAATACTTGTAGAAAAGACAGAGGGAAGCCACATCATGTTGGTGAGAAAGTGACTGAAGGCAGGCTGCTAAGTCAGGATTGATTATATATACATATCTGATCTTCTATTCTAGCCAATTGGTATCTATTTAACTAAATCAATTTCTATATTAGACTCTCCATAGTTATTTACTGCTATCTCTTCTTACCTGTTTACTTATTTCTACTACAGTTAATTTGTTTCTTTCAATGTATATATAGTTGATCAGTACAAGAAAATTATCTACTGTAAAAAATTTAGAACAGGTAACCTTATCATAAACAATATCAACACACCTGCAAGATCTAAATTATAAAGAACCTATAATAATTATGAATTCATGTGCTCATAAAGGAAATGTATTCCTGATCAAATCAAATTCATGAAAATTATATTGGACATACCACTACATACCTATCAAAAAACTCACATTACATATCTCTGACCATAGCTCAATCAGGACTAACTTATACACAGACAAAAACCTACCAAACTCCATCAGCAACATACTGATAGAAAATATAAGTGTAATAGTGTCATTCACATGTAAAAAAAATGAAAAATAATGAAAGCACTAGTGATAAAAAAGAAAAAGCCAACTCTCAATAATATGAACTATGAACATGGCCATAATGTGCTGACCATGTTTGGAAAATAAAACATGCCTGTAATTCTAGATACATATATTAAAAAAATCATACATTCAGTTAAAAATAACAATTAAAAATCATCCTTAATGATCCTAAACGAATAGCTGAAAGTGCTAGGATATGCAAAACATTTGGACAATTATTACACACTTTATATCCAGACTAAATTTTTTGTGTATTTTATCTTCTTTTTTTGCTTTTGGTTAATAAATATTAAATTTATATTATAAATAATAATATTTTCATGAAAAGAATAGTACTTTAAGAAAATGGAATGATGTAAAGCAATTTAGGGGAGGTAATTCAATATTTGGCATATGAAATAGATGAAAACATATTACTAAAAAAACGGAAAAATACCCAGAAACTTTATCCCATACTGAATCAAACCCCAAATCTAGTCTGTTCATGCCAGTCCTGAGCACATTCATTCCTGAAAGTTTCATCTGAACCAATCTAGCAGGTCTTGAGATATCTTGATCACAGCAAGCACACAAACAGACAAATGTAAACAAAAACAATACCTCAACCTTAAGGTGAAGGTAAATAGGAACTAAATTCTTTTGAATTGACACCATACTGTCAAATGCTTTTGTTAAAATAAACATGAAAAGAACAATAGTTCTCAAAAATGCAATGAAAAAGCCAATAATTTTGAAAAAATGTCTGTTAATATGTACTAAAAGCTCACATGAAAGATTTTAAAATACAGCACCCTTATATATGTAAGAAAATTATATATATATATATATATATATATATATATATATAGTCATCCGCAGACAGATCCGTTTCACTGTATCATAGCTCATCAATACAGTTAGACTCCGATCGCTTTTAACCCAGGATTGAAACCCGACCAAATTGATTCTACCTCTGAGCTATAGGCGCTCGGTAAAAGAAGGCAGGCTTTTTATCATTATACATGCCCAATAGCTGAGAGTGTTCTAATTCATTGCTGAATGAACGATGCATAGATGCCAGAGTAGCTACTGTTTTTCAAAGTCTACCATTCTTCCAGAGTGCTCAATCAGGGTGTGAGAGCGTAAATAGTCAATCGCAGACAGATCCGTTTCACCGTATCAGCATGTGGTGTAGATATAAAAGAATCCAAAGGGAGTGACCGTTATTTTTATTTGGGTTTTTTTAGGTCTTTGTGAATTTCATTTGTGTAAAATCCTTTGTGCAATAAAAACGAAAGTTGATGATGGTTTGCTTGAAATAGGCCTATACTTCCAATTTACCATGAAATTACATGTCTGCCTTAATTTTTCTTATATATATATATATATGTATTTATATATTTCTCATTACTATTAACATTACATTTAGTGAAAGTATGTGTTTGAATAAACATTTGTTTTTTTTTAACTGTGTATATGATGTTTACCAGCATGGGGTTTTGGGAATCTTTAACAAATAAAGTATTACCTTCCATGTATATCTACCTTGACCTCTTGCCCATTAATATACATGTATGTATGTATGTTCATATATATTCATTCTGGTTATGTTGCAATTCACCAATTAATCCACATCTGTTTAGAACAAGTGTGAAAATTAACAAACTAAAGTGTACAACTGCATTATTTATCAAATTATCTAATGCACATATCTTGCTATCACATACTCTCTCCTTCTCTCTGTCTTCATCTCTGTTTCTATCTTAGTGGTAATGTCCAACTTTATGCCTATGTTTTATTAAACTTGGTAGCAAAATATCTACCACATTTTTTCTTACCTATATTTGTTGTTTTATTTATCTATGACTATTTTATCAGTCAGTCTACTTTTTATAAATCTATGCCAGTATATTTTTTTATCTATGAATTTTTCTCACTCTATTTCTGATTCACCTTTCTTACTCTCTTTCTGATCCACCTTTTTCACTCTCTTTCTGATTCACCTTTTTCACTCTCTTTCTGATTCACCTTTTTCACTCTCTTTCTGATCTACCTTTCTCACTCGGTTTTTGATCCACCTTACTCGGTTTCTGATCTACCTTTCTCACTCTATTCCGGATCCCCCTTTCTCACTCTATTCTGGATCCCCCTTTCTCACTCTATTCCTAATCTACCTTTCTCACTCAATTTCTGATCCACCTTTCTCACTCTATTCCCGATCCATCTTTCTCACTCTAATCTTGATCCAGCTTTCTTGTTCTATTGATGTTTCTCAGACTATTTTTCATCTATCAATCTCACTATTTTTTCTCAAACTATTTTATTTCAGTCTGTTTCCATCTATCATAATTTGTTACTATCTATCTTAGTATCTGTTTATGTTTTTACCAAACTAGCTTGCTTGATATTTATTTATCAATCCAGTTAAAGATATTGTAAACTCTGACAAAGTATCACCATTTCAATATTGTAATAACTTGGTTAAATGTAAAATACAGTCAAATAATAAAATGTTATTTGGCAAAAGAGTAAAAGTTTGTTTTTCATCCATTCTTGCTACCAAACTATTTCTTATTTAAAAAGAAAATGTGTCATTTTAAAATTTGCGCCATCAAAATTATCAACTGCCTTGTCACCAAATAAATATTTCCCTTGAAACTAATAAAAAAAAAATAATAATATCTCTAAGTTTTTATTTGTAAATTTTAATTAGCTTTTTATTAACAGTTCTCATCAGAAACAGATAATTGCTAAATTTAATTTAATTTTAATCTTTTTTCTCCTTGCTCATGTTTAATCATAAAATTAAAAATACAAATAATAAAAGAAAAAAAATTCAATTTTCTTTTAAATTTCATAACAAATTCATCATTATTAACCTTCTCCTTCACTCAGCTGATTATATATTTCTAAATTTATCTCTTTAAAATATAACCATGTTAGAATTAGTGTAAATTTATATATAACAAATCTATTTTGCCTTAAAAAAGAAAAACATAAATTTGTAAAATTTAATGTATTTAAAGGCAAGTAGATTTTTTAAAAAGAAATTGATTAATATAAAAAATGAGGAACAACAGTCAAGTTAGGGAAATGTCCAAAAGACTTATCTTAGAATCTACTTCAAGTTTCAAAGATACTCTGCTCATCAACTGCAAAACCGGAAGTTTGTCCTAACATAAGCCTTCTGAGTTTTCCTTCTCATGATTCTGTGTGTACGTGTGTATAACGTGTGTGTGTGTGTGTGTGTCTTTGATTAGAAATAACTGTTGAATAAGATATTTGTATCAAGTGCTTTATTCATTTTTCCTTGTATGCAAACAAGATTTTTCTTTCTTTCGGGGAATTAATATACGCAGAAATTGTCAAAATTATTGTTACTTTCAGCTAATCTATTAGCCATTTTCAATGATTTTGTTTGACGTATTGTAAATGGGAGGTGGTAAGTGTTATTTTCACTCATTTGGACAATTTCTAAACATACTTACACCCCCGCCCCAAAAAAAAACAAACAAAAAGAAATCTCTCATTTGCAAACAAGAAAAAAACTTTACGGAAGCATCTTTTCAGTTATTTTTAATGAAACATACAGTACTGTGCAAAAGTATCAGGACAAGAAGTATTTTATCTTTTATGAGGTATATTGACAGAAAATAAACAATTTAATTAAACTAATTTTATTTGATTTACCCAACAAATGCTTTCACAAGGAAAAAATACTTGTTACAAAATAAATTTAATATTTAGTATAATAGCCTTTACTTTGATCACAGCCTTCATTCTGTCAGGCATTGAGATCACAAGCTTCTTCAATGTATCTAATGGTATCTACTGCCAAGCAGCTTGTATTTGTTCCCAAAGTGTGTCTTGCAAAATAACATTAGATTTATCAATTTAAGAGGGGGAAATAAGAAAAAGTCAGTCATAACCAAGGATAATAGAATAATGTGTAGTTTCAAAATAACTTGTTTAATAGAAAATAGGAAAAATTAGATATAATTCCTTTTTAATACATTTCATTTACACCTAGTTTTAAATAATCAATATTTATTAGCAATTTACTTGGCTTTTCACCCTGTCTTTGAATTTCAGTGAGGTTTTTAGAAAAATCACCCCCAGTTTTAATACTTTTACATATTACTGGTAGTGTTCAAAAGTGCTAGGACAGGGATGATTTTAAACTTTATTTTGATGCCTCATAAAAGATAAAATAGTTCTTGTCCTAATACTTTTGCACAGTACTGTATATATACTAGGTGCGATTGGTAAATTGTCGCAATTATTTTGATGCCTCATAAAAGATAAAATAGTTCTTGTCCTAATACTTTTGCACAGTACTGTATATATACTAGGTGCGATTGGTAAATTGTCGCAATTATTTTGATGCCTCATAAAAGATAAAATAGTTCTTGTCCTAATACTTTTGCACAGTACTGTATACATACTAGGTGCGATTGGTAAATTGTCGCAATTATTTTGATGCCTCATAAAAGATAAAATAGTTCTTGTCCTAATACTTTTGCATGGTACTGTATACATACTAGGTGCGATTGGTAAATTGTCGCAATTATTTTGATGCCTCATAAAAGATAAAATAGTTCTTGTCCTAATACTTTTGCACAGTACTGTATATATACTAGGTGCGATTGGTAAATTGTCGCAATTATTTTGATGCCTCATAAAAGATAAAATAGTTCTTGTCCTAATACTTTTGCACAGTACTGTATATATACTAGGTGCGATTGGTAAATTGTCGCAATTATTTTGACGCCTCATAAAAGATAAAATAGTTCTTGTCCTAATACTTTTGCACAGTACTGTATATATACTAGGTGCGATTGGTAAATTGTCGCAATTATTTTGATGCCTCATAAAAGATAAAATAGTTCTTGTCCTAATACTTTAGCATGGTACTGTATATATACTAGGTGCGATTGGTAAATTGTCGCAATTATTTTGATGCCTCATAAAAGATAAAATAGTTCTTGTCCTAATACTTTTGCATGGTACTGTATACATACTAGGTGCGATTGGTAAATTGTCGCAATTATTTTGATGCCTCATAAAAGATAAAATAGTTCTTGTCCTAATACTTTTGCACAGTACTGTATATATACTAGTGCGTGATTGGTAAATTGTCGCAATTATTTTGATGCCTCATAAAAGATAAAATAGTTCTTGTCCTAATACTTTTGCACAGTACTGTATATATACTAGGTGCGATTAAAATTGTCGCAATTATTTTGATGCCTCATAAAAGATAATATAGTTCTTGTCCTAATACTTTTGCACAGCATTGTATATATACTAGGTGCGATTGGTAAATTGTCGCAATTATTTTGATGCCTCATAAAAGATAAAATAGTTCTTGTCCCAATACTTTTGCACGGTACTGTATATATACTAGGTGCGATTGGTAAATTGTCGCAATTATTTTGATGCCTCATAAAAGATAATATAGTTCTTGTCCTAATACTTTTGCAATAGTACTGTATACATACTTTGGGTGCGATTGGTAAATTGTCGCAATTATTTTGATGCCTCATGAAAGATGTGTCTTTATTCCAATACTTTTAAAATTCGTACTGTATATATACTAGGTGCGATTGGTAAATTGTCGCAATTATTTTGATGCCTCATAAAAGATAAAATAGTTCTTGTCCTACATTTCTTGCACAGTATCATACATACTAGGTGCGATTGGTAAATTGTCGCAATTATTTTGATGCCTCATAAAAGATAAAATAGTTCTTGTCCTAAATACTTTTGCACAGTACTGTATACATACTAGGTGCGATTGGTAAATTGTCGCAATTATTTTGATGCCTCATAAAAGATAAAATAGTTCTTGTCCTAATACTTTTGCACAGTACTGTATACATACTAGGTGCGATTGGAAAATTGTCGCAATTATTGATGTCATAAAAGATAAAATAGTTCTTTTGTCCTAATACTTTTGCATGGTACTATATATTAGAGAGGGATTGCAACCCAAATACATAAATCTCTTTTTCTTTTCATATATATACTAGCAGCATAGCCCGGTGTTGCTCGGGTGTAATGAAAGCTTTAAAACTAATCCATGGTCCCGGAGCTCAGACTCTTTGGACGTTGGCATGAAAGACTAAAAAACAACAGTTGTTTCCAGTTAAAGTGAAACCGTAGATTGAAAGAAAAATGAATGGATGTAAGTCAAATTTTGATTTCCTGGTACTGATATTAAATAAGTTTTTTTTTTCATCGTAAACTGAATTTTGAAAGCTAAATAATTCCTCTGAGTAAATAGTATCATGGCTGAGACTAAGAACTACAATTATACCTACTTTGAGCCAAACCCGAAGCAAAAACTAAAATAAAAGGGCTGAAAAAAATACAGACATACAGGTAGATAATCAGACACACACACACAAACATCTTGCCTTTTATATATATATATTCGATTTTCTGCACTATTGTAAGAACTTCAACCTTGAAACTTCTGAATATTGTTTCTTATGTCTTTGTCTATGAGTGTATCAAATTTGATTAAAATTGGACCACTCCTTCTATAACCTGATTTTTTCGATTATCGATTTTCAATATTTATCGGGGGTACCTTGACACAAAACCTAGCTAAGAACACTCGCAGACGCTTATAGTACAACTGTGTAAATTTTCAAGAAAATCGGTTCAGCCGTTTTGGAGTCGATAGGTAACGGACATACACACACACACAGAGACAAAGTTCCATTTATAAATAAGTTTATAATATATATATATATATATATATATATATATATATATATATATATAAAAGCGTGTCTTCATTTTCAGAAAGTCACATAGTACATCTGGTAGGATTGGAAAAGAATCCTGTACTATGAGCTTCAATTGATCCTGAAAAGTACTGTTCACAACTAGATCAATTAAAGTCAGCAATTCTAGAAAAATGTCTAGAATTAGCAAACAGGAAAGGTATTGTTTTCCATCAGGATAATGTCAGACCTCATGTTTATCTGGCGACCCAGCAAAAATTGTTGAAGCTTCACTGGAATGTATTACTTCACATGCCATATTCACTAAACATTGCTTCTCTGGATTTTCATTTATTCAAGTCCTTGCAAAATAATCTCAATGGTAAAAATTTTAAATCTTTGGATGACATAAAAAAAACACTTTAATGAGTTCTTTGCCAAGTAAGCACAAAACTTCTGGGAAAACAGACTGTTTAAGTTTTAAAAAATATGGAGAGAAGTTGTGTAACAAAATGGTTTGTATTTAGTTAAATAAATATTTAATGGCATAATTTTGTTTTGTGCTTTAATTTCCCTTAAAAATCAGCATGACATTTCCAGTTAACCTGATATTATACAGGGTGCAATAGGTAAATTATTGCCATTTTATATTTTTAATTTTGCACATGTGCATTTTTTTTATTTTTTCAACTGCACAGTATAGTAGGGTCAGTTGGACACCATCTATGAGAAAAAGAGCTCCATTATGCAATTCAATCTGCCAGAAAAATCTATGTTTAGAGTGATCACTAGTGATGGCGATGTTATACCTCCATTTATCTTCCCATAGAGGCCTACATCAAGTATCTTGAGGAAGAAGTGCTGCTCTAGGTCAAGAGAGTTTAATAAAAAAAAATTTTTAGTCACATTTGACATGTGTGATTTGATTTCTGTGATGTAATTTAGCAACCATCTAAGATCTTAAATGTTTTACGGAGCAAATGTAAACAATTGGCTCCATTGGTCGCAAAGTGCTAAAGGGAAAATTTGCTGAACTTAAACTCAAAAAGTATGTGCTGACCTGGTTTCCCTGTAGATATGTGTCCCTAGAAAGTTTGAATGGCGTAGCTTAAAAAATGTAGGCGTGCATAGGGAACCGTCACACACAGACTCACAGATTGCCTTTTATATATATAGATAATATAATAATGAAAAAGATGTAATTATAATAGGCTTAAGATGTCTGAATTTTTGTAGCTGATTTGTGTTTTTGACTAGTTTTTATTTCAACTTATTTTTGTTACTCGTTTACACTTAGATATGGTATGTTATTTGTTTCAAAGTTGTAAAATGTAGAAACATCATAAGTTTTGTAAACAAACTACAACAAGCAGATGAAAATAAACTGAGTGAAAAGTTAATAATAATGACAAGAATCTGACAGCAGTTGCAGAGTAATTTGGTTTTCAAGTTATTTTTTGCCACTAGTTAACTTTACAATGGAATGGTTAAAAAGCAAAAATATTTCTCAACTTGAAAATCATAGACAAATTCCCACCCTTGCTTAGAAATTCAATCATTAGTAGATATCATTGAGTATTAGTAGAAGGAACTACCGAACTACAGATCTACAAAAAGAGAAACACACATATATGTATATATACATATATATATATATATACCAACAAAGAAACACACACACATACATATATATACATATTCATATACACATACCTACAAAGAAATACACACACACATATATATATTCATATATACATATCTAGAAATAAACACACACAAACATATATATATATATATATATATATATACATACATACATATTTATATATACATACCTACAAAGAAACACACACACACACACACACACACACACACACATATATATATATATATATATATATATATATATATATATATATATGAACATTATTTTTTTTATCGATACTTGTATTTAAGTAAACAGTATTATATATTTATATCTACTGGCCTGATTATTTATGATAAATTTTTATTACGAATGGCACACATTTTTGTAATAAAAATTATCATAAATAATCAGGCCAGTACATATAAATATATAATACTGTTTAATTAAAAACATAATATCTACTTAAATATGAATATCAATAAAAAATAATGTTCAAACAATTCATTTCAAATTGTCGGTTGTTTATAACCAAAGTTTCACTAAAATTTGTTAATTTCTGTAACATGTTTATATATATATATATATATATATATATATATATATACATATTCTTATATACATACCTACAAAGAAGCACACACAAACATATATATTCATATATACATACCTATAAAGAAACACACACACACATACATATATGTCATAAATCTGAAAAAAAATGTCTTGCTAGTAAATCCCAAAGGATCCTATTAATATTAGATATTAATACTGATCCAGCCAGAGGGCTCAATGTAATTTAATTTATTACACATAAAAATTCAATATTTCATATTTAGGATGACCATTTTGACAGGAATTTTTAAACCACCCATCTCATATAGCAAAATATAATCCATTTCTGGTATCAGTGGGCTGATTTAAAATCTAACAGAATCTACTGGATCATATATATATAGTGTCTCTGAATAAAACAAAGTTTTTGGGTTGTCTGATCTGATAAAGTAAATTAATTTATTGATTCTCTTAACTTTAAAAATACCAACACATTTTCTTTTGACAATTTTTTTATTTCCTTTTGGCCTGAAAAAGTCAAGACCAATAAATGTTGGTGAAGACTGTCATTTATAACTTTGTTTCATTTCCATTTATGCTTTGGATGCTATTATACATGCAAAAAACACACACAACAATATATACTTAAAAATCTCTAGTAATCTTATGAATAGTTTTTGATTATTTTTCCCCATTACCAACAATGTTTTGTTTATAGATACGTTATTTAACATAAAATTAATTTCATCTTGTAAGAATGCAAAAGCTGTTTATCTCCTTTTGGTCAAGATAATCATGTGCTCACATGACAACCGCTTGTGATGTCACTGCTGCCAGTCACATTCTTTCAGCTAACAGCAACCAAGGAAGAAAGTTGTTCCGTTCTGCCCAGGCCTTTGGACCTAGGCAGAATCTGCCTACCTTCTTGTTCTGCTAGAACATAAAACTCATACCATCCTGTGGAAACATAGATGAAACCTGCCATATTTCTTTGGGATACAGATGAATTCAACCCCTCCAAATCTGAAGTCATGGCAATGTTCAAACAGAGAAATTTTCAATTTAAGATTTTTTCCTTTTTGTTCCTTCTGATACTTTGCTTTGCATTAGATATAATAGACATGTATTTCTCTACATGTGAACACCTGTTTTTATATATATATATATATATATATATATATATATATATATATTATTGTGTGTGTTATAATATATAATGTCTCTTTGAGAACAAGCGTTCATTCATTCATTTCATTTCTCTGTTCTGCCTTACCATTACATAGTGATCCGTCTTAATATTATTTACTAACCCACACGGGAGTAGAAATAAGATATATTCTTCAATAAGGAAAATTATGACATATCCCTTCAGTCCTTTTACCTTGATCAAGTCCATCACAGGATAAAATGCATAGGTGAGTAAAATATAGTTTTCCTCTTGTCTTCTTTATTTAACCATATATATATATATATATATATATATATATATATATATATATATATGTGTGTGTGTGTGTGTGTGTAAAGAAAGGATCATTCTGTACCCAGATTCAAATGTGAAAAAAAATCTAAGAAATAAAAATTGTCAAAATTTACCTCACCTACCAAAATGACTTAGAATTTTCTTGAAAATTATTTATGGCAACATACCTTTGTTTTAGCAATAACTGTACTCTTGAAATTTCTACAAATCTTTTCACCAAAATTGTTTCTTTTATTCTTTCTTTTTTAGAATCAGGCTGAAGATCAGACTTACCTGAAAAGAGAAAAAAAAACAAAAACTATAATTCAATGCAAATTATCACGACTAAATAAAGACAGCTATTTATACATTTTTACAAAGAGGCGCTGAAAATTTCTTAGGCTGATTCAATTACCAAAGTCATAACAAGTGACGAAACATTAACTTATTTTTAAAAAGTATCTTTGAGGTTAGAAACAGATAATTATTAGAACACTACTAATTCCAATTTACCATATCAAATAAGACCTGCTTGGAAACGAAGTTGTTGCCTAAATATAAAACAATCTGGTTTTAATCTAAATTCTTTTGGGAACTGTTAGTATCAATTTTTTGTTTTATTTCTGTATTTTCAAGATAAAGTTAATTTTATCAACACAGCATAATTTTAAAATTTCAAACTCAGATAGCTTTCAAGTTTTATTCCATGTTTAGTTTTGAAAATGGTGAATATTACCATTACTATATAAGTAATGGTAATATTCACCATTTTTTTATAAGAAAACATTCAGCATTCATCAATTAAGCAGTTGTAATTTATAAACCTTTCCATTCAGACATTTTTTCAGGAAAACAACCAAGCCTTTTGTTTGAATTAGTGTGGAATGTCATCATCTTGTTTATACCATTATTTTCTCTTCAAGTTACATGTGCTATCAATTTTAATTGTTGAAAGTTCTCAAGCAATGTAGTTTTTGCTTTTTGGTAGAGTCTTTTGTGATTCTTTAGCACCAGTCTACAGGGTTCAAAGAAGGATGGTCCTCCTTAAGACCTACAGTCTTCTTTCACTCAAAATGATTATAATCATTAATCTGAGAAAGCAGTTGCATTCAGCTGACAGTTTAGATATTTCTGAACAAATTTGTTGCCATGGATGACAATCATATGAAAATTTCAAGTTTGTTTGTTGAGTGGGTTATCAAGTCTTTATAGGTCATCTAATACTGAAATTTTATTTTATTTTTCTAATTTATTTTTACAAAAAATTATTCCTGCTTGTTTTTTCGTTTTTTTCAAAAATGTATTGCTGGTAGTTTCTTTTACTATAAAAATAATATTTTATACTTTTATAGTGTTTTGATCCTAGTTTGAGGATTAACTATTTACCCATAGTTGGGACCTTAACAAGTGTTACCACCCCAGATCATGGTTGATCTGGAAACAGTAGTAATTAAGAGGTGGTTCCACGCTCCTGTAAGCCTCCAAACTCTCGATCAGAATCCTTGTTGCCGGTTGTAGTTTATCATCAAACCCAGGACTGTGAAAATTTCAATCCAACAAGGTTATTTTAAAATATGGTGTCAGAATAATAATGTCTGAATAAGAATGGATTGGTGGCAAGATCCCATCATTTTATGGTGGAAATTGTTAGATGTAAGCATAAGTTCTTTGCAAACAGTTTCTTTTCTTTCACTTCTTACTTGTGGAACACTTTTTCAGCTTCTTGTCTTACAGTCAAGTTTAATCTACATGCAATGTCAATCATTATCTTCTATCTTCTGAATTTCTTTTCTTTCAGTGTTCTCACTCTTTGATAATGTTTTTCTCATATTCTTTCATACTCAGTAACCTACTTCATGTGAGTGGCTTTGTTACCTTACTTAGGGTGAAATGATTACAAAAATGTCATAACATCTATAGAAAAAAAGCTGCCTTTAGTAGTTTAGTTTGTTTACATTTTATATTATTGTAAAGTCTGCAGTGCGTATCACTTATGACCAATTTCTTGACAACTACATCAAAACAACTAATAAAAATAACTAAGATGATGCAAATAATAAAATAACACTTGATTTACATATACTGATATTTTAGTTATACTAGTTTCCTCATTAATAACATCTTTCTTATCTTAATTAGTCTTCTGTCAAGTAGAATGTCATCAAATTTTGCAAGCCATATTTTTAACAAATCTGATCACTCACAGACCCTTCACCATAAAATGTATAGTTTTTTCTTGTGCTTGAATTGCATTTTTTTTTCTTTATTAAAATAAAACAAAGTGTCTTTCATTTTTTTTTTGTGAAAAATCAATCAAAAGAAATGTGTCAATTTTGACAAATTTTAAAAAGGTTCAAGCTGATATGACAGCTGTCATAATACAATTAAAAGGGATGATTTTGAATCAAGTTAAAAAAAGATACTTTCTGAATCAAGCAGTATGTCATATATATATATATATTTTTTTTTTTTTTTTAATCATATCACCCCAAGCAAGGCGGTAACGCCACTGATGCGCAGGGGGCTACGTAAGGGTAAAAAGAATGGAAAAGAGAAAGCCGGAAACCATATCCTAAACAGGAAACAAGGGATGAGCCTCTTCACCTGTTCAATAGATGTGGGTGGAGTGTGAACCGGGCGATAGTTTAGTCTATCTACTCCAATTGAAAAAAATAATAATAAAGGAAAAGAGTGAAAAGATTGGAAAAGAGAAAACTGGAAACGCATTCTAAACAGGAAACAAGGGATGAGCCTCTTCACCTGTTCAATAGATGTGGGTGGAGTGTGAACCGGGCAATAGTTTAGTCTATCTACTCCAATTGAAAAAAATAATAATAAAGGAAAAGAGTGAAAAGATTGGAAAAGAGAAAACCGGAAACCGCATCCTAAACAGGAAACAAGGGATGAGCCTCTTCACCTGTTCAATAGATGTGGGTGGAGTGTGAACCGGGCGATAGTTTAGTCTATCTACTCCAATGTAAGTGGGCACATGGCTGTGTGGCTAGAAATACAGAATCCCAACCGTGAGCCCTGAGTTCAAATCTCACCATGATCATTTTGTCAGAGAGACTTCTTGATAATATCAACCAGGGTAGATAATTCCGGTGTCTAGTGTCACTGGGAAAGTGCTTGAAAACCATACCATATGTTGACCCTAGCCTTGTGAATGAAAGTGGGGAGACAGAACTTTTCAGAAGACAATGATTGTACTAGCATGAAATCAAAAGTCATTTTGACTAAAAGTTTGAGTGTATTTGGTTTTTTCAAACTGGTGATCACACTAAAATTTACACTCTCTCTCTCAGAAACTCTAAGGTCCACTCAGCATAGTTGCAATATAAATCACAGGTTGTCTCTGAGGTTATTGAACACATATCTGTAACAGAGATTAGCTAGCTACTCTAGCAGACACACTTATGCAGATATGAACAGCAGGCTATATAACCTTAAACATATCAACCAACTATACTGTAATCAAATGTATTCTAACTATAAACAAGAAGTAAAAATCTTTAAAAATCTCATAAGTATTAACATACTCCCCACTGATCCCAGTTAAAAAAAAAATAAAGCTAATTATATACTAATTTACATTATTCAGACTGTTGTCCTCATTGTTATTGCCATATATACAATGTTTCAACCATTGTATGCTTCGGCCTTCTTCAGTTGCTTGGAAGGCCAGAGTGTACAACAGCTGAAATATGGCGAATATGGCAATAAAAATGAGGACAACAGTCCAAACAATGTAAAAAATTGTTGTAACCCTAAAAGGTTACTGCGTGAGTAATCACCCAAACAGAGGTTGGGAATAATAGTATATCAACAACTACAAGACTCACACACTGCGTGAAGTAGATACACTGCTAGTGAGCTGCTACTCAGTATGATCACTCTACTTTACTACAATAGTGTCCACATATTTAAGAGGATAAGAATATTCCATTCTTGTATATAGATTGTTATACAACAATAATATAAATACTATCTCATCTCATAAGTATAAACAAATATTAATTATATACTATACTATACTAAATTTAGCACAACTAACTTAGTTCTGTGCAATAACTCTTCTCCATGAATTAGTATTTTGCAAAAGACCAACATTGCATAACAGTTTAAATGTCCTTTGGGAGATTGTATCGCTGACAAAAAAGTGAATACATATGTTGGCTTGACAACAGCATTTGTCAGACGTTCTATCACACAATATTTAATGACACGTTATTGTCCATTTTCACAATACAGGAAAATAGTCATTGACAACACCAATATACTACACCATGAAAATAATAAATAAAAATTTCAAATTCTCAAGGCCTTCTGTATCAAAAGCAAGCAACCAACACTGAACAGGGCTTATTACGAGTATTATAGCAATGTTTTAAAATGTATTTGAGTTGACTAACATTGAACACCATGTTGCCATTTCCCTTCATCTTGCATTGGGAACACCTGCTTACAAAACATCAAAACCACAATGATTTATTTTAAAATAATTATAACAGAGTGCATTTCAGAAAATGCATGTTTACAAAAACATCACCATCCCAATGATTACAATTACATTAAGTTGCCTTCACAATTCACGTCTTGTAGAAGATTAAAAGTACTTGGGTTAACAAGAACTACAATGCGTTCCTGGCTGAATTTCAGCTTAATATCAAAAAGATAATAAGAGAACTAGAATGGATTATTGTAAAAATAAATAGACATAATATATCTATATTATTTAATGAAACATATAGATATATTATGTCTACTTATTTAATTTTTCATTAAATAATATACATATATTAAATAATATAGATATATTATGTCTATTTATTTCATTTTTCTTTTCTTTTATCTTATTTAAAATGTTAATCTTCCCTACTTTTTTATGTGTATGTAATATTTGGATATTTAAATATTTAAGACTCATGATTTATGCCTCTTTGATTTCTTCTCTCTCCATTTTATTATTTTTTATCTTTATTTGAAATTTTTATCTACATTTTTATCTACATGTAACCATAGAATATTTAAATTTTTAATCTTCTTATTAAAAAAAGCAGTTACTTAAATTTATAAGATTTAATTCCCATGAACATCGAGAGAACTTAAATTCAAATCTATTAAACTATCAGTTTGAAATATGCACCTGATGATTGCATAATGCATGAAACTTCAAATTGTGCCAGAGATGTAGAATAATATGCATATTTATAATTCATTACTTTAAAGTTTATTTTTAGGGAATAAGTGTATTCATAAAAAATAATGTTTAAAATAAAAAAAAAATAATGTCAGATTAAAAATAAAAAATTGCTGAAAAGTTACTATGTATGTGTATGTATATATAGTGTATGTGTATGTATATATAGTGTATGTGTATGTATATATAGTGAGTTAGATTCATTAGAATATTTTAAATGCTATCAAACAAACAAACTAAAACAGACTAACATACATAATAAAAATTTCAAAGAGAACAGTTGAATTCCTTTCATTTTAACATCTCGTAACTTTGCGCTACACATGAAGAAATTCTAAAACAAACTTACACACAAAATAAACAGTTTTCAAAGAAAACGATCAAATTCACTTCATTTTAATATCTCGTGACTTTTCACTACACATGAAGAAATTCTAAAAACTAAAATATTCTGTTGATCTTTTGAAATGATTTGTGAGCGTCTTTGTGGTTACCAACACTGTTTGTTTATAGATACGTAATTTAGAATAAAGCTCATTTCGTCTTTTTGCCTTGATAAAGTCCATCACAGGATGAAACGTGTAGGCGATTTAAAATACAGTTTTCCTCTTGTCTTTATTTTATTTAACCATTCTGTCCTTAATCTCAGATTATAACTGAGTATATTTTTTAATGTGATATGTAATTTCCTCTGCTGACTTAGGATGACAGATTTGTGAAAATTGGTTGACAGGCACATTATGGACTTTGGTGAAAAACATTAAGTGGATAATATATGAAAAATACATTGTAGATATTCATAGGTGTTAAATTCCTAAGAAAGTAAAGGAAAAAAAACACCTGACATTTTTGTCTTGTGACAAAAGGCTGTTTTTTTGTTATTAAAAAAATTTGTTTTTATGCACACTCAAAACAAATAGAAATATTTAGAAAAACCTCAATAATTGTATGTTTAGGCAGCAAACCCTTTCTTATATGTTAAGATTTTTTAATGTTTTTCTTGTGTGTGTGTGTGTGTATATATATATATATGGTCATCTGCAGACAGACCTGTTTTGCTGTATCACAGCTCATCAATATGGTTAGACATCTGATTGCTTCTAGCCAGGATTGAAACCCGACCAAACTGACATCAGTCAGCGATTCTGACTCTGAGCTATGAGCGCTCAGTAGAGGAAAGAGAACTTCAGCGTGTTATATACAATGTAAACACATGCCAGTAGCCAAAAGTGTTCAAATTCATTACTGAATGAATGATGCGTAAATGCATGAGAAGCTACTATTTTTACAAAGTCTACCATTCCTCCATAGTGCCCGATCAGGTAAGAGTGTGTGTGTATATATATATATATATATATGTCTCTTCTGGACTTACTGAAGGCATGAAAACGTTTGTTGATTCCAAGTGCTTTTGGCTAATTTATTATCTATTTTCAGGGGTTGTTTTATGTAATATTGGTGCTGTCAAATGTAGTTCTACAGAAGGATGCTGAGAATTCCATGAACTGAACATTTGAGCAATGGCAAAATTTTAGAGAAAATGTAAGTGTAAAAGATACTCAAAAAGAGACAATAAGGCACATAATGAGAAAAAGTGGCTTGGAGAATTTAGCATTCACAATATATGTTGAAGGCAAAAAAGAGAAAGGAAAGTAGAGAAGAACTTAACAAGCTTGTGCAAATGGCTAGCAGAAGAGAGATTTGAAGAGATGGCATTAAAAACACTGTCAAGAGCTATAAAAAACAGGTAGTTGTGGAGAACCGTGATTGCCAATCTTATGAAGATACACAGTGTATAGAAGAAGACTAATAAATTTTATATAAGTGCTGTTGTAGATGGTATAAAAGTTGCTGAGAGTAAATATATTCTTCAATTCTGAATATAGTCAGTACATTTTCGCTGTGTTCTTGAGGTTATGAAGAGGTGGTCTCATTTTTATAAGGGTTTCTATTACTTTTAAATGCTTTTTGCAGTTGTAGGTACATATCACATTTGTTTTCTTGATGTTGAAATGACTTAAAACCAACAAACTTTTAGATCATTTTTACATTCATTAAGTCTATAAAAGAAGACACTAGTATGTATACAAGCAAAACAAAATAACTAAACAAAAGTACCTTGTCTGTCTTGTTGAATAAAACAGCAAAGATGAACAAATAAATGAAAAAAATTACTTTTACTCTATTCATCGGACAAAAAATTACATTCTCTAAAAAATGCTTAAATAATTTTTTTTTATATCGCACATCTTTTTAAGAAGAGTAATCAAAATAAAATAAAAATATTTCTTTGACCATTCATCTCAAAATATAAAAAAATTTATCCATTTTTATATTATTCATCGAAAAAATTTTAAAATTATTTTTACACCATTCATCTAAAATAAATAAACAATTACAAGAGATATTATTTTTACCCAATTCATTTCAAAGAACAAAATAAATAGAAATAAATAAAACCATTTTTACATTATTCATCCAATAAAAACCAAATCAACATGCCTTTTGTAAAAGTGAAAAATCCCATCTTTTCATTCTTGGTACAATGCTAGACATCACTGATTATTATTTCCAATATCCTCATCTTTATTATCATCATATTTCACACGCAATGCATTTTCAGTTGTTTTTAAAGAAGGCTGTACAATGCCATAAGCAATGGAACAGTATTCAATTGGGTCTTTGAATAATGTTTTTCTAAGGATGGACTTTTATTTTGAATAGAAACAGGATTTATAATCACAAAGGGTAAAGTCAAAACAAATAAACAAAACAGGAAATGAAAATAATATAGAAAACAGAAAATATAAATATAAAAACAAAGCCTTCACATAAAAAAAATGTGATATATTTAAGCTTAGCTTAGTTTGGCACAAGTCCACTAGTATCAGGTACCCAATGAGGATCAAAGCTGCAACTCAATAGTAAGGATCAAATAGGCTATCTTACTAAGCAATTAAACCAGTTTTTTCTCAAATTTTTAAAATGATTGCACACCTTGGTGCAAATAAAAGTATCACAGCACACTTAGCAATATTTTTAAACTATGTGCATTTAAATGTTTTAAAACAAAATTGTCGTTTTTGTCCAGTAAGATTTAAATAACTTAACAAGGGTTGATATGTCATTAAATTAGCCAGTATAACCTAATGAACTGAAATTCTAGTTAACCAAACCCATTCTTTAATATTGGAGTTTAGTGAATTTCTGAAAAATATATAAGTTTCAATTCTTTATAATTTGTTCATTCTGAACAAAATAAGGCCAGAAAAAATGGAGATAAACTCCATTAAAATGGTGACTGGAATGAGCTCAATTTTCACTCCTGGAAAAATTTGTCTATATTTCTGAGATGAGGTAGTATTTACATTATTTACACTATTTGGACTGTTGTCCTGATCTTTATTGCCAAATTTGCAGAAGTGGCATCAGACATGGAACAAGAATTATATACTCCAGTGATCAAAATAAAGGGTTTGGTTCAAGATTCCTAGCACCTGAAGAAGGCTGGAGCAGAAACCAGCTGAAACATTGTAAACATGGCAATAAAGATGAAGACAACAGTCTGAACAGTGTAAATAATGTCTTCTGGAAAAAGTTCAATCTTCCCAAGTTGTTACACATACAAACACACAGTTTCTTTTCTCACACTTCCCACCTGAGGAACTCGCTTCCATTTACTTGCTTCCCTGATAGCTACAATCTCAAAAAATTTAAATGCAACATCAATTGTCATCTTCTATCTTCTTGAATCCAGTTTATTTTTTATCCTTTCTTCAACAATACCCCTTGTACAAAGTCTTTTCTCTCACACAGTAACTGTTGCTTAGAGTGAAATGATTAAAATATATACAGACACAGACACACACACACACACACCACATGTACAGGGTGTATTAAAATACTTTTACAGAATTTGGGGTCAGGTTCCTTACACCAAAATTTTTAAAAAATCATATCAGTATGTCTACAAATCCTTCATTTTTTTTTTTGTTATTAAGTTTAAAGGTGTATTGCCATGTAGACTAGGTTATATTACTATTGTCATTTGTATATATTAGTGACTAGTCTGTAGTATTGAATTAACTAAAAAGTGTCTCATTTAACAATGGCTGACAAAGCATGTTAAGAGCAGGCAGTTGTGATATCTACATACAGCCATGATAAAAAGACAATGAATGCAATGCTGAATGGCTATCTGTTTCACCCCAAGCAAGGCATTCCACTGCCACTATTGCGCAGGGGGTTACATAGGAAGGAAAGTGATGAGAAAGGATGGTCAGATATAGGAAATGTCAGAAGGAAGGTGACAGACCGATAAGGATACCGAGAATGAGAATTGGGTAGATGGTGAGAGTGTTTGAGAGAATAGATGCAAGTTAGTGTGATAGGAGGTGCCAATTGACCTTACAGTTAAACTCCTGGAGATTGTAGCCATTGGATTGCATTTCTAAACCAAAGGCAGCTGAGTCATCCAACCTTTGTTGTTGTTTATCATCAAGTTGCTGAAACCACAAACCGAAGAAAGACTGAAATCCACTTGTATACCTGAACATGAAGAACCCATTTTGCAGACAGTCAAAGGTGAGCCAGGTATTAGTCGACAACAAGTGGTCCTAGCATGTCATATCTCATAGTACTACATAGAGGGTACTTCAAGAGCAGCTCCTGTATTATTATTATTTGCAACATGTGCAAGGTTTTTCACTCTATGACCAATCACCATGGAAGAAATTTTGCCAATGGATTATTGAACTGCTAAATAGTTATTTTTCTTGTCAGTCTTGTTTACTGATGAAGCAACATTTGAAAGAGCAGGAATAACAAATTTCATCATCATCATCATCATTTATCCATCACACCCAATGGTGCATAGGGCAGCAGCTTTTTGTTGCTGTTTCTATAACAGACTGTTTTTTACGGGGCAGGGTTGTTAGCTCTGCACCCAACCCCCAAACCTGGAGGACCGGTAGACCATTCTTGGTTCTTACATTTACAGCACCTGGTATTCCCAAATGGTCACCCATTTAAGCACTGACCAGGTTCAATGTTGCTTAACTTTGGGGGTTACGGGGCAGGGTTGTTAGCCCTGCACCCAACCCCTGAAGCTGGAGGACCGGTGGACCATTCTTTATCCTTACGTTTACAGCACCTGGTATTCCCAAATGGTCACCTATTTAAGTACTGACCAGGCTCAATGTTGCTTCACTTCAGTGATCGGACAGGAACCAGTGCATTCAACACGATATAGCCGTAGACAATAACAAATTTACACAACCTATATTTATAGGCATATCAATATCCTCATGGGACAATACAGGCTAGACATAAGCATCAGTTTATGACTAATGTGGGGGCTGAAATTGTAGGTGATTGTCTGGTAAGTCCATATGTTCTCCCAGCACATCTGAAAGGAACTGTCGACAGTGACTTTATTTCAAATGCACTTCCAAAACTGCTAGAGGATGTACCCCTGCTAATACAAACATGCCTGTAGCTCATGCATGATAGAGATCTGGCACATTTTAGTCACATTGTTTATGTTACATTGTCTGACATCTACAATGAAAGATGGATAGGTAGAGAAGGACTGGTTCCATGGTCTGCATGTTCCTCGAACATCAAGCCTTTGGATTCTTATCCGTGGGGCCACCTAAAACAATTGGTAGCAGACAATAAGCCTAAACAAAGTCAAATTAAGCCTATAACACGATTTTCAATTCATCGTAATAACCATATCTGCTCTGAAATGTATTATAATGTCAACAAATTTAAACATGATATGGAAGTTAATGAAGATTAACGAAACTGGTTATAAATGACCCACAAGTTAAAATGATTTGTTTGAACATTATTTTTGATTGATACTCATATTTAAGTAGATATTCTGTTTATAATCAAACAGTATTATATATTTATTTTTACCAGCCTGATTATTTATGAAAATATAGTTATTACGATGAATAGAAAATTGTGTTATAGGCTTAATTTGACTTAATTAGTCATTCATGGTCGAGAGGTCTAAATCGTGCCAGATCACTTGGTAGCTTCCCCTATGTGGATAGGGGTCGTAGGTTCAAATCCTGCTGAATGACACACAGTTTAGTAACAAAAATTTATTGCAAATAATCAGGCTGGTAGAAATAAATATATAATACTGTTTGATTATAAACAGAATATCTACTTAAATATGAGTATCAATCAAAAATAATGTTCAAATAAATCATTTCATATATATATATATATATATATATATATATATAATGATTGCGAACAAGATAAATATTATATATATATACACACACATATATATATTTTTGCAAACAAGCATTTCAGTATTAAAGAGCTAACTTGAAATTTGTAGAAATGTAAAATAGCATTAAATGTTATATGCATTTTAATATAATGTTGCTATATTCATGATATATTTTGTTGGGTGTTGGTTGGTTGATTTTGATATAGAAGGTCTTGTGAATTTGAAGTTTCTTTTTACTAATTTCATGGTATAGTATATTGTTGTTGTCAACAAGTATTTTCTCCTACTGTGAAGGTGAACAGGAATGTGTTTTTAGATGTTGTACAATAAAACTTACGTTCAACAAATGAAGTGTAAGACATCCTGATAATGCTGATGTTATCGAATCAAAAACATTATTCTCGAGTCCTTCTCTATCAAAATCAACCAACCAATACTCAACAAAATTTATTGTAAATATAGCAACATCATATTAAAATGCTTATAATAGTCATCCACAGACAGATCTGTTTCACTGTATCACAGCTCATCATTACAGATAGACATCTGATTGCTTCTAGCCAGGATTGAAACTCAATCAAATTGACATCAGTCAGTAATTCTACCTCTGCTATGGGCACTCAGTGAAATATATATATATATATATATATATATATATATATAAAGCAAAGCCATCATGACATGATTTATATATATATATATATATATATATATATATATATATATATATATATATATATATTTAAAAATCATGTCATGATGGCTTTGTTTTGGGAACCAGGATTGTAGTTTGAGTTCAATCTGTGTTGCAAAATTGCCAGTTACTAGAATGTCCAGCACAAGACAGGTTTTTCACAGGTGGTGCAGGGTTAAGACTGGTCAGCAGAAGTAACAAAATACTGACAATGCTTCCTTATTTCTGAGGCTGTGGTTTGATTCCTGTGATTTCAGTCACCTTGAAAATCCTGTGGGTCTTAAAAAACTGTCAACAGTTTCTGTTTTACATTTGCAGTTGTCAAGGTGTCAGAAGACAAAAGTGCTTGAAAATAAAAAAGGAATTATAAAGATTTTGTGGCACCTGTGTTGAATTAACCATAAATCAGGTCATTTCTTCCACTGAACCAATGTGGATGATATTTCCACACTACCCGATCCATGGACTGAACTCTTGACTAACTGTCAAGGATTCAATGTTTAATCAATGTTCCAATCCAATAGTCTATATGTTCATATCATATATTTTATGTTGATGAGGAATTTTTGAAATGAGGAATTATTGCTTTTTTATTTAGACTAGCATCTTCATCTTGGTTATTATACTCCAAACATTTTAACCATTATACTTTCTGGATCTCTTCAGGTGTTTCTCTTGGTACTTGAAACCTTGGAATTTCTAAACAAACCCCTTTATTCAATTCATGAGGGATGAATATTCTCATGCTGCTTTTTGTATTTTGGGAATATTAGATATCAGTTGATCCTAATCTATTTTATTCATCTTTGTTCATTTCTTTTAATGAAACAGAGTTTGACTCAGCACCACCAGGGATTGAACTCACAATTCCCAAAGTACCAGATAAGGTTTTTCATGAATTTCTTGAAGGCAAATTGGCATGGTGAAAGAAACATTCCAGAGATTGAGTAAAGTATTAAGAAACAGGACAATTTCATTAAAAACAAAGAGGAGAGTACTGGATTGTTATGTGATATCGGTTCTTCAATATGGCAGTGAATGTTGGACAAATTCTTTAAAGAAGAGGGAAAAACTTGAAGCAGCTGAAGTGTGGTTCTACAGAAGGATGCTGCGGATATCACGGACCAAGCATGTGTGCAATGACGAGGTTTTGGAAAGGATGAAGACGAAAAGGAAGTTAATACTGAGCATCAGGAAGAGACAACTAAAGTTTCTGGGACATGCAATGAAGAAGGAGGGCTTGGAGAACCTGTAACTAACAAACCAGATAGAAGAAAAAAGAAACAGAGGAAAGCAGTGGATAGCATATTTGAAAGACATGATCAGGTGGATGACAGAACGAGGGTTGCATGATGCAACAGGAGAAAGTGTGCCAAGCGCCACCAGGGACAGAGAGATGTGGAAAGCCATGATCACCTACGTCCTAAAAAAACATGGCATATAAAAGAAGAAGAAGAAGATAGATAAATAAAAAAAAACAGATTGTTCTTATTCTATTATTTATGACGGATTTTTTTGAGAGGAATTTGAATTCCAGTTGAATTCCTCACATTCACTTACATACAAATATCCTTGGGAAAGGTATTAATCCATCCCTTCCCTCCAGTTATAAGTTAAATAATAGGACAGAGTGGGTTATATAGCCTTGGCTGGCAACCAGACTACTGCAGAAAGCAATGGCAACCTACTGCAGGATAATCTATTGCCTAGTCAGCCATGTATCGAAAGAGACATGATCACCCAAAGCGTGTATCTCGTATGGCACTTAACTGAATTATCTTTAATACATGACTTTCGATTTGGAGTAATGTCCTTATCTTGGTTGTTATATACCTACAATGTTTCAGCTGCTGTACCCTTTAACCTTCTTCAGATACCAGTTCACTCATTAACTTTTGTGAATTTTGAAATGAACATTTTTCTTTATTTTTTAAATCCAGTATTTATTTATTAAATTGTTTATTTACAAGAATAATTTTATATTCACAACACTTTTAAACAAGTACAATTGTATTGAAACTCATGAAATGCAATATTTATCAGTTACCAATTTATAAAAAAAGAAATATGAAAACAAATTTTTAATCATAAAACATTTAAACATTTTAACCCGAGAACACTAACCATGGGTATTACAATTTGATTAAATTTTCAGTACCTGATTTTCTTACCTAAATAATGTTTTTCAGTTTCTATTAATGTTAACTCAAAGTACAAATTTTGAAGTGCCTGCATGTAAAATATTTCAAATAAAGATTTATATATAATATTTTTTTTCATATTGGCAAAACCAGATATGATATACCCATGGTTAGTAGTGGTGTAACTTTAATTGATGGTTAGTGTTCCAGGGTTAAACATTTACTAAATTATTAAAATATGTGAACCAACTTTGAGAAAAATCATCATTTACCATTTTATAAAAGGTTGAATCAATTGGCAATTAACTTATGCTTTACCAACCATTTCAATAAATAATATAATAGTTTAAAAAAACTATCTAACAGTGTTTATTATTTTGTTGTCAATTCTCAGGAACAAAAAATGTATAAATTAACTTACATTTTTTTTTAAATTAAAATTCTAACCATCACTTTTTAAAGAAATAAACATTACCAAAACGTGAAGGTAGTTAAAATAATAATAGAGTCAAGGGAAAAAACTGTCGTTTTGACACTGAATATTTTTTTTTTTTTGTGAGCATGAACTTCCAAGTTTGCTCAATTTAATGTCATTACATTTTTTTATTATTTCACTCCAAGCCAAGCAATAAAGTCACTAGGACACAAGAGGTTATTGTGCGTTAGACAATATGAAAAAAACTATTAAGGAGAGAGGACAATAAAAGAATAGAAATTAAGATAATGACTGACATTGCATTTGAATTTTTGAAGATCAAACTTGATTAGAAAGCAAAAACTAGAACAGAGTTCCACAAACAAGTCAGTCAGTCAGTTAAGTGCCATACGTGATACACGCTTGGGTGATCATGTCTCGAAAGAGACATGACTGACTGGGCAGAAGATTATCCCGCAGTAGGTTGCCATTGCTTTCTGCGGTAGACTGGTTGCCAGTCATGGCTATAGAACCCAATCTGTCCCATTCAGTCAGTTAAGTGTCATACGTGATACACGCTTGGGCGATCATGTCTCCAAAGAGACATGACTGACTGGGCAGAAGATTATCTCGCAGTAGGTTGCCATTGCTTTCTGCGGTAGATTGGTTGCCAACCAAGGTTATAGAACCCAATCTGTCCTGTTATTTAACCCATAACTGGAAGGAATAGACAGATTAATACTTTTCCCAAGGGTATTTGCGCATAAGTGAATGCAATGAATTCGGCTGGAATTTGAACTCATCTCCCCGACTTCTCGTTTCGAGTCGATATCCAATGCACCATAACGCACATCCCCACAAACAAGAAGTACAAGAAAAGAACCTGTTAGCAAAGCACTTACAGTAACATCTAGCCATTTCAAATGTAAAATTATGAGACCTTGCTGCCACTCTAGTACTGCACTTAAATTCATAAAGTCTAGGTAACATAGAAGAAAGTGATATTTATTTTAAGAAATACAAAAATGTGGCACATGCTCAAAAAGGGGGATGCAAAAAACTGGTCTTCAAACTGTTCTATCTTCAACTTAGCTAACCACAATCACTGACCCAGACAAACTGCAATATTTCTTACACCAAGCAACACAACGGAAAGTTCATCAAAACAATTACCATGAAAGTATTTACAAAAATATACGAGGAAGTTACATTACAATGGTGGGAAAGTAACTGATTATTATTTGGATTTTTTCAAGAACTTCTACATCTATAGCAGGAGCACCAGACCAACTATGAAAACAATATTCAACGCAACAGATGAATAATAGACTTATAAATATCTAAGATAGATTCAGGAGAGAAAAATTTTCTCGCTTAATATAGAGAACCAAATTTTTTAGCTGCAGATTTAGTAATTGATTTAATATAATCTTTCCATTTCATGTTAGCTGAAAATATTAGTAAAAAAAGGTGCAATGAGTCACTCTCCTGGCGGTTAGCACCAGCTATGCTGAAAGAAGTTTAAAAGCTCCTCTTAAATTATTAAAAGAAAGCATTTTTCTTGCACCATTTAACAACAGATTTTAAATTATTTTTTTAGATCAGTTTCCAATTTGAGCTTATTGAACCAACTAGCAGTTGTAATTTCATTACACTCGTTGCTCGGGTGTAATGAAAGCTTTAAAACAAATCCATGATCCTGGAGCTCAGACTTTTTGGGCGTTGGCACGAAAGACTAAAAAGCAATAGTTGTTTCCAGTTAAAGCGAAACCGTAGACTGAAAGAAAAATGAATGGATGTAAGTCAAATTTTGATTTCCTGGTATCGATATCAAATAAGTTTTTTTCGTCGTAAACTGAATTTTGGATGCTAAATAAGACCTCTGAGTAAATGGTATCATGGCTGAGACTAAGAACTACAATTATACCTACTTAAAGCCAAACCCGAAGCAAAAACTAAAATAAAAGAGCTGAACAAATACAGACATACAGGTAGATAATCAGACACAAACATAAACATCTTGCCTTTTATATATATATATATATATATATATATATATATATATATATATAAAATCAATTTTCTGCATTATTGTAAGAACTGCAACCTTGAAAGTTCTGAATATTCTTTCTGATGTCTTTGTCTATGAGTGTATCAAATTTGATTAAAATCGGACCACTCCTTCTATAACCCAATTTTTTCGATTATCGATTTTCGATATTTATCGGGGGTACCTCGACACAAAACCTAGCTAAGAACAATCGCAGACGCTTATAGTACAACTGTGTAAATTTTCAAGAAAATCGGTTCAGCCGTTTTGGAGTCTGTAGGTAACGGACGGACACACACACACACACACACACACACACACACACACACACACACACACACAAGGTTCCATTTATAAATAAGTTCAGATTTAGATTTACTATCAAGGCAAGAATAAATGATTGTGTCACCAGCATAGATACCAAGGTGAGAAATGAGGACATCAGTAAGGCCATTTATGCAAATTCGAAACACTGCATGTCCAAGGATGGAGCCCCCGGGGAACAAAAAGATCAAGAAGGGTGTTCATCCAAGAACTTTTTGCATAACGTTTGGTAACTCTTTTCCACTACAGATTTTAAGACAATGTTTATCAGAATAAACGTGTCAAATTCACAAAATAGGTACATTTATAAATAATATTGAATTAGTAAATAAAACGGGTAGAATTTCATAACTATCTCACTATTTCTGTTCATAATTCTCAGTGGAAATTTCACAAAATTTCACAATTGTCAGAAAATATGTTTGTTGGGATTAACTTTGAATTCTAAAAAGGTTTCTCGCAAAGGTTTCTTCAATGAACGAAATTTTATGAATTATACTTGATTGCTAACTAAATAGGAATTGGTAAAAATTTAACTTCCAAATAAAAAACAAAAAACACATGGTTGAATTCCACAAGAGGATGAAAACAGCTGAAAAAAAATGAGAACTAATTAAAAAACATTTTTAGGGACCTTTTCAACACTTTCTTTTTTTAATGAGATTTATCAAAAGAGCATTGGATTTAATTCAAGAGATTTATAATTTTGTTGGTTACTGAGTTAAAAGGATATTTCAGAATAAGGGTCATTAAGAAAGAAAGAACGACAGAAAGAAAAGGCATCAATTAAGCAAAGATAGCAAATAAATGAATCAAAATAGAATTGCTTTAATTAGAGTTTATGCCTTTTGTCAAGGAATTGATTCTTTTCTGAAAATTCTAGTGTCGTAATGAAGCTGGCTATCTGTTAATGGATCTGGTGGGGTGGATTTCAAAACCTCCACTTATTCTTGAGAAATCTCTCAAGTTTCGTGAGGAATAAATCCAGTAGTTTGCAAATCCAGGAGATGAAAAATGACATCTCGGAGTGAGGTTAAAAATAACAGCAGTGGTTTGTATTTTCGGTGGCCTTCAAGACTCGCATTCCGTTCTAAATTGGCCATATTAATTTGAAAAGAAAAACTTGGTCCAAGATCAGAGAAACGTTTTAGAATCTTAAAAGAAAACACAAAAAACAGAAAGCAAAATAACGTATACCCTCTTCCGCTCTTATTTATGCATTACATCATTCTTCTATCAAACAATAATTTGGATTTTTTTTTACGAATTGTAAAAATTTAAGGTTGCCTAGCGTTAGAGGAACTGGAAAAAAGACATAAGGAATAATAGTTATATTTATTAAACTTCCTGGAATGTATATCACATTCAGTAATCGTTAAACAGAATTAGACAAACATGAACAAACATGCCCGCAATAAGATGAAATCTCAAATATACAGCTTTTCTCATCATACCATGTTTTTTTCACGACCTTCACTGATTAGCAATGTTTATTGTTTTAAATTTAACTCAATAAGAGCGGTAACTAAAGTAAATTTTTAAAAAAATCCTCTAATAAAAGCTGATATTTCTCAAATAAAATTTCAGAAAAGTATATTTTATTTTTCAAAGATTGTTTACAAACGAGCATTGTAGTGTGTCAAAAGAATTGCAAACATGACTAAAATCAGTGATTTTTAGCGATTAAAAAAATTCCAATCAATATAAATGTGTTTTGAAATGCAGCAAAGCATTTTTCCTTATTCAAAATATTAAATTAAATCTATTAGCTTCAAATTAAAACTAAAGTAAAAGTTTCAAAAAGTATTTTTCTTTTTATAAAATTCATTTTAACCTAAGGTATCACTTTTCTTTGGCGGTACTTAATCCATAATAATTAAAGATGAGAACAAGAGTCAAAGTAAATGTCACAGAATTACCTATTTAAATGAAAATGTTTAATTAATAATCACTATTTTTCTTTTTTACCCACAATGCCAAGTTATGACTTTTTCATTCTATGACGTTTCTTCAAACTAATTAAAGTGTACTTATTGACTTATTTTTATAACTTATTTTTTTATCATTCCACCAAAGACTATCAGTATTTGAACCAGCTCTAACTCCACAAAACTAATTTTTTAATATCGTGACTCATTAGAGAATCATAGGGGCATCACATGAATTGCAGCCAACCCTCTCCATGCTAGTTTGAATTCAGAGTTTTCTTTCTCCTAGGCCGGTTGCTACCCAAGGCTATAGAACCCAGTTTGTCCTGCTATTTACCCATAATTGGTGGGGGGAAGAAGAGATGGATTTATACCATTCCCAAGGGTATTAGCACGTAAGTGGATCTAATAGATTCTGATGGAATAAAACTGTATTATTAAATGTAAATGGGCGGGGTTGCCATTCGAATATATTTAGTAACTTAATGCATTTTACATTTTTAAATGTGTTATTTCTTTTTTGTTTACTTCCCACTTAAGTATTTTTTTCCAAAATTATTGATCGAACATTTGTACAAAGTACATATCTGTACATTCATTTTTATTGTTCATTTTTCTCTTATTTTTCTTTCCTTTTTATACTTTAATCATTTTTTCTTTCATCCTTTCCTACTGTGCCTGAAGAAGTTCCTCGAATTAATCCTTTTAACTATTGAATAACCCGTCTTCTGTTGATGATCATGGCAAATATCGGCAAAGAAGGGTAAAGAATCAAGAAGAGACAGAAATTCAAGATGGCTGCTAATATACCAGGAGAAAAAAAAAAACTCGTCACAAACACGGAGCCGTCAAAGCGAAGTGATTACAGTGCCGGGAAACAACACGAAAAGAGTGTCGTTTAAAACCGTCAAGGTTTCCTTAGGAAAAAAAAAAATCAATACAACAAAATAAAATGAAAACAAAAAATAAAAACATTTCTGTCTACGGAAAAGAGGGGGGAAAAAAAAAAAACAACCTCCATGGCCGACAAACGGTGACAATTTGCTGTTTTAGCAACCTCCCCCAACTGGTTCAAATCTGATTCAAATGCATCTGGTTTACAAAAAGATGCGGTCAAAGACTTAAAGAGTTGACTGGCTGTTTTTGTAGCCGACGGCGAGCAAGTTTGCATCAGTGCGGACGACGTGGGGGAGGGTGGTCGTGGCTGAAGAATTTATTGTTTTACTATCTTAATTTTTTTTTTTTTTTTACGTGGGGCTAAGGGATGCAAAGTGGGTGGGTGCGATTTATTACGGTTGAAACCGCAAAAACCAGGAATTCGAGGCTATCATCGCTCAAAATTAAAGGGTACTCTTTGACACCAAATACAAAATGCCATCTTCAATAGTCATGCCGGTGGGAATTTTTCAGCCTATAAAATAAGCATTTTTCAGCCTATAAAATAAGCATTTTTCAGCCTATAAAATAAGCATTTTTCAGCCTATAAAATAAGCATACTAGTTCAAATAAACGTGAAAACGGATGTTTTCTGACGCAGCAATTTTTTTAATCATTACACTTCAGTCAAGGCAATAAAGCTACTAAGACACAAGGAGAGGGCACTGAGTACAAAGAATATGGGGACAAATTATTATTAAGCAAAAAAAAAACAATAAAGACAAAGATAGCGATCGATTGACATTGCATTTAACATTTTGAATATTAAAGTTGATTGGAAAGCAAAAAGCCGGAAGAGTTCCACAATCGAGAAATATGAAGAAATTATTAGCAAATAACTTGCGGTTACATATAGCCATTTCAAATATAAAATAAGGAGACCTTGTCGCTAATCTAGTAAACTTGTAAAGTCATGATAAAAAAAGAAAATATTAGAAAACGAGAAAATATTTATTCCTTGATCCCTGGTTTGGTTTGAGTCAAGTTTAACGGCATATCATTTTCCGTTGGTTAGTGATTGCCAGAGAGGTGGCGTTTTAAGATATTTTCTTAATGTTCGGTTATAGTGAGAAGGTTGATTTAGTCAAATTTTGATGAAAACTGTTTTTTAGTTTAGAAAACTGAAGATGTTGTCTAGTTTTTTTTATTCAAAATGGTATTGCTGGTAATCATTTTTTTCCTTCAAAAATGTGTTGTGGTCGTAATTTTTTTCTTTAAAAAATGTATTGTTGATAATATTTTTCCTTCAAACGCGTATATTTTTCTATAAAGGTCTAGTTTTATACTTTCATAATGTTTTGACACCAGTTTGGGGGTTGACTATTTGCCCATAGCTGAGACTCTCATCGGTGCTACCACTCTGGGTTAGGATGGACCTGGGAACAACAGCAATTAAGAGGTTGTTCCATGCTACTCACAACCTCCCAATCAAAGGCCTGCTGCCGGATACAGTTTACCGTTATACCCAGGATCTCCTTGATTCCTGGAAAAGATAACGCTGCGTGGAGAAAATTCTTTGACAAACAATAAGCAATTTTTGAAAAATAATAATTTAAAAAATAATTTCATTCATTTTTTTTTAATAAGTCCTGCAAGTTTCAGTAAAATCTGACATTAATTTTTGCAGGAATTTCTAAATTAATGTGTTTTTCACCGGAAAAAAAAAACTGAGTTATGTAATATTACATTTTTCATTGTAAACTCTCATAACGATTTGATTACCTGCTAACTAAAATCAAAACAAGATTTTTTACCAAAATTTCAAACGTGTTAGAAAGAATTCATTTTTTTTAAATAAATAAAAAATTCTTTGATCTTTTCCTCTTAATAATAACATAAACATTTTGATAAAAAAAAAGTTCGTTTTTATTAAGTTTGAAACTTTTTTCTTCATATTATGCTGTTTTTCAGCGATTTAGTGAAGGTAACTAATGAAAAGTATTTTCGCTTCTTTTTACAGACATTTACTTCAAAGCTTATTTGATATCCGCATTTAAAAACTCTAAGTACACTATATTATTATAATACATATCAAAAGTATTTTCGTTTTTTATCGGCATTCACGCCAAAGATTATATTTCATGTACATCGATTGATTGTAAAAAAATATATTATATATATATATTGGGAGACAACAATAGATTAGTAATACAAGTTACTAATTAACTCATAGTAGGAACAGAAAAGGTGGTTCATACTTTTCCTAAGGATATTTGCAAGTGAATATAACGAACCCACCCGGAATTGGAACTCGGCTCTCCGATTAACAATTCCGAGCTATTATCCATTACACCACCTGCACATCCAAGCTTATAGCACTTTGTATTCCCAAGTGGTCACCCATCTAGGTATTGATCAGGTTCGACGTTGCTTAACTTCAAGATCGTACAGGAACAAGTATTTCAACATGATTTGGCCGTAAGCCCCATTTCATGTACAAATCAAAAGACTATTGATGACTTTATCATAATAATGTTGTTGTGTAAAGGATAGGTAATTGTAGAGGGCCATGACCGCCTGCATATTCAAGAAAAAAAGAATAGATATAAATAGAGTGAGACGGAGAAAGAGATTGTAATTCACTGAAATATATACAGACATTGACAGATATTTAATAAAAATGCACAGAAATTAATATATATATCTACGATGTACAACACACATTAAATATAATTTTCTCTTATAGACTCTTTCTCTATCAATTTATACATAACAATGGTCAACACGATTTTTGGTACCAAGAAACAAAACACGTTTTTTTAGCTAATTTGATGGTGTTGAATACGAAAATGACCTTAGCTACCGTTTTTGCTGTACTAAAATTGTTAATTTTTTAAAAAAAGATCAATTTACGATCTTGGCTGATTGCAATATTTAGTCAATAAAGGTCGTAGAAACGCATCAATTTTCAGGTAGGCCGAGTAATTTATGTCAGCCATCTAAAATAAACTATTTTTATAAGAAAAAAAAAGTCTTTTTGAGTCAAAAAATTTAAAATAGAGGTACCGAATTTTCCAATTTATCACCAAAATTCAAATTAACTGATAAACTTTGTCAGTAATACGCTAATATGAGTATTAAGATTCATTTTTTTACATAGCCATCTAGATAAATATCTGGATAATAGTGGCGATGTGAGTGATGAGTAAGAAGAACGATTCCATCAGGATATCACAAACAATGGAAAAGCGCTATCAGGGACAGTGGGACAAACGAATGATGGCGAACTACTGCTGGATTATCAAAAGGGACTAAAATAACAGAATTAAGAAAGAGAAACATTTTACTATAGTTTTTATGTTCATGACGGTTTTATTTCTGCTGTTAAATGATTTGATGAAAATGCTTGTTTGTCTTGGTATATTCAATTGTGCTATTTTAAAGATTTATGTCTGAATGTGACTGAAAAAATAGTATTTATCAATAAGAAAACCAATATTTGTTGGCTCAAATACGAATTGAGAGATTTCTAAGATTTTACCTTGAGAAATATTGCCATTGCTCAACATCATATAAACAGAAAACAAATGAAAAAGATTTTTTTTCTAAAAATGAGGCATTTATGTACAGCAAAATCAGTAGCTAACCAAGAAAGAGTAAGGTCGTTTTTAGATTCAGTGCCTTCAAATTAGCCAAAAACTATGTTTGGTATTTGACACCTTTTGAAAAATGTTTATTCTGTTGACAAGCGTAATTATAATAATGTTGTGAATTTTACAGATCGTTGCTTCAAAGGTTATTTCATGCACACATTTTAAATTTATCGATCATTCAAATATACAGTGGAGTATAAGTTTTTAGCTACCCTTCATTGCAACAATTTTGACTTGTGTAATAATGTCTCTTCGTTTTTTATTCAGACAATACTGTGTTAGTATCAAGCTAATCTCATGTATGAACAATATTTGACTTATATTTTGCAATAAAATTTTGGAAGTAAGGAAATTGGTGAATTTCAACAAGGATAAATAATAGGATGGCGTCAGTGTGGCAAATTAAATAAAGAATTTGCTAGTTTTTTTTTTCAGGTTAATCATAGAACTGTTCATAATATTGCCAAGAAATTTAATGAAGAAGGCCACTGTCGTGTGGAACAAGGTTCAGGAAGACCAAACATCGCGTCTGAGCGAATGAAAAGGGCGCTGAAGAGGGAAGTCGTCGAAGCGTCAAAGATGTCGACAGTAGTATAGAAATGTAATCATATGAGGTAAGAAAGACTCTGAAAGAGCTAGGCTATCAAAGAAGAGTTGCAAGAAAGAAGCCCATGATTTCAGAGGTTAACAAGAACAGGTGTATGGACTGGATGAGGAAAATTCGAGAGCAAAGATTATGAATTTTAGCAGTCTGTGATATGGTCAGATTAAAGTAAATTCTGCAAATATTCGAATTCGAGACTGGTTTATGTTTGGTGAAATCAAAATATGACTTGAACTGAATGTCTACAGGCGACCGTGAAAAATCGAGGGATTTGCTGTCTGGTTTGGAGGAAAATGAGTTGGTTCTTGTTGAAAAGCATTTGAATAGTAAAAAATACTGTCAAATATTAGAGAAAGGACCACTCCCACTATTTGAAACCAATCGGATTGACAAGGATGTCTGCTTTTTCAAGAAGATAACGCGCCATGTCATCCAAGCAAAGTAGCAAAGGCCGGGAAGGAATCAAGTCACTGCCATTAGTAGCCCAAAATCCTGATATGAATCCGATAAAGCACGTTTGGGAGCACCTTGACCGAAAACTTCAAGGGCAAGTAACCAAAATCACGTCAATGGCAACCCTTTAAGAAACATTGCTAAAGGACGTGGCAAAATATGGATCAGACTATTGTTGCTAACTGGATCAAATCTATACAAAATTGAATACAACATTGAAACTCGTAAATGAAGGATTTACTTCATACTAATTCCAAATACTTGTTTATTTATGTTGGGTTGGGATTATATAATAAATTTTGAAATTGGATATATTTTATTTCTCCTGGTTAAAATCTTTTCTTAGGCTACTGAACACAAACAATGACAATTTTGTAGTCTAATTACATACCTATTTCTTGTCCAAATGATCTAAAATTTTAACAAAATGTGTAAAAACCAAGTTGCCTGTGCGGACTTATCTCAATGAATCTCTATCAGGAAGATGGATAGGTCAGGCCAGTGATAATGAAAATGTGCTGCTAAAATAGCCACTACGTTCATTTGACTGACACCTTGTGATTTTTTTTATTGGGCCATATGAAATAACAAGTCTATATCCCCCTTTTTCTACAAGCCTAGAGTAACTTAAGCAGAGCATCATTGAGGCACTGGAGAATGTTACGCAAGACATGCTACAGCGTGTTTTGCAAGAGCTTGACTCCTGACTTGACGTGTGTCGTGTCACAAGTGGTGCGCATATTGAAGTTTTATTGAAACTGATTATAAAATCTTTGCATATTTTGTTCGAATTTTGTAAATAAATATTTTATTATTCAACATGAAGCATAATTAATTTCGTCTGCCTAGGAAATGTAGTTAATCAGATATTCACATTTTAAATAATGTCATTTGTTTTGGAAAAGGACAACATGTATTATTATTTTGATTATTATATATCACTAGCATCATAGCCCGGCGTTGCCCGTGCAACTCAGAACATTTTAGTAGTAGGACTCGGTTATATAAAAAAAATAACTATATAAAAAATTGTTGTTTAAAAATTGTTAAAAAATTCCATTAAAAATCTATTTTCTTTTGTTTTGAAAACATTTTAAAATGGCAAGCGCTTAAAAATCTTTAATTCACTTTATTTTCATGAGTAGACAAAGTTAGCGTAACTTATTAAAAAAAGTATCCAAACAAGTCGCAAGAAACAAATTCCAACTTTCAGACATTGCTCAATTCGCAAGAAACAAATTCCAACTTTCAGACATTGCTCAATTCGCAAGAAACAAATTCCAACTTGAAGACATTGCTCAATTTGCAAGAAACAAATTCCAACTTTCAGACATTGTTCAATTCGCAAGAAACAAATTCCAACTTTCAGACATTGCTCAATTCGCAAGAAACAAATTCCAACTTTCAGACATTGCTCAATTCGCAAGAAACAAATTCCAACTTTCAGACATTGTTCAATTCGCAAGAAACAAATTCCAACTTTCAGACATTGCTCAATTTGCAAGAAACAAATTCCAACTTTCAGACATTGTTCAATTCGCAAGAAACAAATTCCAACTTGAAGACATTGCTCAATTCGCAAGAAACAAATTCCAACTTTCAGACATTGTTCAATTCGCAAGAAACAAATTCCAACTTTCAGACATTGCCCAATTCGCAAGAAACAAATTCCAACTTTCAGACATTGCTCAATTCGCAAGAAACAAATTTCAACTTTCAGACATTGCTCAATTCGCAAGAAACAAATTCCAACTTTCAGACATTGCTCAATTCGCAAGAAACAAATTCCAACTTTCAGACATTGCTCAATTCGCAAGAAACAAATTCCAACTTTCAGACATTGCTCAATTCACTACTTGCTACTCGAAGTGCGTTGTAGCGCAGTGGACATCGGTTCGGAACGAGAAATCAGAGAGCTGAGTTCTAATTCCAGTCGAATTCGTTGCATTCGCTTTGCATTTAATCGATAAATTTAAAATGTGTGCATGAAATAACCTTTGAAACAATGATCTGTAAAATACACAACATTATTATAATTACACTGGTCAACAGAATAAACATTTTTCAAAAGGTGTCAAATACCAAACATAGTTTTTGGCTAATTTGAAGGCGCTGAATCTAAAAACGACCTTACTTTTTCTTGGTTAGCTACTGATTTTGCTGTACAAAAATGCCTCATTTTTAGAAAAAGAATTTTTTTTTTCGTTTGTTTTCTGTCTATTGAGCAATGGCAATATTTCTCAAGGTAAAATCTTAGAAGTCTCTCAATTCGTATTTGAGCCAGCAAATATCGGTTTTCTTATTGATAAATACTATTTTTTCAGTCACATTCAGACTCAAAGTTTTTAAAAATATCTTTGAGAACTTATTAATCCGCCTCTTCTTCCTCCAGATATGAGTTAAGTAGCAGAACATATTGCGTTCTCTAGCCTTGGTATGGTACTTAACTGACTGAACTCGACATAGTAACCCTCGCTAACGTCTGAATATTGTCTTTATCTGCTTTCCGTCAAAGATAATTAGTTCCACACTGTTAAATAGGATTAATTAGTTTCATGTTGGTCACCTGACAAAAAGACAATCTCTAGTCAAAACTTTCTATTTTATTTTATTACCAACACTAATATATTTTGACGCCTACTTACAGTAGCAATAACTGTCTAAAGTTGGATAAAATACAGTAATTTTAAACCGTAGACATTGCTAGCTTAAAACTTGCCTGTAAAAAAAAAAGCGATCCCGATTTAATATCCACTTCTTTGAATTGACTTTATTCTCATTGATTGTTCAAGCTAAACCTAGGGTGGTAGCACCTGTTAGTGTTCCAGCCCTGGGCAAATAGGACTCCCTAAACAAAAACAAAATATTATATAAGTATAAAAATACATTTTCATAGTAAAAATACCTGCAATAAATTTTTATTAAAAAAAAATGATTAGCAATATATAATTATAGTAAAATGACCAACAATATAATTTATCTGTAGTTGAAACCATCATATTTTGTTCAAAATATTTAGGTTTCGACATTAAATAACTGAGGTAGACTGATATACCACTAAATAAAATCAACCAACTTATTTTTAAAATTAGCCCCTAAGAGTAGCAAAATTCAAACTCCAACAGTGTAACCCTGATATAAGAGACTTGTCGGGACCGGATAAAAGTTATCTTATATCCGGGTTTTCTCTATTTTATATACATTACAACAGGCTCTAATTTGGAACCAGAGAAAATCTCTCTTATATCAGGGTCTATTATATCCGGGTTATACTGTAATAATAAACCTTCAAAAATAGTCCAATCTAGCAACCTGACCTAAAAGTCGATTTTCTAACTTTGAAATGTGCATTATAGTGCAGTGGATATCGACTCGGAACGACAAATTGGGGTGCCGTGTTCGAATTCCAGTTGAATTCCTTGCATTCATTTATACACAAATACCCTTGGAAAAAGTATTAATCCGTCTCTTCCCTCCAGTTATGGACTAAATAATAGGACAGATTGGGTTCTATAGCCTTGGCTGGTAACTAGTCTACCGCAGAAAACAATGGCAACCTACTGCGAGATAATCTTCTGCCCAGTCAATCATGTCTCGAAAGAGACATGATCACCCAAAGCGTGTATCACGTATGGCACTTAACTGATCATGTCGACAAGTGAGTGATCTGTTTATAAGTTGATTGTAAAACAAAAGTGTTACCCCATTTAATATCTAATTGCTTGTTAATCAAATACTGATCATCCCCAAGCAGTGTTTTCAGACAGAATTAAACTATATTTGAAATTGAATTGCAACTAAATTTTCTAATCTTATTAGTCATCTGAGTTATTTTAAAAGAGTGAATTGGTTACTGTAGTACAAGCAAGAAATATACGCCTATATCATACACGAAGTTGGCTATGAACTTCTTTATATTTTTGTTAAATAGTAAAAGTTTGTTGATCACAGAAAACAGTCGTTTTTTTTTACTTTCCAGCAGTGATATTTACTTCCATAGACGACGGCTGATGAGTAAAGTTAAAAAAAAAATGAAACGGAAGAACTAGAACTCAAATGTTATGTCTTTTTTATATATATAGATAATCCAAGATGTCTTTGAGATTTTTACCTGCCTCTAAATCTACAGAGAACAAACTGATCCAAACCAGCCTATTAAATTATATTTTCTCTAAAACGAGGCTCAATATATTATTGTTTTACGACAGTTTCTCAACCTGACACACTTGACGATCAAAGTTGCTCCAAAGGCACGTATCACCAAAGTCGGATTTTTAATAAATAAATTGCTTAAATAGTTTTCCGTATTAATTCGATAGAAACTTCCAAGAAAATAGTGACAAAAACAGTAAAACAAATATATAACCGTAAAACTTACGGAAAAGGAATTTGAAATCTAAAGAGAGATTGTTGAAAATAGATAAGGATAAATTGGGAAAATTCGTAAGTATTCTCAAATTTGATCTTCTTTTTTGATTTGCCGTTGATGAAATATTTGTTACATTTAAGGTTTTGATCAGCCCTCCCCCGCCACTTCACTCACCCATCTTCATCTTTTTCTCTTTTAAATTTCTCCTTTTTGAGTCTCTCTCTATCTTTCCCGATTACATTTCTTCGAACGAACAAGGAAAGAGTTGCTAATAATTTTATTTGTAAATCTGATCTGACCTGACCATCTCCTTTTTTTTCTTTCCTTCCTTCTAATTCTTGATATGAGACGTCTTCTTTATCCTTCTTTTTTTCTCTTTTTATGTAGTTCTTTACAAATTATTTCTACCCCCTCTCTCTCTCTCTCTCTCTTCTTTGCTTGGCTGAACCCTCTCCCTCTCTCACACGCCTTTGCTCAGTTGAACTTTTTCCCTCTCATTTGCTAAGCTGAACACTATCTCTTCTTTGCTCAGGTTAAACCTCTATCTCTTTTGCCCAGCTGAACCCTCTCTCTCACCTTTGATCAGCTGAACCCTCTTTCTCTCTCCTTTGCTCAAGTGAACCCCCCTCTCTCTTTTTCTCGTTTGAACCATCTCTGCTTTGCTCGGCTGAACCCTCTCTCGCTTTTTCTACTTTGCTCACTGATCTCTCTGTCTATCTTTTTCACTCACTGAATTTTCTTTTAACTGATTTTTCTATTCTTCAGTCCTTTCTTTTTCAGTTTCCCACTATTTCTCTCCTTTTTTTTTTTTTTTTAATTTTTTTTTTTTACAACGGACATCTTTCCCGCTTTGAGCTCCTATCGTTCGTTTCTTAACTTTTACACTCTTCGTTTTCATCTCTTTGTTCTTTGATCTACTTTCACATACACTTTAAAATTTCATCTTTCTCCCTCCACCTAAGTTACACTAGTTGTCTTTTCTTTCGTCTGTCTTTCTCTAATTTAATATATAATACACGCATCAGTTCCCGCTCTATAAAATAGACTTTGTGTGATTGAGTTGTTATTAATTTTGGCGTGATCCTAGCGTTAATTATGATCTTCATAATTCAACCCACCCTTTTAACTATGCCCAATGTTATGTACAACGAGTTTCATCTGACTTCTTTTTCACCTTCTTTGAATAATGCCTCTAACATTCATATATGAACTTATATAGATTTTATCTTTCTCAATTCAATTCCTGTCCTCAGTTTCCAGTTAATATATTTCTATCAACATCACTCTTCAGAAATTTTCCTTTACACCTTTCTCTATTCTGGATATTCTTGCTCTAACGGGAATCGCTCATTAACCAACTTTCAATCTTTCTTTTCTTTTCTTTTCTCTCTCTCTCTCTCTCTCTCTCTCTCTCTCTCTCTCTCTCTCTCTCTCTCTCTCTCTCTCCCAACTGATTTCTTATTTTTTTTCTTTCTCCTGGCCTTTTCTCTTCTCTTCACACATTTCTCAGCCTTTGCTTACTTTCTCTCATTTTCACTCTCTATAAATTATTGTTATCTCCCCATCTCCTCGTCTTCCTTTTATTTTATCATTTAAATTAACCTTTGCGCCTTCAGCCTCTTTCCTCTCAATACACACTGTCTTTATATCCCTTTTCCTTTATTTTCTTTCTCCCCATTCATCTCTTTCTTTCTCTGTTAGTTCACTCGTTTCACTTCCTTTCACTCGTGAACTTAACTCTTCTCATTAAAAAGCTCTCTTTAAATTTCTGTTTTCTTACTCTCCTTTTCTCTCCTTTAGTTTGCTCTCCCCATCCTCTCTTTCTCCTTCATACAACCTCGACTTCTTTCCCGCTATCAAACTCTCTTTAAATTACTTTGTTTTCTTTCACACTCTTTCCGACCCTCCTCTTTCTCCTCTCCCTCCTCTTTTCTAACCTTTTCTTCACGGATAAACCCCTTAACTGAAATTCTCCAACGTTAGATCTTGTTTTGGCAAAAGGAAAAAAAAAATTAAATAACAGGGTGGCGTTGGATGGGAGCCTCAAGATAAAACTTATAGCCTTGAGTAGATTAAGACAACAAAATGGGATTACAAACGATTAGATTCCCAAACCTTGCTTTAAATGTTCTTTTTTCGAGGTAAGCTCTGTGAAATGTTTGGTGATGTTCAGATCCTAATCTTTATTCAATTAAAACCAATTTGTACCTAAGCTTCTATTGCTTTATGAAACATTATGAAAAGCATATGATTAAAATGGCAACATGGCCGGCGCTTGCCGACGGCCACAAATATATTCTCAAAGTAATTAGTAAATTTCAAGAACTAATTGATAGATTCTGAAATTAATTAATCAAATCAGCAAGAAGAATCCTACAATCTTTGTTGTTATTTTTTGTGTTTTTGTTTTTGTTAAAAGAACTCGAGCTTAATAAAGTACACCCACCCGTGTGCCACAATCTTTTCCAACGCCACTGAGAGGCAAATCTCACAAAATATAATTCCTGATTTTGCTTTCTTCAATTTATAGTAGCAGTAAATGATATTCATTTTAAAACTATCGGAAAACATTATCGTCTAGAGTCCGAGTGACTGCAGTTCTTCGAGGTAAAAATTCTTTGAAGTAAGACTATTCAAAAGTTTTACTGTTCCAAAATGTTCTGAATTTTAATTTGTTTTCCCATTATTTTCGTTTTTCGAATTGCTTTCTTATACTCTTTACCTCTCCCCTTCACTCTCAGACAAATGCTTTCTTCACTCTTTACCTATCCTTCTCTTTCGGACAAATGCTTTCTCACACTTTCTACCTATCCTCCTCCCTTGGACAAAAATACTTTCTCGTATTCGCTATTTCCCCTTTTCTCTCAGTAATGTTCTTTCTCTGACTATCTCTCTCTTTCCAATTCCACTCTTGATCAAATTCATGCACTTACTCCTCCTTCTCTAATCGCTCTCTCATTAATTCTCTCATCCTCTCACAGAAAAGTGCTTTATGCATCACCTATTTTTTTTTCTTATTTTATCTCTGTTACTCTTGCACACCTCTCCGAATTTATATATGTATATATAAAAACTCAATCCTTTTCTGCCAGTTTCTCTCTGGATAACTTCCTTAGACGAGATTTTCATAATCACGAGATTTGTTTGGCGAAAGACATTGTAATGATGGTTTTTTTCTTTCTTTTTTCTTATTTAATTGACAATATATCATTAATTATCATAACTTTCACAATCAATGTCATTCAGTGAAAATAATTTTATCTTCTGTTTTAACTTTCACTAAACAATAACAAATCTGTTTTGTACATTGTCAGTCGTAAGTTAATCTTTCTGACCAAGACCCGAATTGAGTACTAAAATCTATTGATATATATCTAATGAAGGTAAAATGAATATTTTAAATGTATTTTTCATGGAAATGGCAATTATTTCTTTGACGACCTATATATTTTCGAGAAAATCAAAGTTTAAAAGTGGAAGTAATCGATGGATTTAATAGTTCTAACAACTGAAAGGTTACGGAATTCGTGCGTACCTTCAGAGCACAAGTGACCATGGATTACCTCAGATTCGTTCTCTTTGTTATCGCTGAATTTCAACAAAAGCAATGGAGCAGTTTTCTGCTGCCTTCTCCAGGTTTTTTTTTTTAATTCAAATTTGTCTTTCTCCTAAACTGACTGCCACCCAAAACTAAAGTCGTCAGTCTACTCTGCTATTTAAGATATAGCTAGGAAAAATTTTAAAGTTTTAACAAAAAAAAAAAAAAAAAAAGAGTTTATTTTATCGAGTTAATTACCTGAAGTTAAGGTTTTCTAGCACCACGGTCTTTTTAGGCTTCCGTATTTTAAAAGTTATAGACATTATGATCTAATAAAAAAAAAAAAAATCTGCTCATTGCATAAATTAGACAAAAAGAAGGAGTACATACAATTTAGAACATGAATTGAATTTTAAGTGCCTTTACAAACTTTGTAAAAGATGAATTTCCTCGAAGAAATTATGGTAAGATTTAAGGCTTACAAAATGAGAAACAACTTTTTTATTTACAACAAAAATATTCAAGCGAGCATAACTGAATCAAATGTGCTGAATTCTCGTAATTAGAATAAAAACAAAAAAAAACTATTGTTTCTGAATAAAGCTTTGTTCGTATTAATGATAATTATAAGAAATACATACTTTCTGTGATTCCAAAATAGCGGAGGAGAAGCTTAACAATTTAACAAAATTTTAAGTTTAACTATTCTTGCAAAAGTTGACACTTTCAACAAAAACACATGCCCGTTAACAAGAAGAAGAATAAAACGAACAAAAAAAATTTTGAAAAAATAAATAAGAATAAAACACAAAATTAAAAAAAAAAAAGCCTTCGTCTCCGACATTAAAAGAAATAATGGCATTTTACAGCCGAATTCGCTGTTCAAAATTCTCCAGAATCAGAATGGGATATCAGCTAAATTTCCTCATGTGCCGTTTCCCTTCAGGACGTAGGCGATCATGGACTTCCACTTGCCTCAATCCCTTGACACTCTTAATATTTTACCTCTTAGTATCTCTTCCAAACTCCACTCCCAAACCCAATTCTCATTTTTGATTGAACAATATTAACACACATACAAGCATATTCTCCAACTACCACTCCTTAATTTTCTAAATAATCATGAATCTACCTTATATTTTCTAAATAAATCATCTTCACCATTTATTTTAAAATATCACCTGAAGAAGAATAGGATTGTTCTGAAACGAGAAAATTTTTGTGTAGTGATATAACGCTTGTATAAACCACTGCAATAATAAAACGGAAAGAGAGAGATAATAGCGAGGTAGTATCGGATCAGTTCCTTCTCTTTACTACCAGTTATTAAACTTTATTACCAGTTATGAAAGTTCTTGCCGAGTGTTCGCTCTTTAACAGCCAGTCAGTTAAGTGCCATACGTGATACACGTTTGGGCGATCATGTCTCGAAAGAGACATGACTGACTGGGCAGAAGATTATCCCACAGTAGGTTGCCATTGCTTTCTGCGGTAGACTGGTTGCCGACCAAGGCTATAGAACCCAATCTATCCTATTACTTAACCCATAACTGGAGGGTAGAGACGGATTAATACCTTTCCCAAGGGTATTTGTGCGTGAGTGAATGCAAGAAATTCAACTTGAACTCGAACTCAGCTCCCCGATTTCTCGTTCCGAGCCGATATCCACTGTACTACGACGCAACCTTATTATTATTGTTTTTGCAATAATTATCTCGTAGAGTAGTGAAGAATATATATATCCTCTGTCATAAAGACCGTTATATATATATATTGTAACTAAGTTGTTGAACTCGTAGGTATATTTACCTTTTTGTTCATGCATTTACTTTTATAAAGAGTGCTCGATACAAATGTAGAGCGTTATACTGTAATGGTTGTTACAATGTTTTTAAATTCATAGTATCACTACACAAAAAAAATTCTCGTGTTTCGAAGCCAGCCCATTATGTTGTTGGCTTCATCCTCAGGTGATTTGTTTTTTTTTTGTGTAGTGATACTATGAATTTAAAAACATTGTAACAACCATTACAGATATATATATATATATATATATATATATATATACTGTTTATTATATTAAAGACCGTTGTATGTGTGTGTGTGTGTGTGTGTATATTTCCCTTCTGTCACGTTAAGTGGGAAAGTAGTTTTTTCTTGTGTCGTAATGTGAGATACTCAATAGGAAGTACATCAATATATGTGTGTTGCCGTCATTATAGATGGCAGATCGATATAAATATTTTTCCGTCACTTTTTACGGCACGGACCCATTTGTTATTAATATTTTGTGTGGCTTCCTGTAGCTTGAATAGTTTCTTAAGTGTGCCTAGTATGGGACGTATAGACATTTTCTCCCATCTTCAGAGCCAGAAAGCTCGGGCAAAAATTTTATTGGGCTCCTGTCAGCCCCCCCCCCCCCATTCAGGGTATCCTCGTCTGAGTTCCTATCCGCCCAAAAGCAGAGAGTCCGACACGGTTGTGTTCGAATGGAACATGTACGGTTTTCTTCTCCTATGTGCCTTGTCTTTTCAGGACGTAGGCGATCATGGCCTTCCACGTCTCCCTCTGTCTGGTGGCTCTGAGCACGCTTTCTCCTGTTACACCACGCAAACCCCGTTCTGCAATCAACCCGCTCAGGCCAGTCAAGTACGTTACACGCTGTTTTCCCCTGTCTCTCCTTCCTTCTATCTGGCCTGTTATTATCAGGTCCTCCAAGCCCTCCTTCCTCTTTGCATATTGATTTCCTAATATCATATTTCGAAGGGTGGGATTTCAATGTAGTCCCCCAGCTTCTTTACGAGACAAAAAATGTAAATTATCGAATATTGGAATCTAAGTCTTTTTCTTGGTGCATGCAACCCTCATGTTATTGTGTTGTAATGATCAAGTAGTTGGACTTGTAGATAATAAGTAGTGAGTTTGATCCCCATTAGGTACTACATAGTTATGGTTTTGTCATATTTGATATGTATGTATGGTTGGTTACTCGTATCCGGGAAGGCCCATCTACCAGGACGGCTAGCTAATTCCGTTCCATACGTTACTCAGGCACATTTGTATTTATTCAAGATTCGCAGGGCCCACTTGTGATTTATAGCAATGCTGAGCATACCTTAGTTATAGTTTCTGGGAGAAAGCGCGTTATCTGGCGTGACCAACAGTCTGAATGCTCAAACCCTTGCGACTTCGTAGTAGCTTAACAATCAACGGCTCCCAATTTCGCCCACAAGGCTTGGGTTAACCCATGGCATAATTTTCAGACACTCCCCAAAAGGTGCCACACGCTGAGATAAACTTCTCTATACCGATAACATCAAGATGTCACCTTCTTGACAAATTGATCGGTTATTCGAACTCATGACCAGAAAGCGAACACTCTAACCACTCAGCCACGCGCCTAACATATATATTTGATATCTAAACTTATTTATAAATGGAACTTTGTGTTTGTGTGTGTATCCGTTACCTATAGACTCCAAAACGGCTGAACCGATTTTCTTGAAAATTTACACAGTTGTACTATAAGCGTCTGCGAGTGTTCTTAGCTATGTTTTGTGTCGAGGTACCCCTGATAAATATCGAAAATTAATAATCGAAGGATTATAAAAGGAGTGGTCCGATTTATTCAAATTTGATACACTCATAGACAAAGCAATAAGAAACGATATTCAGAAGTTTCAAGGTTGCAGTTCTTACAATAGTGTAAAAAATTTGATATCGATACCAGGAAATCAAAATTTGATTTCATTTTTCTTTCAGTCTACGGTTTCGCTCTAACTGGAAACAGCTATTGCTTGTTAGACTTTCGTGCCAACGTCCAAAGAGTCTGGGCTCCAAGACCAGGGATTAGTTTTAAAGCTTCCATTACACCCGAGCAATGCCGGGCTATACTGCTAGTACTAAATAAAGATGTCTCTGCATCAAGTTCATTTCTATTTTAACTATGAAAACAATATAGTTGCAAGTGAAAGGTAAGTTTATCCTTTCACATTGGTAAATAAACGTGTGTATTCATTTGCAGAGTATGTCCAATAAAATAGGATTGTATTCGTTGTATGTTCAGGCAACTGCTACGAAGAATATTGTTTGGCATCCGGAAAATCTTTGGAAACCACTCAGTTCAATAAATTGCATATGTGGGTTTTTAATGTTCTGGTCCTATTCTCTGCAGACTCTTGTTAAGACAACGGGACATCTGCTTCACCAAACTTCGAAAAAAAAAATTGTTGGGGAAACTTTATGACGCTTTCTTTTCTTTGTCTTGCATATCTAACCAAGACAGAACATAATCCCAAAAGTGAGACAAAGCTATACAAAAATACAACAATGTGAACCAATGACTACTCTTCAAAAAGAAAGATAAAAAAATAACCTAAAATCTGACATTTCGTTTTCTCCGCGTTATTCACTACCATACTTGCTTCGTTCTTCACTAATCTACTTCACAATTAATCATTCGGCTTATTTATTTATTTATACTTTTTTTTTTTAGTGGAGAGACAAGCTACGAAAAAGAGGCTGGTCTTTTATGAGCTCAATGTGATGTGGTAACAAACTCCCTAGTAAAAAATGGGAAAGAAGAAATTTCTTTATGACAAATGGTGCCTGGACTTCCTGCACAAGACTGGATGAACCATTAAATGCTTGAGTAGCATTGACAACACTGGTGGTTCTCGAACTGAGGTTTATGACTCTGGAGGCCTGAATATTGTATACAATCCCTTTAGAATCATATATATATATATATATATATATATATATATATATATATATATATATTTGAAACGCAATATACTTAATCATAAAACTGCACAGTAGAAGTTATTAAAAATAACGGTAAGTGTACATAAGTACATAAATGAAAGCATAAAAATTTTTATTTTTTTTCAGATAAACACTTGCATGTATATAAATTTTAATAAATATTTATAACCGTGCCAATACACACATACGTATTAGTGTGTCTCGCTATATAGATACAAGAATAGGTCCATACTCTTTATTGAAAAAAGCATTCATTTCACGCAAAAATAATTTTCAATATTATCTCATTTTTTGTCAATGATGAATCATCACCGCTTAGGGTCAATACTATACAACGAAAATTTAAAATCAAAATTCAGCTTACCTATATATATATATATATATATATATATATATATATATATATATAAAGGTGAGTCGTGGTGTGTGTGTGTGTGTGTGTGTGTGTGAGAGAGAGAGAGAGAGAGAGAGAGAGAGAGAGAGAGTTGTGTTCCCTTACCCATATTACGGCCATATTTATTCTGGATAGCATTTCATGTCTTTTTAGGTTATTTATCAACTTTCCAATCAATTCACATTTATTGGTCATGTAAGCTTGGTTGTAGTTTATGGTTATTAACTAATATATATATATATATATATATATATAAAAGAAAGATATATATATATATATATATATATATATATATATATATATATATAAAAGAAAGATATGTAATAAAGATATGTGTGGTAATAGATAAAAATATATCTGTTGATATTTGTAGCTTTTTTCTGTTATGCTCGTGAATATATATGCATTGCTGATTAATTTACTCATATTCAAAGAAATATCTGCATTTATTTGGAAATGTATTAAAATTTATTAACTTTTCTGGCACTCGAACACAAATTATGTAAGAGAGAGAGAGAGAGAGCGTGTGTGTGTGTGTACCGTTATAATCAAATAAATTAAACAAACATCTTAGGCATCAAGAATTTATTCAAACAAATCCTACTGAAAACAACTAGTAAAATAGACGTTATATATTATAATCATTTCACCCAAAGCAAGGCAGTACTGCCACTGATGCTCAGGGCTTTAAATAGGAGGAGAGTTATGAGAAAGAGGAACGAGTTACAGGCGTTGTCAGAGAATCGGTAAGAGAAGGATGAGAACACTTATGTGAAGAGAAACTGCATGAGAGTACACTCGAAAGGGAGATGAACATGACACAAGGATTGTCAGAGAAAGGATGCGAGTCAAGGAGATAAGAGATGGCAATTGACATTGCATTTAATTTCTTGGAGATTGTAGCTGTCAAAGTAACTATACGGAAGAGAATTCCACAGGCGGAAAGCGCGAGAAAAGAAGCTAATAGAGTAGAAGTTGCGGTTACATTTGATTGGTTTCACTGTAAAATGGTGGGACCTAGTTTCTAGTCTAGTAGCTCAAGTAAATTCATGCAGAGTGGTCACCAGGGAGCTAAGCTCATCGGAGTAGAAGCCGCAGAAGTATTTGTTATATATATAACCAGGATATAAAAGAAACTTTGATATAAGAGAGATTAGAGGCTGTGGTAAGGTATATAAAATAGACCAAACCCGGATGTAAGAGAACTTTTATCCGGCCACGACAACTCTCTTATATCCGGGTTACACTGTATAATAAAAACAAAGTTTTATTGACAAAATCATTATCTTATTATAAGAAAGGACCAAATAATTTTTTATTATTAAATTATACTTTTTAATCATTCTTAAATCTTCAAAATTCTGGTCAAAAATGTTGTTTTTCTTGCGTCAAATTAGTTTTGGGGAATTTCAGCGTCTTTTTCCAGAGAAAACCCCACTGATTTATAAATTTTTCGAAAAATCAAATAATCGTCGGATTTTAATGAAACTTTCACGACTGATTCACAAACGAATTAAATTCTTTTTAGAAATGTTTCTCTTTAAGAAAATCTTGGTAAAAATATTTTGTTTTTACATCTGTTTCCTCCCCAATACACTTATTTAATCCTATGAGATTTCGAGAATTTCATTTACGTATGGCTTCATGTTTATATCTAAACTTATTTATAAATGGAACTTTGTCTGTGTGTGTGTGTATGTGTGTGTGTGTATGTGTGTCTGTGTGTGTGTATCCGTTACCTATAGACTCCGAAACGGCTGAACTGATTTTCTTGAAAATTTACACAGTTGTACTATAAGCGTCTGCGAGTGTTCTTAGCTAGGTTTTGTGTCGAGGTACCCCCGATAAATATCGAAAATCGAAAAAAATGGGTTATAGAAGGAGTGGTCCAATTTTAATCAAATTTGATACACTCATAGACAAAGACATAAGAAACGATTTTCAGAAGTTGCAGTTCTTACAGTAGTGCAGAAAATCCATAATATATATATATAAAAGGCAAGATGTTTGTGTGTGTGTGTCTGTTTATCTGTCTGTATGCCCTTTACACAAATCCACAATTTCTATCCGATTTTCACCAAAATTCCCACAAATATTCTTTAGGCTGAGTCTGAGCTCCAGGACCATGGATTAGTTTTAAAGCTTTCATTACAACCGAGCAACGCCGGGCTATACTCCTAGTTAGAGATAAGCAGAAGTGCTTGGATAATTTAAATCATCAATTTTATTTGTAAGACAGGAAACCAGTTGCCAAAACTCTGCTCTGAAACATTAATAAAAAATGCAAAGACACATTAAGACATTAGTTAGAGAAGCTTTTAATTGCTTTCATGAAAATTATATATTATGGACACTATTGTCTTAAATTTAATTTGATGAATAATGAATGTTTACATGAATTGCTTTTTATTTTTTACATTTAGTTATAATAAGTATTAAATTCTTGAAAATGATGTATTAATATATAGGTTTAGATGATATTGTTATTAAGTAAAAACTTCATTTACTGTTAGGCTACAAAAGGCGCTTATTTACCTTTGTTTGGGGTAAGACATGTGGGTCGCATAAGAGCCATTTCGTGACGTCACTCCAGATAGTGATCTAAGCGATAGTCATTAAATAGTTCGTGAATAGCAACCAAACGAGAAGGATGTTTGCTTCTGCCTAGGTGGACAGAGATTAAATCAGAAGCTTGCTGGGACAGAGATAAATCCTTGTACGTCTCGCTGGGACAAATAGCTTACAAGCACATAAATGTCTTATTCTGCTGGGAGAGAGATGAATCCGGCACTTTCAATCGGGAGACATAATAATGGCTTTCGCAGACCAAAAGTAACATCGACTATATGTAAGACCTTTTCTTTTGTTTCTCCTTATAATTTACTTTATGGTAGATATACGCGATATGTATTTCTCCACATGTGGACACTTGTATATTTGTATAATTCTGTGTATTTCATTGTACAGTGTAACCCGAATATAAGAGAGTTGTCGCGACCGGATAAAGTTCTCTTATATCCGGGTTTGGTCTATTTTATATACATTGCCACAGGTTCTAATTTGGGACCAGAAAAATCTATCTTATATCAGCGTCTCTTATATCCGGGTTATACTGTATATAAAAGTCTCTATTAGATCAACCGGTCGTCATTTATTTCTTCTTTCCAGTATTCTCGTTACACTGGTGACACGACGCGATACGATTTACGTCGGAAGGTACCGTCACATTGCTAAACTTGGATGAGAAAGCATGCTAAAATTCAGCGATCTCCAGTATTTTTAAAATAATTATTTTGAGTGTTTGTGTGTGTGCGCGCAAAAACCTGCCGATTTTTGTCTACACATAACATTAGCAGAAAATAAAAGTGGTAACTAGAGCAAAGTTAATATTTATTGGTTTACTAGCGATTTTGTTAAGACATCACATTGAGCTCATAAAAGACAAGCCACGAAAAAGAGGCTGGTCTCCACCAAAAAAAAAAAAATTGGAAATAAAAAAATTGAGGTAACATTTCCTCAAAAAATGTCGTCATATGATTATAAATCCAAAGTACCAAAAATTCAATAAAATATCACATTACCAAGTAATTAACAATTACATAAAAAAAGTGGATTAGTTTATTTTTTTATTTTGTTTATTTTTTTAATCATATCACCCCGAGCAAGGCGATAACACCACTGATGCGCAGGGGGCTACGTAAGAGTAAAAAGATTGAAAAAGAGAAAGCCAGAAACCGCATCCTGAACAGGAAACAAGGGATGAGCCTCTTCACCTGTACAATAGACGTGGGTGGAGTGTGAACCGGGCGATAGTTTAGACTATCTACTCCAATTGAAAAAATAAAAATAAATAAAGAAAAGAGTGAAAAGATTGGAAAAGAGAAAGCCGGAAACCGCATCCTAAACAGAAAACAAGGGGTGAGCCTCTTCACCTGTTCAATAGACGTAAGTGGAGTGTGAACCGGGCGATAGTTTAGTCTCTCAAATAATTTTGCACTTATGTTCCCAGTAGAAAATATTCCCAAATATTTCGAAAACGATAAGATGTGTGTGTGTGTGTGTGTGATGGAGTCCATTATGCGCTTGTGCACCCGCATTATATATATATATATATATATATATATAAGTAAAAGTTTTCACTTAGCTGATTGATGCTACGTCAGCATTCTGACTCCAGAGTTTGGTAGACGAACCTCTCCGCCCACTCTTCTGGAGTTATCAGCAATTTACTGCATTTATTTTTCGATTTTTTCGTTTTTTATATACACTTATCAATAATGTAAGCTCTTTCCTTATTGTGTGTGAGTTTGCGCGCGTACAGCCATGCCCTCTTCTCTGCAGATGTACGTTAGTGAGCGAGCTGCCGTCTGCGCACATGTGCGTACGTGTAAGGTTTCTCTCTCTATCAATATGCGTGTATGTAACTTATAATGAGACACCAGAAATTTACACATGCACACAGAAAGGTAGTTATATAAGTAAATCTTTATTTCAAAGATGCAAAAAACATTCACAACATATTTTTCAAACATATTGTATTTCATTGTCATTTCACTTCGCCCAATAATCTTCCATAGTTTACATTATCTAAACATTATACAGTGGGATTTTCAGATTTATATTTAGTTGTTTTTTTTTTTTTTTTTTTTTTTTTTAATCATTTCACCCCGAGCAAGGCAGAAACGCCACTGATGTGCAGGGGGTTACATAAATGTAAAAAGATTAATTAGAAAAGAGTGAGGAGTACAAGCTAGTTAGAAAGGAACAATAGAAAGCTGAGAAAGCAGGTGCAATGACAGATACATGGGCGGAGAGAAAGGGAAGGTTATACAGGGGAGGGGAGAGAGCTAGAGGCCAGTGGTTAGTAGGTGAGTATTGACTTTGCTTTTAAATTTCTGGAGGTCGTAGCCGTCAGGAAAGCAAGAATACGGGAGTGAGTTCCACAGGCGGGAAGTGCGAGAGAGGAAGCTGCAGGAGTAGAATTGTCGTCTGCGTTTGGCTAACCTGACTGTGAATGGGTGGGACCCAGTTGCCAGTCTGGTTGAACGGGTAAACACCTGTTGAGGAGGCATCAGTGACTTAAGCTCATCCGAGCAGAAGAGAGTAGAGATACTGGCATATTGATCCACGCTCATTCACCTTATATATATATATATATATATTAATAAATATACATATTATTTCTCACAAGCAACACTATTCGGAGTTTCCTTTTAAAAGAACTGTTTTTAAAATAGACGAGAATTATGTTTAAAACAACTGAGGATTATATAACGCTCAGTCTCTGTTCAGCACCTGAAGATTGCGTTGTGCATAACACTTCGATTTATTCTACCAGTGAGGAATAATATGTATATTTATTAATATATACTTAATAACACTGATGTATTACATTGAGCACTATTTTAATAACACCAGCACTCAATGTGCAATTATATATATATATATATATATATATATATATATATATATATATATATACTCTAAAGCAAACTACAATCTACTACAAAACTGTACATTTTGTTTCGACATTTTCGACATTGAAAGAACAATGTCTCACTAGGTCGCTAGTAATGATGGTCATAAACGTTATTTTTCATTTTCTTTTAAAAAATAACGTTTATTACCATCATTACTAACTACTTGATGAGACATTTCTTTCAATATCAAAACAAAATGTACGCTTTTGTAGTAGATTGTAGTTTGAACATGTTCTAAAGTTTAATTTATAATAAATATTCATTGCTCTATTTCTATATTGAGCACTGTTTTAAACTAATGTTTTGAATGTTGTAAATATTTTCTTCGTTCCTTATTTAATTATGTGTATATATATATATATATATATATATATATGAAATGTGAAATATTAATCTGTCTGGTTGTATACGGATAGGTGAGCGATAAATGAGGAATGGCAAAGAACGAAAATTTGGTTCAAAGTTGGAAGGTCTCTAGAAGCCATAAATATTAAAACATTCCGAGGCGACACACAAAAGCCAAGGTTTGTGTGTACATCACACTACTTAATATAGGTATTAATCAAAACCTTACTGACTTTTTATGTGTAATGCACATGCATGTTTCTCTCTATATGGAAGAATTTTACAGCTTCTCTTCGTCAGATGTTGACGGTTTCGAATCCAGTTGGACATTAACCCCCCACCTAATGTTTGTCAGTTCAGTTCGCCTGGGTAAAGTTGATTAATGATCGAAGTCACAGGTAATGAGAACAACATCGAACACAACAGACACGTGTCAACACTGAGAGTAAAAGCGAAGAAAGTAGACGCTCAGATAGTGACATAGAGACGTAAAAGGTGTTATTTCTGGATTGAGGCAATTTCTGGCACGACTGATTATAAAATCGACGACAAAAGAGGTAGCTTGACAGAGAGAACATGGAAATGATTAAGAGACAATTTGATAAAAACTCAGATAAGTCTGAACTGGCAAGCTATTACGATGTGGTTGGCAGTTAATCTAATCAACCATTAGTCCTGTAGTGATTAAAATCCTCAGTTGACACGAGTGGAACTATGACGGCAAAATATTTATATATGCCGTGTAAAAAGACGGAAACATATATATTGATATATTTGCTATTGAGTATTTTACATTAAGACATAAGAAAAATAATCTAAAAGACATAGAAATTATATATATAATAAAATATTACAATAATATATATATATATATATATATATATATATATATATATATATATATATATCAACATGCGGTGTTGATATAGAAGAATCCAAAGGAGTATCCTGTACATACGGTTGTAGGATAACTCTCTAAGAGAGCTCTAAATATATATGTATATAAATACATATAGAACAATAAATAAAATAAAAAATAAGGCAGATACGTTATTTCATGGTAAATCGGAAACATATGCCTATTTCAGGCGAACCATCATCAGCTTCAGTTTTTATTGTACAAAAGATTATATATATATACTAGCAGTATAGCCCGGCGTTGTTCGGGTGTAATGAAAGCTTTAAAACTAATCCATGGTCCTGGAGCTCAAACTCTTTGAACGTTGGCGCGAAAGACTAAAAAGCAATAGTTGTTTCCAGTTAAAGCAGAACCGTAGACTGAAAGAAAAATGAATGGATGTAAGTCAAATTTTGATTTCCTGGTATCGATATCGAATAAGTTTTTTTCATCGTAAACTGAATTTTGAAGGCTAAATAAGTTGTCTGAGTAAATGGTATCATGGCTGAGACTAAGAACTACAATTATACCTACTTAGAGCCAAACTCGAAGCAAAAACTAAAATAAAAGGGCAGAAAAAAATACAGACATACAGGCAAATAAACACACACAAACATCTTGCCTTTTATATATAATCGATTTTCTGCACTATTGTAAGAACAGCAACCTTGAAACTTTTGAATATCGTTTCTTATATCTTTGTCTATGAGTGTATCAAATTTGATTAAAATCGGACCACTACTTATATAAAGCCGATTTTTTCGATTATCGATTTTCGATATTTATCGGGGGTATCTCGACACCAAACCTCGCTAAGAACACTCGCTGACGCTTATAGTACAACTGTGTAAATTTTCAAGAAAATCGGTTCAGCCGTTTCGGATTCTATAGGTAACCGACACACAGACACACACAAAGTTCCATAAATAAGTTTAGATTGGCAGGGCATGACGTGCGGACGCGATAAGGAAATAAGGAAGGGCCCAGCAGAATTTTAATGAGATAGGAAACGTTGCCATAAACAAAATAAATGATTTCTGAACTATGTAACATCTAGTTTCCTTTATTGCAGTAGATGCTGGGCGACTTTCTTACAGATGAAGAGATCTGAAGTCTCAGATATGGTTCTAACGACAAATACGAACAAAGAAAATAGAAATCACAAAGAAATTTATAGTTGCAGTCAGAAAAAAGAGCTGACATTTCTGTGACAAATGATGAAGAAAGAAAGCTAAGAGAATCTAACACGCACAAGATATGTTGAAGGTAAGGGAAGCATGAGTAAACAACAAGTGCTTATATGAATGGATGGTAAAACAAAGACAAAGTAATGGTAAACTGTCAGAAATTACTTAAAAATTATCAAAAGACAGTAATGTGGAGAGAGCCATGATCACCTACGTCCCGAAAGGATCCAGCAAAAAAAAAAAAAAAGATGCAAGGCGCTAGTTTCACTGTCTATTAGTCAGTCAGATAAGTACCATACGTGATAAACGCTTGGGCATTCATGTCACGAAAGAGACATGACTGACTGGACAGAAGATTATCCCGCAGTTGGTTGCCATTGCTTTTCTGCGGTAGACTGGTTGCCGACCAAGGCTAAAGAACCCAATCTGTTCTGTTATTTAACCCATAACTGGAGGAAAGAGACGGATTAATACTTTTTCCAAGGGTATTTGCACGGAAGTGAATGCAAGGAATTCAAATGGAATTCGAACTCGGCTCCCCGATTTCTCGTCCTGAGCCGATATCCACTGCACCACAACGCACATACTGCATCTTAATTTAAAATCTCAATTTACCTTACATACATTCGGATTAATGTCCTCATCCTTCGATAGTTGTATTCTCCAGCCTTCTTCAAGTGCTTGTCGATTAGGTTGATCTTCAGTCTGTTTTGAACCTATCCATTTATTTGATCTACACGACAAATTGTTCTCGTTCCGTCATCTAGGGATATCTCACCTTCTAATTAATTAGTACTCTTCCGTTACTGCTCTCGCCTTTTCCACTAGTTACTACCTGAATCAGGGATCGAGCTCTCAATTACAATGCGATCAAATTCATGAAACAAAGCGTTAATCCAATCGGCTATTGTCTCATGAGCAAGAGCCCAGTGAAAAAAGCCAGAGGGCACGGCGGTCGAAACAAAGATGAGGACAAGAGTTTTTACGTAAGGATAACTTCATATTACAAAAAAATAAAACAATATACCGAATATCATGTCATTGGTTAATGTATTATTGTAAAGTTCTTATTTATTATTATAAGGCTTTTATTCATTTTCATTTTTTACAGACATTTAGGAAGGCCTCAGTTCTGGGGTTGATAGAGAAATAAACTTATATAACAACGAACACGAATTTATTCCTAAATATTTAGTTTTTAATTAAAATTTGATAGTCTGATGATCGCAATTAGCATGAAACGCAGAATAATGGTTATAGGTCGGTGTCTGGAAGTATTCCTGGTTGTTTTTAATATAAAAGCTGTATCTTGGTTTGGTTTGGTTTCCCATTTTGAGTGTCTTTATACTATAGACATTGAACATTATTGTTCCTTTCTTTCTTTTTTTGCATGCTTTGTTAAGATATAGTTTTTTTTTTTTTTGCACTCCCTTCCCGTCTTGGTTTATTCTGTATGAAAGAAAGAAAGAAAGAAAGAAAGAAAGAAAGAAAGAACGAGACAGACAAAAAGAAAGAAAGAAAGAAAGAAAGAAAAAAAGAGAGACAAAAAGAAAGAAAGAAAGAAAGAAAGAGAGAGAGAAAGAAAGAAAGAAAGAGAGAGAAAGAAAGAAAGAAAGAGACAGACAGACAGAAAGAAAGAAAGAAAGAAAGAAAGAAAGAAAAAAAGAGACAAAAAGAAAGAAAGAAAGACAGAAAGAGAGAGAAAGAAAGAAAGAAAGAAAGAGAGACAGAGATAGACAGACAGACAGAAAGAAAAAAAGAAAGAAAGAGAGAGAAAGAAAGAAAGAAAGAGACAGACAGAAAGAAAGAAAGAAAGAAAGAAAGAAAGAAAGACAGAGATAGACAGACAGACAGAAAGAAAGAGAGAGAGAGACAGAAAGAAAGAAAGAAAGAAAGAAAGAAAGACAGAGAGAGACAGACAGAAAGAAAGAAAGAAAGAGGGAGACAGACAGACAGACAGACAGAAAGAAAGAAAGAAAGAAAGAAAGAAAGAGACAGACAGACAGACAGACAGACAGAAAGAAAGAAAGAAAGAAAGAAAGAGACAAACAAAAAGAAAGAAAGAAAGAAAGAAAGAGACAGACAAAAAGAAAGAAAGAAAGAAAGAGACAAAAAGAAAGAAAGAAAGAAAGAAAGAGAGAGAAAGAAAGAAAGAAAGAGAGACAGACAGACAGACAGAAAGAAAGAAAGAAAGAAAGAAAGAGAGAGAAAGAAAGAAAGAGACAGACAGACAGAAAGAAAGAAAGAAAGACAGAGAGAGACAGACAGACAGACAGACAGAAAGAAAGAGACAGACAGACAGAAAGAAAGAAAGAAAGAAAGAAAGAAAGACAGAGAGAGACAGACAGAAAGAAAGAAAGAGAGAGAGAGAGACAGACAGACAGACAGAAAGAAAGAAAGAAAGAAAGAGAGAGACAGACAGACATACAGACAGAAAGAAAGAAAGAAAAACGAAACTGATATAAACAGATATAGACAACAATATAGATATATTCTAAAAATACAAGCATAATTTTGAGTCATCTTTAAGAGAAAATCTCGAGTGAAATCATCAAGATTTTATGAGCAGAAAATGCAATAAGCAACTGAATATTCACACTAAAGTCTTTTATTAGTCAAACTCTGTGGGTGTGGGTATATCTATTGATGTGACGAGGGCCCTTTGTTGCAAGTTTATTGTATATCATATCAATTATCATCAGCAGCCCATTTAGCGTCCAGCGAAACCCAATATAACAAGATTCCATAAAATATAACAATGTTACTCCGGACATTGAACACTGCACAAGAGTTTGTGAGGTTAAGAGTTCAATTCTTGTCGCCTCTAGCATGGTTTAGAAGCAGATATTTATACGTTTGGATAGAATAATTAAAATTATCGACATCTTTATAGGTAGTCAATATCTGATCAGCATGAATGAATTGCATTTATTTCAACATTTATTCATATCTTCACCAAAAGAATAACAAAAATAGCTTAAGAGCATACTACGAAAAAAAGAGCATATTATTCAAAATATGGAAAAAAAGAGAATACTATTAAAATAAAAAAGAGAATATTATTAAAATAAAAAAGAGAATACTATTAAAATAAAAAAGAGAATACTATCAAAATAAAAAGGGAATACTATTAAAATAAAAAGGGAATACTATTAAAATAAAAAAGAGAATACTATTAAAATAAAAAGGGAATACTATTAAAATAAAAAAGGGAATATTATTAAAATAAAAAAGAGAATACTATTAAAATAAAAAAGAGAATACTATTAAAATAAAAAAGAGAATACTATTAAAATAAAAAAGAGAATATTATTAAAATAAAAAAGAGAATACTATTAAAATAAAAAAGAGAATACTATTAAAATAAAAAAGAGAATACTATCAAAATAAAAAGGGAATACTATTAAAATAAAAAGGGAATACTATTAAAATAAAAAAGAGAATACTATTAAAATAAAAAGGGAATACTATTAAAATAAAAAAGGGAATATTATTAAAATAAAAAAGAGAATACTATTAAAATAAAAAAGAGAATATTATTAAAATAAAAAAGAGAATACTATTAAAATAAAAAAGAGAATACTATTAAAATAAAAAAGAGAATACTATTAAAATAAAAAAGAGAATACTATTAAAATAAAAAAGAGAATATTATTAAAATAAAAAAGAGAATACTATTAAAATAAAAAAGAGAATACTATCAAAATAAAAAGGGAATACTATTAAAATAAAAAGGGAATACTATTAAAATAAAAAAGAGAATACTATTAAAATAAAAAGGGAATACTATTAAAATAAAAAAGGGAATATTATTAAAATAAAAAAGAGAATACTATTAAAATAAAAAAGGGAATATTATTAAAATAAAAAAGAGAATACTATTAAAATAAAAAAGAGAATACTATTAAAATAAAAAAGAGAATACTATTAAAATAAAAAAGAGAATACTATTAAAATAAAAAGGGAATACTATTAAAATAAAAAAGGGAATATTATTAAAATAAAAAAGAGAATACTATTAAAATAAAAAAGAGAATATTATTAAAATAAAAAAGAGAATACTATTAAAATAAAAAAGAGAATACTATTAAAATAAAAAAGAGAATACTATTAAAATAAAAAAGGGAATACTATTAAAATAAAAAGGGAATACTATTAAAATAAAAAAGGGAATATTATTAAAATAAAAAAGGGAATATTATTAAAGTTAAGAAAAAAAAGAGTATTATTCAAAATATGGAAAAAGAGCATATTATTAAAAATAAAAAAGAGAAAATTATTAAAATTAAGAAAAACATATTAAAATTATGAAAAGAGCATAATGTTGAAATTTTGAAAAGAGCATAATATTGAAATTTTGAAAAGAGCATAATATTGAAATTTTGAAAAGAGCATATTATTGAAATTTTGAAAAGAGCATATTATTATAATGAGAAAAAGAGACTATTATTGATATTATAAAAAACGTGCATATTACTAAAACTATAAAAAAGAGCATATCATTAAAATTAAGAAAAATATTATTAAAATTATGAAAAGAGCATAATATTGAAATTTTGAAAAGAGCATATTATTGAAATTATGAAAAGAGCATATTATTGAAATTATGAAAAGAGCATATTATTATAATGAGAAAAAGAGACTATTATTGATATAAAAAAGAGCATATTACTAAAACTATAAAAAAGAGCATATCATTAAAATTATGAAAAAAAATTATGACAATTATGATAAGAAAAAAACGAAAACAATAGACGAAAAATTATCACCATTATTTCTCTATTATCTTGAATGAATTAGTATTTCTAGAAGTTGGGATTTGTTTTGTTTCTGGAAACATCCTGTTTTGAAGCCTTAATCACACAAGATGAACACTTTAGAGGTAGATAAGCTCTTCAACTATCCTTGGCTGATAGGAATGGGAAAGAGGTGTTATGCTTTTTGCAAGGATATTAATGCAAATGGAAGCCATTTCAGTCAAAGTTTGAACTCGATTCGCCAATTTCATTCTACGTTAAGCCACTGGTACCACCCAAAAAGGAAAAGATAAAATAAATAAAAAATAATGATGAAATCAATATACGTCTATTCTTATTAGAAGTGTCATCTGTTTCATGCCTATCTGCAAAGCGATAAAAGATAAATAAGCTTCCGGGTTTATTTAGCAAGTCCATCCCATCATTGCTTCAAACACAGAGAGCAATAAAATCTGACCGACATGATCTAAAAAAAAAAAATGACATTATCTACAGTTTATCGATACTAGTGTTTTTGTTTTTATTTTCGCCAAGAAATAATTTAATAAAATGAAATCACTTATTTTGTAACTTGGTCAGAGGGATTTCCATTGTTTCTTTAAACAGTTCATCGAATTACTGATTAGTTATCGATAGAAAGTTACGGTGCTGTCAACAATAGTGGGTTTATGTTAGTTGCATTTGAATATGGGAATTCTGATTTAAAATTATTTAAACGCAATGGCTCATGTATCTGATACAACTGAAATGAAAGCGAGAAAAGAGAGAAAAAAAGAACAAAGTGAGATGGAGAATAGAAAAATAGAGAGATACAGATAAAGACAAAGGAAAAATACATGGAGAGGAAAAGACAAAGAACAAAGACATGACGTGGAAAAGACAAAGGACAAAGACATGGAGAGAAAAAGATAAACGACAAAGAGATTACGTGGAAAAGACAAAGGACAAAGAGACAACGTGGAAAAGACAAACGGCAAAGAGACAACGTGGAAAAGACAAACGACAAAGAGACAACGTGGAAAAAACAAAGGACAAAGAGACAACGTGGAAAAGACAAACGACAAAGAGACAACGTGGAAAAGACAAAGGACAAAGAGACAACGTGGAAAAGACAAAGGACAAAGAGACAACGTGGAAAAGACAAAGAACAAAGAGATGACGTTGAAAAGACAAACGACAAAGACATGGAGAGGAAAAGATAAACGACAAAGAGATTACGTGGAAAAGAGAAAGGACAAAGAGACAACGTGGAAAAGACAAAGGACAAAGAGACAACGTGGAAAAGACAAAGGACAAAGAGACAACGTGGAAAAGACAAAGGACAAAGAGACAACGTGGAAAAGACAAAGGACAAAGAGACAACGTGGAAAAGACAAAGGACAAAGAGACAACGTGGAAAAGACAAAGAACAAAGAGATGACGTGGAAAAGACAAACGACAAAGAGACGACGTGGAAAAGACAAACGACAAAGAGACGACGTGGAAAAAGACAAAGAGATGAAGAGGAAAAAACAAAGGACAAGGAGAGGGAAAGAAAAATGAAAAGACAAAAGACAAAGAGATGGAAAAGAAAAGACAAAGGACAAACAGATGACGTGGAAAAAGACAAAAAGATGAAGAGGAAAAGACAAAGGACAAGGAAATGGAAAGACAAAGGACAAAGAGATGGAAAGGAAGAGACAAAGGACAAACAGATGGAGAGGAAAAGAGAAAGTGATAGAAAGGATAATAAAAAGAAAAAAGATGAAAAGAAAAGTCAAACAGTTGGAGTGAGAAAGAGAGAGACAGACAGACAGAGTGGAAAGAAAAGACAAATGCTGAAGAGAAATAAATGAAAAGATGGAAAGAGGAAGAGAGACATAACTGAATGCAACAAGAAAGAAAGAGAGAGAGAGAGAGAGCAGTGAAAAAGAAAAATTCAAATTGAAAAAGTAAAGTGAGATAGAGATGAAATAAAGGACTAAGAGTAAAGAGAAATAGATGAAGAGAGAGACAAAAATGGCAAAATTCATAGAGAGAGAGAGAGAGAGAGAGAGAAAATTGTAAAGATAGGAGAAAAAAAGTAAAGAATAGAGCAGAGGGAAGAAAGAATAAATGGCAAAGGAAAAGAAAGGGAAAGCTAGTAAAATGTGTGAGAAACAGACGAAGACGAGAGAGAGAGAGAGAGAGAGAGAGAGAGAGAGAGAGAGAATTGAAAATAAGGAATATTTAAATTAAACAATAGAAAAAATAGTAAAGACAAAAGCGAAAAGTCATTTAGAGAAAAACCGATCAAAATAAATGTTAAATGCCAAAAAAGGTGGAGGGCCAAAATGAGAGAGAGAGAGAGAGATGGCATTTCACAGAGAGAAAAGAAAAATGATTTATAGAGAAAAAAAAAAGCAGCGAACAAATCTATCAAGCAAACCTTAAGCTCACGTAAGGAGTTCGATCCTAGCAAATGCCTAACCGGAAAATATATAGCATCTTTGAAAATATCTATAGCAAGTTAAAAAGTCTTCAAATTTTAAATTCATCAAAGTTACACACCTCTTACACACGCCAAGATTTGATGCTAGAATTAATGTAACACCCTGTTTGAACCTTGTCATTCTATCCTATAGTGCTACTCATGGTGCAACAAAGGGTCAAAATTTGAGGCCTATTTAAGAAATTTAGGGAGAAAAATTTAAAAAACATTCTTAATAAATAACTTTTTCATTAATTTCGTAGTGCAAAAATATTACATTTGCTTCCATGTTTTAATGGTAATCTAAACTAAGGATATTGTAAGGAAAAGACGGATTAATACCTTTCCCAAGGGTATTTGCGCGTAAGTGAATGCAATGAATTCAGCTAGAATTCGAACTCGGCTCCCCGATTTCTCGTTCCGAGCCGATACCCAATGCACCACAACGCATCAATATATTTGTTATTGTGAATAACAATATCACAGAAAAATATTAAATTACCTTTATGTGACAATGGTATTTTTAAATAAATCTTGCAGTGTAAAAACAGAATTGAGAAAAATGTTAAAAATTAAACATGACAAAAGACATTTTGAGAGAGAGAGAGAGAGAGAGATAGAGAGTGAGAGAGAGAGATGGATAGAGAGAGAGAGATGGATAGAGAGTGAGAGAGAGAGATGGAGAGAGAGAGAGAGAGAGAGGAGAGAGAGAGAGATAGATGGATAGAGAGTGAGAGAGAGAGAGAGATAGATGGATAGAGAGTGAGAGAGAGAGAGAGAGAGATGGATAGAGAGAGAGAGATGGATAGAGAGAGAGAGATGGATAGAGAGTGAGAGAGAGAGAGATGGATAGAGAGTGAGAGAGAGAGATGGATAGAGAGAGAGAGAGATGGATAGAGAGTGAGAGAGAGAGGATGGATAGAGAGAGAGAGAGAGAGATGGATAGAGAGTGAGAGAGAGAGATAGATGGATAGAGAGAGAGAGAGAGATGGATAGAGAGTGAGAGAGAGAGAGATGGATAGAGAGTGAGAGAGAGAGACAGTTTGTAACATTTATAAGCTGCAAAACGACAAACTAAACTTCCAAGTAACAAGATCAAATTTAAAATTGCATTTTTAGGTGAATTTCGTACAAAAGACTTTGTTTTCACGAAAAAACATTCTATAGAAAATCCGAAGAAATTAAATTACCAAATCTTATGCATCAGTTAAATAAGCTGATATGTAAAAGAAGAAATTTCTTTGACTTTCTTAAACTGACTACAGAAACGAAAGACTGCAAACACAAGCCGAAACTAAAATGCACTACGCCCGGTTTACACTCCACCCAGGTCTGTTGAACAGGTTAAGAGGCTCATCCCTTGTTCCTTGTTTAGGATGTGGTTTCCGGCTTTCTCTTTTCCAATCTTCTCACTTTGGTTTCTTTTTTTTTCTCAATTGGAGTAGATAGATCTATCTATCGCCCGGTTCACACTCCACCCATGTCTATTGAACAGGTTAAGATGCTCATCCCTTGTTCCCTGTTTAGGATGTGGTTTCCGGCTTTCTCTTTTCCAATCTTTCCAGTATTACGTAGCCCCCTGCACATCAGTGGCGTTACCGCCTTGCTCGGGGTGATACGATTAAAACAAAAACAAAAAAATCCCAGGAGAATAGGGTGCTTTGAAATAGGTCTCCAGTTCTGACCCTTAGTTGCATTATGAGTTGGCTTGTAGTATAGAACACCATGGCTTGAACTGCTTGTCAACACACCTGACCTTTTCAACGAAGTTACCTTATGTTTATACTCGACTAATTTTCTTCTTAAGCTATCTTCAAAAGTAATATAAGCCTTTAAATTTATTGAAATTAATTTTCCCACCTTTGACTGGCAATCAGAATTTGGTCTAAATTCGTCACAAAATCTTCAAATGCTGATTTACAAGAGTGATACGCCCTTCAAACATGGAGAAGGTATAACGGGAAAAAAAGAAGCTTTCTTTCCCTATTTCTGTATATCTAAACTTACACTTGAACAAGGTGGGTTGCAATTTGTTGTGAATGCCTGAGGAAGTTGAATAGTTTGCAAGCCCATTTTACTAGTGTCGTAAGTTCGATTATCCTAGGAGAACGTTCCATTATTAAGAGCTTGAAAAAGACTAAGATCAGCTTGGTGAATTAGTACAAACCATATTCCTTCTGCCCATCAGGCAATTTGGCTTTGTGCCGGACGAAGTTAATCAACTAGGGTAAGGCTAATGATTAAAGACAATGAGCAGAGAGAGAATGAGTGTAAGGAAGAAAAAGACAAAGGACAAAGAGAGATGGAGAGGAAAAGAGAAAGAGGATAGAAAATATATATGTATATAAGGAGAGAGAGAAAGAGGGGAAACAAAAGGCAGAGAGAGGGTTACGAGAGGGAATAACAAAGAGAGAAAACAAAGAAAAGACAACGAGAAGAGAGAGAAACCTAGAGAAAGTTTGAAGAGATAAAAAGCAGAAGGAGTGAGAGGAAAAAACAGAATGAGAGAAGGAAGAGACAAAACAGAGGTTGGGAAGAACAACGGTCGAAAAAAAAGTGGGGGAACGAGATGAAAACTGTGAGAGACAGACAGAGCAAAAACTAGAAAAAATGACAAATGAAAAAGAGATAGTGAGAAAGAGTGAGAAAGAGTGAGAAAGAGTGAGAAAGAGTGAGAGAAAGAATGAGAAAGAGTGAGAAAGAGTGAGAGAGAGTGAGAGAAAGAATGAGAAAGAGTGAGAAAGAGTGAGAGAGAGTGAGAGAAAGAATGAGAAAGAGTGAGAAAGAGTGAGAGAAAGAGTGAGAAAGAGTGAGAGAAAGAGTGAGAAAGAGTGAGAGAGAGTGAGAGAAAGAATGAGAAAGAGTGAGAAAGAGTGAGAGAGAGTGAGAGAAAGAATGAGAAAGAGTGAGAAAGAGTGAGAAAGAGTGAGAGAAAGAGTGAGAGAGAGTGAGAGAAAGAATGAGAAAGAGTGAGAAAGAGTGAGAGAAAGAATGAGAAAGAGTGAGAAAGAGTGAGAGAAAGAATGAGAAAGAGTGAGAAAGAGTGAGAGAGAGTGAGAGAAAGAATGAGAAAGAGTGAGAAAGAGTGAGAGAAAGAGTGAGAGAGAGTGAGAGAAAGAATGAGAGAAAGAGTGAGAAAGAGTGAGAAAGAGTGAGAGAGAGTGAGAGAAAGAGTGAGAAAGAGTGAGAAAGAGTGAGAGAAAGAATGAGAAAGAGTGAGAAAGAGTGAGAGAAAGAATGAGAAAGAGTGAGAAAGAGTGAGAGAGAGTGAGAGAAAGAATGAGAAAGAGTGAGAAAGAGTGAGAGAGAGTGAGAAAGAAGAGAAAGAATGAGAAAGAATGAGAAAGAGTGAGAAAGAGTGAGAGAAAGAGTGAGAAAGAGTGAGAAAGAGTGAGAGAGAGTGAGAGAAAGAATGAGAAAGAGTGAGAAAGAGTGAGAGAAAGAGAGAAAGGAGAGCGGAAGAAAACGAAGTGCATGCAAAGAAAGAGCAACACAAAATGCAGAAAAAGATAGAAAAAGGTAAAGAAAGAATGAAAATGAAAATAATCAAAGGGAAAGAAAAAAAAAGAAGAAGAAATACAGAGAAAGACAAAGAAAAAGAGGGTTAAACAGAAAAAGTGCAAGGCAGAGACAAGAAACAAAAGGCATAGAGGGAGAAAAAGAGACAAGGAAAACCACAAAGAGAATTGGGAAGAAAAACAAAAGACAGAGAAAAAGAGATGGAAATAAAACAAACAGAAAATAGAAAGAAAATGAAAAACAAAGAGTTGATTTTGTAAGCACCGCAGAGAACTGGCACAAGGCCGAAAGTATGGGGTACCCGGTAAGGATGGAACTCACTAATCAATTGTAAGAGGTTCTAGCGAGACAAGCTTGCTAACCATTACACCACGTCCAGGTGCCCAAATGAAAGACTAAAAAAAAGAACCATGCAAAACAGAAATCTAAGTAAAAAATAACACTTAAAAAAAAAAAAAAATAAGGAAACAAAACAAAACAAAAAAAACAATAAATAAACAAACAGAAATGAAGGAGAAATGAAAAAAAAGCTAAAGAAGAGAAAGAGAATAAATGAGGTCTAGAAATTTCCTCACCCTTTCTTTCCCAATCTGCCACCCGGAAAGTGTATATCTTTTTTTCTCTAGTATATTTATGGACTTTCTGACCCAGCTGAATGATTTACTCATTTTACTTATTCCGCCTACTCAGCTCACGGCGAACCCTCATTTTCTTTTCATAGGCCACAACCAAGCACAAGGAAAAACAACGCATGACGTGGAGAGTGGGCTTCCGGACATTTTTATGAGTCAATGGCGGAACAAATCGTATAAAGCAGACGACCCAAAGACCGAGAACCCAATTTTTTTCAATGTCACGGTTCACTGCTAAAACCCTGAACAAGAAATGGCGTTAAGTACTCAAAAGCGGAACTCGCAAGAAATTATGATTTTTAATTTCTTCAGCTTGGTGAGTGTTACGAACAGAGAAAGAAAAATCGCTTGTCATGTGCGGTAAGATTGAATGAAGGCTTTTTTTTTATTTTCAGTTATCGTCTTGGAACGAGAAATCGGGGAGCCGTGTTCAAATTCCTGTTGAATTCGTTGTATTCGCTTACACACAAATACCCTTGGGAAAGGTATTAATCCGTCTTTTCCCTCCAGTTATGGGTTAAATAACAGGACAGATTGGGTTCTATAGAATTGGCTAGCAACCAGTCTACCGCAGAAAGCAATGGCAACCTACTGCGGGATAATCTTCTGCCCAGTCAGCCATGTCTCTTTCGAAACATGATTGCCCAAGCGTGTATCACGTATGGCACTTAACTGACTGACTGAATTTGATGTAGTATTTGTTTTTGTTTTTCTTCCTTCCACAGGACCAGCAACAGTATCTATATAAACTCAGAACTATACCTCAAAAGAAAGATGTGGAAGAACGTCTTGGCACGGGAGTTCGTTTTTAAATGGAAGTAGGTGCGTATTCATGGGGATTCCAACCTTATTTATTGCACTATGAGAATACAGGTCGATGTTATATCGACACCAGCCTGACAGTAGTCGTGAAGATTTAGCAATTTTTGTCCTTGGACTCCTCATGTAAAACCGACAATCATTATTTGTCTAAACTTCTGAGATAAGGTAGTATTTATATTATTTTCATTGTTCGGATTGTTTTCCTCGTCTTTATTGCCACGTTTATAACGTTTTCGGCCGTTGTACATTCCGGTCATCTTCTTAAACCAAACCCTTTAGATTGATCTCGTTCCAAGTGCGATGCCACTTCCAGGTGCCATGTAGTTTGACTTTGTTATTTGTTCGCCACTGTTGAAGCCAGTTATTAAACTCACAAGTATATGGCTCAAGTCACTAGAACTAACCAATGCCTATATCCACTGGACCATGTGAATATGGCAATGTCCGAAAAATATGTAAATAGTGTAAAACCGACATTGTATCACATTCTGCCTTCGTGGGGAGACCGGGTCACTATATACAGAATAACCTACAGCTTTTTTTTTTTTATCTAATGCTGTCTCATTTTATACCAAGTTTGAGTCATTCGAGAACAAGTACACAACTATAGGTCACTGAGTTAAAGATCGACTAGCAGTATAGCCCGGCGTTGCTCGGGTGTAGTGAAAGCTTTAAAACTAATCCATGGTTCTGGAGCTCAGACTCAGCCTAAAGAATATTTGTGTGAAGTTTGTCGAGAATCGAATAAAAATTGTGGATTTGTATAAAGGACATACAGACAGATAAACAGACACACACACAAACATCTTGCCTTTTATATATATATATATATATATATATATATATATATATATATATTATCGATTTTCTGTAGTATTGTAAGAACTGCAACCTTGAAACTTCTGAATATCGTTTCTTATGTCTTTGTCTACGAGTGTATGAAATTTGATTAAAATCGGACCACTCCTTCTATAACCCGATTTTTTCAATTATCGATTTTCGATTTTTATCGGGGGTACCTCGACACAAAACCTAGCTAAGAACACTCGCAGACGCTTATAGTAGAACTGTGTAAATTTTCAAGAAAATCGGTTCAGCCGTTTCGGAGTCTATAGGTAACGGAGACACATACACAAACAGAAAGAGACAAAGTTCCATTTATAAATAAGTTTAGATTACACAAAAGTAGTAACGTTTGTTAGACCAGCTTACTAGCCATATCACCCCTCCCAGTCTCCGCCGGGGAAGGAGGCATAAACAGCTATGGCAAGCTCCGTACCCATTAATCGCGTATGTGGGGACTGGATAAATTTTGACCAGCAACCCGAGTGTTCGCGCTCAAATTTTCAAAGTTGCGTCGAGTTCCAGTTTGTCTGATAAGGCAAAGGATGTGCGTCATGGTGCAGTGGATAACGGCTCGGAACGAGAAATCGAATAAGCCGAGTTCGAATTCCAGTTGAATTCGTTGTATTCACTTACGCGCAAATACCCTTGGGAAAGGTATTAATCCGTCTCTTCCTCCATCTATGGGTTAAATAACAGAACAGATTTCTTGGTTGGCAACCATTCTACCACAAAAACGTAATGGCAACCTACTGCGGGAAAATCTGCTATGATCGCCCAAACGTGTATCAAGAATGCCACTTGACTGAATGACTGACTAAAGCATAATCAATTGAACGTCAATAGCCGAGAAGATGAATCTGTTTCCTACCTGATATTTTATTACAAATCAACTGTATTCAAATTTGACTCAAATATCTTTCTTTTCTATTTATTAGACCATAATAAACATAAAAAAGTAATCAATTATTTATGTAACGGGTTTTGACCAATATCCGGTTTGCTTAAAAAAAAAAAAAAAAGCAAACAACAATAAAATATTTCGTAAGAAAAAAAAAAAAAAAAAAAGAAATAGTAATCTTCGTAAAAGAACGGCAAATCGCATTTGAGGACAAATCGTGGTCAACTCAAGAAACGTACGTTATATTTAATAAATAAATATATGATGACCTCTGTCATTACTACTAATGAATATAGTATTCATTGTTTTGTAAGGGTTTTAGATTTGGTTGGTTTAACTGCATATCAATTCTTTGAAAATCATTTCATGCAATGCCGAAATTTAATTTCCTTGGTAGTTTTGAGAAGTTTTTTCACAAATGTATTGGTGTTTTTACTTTTTTTTTTTTTTTGGTTTCTTTTTACTATGAAAATGTACAGCTGGTGTTTTTAATATAAAAATGTATTTTTATATTTTCATAATCTTTTGGCCCCATGTGGGGGTTCACTATTTGCCCATAACTTGGACTCTAACAGTTGCTACCACTCCGGGTCGGGGTGGAACTTAAAAACAACCATGCTCCTCAAAACCTCCCGATGAGAGGCCTTGCTGCCGGATTTATTTCATCGTCATACCCAGGACAAAAGTACTCTCTTCCCACCCGATAATTTATTAGGTCCTTTGGACAAGAAGAAAGTAATAATACCAGCTTTATTTTCTCATTTTATGACGGCAGATTTAAGGAATTTTGTAACTGCATCGTATTTGTACATAAAAAATATTGATATCGATCTGTATTTTCGTGTTTAGGTTCAATATCTCTTTTAAATGCTGTGTCCTTTCATAATGTAGGAGATCATGGCCTTCCATATCTTCTTGTCCCGTGTTGCATTTAATACATTTTCTCTTGTTATTTCTCCTAAAAATTCTCTGCTATCCATTTGCTTAAGCCTATCAAGTATGTCATGCGCTGTTTTTCCCTATCTCTCTTTCCCTTTATCTGCCCTGTGAGTATCAGGTTCTCCAAGCCCTCCTTCCTCGTTACATGTCCCAGAAACTTCAATTGTTCCTTCCTAATGCTAAGTGTATTTTGTTTGCATTCTTTCCAAAACCTCGTAGTTGCTTACATATTCGGTTCATGGCATCCTCAGCATCCTTCTGTAGGACCACATTTCTGTTGCTTCGAGTCTCCCCTTCATCTTTGAGGAGACTGTCCAGCATTTGCTACCATATAGGAGGACAGGTATCATGTAACTGTCCATCACTCATTTCTTTGTTTCCAACGAAATTTTCTCGTCTATCAATACTCTTCTTAGCTTTTGAAATGCGTCCTTGGTCATGCCAATAGGACTTCGGATCTCAGTGTCACACTTTCCGTTCTCTGTTAGAACAATTTCCTTAACTTAAATGTCTGTACCTGCTTGATTTTAGTATCCCAGGCTTGTAATTGGCATTTGGGTGCTCCTTTTTTAGTGAGTCTTAAACTAAAAGTAAATTTACGTAAATATAACAACGATTTGCCGTGTCCCATATTATGAGAACAATTAAAATACATGAAAGTAGTTAAGATACACACCTATTCATATTCGCCTATCACCCGGCTTATACTCTTCCCAGGTCTTTTTTTTTTAATCAAGGCATTCCACTGCCACTATAGCGCAGGGGGCTACATAGAGGGATTGGGTATAGGAAATGTCAGAAGGAGGGTGATAGACGACTTAGGATGTACATAGGGAGAGAGTGGGTGTGAGTTAGTGTGTTAGGAGGTGTATATTGACCTTACATTTAAACTCCTGGAGGTTGTAGCCGTCGGGAAAGCAAGCATGCGGAAGGGAATTTGGAACAGGAATAGAATTTTATCCGTTGTTTTCTCTTTCGGATTGAGTTTCTGGTTCCTTCTAAAGTCTTTTCATTATTTTTTATTCCCAGTAGCCTCTTGCATTTTAATGGCATCCTCGTCTTACTAGGGTGAATTGATTAAAACAAAATCTTACCATAAATACTGATATACAAAGCCAATCACAAATTAAGTGTTCATTTAATACAATATTTCCCTTATAAACGGGTTTTGATAGTTCTTTGGAAATGGTTTGCGTCGAGAACATTTCAGTACCTTCCCATATATAATCATTAATTGCCGACCTGTTTTATTTCTCCTTTACTCCTTTGATCTTTTCAAGTGGGTGAAGCTTCATTTATTTACATTTTTAGCGCGACGTATAGCTTAGGTAGGTAGGTAGGGTGGTATTGAATTATTTTATTCCATTAAAAAGTCTGAAGTTTTGTTATACTACTGTTAATCAATACAAGACCCAAGAGTCACTCAAGGTAGGTAATTACTGTATTAGATTGTTATCAAGATGTAAGGGGAAGAAATAACAAGTACATATTATGAGGCTATCGTGGACGGGTAAGCATCATTTCAGGATTCTGTTAAACAATGTAACAGTTCTGAGGAAGAGGCTTCTAAAACGAAACTTCGTCGTTACCAGTGAAATAAATATGACAGGAATGGAAATGAGTTGACCCTATGTACCTGGTATGACGGGTTCCAGATGTGAAAATCTGAACTTTACGTAAATTTCAGCATACATCTTAGGGACACTGGCATGAAATTTGGTAATTTCCGAAATTTATTTTCCTTTGCAAATTGTTGGACGACGAAAAAGAAATATTTTCTCTTTCGTACATTCCCAGTCAGATAATGAGAAGCTTAAAAGGGGGAAAAATCACAAAAATAGACGAATAGTGTTAGAATGTTTTCCCTGACAAAAAAACAAAAAAAAAAAATGCACAAAACAAATCAAACCACAAAAATAATATTCTTCATTGAGTGTTTCAAATCGTTTTTCTCTCCTCTCCTATTCGTCTTGCCTTTTTCTCCTTCTCCTTTACCCTTTTTTTTTTCTTCCGTTCCCTAAAAAAGCATCTCTTCAACCCCTCGACTCTTCACGTCTTCATAGCCCGACCCAACCGGAGCAATACAGGAGGTCCAAAACATTTGGCAGATGTGTGGAGCCACAGCGTTCGAAGACAACGATTAATTTGTCGAGTCAGCACAACAGGACAACAAAGTGTCTGAAACACTGGTTCTAACTTTCTTCTGGCTGGGAGATGTTACAATTTAGGCGTGACGGAAAGGAAAAAAAAAAAAGAAAAGGAAGTGACACAAAGACATCTGCAACTGGCATACCCCCAGGCTCCCTCATGCTGATTCGGCTAGTTAATGCCCTCTGTATTGTATTGTCTTTTGTGCAGTCTCAGAAGGATTGGCTTCACTTTTTCAAGCTTTTATTATTATTATTATTATTATTATTATTAATATTATTATTTCTCTTTCCCTCCACTTCATTTCTTTTCCCTTACTTCCGTAGCTTCTCCGCATCTTTCATCGCTAAAGTCAGTAACTTACTTATTTCCTTCCGTTTTTTACTTGTTTCTTTCATTCATTATTTATTTATTTATCGTCGTTTTTACTCGATCCTTCATTTTCAAGTCAGTCCTTTCTTTTTACTTGGTTCTTTTTATCTTTCTTTAAATTTTTTTTTTTTTTTAGTCTTTTTTGCTCGATCTTTACTTTTTCCTTGGTTCTTTTCCTCCTCCTTTCTTTCTGTTCTTTTTTTTTTATCTCTTTTTGCTCGATCTTTACTTTTCAAGTCAATCCTTTCTTTTCCCTTGGTTCTTTACCCTCTGCTTTCTTTCTTTCTTTCATATATATATATATATATATATATATATATATATTGTCTTTTTGCTCGATCCTACCTTTTCAATTCAATCCTTTCTTTTCCCTTGGTTCTTTTCCCCCCTTCCTTCCTTCTTTCTTTCTTTCTTTTATTTATTTATTTTTTATTTATTTTTTTGTCTTTTTGCTCCATCCTTCCTTTTCAAGTCAATCCTTTGTTTTTCTTTTTCCTTTCTTTCTTTCTTTCTTTCTATTTATTTATTTTTGTCTTTTTGCTCGATCCTTCCTTTTCAAGTCAATTCTTTCTTTTTTACTTGGTTTTTCTTTCTTTTTTTAGTCTTTCTTACTCGATCATTCTTTTCCAGGTTAGTCCTTTCTTTTTATCAAACTAATCATAAACAAGAAACAAGGAATAAAAGCAAATAAAAACAAAGGATTTACTTGAAAAGGAAGGATCGAGCAAAAAGAGAAATAAATAAATAAATAAATAAAGTAAGAAAGAATGGGAAAAGAACCATGGAAAAAGAAAGGATTGACTTGAAAAGGAAGGATGGAGCAAAAAGAGAAAGAAAGAAAGAAAGAACCATGGAAAAAGAAAGGATTGACTTGAAAAGAAAGAAAGAAAGAAAAAAGAAAGAAAGAAAGAAAGAAAGAAGGGGAAAAGAACCATGGAAAAAGAAAGGATCGACTTGAAAAGGAAGGACGGGACAAAAAGAGAAAAAATAAATAGATAAATAACCAGATGGGTATATCCTTTTGCGGTTAACACAATGTGCATCTCTGTTCATGGGGGAGAGTTGTTTGGAAGCATCATAGCCGGGTCTGAAGAGGGTTTGCTTTTGCGAAAAGGGAATCATATTTACACACCAATGTACACCTTCAATCAGAGACCGTCTCAGCGGATTGGGTTGCTCTACTTGAAGGTGATTCTAACTAGGCCCCGCTCATGAGTTTACACGCTGCTTTCAGTCAGTTAAGTGCCATACGTGATACACGCTTTGGGCGATCATGTCTCTTTCGAGACATGACTGACTGGGCTGAAGATAATCCCGCAGTAAATTACTATTGCTTTCTGCGGTAGACAGGTTACCAGCCAAGGCTACAGAAACCAATCTGTCCTGTTATTTAACCCATAGGGAGGGAAGAGACGGATTAATACCTTTTTAAGTGTATTTGTGCGTAAGTGAATGCAAGGAATTCAACTGGAATTCGAACTCGGCACCCCGATTTGTCGATATCTACTGCACCACACGATGCTTTCATCAAACCTAAAAAAAATTTAGCTGTGATGCATGTGCTTGTAGGGAAGGTGCATTTGTCATTTTTTTTTTTTTTTTTTTTTAGAAAATCAACCTTGCACTCGCTGTAGAAGTGTAGAAGCTGGAATTTCATGCCATAAGTACTAACACCAAAATTAGAGTCATAGCTTTTACCAATTTCTGAGAATTTAGTTTTAAAGATCACCTGAAAAAATGTACAGAAATACCTAATTTCCGCAGGCTTTACTTACAAAACTGACTTCAAAATGTTACTATTTCAAGAATAAATCGAAATAAAATTAATATATTTTATATTAGATACGTTGAATGGAAAATATATTAAAACCAGAATTCTAATTATGAGCCACCACAAGCAAAATATGCATTTTTACAGCATTCAATTAGTAAAAACTGTGTAAATATTTGTAGAAAATTACAAAAATGTCAATTCCATGAATAAGATTTCTTAGAGCATATAAACTTATATATAAATGGAATTTTGTCTGTGTGTGTGTGTCCGTTATCTATAGAATCGTAAACGGCTGAACCGATTTTCTTGAAAATTTACACAGTTGTACTATAAGCGTCTGCGAGTGTTCTTAGCTAGGTTTGTGTCGAGGTACCTCCGATAAATATCGAAAATCGATAATCGAAAAAATCGGGTTATAGAAAGAGTGGTCCGATTTTAATCAAATTTGATACACTCATAGACAAAAACATAAGAAATGATATTCAAAAGTTTCAAAGTTGCAGTTCTTACAATAGTGCAGAAAATCGATAATATATATGTATATAACAAAGTGATGATCCACGTATACTGTCTTAATATGTATAGGAAAGAATATTAATAAAAAGTTTTGAATTTAAAAATGTACATTTTTAAATTCAAAACTTTTTATTAATATTCTTTCCTATATATATATATATATATATATATATATATATATATATATATATATATTTAGTATATCGAGGCAGCAAGTAATTTTCTAGACATATGCTATTAAATATAAGAGACAATGAATGTCTATTATGTTTAATCATGAGCCGTTCTAAACGTCGTATTTTTGCTTTAATTTCAGTTGAAAATAAAGACAAAAATTCTCCAACAAAAGCTTAGAAGAAAACCAATAAAAAATTATCCAAATGTTGGAGAATTTTTGTCTTTATTTTCAACTGAAATTAAAGCAAAAATACGACGTTTAGAACGGCTCATGATTAAACATAATAGACATTCATTGTCTCTTATATTTAATAGCATATGTCTAGAAAAAAAAAATATATATATATAAAAGGGAAGATGTTTGTGTGTGTGTCTGTTTATCTGTTTGTATTTTTTCAGCCCTTTTATTTTAGTTCTTGCTTCAAGTTTGGCTCTAAGTAGGTATAATTGTAGTTCTTAGTCTCAGCCATGATACCGTTTACTCAGAGGACTTGCTTAGCCATCAAAATTCATTTTACGACGAAAAAATTTATTTGATATCGATACCAGGAAACCAAAATTTGACTTACATCCATTCATTTTTCTTTCAGTCTACGGTTTCGTTTTAACTGGAAACAACTATTGATTTTTAGTCTTTCGTGCCAACGTCCAAAGAGTCTGATCTCCAGGATCATGAATTAGTTTTAAAGCTTTCATTACACCAGACCAACGCCGGGCTATACTGCTAGCATATATATATATATATATATATATATATATATATATATATATATATCAAGTGCGATTTATAAATTGTCGCAATTATTTTATTATTTCAAATATTCTTTAGGCTGAGTCTGAGCTCCAGGAATATGGATTAGTTTTAAAGCTTTCATTACACCAGACCAACGCCGGGCTATGCTGCTAGTATATATATATATATATAAAGTGCGATTTGTAAATTGTCGCAATTATTTTATTATCTCAAATATTCTTTAGGCTGAGTCTGAGCTCCAGGAATATGGATTAGTTTTAAAGCTTTCATTACACCCGAGCAACGCCGGGCTATAATGCTAGTTATTAATAAAAACAAAAAATAGATAAAAGTACATATAATACCATAATACAGGTAAGTACAAATGTTGTAAATTTGCTTTGTCCATTGAAAATTGGCGCTTAAACTACTGCACTATAAAACATATTACATCATAATATAGCTAAATTACTAAACAATTTAGCTATATTATGATGTAATATGTTAATAATTTTTCTTTGAAGCAAATAAAACTCTTATCCGATTGCACAATGATTTAATAATAATGTGCTTGTGCCATACATCTTGTCCATATACAATTTGTAAAGCTTCAGTAAATTATAAATTTTATAAAGCTATACATCTTCCACTGATCACCGGAGTGAAATTCCAACACTACGATTTTGAACCTAAAATTAATCATTAGATTAAATATTTCCTCAGAAGACGGTAACTATTTGGAAAAAAATATTTTCTGTTGTTATTTATCCTTTCGTATTAACGCTGGTATCCCCCAGGGATGCATCCTTGGTCCTACTCAGTTTTTAATTTTCATTAATGATATTCCTTATAAGATCAGCTCTCAATTTGGTATCTACACTGATGATACAAACATGCCTCGGGGTCCTGGGCACGACAGTAAACTGCATCCGACAGCAAGGCTTCTGATTGGAAGGTTGTGAGGAGCATGGAACCACCTCTTAATTGCCGTTGTTCTTAAGTCCACCCTGACCCGGAGTGGTAGCACCTGTTAGAGTCCTAGCTACGAGCAAATAGTTAACCCCTAAACCGCGGGCCAAAACACTATGAAAGTATAAAAATACACTTTTATAGAAATATATACATAAAAATAGACTTTTATAGAAAAATATACATTTTTGAAGGAAAAATATTACCAACAATACATTTTTGAATAAAAAATTACCATAACACATTTTTGAAAGAAAAAAATTATTCTCAGTAAAACATTTTTGAACACAAAACTAGAAGACATTTTCAGTTTTCTGAAATAAAAAAAAGAATAAAAACAAAAAATTTTAATTAAAATCTGACTAAATCAACCTTCACACTATAACCAAACATTAAAAAATATACCTTAAAAGCCTACCTTTCTGGCATTGAATAACCTACAGAGGTTGATATGTCGTTAAATAAAACTCAAACATGCCTCGACAGTAAGGAGGATTAATCTGCGAAGGTCGAAATTGCAGCTGATGTTTTAAAATGACCTTAAGTCCGTTGTTAACTGAAGTAAAAGATTTCTAACACCTCCAAAACTAAACTTTTCTCTATTAATCATTTCAGAATAAAAAGAATATTGGATAAATTACAGATCATTTACCGTCATCCAATCCCTAGAACCAAACGCTCGTACAAAGTACGCTACAAAGATTTGTTAGAGATGCTACACAACCTCGACATATCAGGAAAAACAAGTTATCAAAAATCTATACTAGCAGCAAACCGCCTGCATAGAAACAGGAAATGAATTTAGCCTATATACGAAAATAGAAAGGGGTGTAAAACAAGGATATGTCTTCTCGCCGGATCTATTCAACATGTACAGTAGCAATTCTGAGGGACTTAGAAGTCCTCCTAGAGGACTCGTCAATGGCGGCCACAATCTGAACAATATAAGATACGCAGATGATACAGTGCTGATAGTAGACACGAAATGAAAATACAAGGCCTCCTACAGAAGGTAGTAAGGAAAAGTGCGAATAAAGGGCTAAACATAAACTTCAAGAAAACCGAAGGTATGGTCATCAGCAAAAAGTCAGTTAAGTGCCATGTGTGATACACGCTTGGGCGATCATGTCTCGAAAGAGACATGACTGACTGGGCATAAGGTTATCCCGCAATAGGTTGCCATTGCTTTCTGAGGTAGACTGGTTGCCGACCAAGGCTACAGAACCTAATCTGTCTTGTTATTTAACCCATAACTGGAGGGAAGAGATGGATTAATACCTTTCCCAAGGGTATTTGCGCGTAAGTGAATGCAAGGAACTCGAACTCGGCTTCCTGATTTCTAGTTCCGAGCCGATATCCACTGCACCACGACGCACGTGTTCCCAAAATGCCAACTACAAGTCGAGGACACTAAAATCCTGACAGAGGATGGAAAGTGTGTCACCGAGATTCGATGGCAGATTGGCACGGACAATGACGCATTTCAAAAGCTAAGCAGAATATTGAGTGACAAGAAGATTTCGTTGGAGCCACAGAAAAGTGTACTGGACTGTTATGTGACATCTGTCCTTCTATATGGCAGTGGATGCTGGACGATCTCCTCAAAATGAAAGAGAGACTTGAAGCAACAGAAATATGATTCTAAAGAAGAATACTGAAGATACCATGGGCCGAAGATGGGAGAAACGACAAGGTTTTGGAGAGGATGCAAACGAAAAGGAAACTTATACTTAGCATCAGTAAGAGACAATTGGGGTTTCTGGGATATGTAATGAGGAAGGAGGGCTTGGAGAACCTACGACTCACAGGACGGATATAGGGAAAAAGAGACAAGGGAGCAGCGCGAGGAATACTTGATGGGCTTGAGCAGGTGTACGGAAGAGCGGAGTTTGGGAGAGAGTCAGCGAAGTGTCATCCGTGATACACGCTTGTGCGATCATATTTCGAAAGACGATGGATAATTTTTCCGCAATAGGTAGCCATTAATTTCTGCAGTAGATTGATTGCCAACCAAATCTATAGAACTCAATATGTCTTGTTATTTGACCCATAGCTGGAGGGAAGAGACGGATTAATACATTTCCTAAAAGTATTTGCACGTAAGTGAATGTAACGAATTCAACTGGAATTTGAACTCGGCCCTTTGATTTTTAATTTCTAACCGATATCACAACGCACATCCTTGGGAGAAATACCAAGTAGGAAAATATTAAGAGTTAAAAGAGATAGGGGCAAGTGGAAATTCATGATCGCCTACGTCCTGAAAGGACACGGTATATAAACAAGAAGATACGCAAGTATACGATTATAATACTGATAACAGTGTGAATGGGAATCAATGATGATTTACTGCAGTATTGTTCCAGTTATTCTCTTTTGTTTTGCTTTTTTCTTTAAATTTTTCCTCTTATTATGTGTTATGCTTGAACTGACTGAAAATTTGAGGTCTATACTGTTTTCATTAAATTTATTCAAACAGCAGTCAATCGAGTTTAGAATATTTTTTATTGTCGCTTCAGCCAGGAAGAGAGGTCATTAGGCTACCCCCAGACACTTTCTGCAATAACAAAAATAAGATAATAATTCCCAAGAAAGAATCACCCATACCGTGTATGGTTGTCGCTAAACAAATTTACAACTTACTTCTCTTTTGGCTTTTTTCCTTTTTCTCAACATCCGACGCCAACCTCCTCTAGACTTCGACAGACACCCTCAAAGAACAAAAGTGAGAGGAACAAGCACACAGAGAAATATTCTATTATCATTCTAATCATCTTTTTAGCGGAAATAACCATGTCGGCTGCAGTGTAATGGATTCGGTCGTCAGCGCTTCGAATGATAAATTATACATGGCGTCCAGTCTTTGATCTCCTGTCCCGACATGAAGCAACACCAATTTCGGATATTGTCAAATGAACCCATTGTTTCATGTTTATGAATTGTTACTAGCAATTATAAGGACGTCGTCAGCACCAGTGAATGTGAAGATCATGGCCAATGTCAAAATAATAACCGCTAGACTATGCTACGTGTGCCCGCTCGTTCAATTGTTCGTTATTATTGCTAGTTTTTGGCAGACGATAATGGCTTTAAAAACGCGGGAGTTTGCAGACGCGATATTATTAGGCTCGTGAAGTACCGTCTCAATATGACTGAGATAGTCGATGACAATTAGATTCTATCCGAATAGCCCAATGGTAATCTCCCTTCCACAGTCCGCATTTCTCTTAGTCTTAACGTTGTCCTTAATGAGTGGTACACTTTGCTTTTTCTTTTTTGTATTATTTACTCTCTTATTTTTATGACCAGCAGCCACACTTGAAGATGTTGTTCATTATTATTATTATTATTATTATTATTATTATTAACTGTATTTTCTCGTAACAGTATCCTTTCTCTTTTTAAATATCTTCTAAATTTTCTATTCCCTCTTTTACATCTATCTTAATTTGTTGATATGCATTTTTGTCATCCTGTCTTTCCGATAATTTTCCCAAGAAATTTATTGCTTTGTCATTTTGTCTTTTTATTTACAGTAAGAAATTCCTTGCATTCACTTTCGCACAAATACCATTTGGGAAAGGCACTTAACTGACTGACTTAATATAATAGTTGGAAACATGATTAAGATTTCTACTGGGCATAAAGTGGTGGATCGTTTTCTATTGTTATGAAGTAATAAACTGATCCCCCACTAATTACTACTTAAAAATATAATACATATCTTCTCCAGCTAGCTATGAGTCAAATAACAGGACAAACTGGGTTCTATAGCCTTGGCAACCAGTCTACTGCAGAAAGCAATGGCAACCTACTGCAGGATAATCTTCTGCCCAGTCAGTCATGTCTCGAAAGAGACATGATTGCCCAAGTGTGTATCACGTATGGCATTTAAGTGACTGACTGAAGAAATTTCATTAAAGCTATGCCTTTTTTTTTTTTAACTTTCTTCTTGTGTAGTTGTTCGAAACATCATTTTTTATATCTTTCTCCGAACTGCATCTTCTCTGAATCTTCTCAGTTCACCTTTTGGGGCGAAAGGTAAAAATAACAATAATTTCTATGAAAGTGTTACGGGGAAACACACCTATTCCTCAGATAATGGACTCTCCCTCCTATATTAATAAGAGTTAACAGGAAGTTAATGGGAGAAGTTCTTAGGGGTTCTTGGGAAGTTCATAGAAGTTCTTTAAAGTTCTATTGGAGTTCAGTAGAACTACTAGGTAGTTGATATTGGTTGGCAGTTAGTCGAATACTAAGGAGTCAATTTCAGTGGATTATTACCAAGTTTCTAACATTTTTGGGTGCGTTAAGTCGATTAGCAACCAACATAGCACAATTATAACCTTCAGTGCGAAAACTACTCCACAACAGAAAGACCTTTCATTTGTGACCTTGTGTTGAATTTGTTGAATAAAACTTCTTCCATGTGCCATGTTCCTTCAGGCTTTCCACAACTCCCTTTGTAGCTCTTAGCAGTGTTTTTTTTTTTTCCTAAAAAATTATTATTCAGAAATTCCTTGAAACTATTTTACCAATCTCCACAAAATAACCCCCTGTCATATTCAAATCATGCCATATTCTGTCTTTTTCCTCACTGTTCGCTTATCAAACTATTATCCTCCTTTTTATCAGGTACCTCTCGATTTCTCTTTCTAACCTGACTCTTCCTACTAATCTACATACACGTACATCATGTATTCATTTCTTTTACCCCACCCTCACAACCTTTCTCTTCCCCAGATTATTTTCTCTAATACTTATATCCTTTATTTTCTCCTCCAAAAAGTTATGCAATCTATTTTTAAGGAAAAAGTTTGCTCCGATTTATGTAAGCTGTAACTGAAAAAGTCATTGTTACATAATTTATATTTTCCCCAAAGATGTTAATATCCATTTGCAAAAAATAAATAAAATTAAAAAAAATATTTTAAAACCCACAAAGATTTGATAAGCCATAAAATAAGTTAATTAATTCATCTCTTACTTTTCCATTTTTTACTTTTATCTTTTCATACCTATTCTCACACAGAATTTATCATATCAAACTTTTCTCCAATTCGACCACATTTTTTTTCTTTCATTTTCTTTCTTCCTCTTCACACAGAGTTGTGATTGGTTCCGACATGGCAGCTCGACTCCAGCCACTCTCTCATCAGCGGAATATGACTTCCCTCTGTCTCTTCTATAAATATTTTCATGGTTTCTGCTCTGACGAACTTGGGTCACTGGTGCTCCCTCCACAAGAATTTACTCGGGCAACCAGACTGGCAACAAGGTCCCCACCTTTTACAGACAGATCAACCAAATGCAGGCAACAATTTTACACCAGCAGCTTTTCTCATGTTTCCCGCCTGTGGAACTCCCTTCTATATACCTGCTTTCCTGATGGCTATAACCTCCAGGAATTTAAATGCAAATTCAATTCTCATCTATTATCCACTTAACTCCAGCTCTTTCTACATCACCCTGTGTATCTTGTTCTTTTCCTTTCTCTCTATCTTTGCAACTGTCTTTACGCCTGTGTTCACATCCTTCTCTTGCCCTTTCTCTTTCACCCCCTGTAGCTGGTTCGTCTTTCTCTTCACTCTTCCCGTGTCTAAAACATTAACTCTCTTATGTAGCCCTCTGCACATCAGTGGTGGTATTGCCTTGCTTGGGGTGAAATGATTAAAAAAAATCTCTCTCAGTTTTTCTTTTGCCTTCCTTGTCTTTTTCAATATTTCCATCGTTCTCTCGGCCACAATTAATTTTTCCTCAAAATCATTCATTTTTATTTTCTTCATTTATTTCAATTCTTTTTACAGAATAATGAAAAAGATGATGATTCACCATTTTTTTCCCTTTATCTTTACTTACTCTTTTAATTGTTTCTTTTTCTTTTCAATTCTCCTTCCTCTCTCCAGACCATAGCAATTTACTCTCCAAACCTTTCCTCAAATGATCATCTTTCATTTCCCCTAAAAATACCAAAATAATAGCGCCTATCAACACCTGATCTCCATTGTTATCACAAATACAAAAGTGGGAAATTATTGGCTGCTGGTGGAAGATCAAATATATGAAGGACAATCCATACTGGATTGTCGAAGAATAATGTTGAAGTTGAGGTAAGGTTAAGAATTGCAGCATCCTATCTGCTTTGCCAACAACAGAATAAATTGCTTCGTTTGCAAACAACAAAAAACAAACAAAACAAAAAAACAAAGTAAAGATTTCTCTGCATTTAAAACAGGAAATCAGACATGAGATCCAGACTTTGCATTTCAACCAAAGTTTGTTATTAGTCACAATATGAGATGACCAATAATTAATAATTAGAATTATATATTGGATTCCTGATTACTTTGCAATGCCTCATAACTGATTAAAGATTAGAAAATAAGGATCAGGTAGAAAGAAGTAAATGCTAACAAAAAATCTATGCCAGAAACCAATTAGATAAAAAGGGAAGGAGATAGGAGAGAAAAACAGAGAGAAAAAAAGAGGGAAGAAGATAGAATGAGAGAAAAGGAGGTAGATAGGAAGTAAGCAAAGATGAAAGGCTGATAGAAAAGGGACAGAGAGAGATAGGAAGATAGAAACTGGGAAGCAGGAAAATAACAGATAGAGTTGGAGAGAAAGAAAGAGAGAGAAAGGGAAAGGAATAAGACAACAGGAAGGGTGAGAGAGAAAAAGATGGAGGAAGATAGAATGAGAGAAAAGAAGGTAGAGAGAAAGGGAGCAAGGTAGAAAAGTTGCAAGAAAGGGTCAGAGAGAGAGAGAGAGAGAGAGAGAGAGAGAAAAAGGCAGGAAGAGAGAAAGAGTGAGGCAGGGAAGAGATAGACAAAGAAGGGAGAGAGGAATAGAAAGACTAAATAAAAAAAAGGTATTCGGAAAACTAAACCCCAAAGATGGGAGATAAGAAAAACTTTAGGAAGGAAACATAAAAGTAAAAAGGTAAAAGGTAAGAACAAAAATAGGAAGACAGGGAAGGAAACAGGATGATAGGGAGGGGGAGAGAAAGACTAAGTGTGATGCTTATTTAAGGCATGAAACTGCTTGTAACCATGATATTTTTAGTGATTGCTATATATATATATATATATATATATATAAAATTATTCATTTGAACATCATTTTTGATCAATTACTCGTATTTAAGTAGATATTCTGATTATAATTAAACAGTATTATATGTTTTTATTTCTACCGGCCTGATTATTTATGGTAAGTTTTTGTTATGAAAATGTAGTCATTTGGCAGGATTCGAAACTGCGACCACTATCTATTGGTGGCTTCCCCTATGTGGATAGGTGCCGCATCTTCAAATCCTGCCAAATGACACACATCTTTGTAACAAAAATTTATCGTAAATAATCAGGCTAGTAGAAATAAAAATATATAATACTGTTTGATTAAAAACAGAATATTTACTTAAATACGAGTATCGATCAAAAATAATTTTTAAACAAATAATTTCAAATTGTCAGTTTGTTTTAGTTACAATTTCATTAATCTTCGTTAATTTCCGTATATATATATATCAGAAGAGAGAGAAAGAGGAGAAGGATGGGAGTGAAAAAGACAGAGACATGCCTACTGGCAAGATATAATAAACAAAAGACTGAAAAATGGCATAAAAATTATGCTAAGGGAGAGAATGTCAAGAAAATTGAAAAAATATGAGAAAATAAACTGATAATCCTAGTTTTCAACACCTGGATGATGTCTACAAGTTCAACTAGTTATTTATAACAATTAAAATAGTGATGATGATGATTGCCCTTGAAAAAAATATTTCAATCAAATTCATTTTTTTGTTTTTATTTGTCAATTCTTTGCAAAATTTATTCTAAATTATCAAACCAATTTTTTTTTATCTATGCTACATTTAGAAAATTTAAAGGTGAATATGATGACAAAAGAAATAAAAATAATTTGGTAGTGGTGGTGGTGGTGGTGAATGATTGCTTTTCATGAAAAAAATATATTTTAAAACTTTCTTAACCTTCAATGAACAAAATGTCATAAAATGAGCAAATCGATAAATTATACTTGATTTTTTTTTTAATCATCATATCGTCCCAAGAAAGGCATTTTACTACCACTGTTTTGCAGGGGCTTACATAAGAGGAAGTTTATGAGAACGAGTGACAAGTTATAGAGAGTGTCAGGCAGTGGGTAAGAGAAGGATGAGAGTGGAGTGGACGGAAAAAGGAGCATGATAGAAAGGATGCAGGTTAGTGAGATAGGAGATGACAATTGACTTTACATTTAAATTCTTGGAGATTGTAGCTGTCGGGAAAGCAAGTAAATGGAAGGGAATTCCACAGGCGGGAATTGCAAAAAAAAGATGCTGCTGGAGTAGAATTTATGTTTACAATTTATTGGTTTCACAGTAAATGGGTGGGATCTAGTTGCTAATCTTGTGGCTCAAGTAAATTTATATATAGAGGTCACCAGTAAGCTAAGTTTATCGGAGCAGAATCCGTGAAAGTATTTGTAGAAGAGACACAGGGAAGCCACATTGTGTTTGGATTTTGTCAAGGACACCTAGACAGATAGCGGGAGCACCCGACCAGATATGGCAGCAGTATTCAATGCACAGGTGAATGGTAGATTTATATATGTGCAGGATTGTTTCAGATGGGGAAAAACTTCCTGATTAAGTGAAATATTAGTTTTACTTCATTACAAATGTATTTATTCTTGTCTGCAGTGAACTGGCAAGAAGTTATCTTAATGAACTGAGAAATAAAGAAGTTTTAAGGACAAGAACTGCAAAGTAAATGCTGCTAATAGTCAGGAGGATAAGCTGATATTTTTGGCACACATAATGAACAAGGAAAAATACTTGAAGAGTTTAACACTGACATGATACATTTGTAACATTATTTTTGCAAAAACTATTAAGAGCAGGGAACTAAATTTCTCAGGTATAGAATTATTACTTATTTGCTTCTGGACTGTGAAAATATTGGTTAGTGGGTGTGGTGGGTTGGAAGGGGGCTTACAAGGATGTAAGGAACTCTAGTCTTTTCCCTCTCCAATCTTGGCATCTGTTCTTGAAAAGTACAGGATGCGATAGATGAACTGTTGCCTGAATTAATCAAAAATGAAAATAACACTGACATCACATTTTAACATGTATAATTATCAAAATTATACAAAAATATCTTGAAATACTAATACTGCCATAATCCTTGCCTTCAGTTCATCTTTGGTGTTATAAGGAGTTTTGTTGGTCTCTTGTTCAACTGTTTGAGTTTTGTTTGACGGCATATCAAAATCTGTGGGTTATTTAATGCCAAAAAGGTGATGTTTTAAGGTATTTTTTTAATGTTCATTTATAGTGAAAAGGTTGATTTAGTCAGATTTAAATGAAAATTTTTTGCTTTTATTTTTTTTATTCTAAAAGACTGAAAATGTCTTCTAGTTTTCTATTCAAAAATATTTTGCTAAGAATATTTTTTTCTTTCAAAAATGTGTTATGATAATCATTTTTCTTCAAAAATGTATATTTTTCTATCAAAGTTTTTTTTTTTTTATCTATTGAACAGGTGTAGAGGCTCATCCCTTGTTCTCTGTTTAGGATGTGGCTTCTGGCTTTCTCTTTCCTGATCTTTTCACTCTTATGTAGCCCCCTGCACATCAGTGGCGTTACCGCCTTGCTCGGGGTGATATGATTAAAAAAAAAACATGTTTATATAAAAATGTATTTTTATACTTTCATAGTGTTTTGACCCCAGTTTGGGAGTTAACTATTTGCCCATAGCTGAGACCCTAACAGGGTGGACCTAGGAACAACAGCAGTTAAGAGGTGGTTCCATGCTCCTCACAACCTCCTAATCAGTGGCCTTCCTGCCGGATTGCTTAACTGTACCCTGCACATAACAATCAAGAGGGTTACAATCTTGGGAGGTAGGTGGTCAGATGTAAGAGATGATGTGGTCACAGAAATTGTCTGACAGCCATAACTGTGTTTTCCTGCTTGTGTGGCATGGTGCAAAGTCCTGTTGCCAAACATAAGGTCTTCTAGTAGCCACCCTCTTGACCCAGGTCAGCACTACCACTTGAAGGCTCTTGATGATCTAGACTACAAAGGATTCAGTTCAAAATTCCCTGAAGGTTACCTGGATTGTCAGACACCTGATGAAGGCTTTTAGGCACAACAGCTGAAACATTGTGGTAACAACAATAAAGATGAGGACAATAGTCTGCATGTAAATAATGATAACTCATCACCTCAATAAAATTTAGACAAACATTAGAAAAAAAGATACTCAATAAAATTCTTGTAAACTTCCAAGTTGGCCTTGATGTGGCCTCGGAAGTAACAACATGACACACATAGCTCATGATATTAAGGTCCCATCAGAGATAACATAAACTTGGTATGCATCTCTGTGGATACCTCTATGTGGTCCGTATAGAGGGACTCTTGCTGTTCACTTGATGGCTTTGATTAAACTGATGATCTGAGTTTCTTGATAGTGACACAAGTTTGACATGTAATTTAATTGCCTGTATTACATTGGAAAATGTTTTCTTAATCATTTCTATATATCTCAAAAGTAAGGTTTTAAAATTTCCCACATAACATTATATCAAGATGTATGCCATTTATAATCTAAATACCTGATACATCCTGTATATTACAGTCAGTCTAATTTTGAATGTATGTAGGTTTCTTTTAAGTAGCTGAAAGTATGCATCGTAGACCATCCCCTATTGATATATAAATACCGAAAATAATAATACAGTTTAAACTTTGAGGGAGTGAATTCAAAGATGTTCTTTTTTCTATAATTTTATAGTCAGTCAGTTAGATAGATATCATATGTGATACATGCTTTGGTCTCTTTTGAGACATGACTGACTGGGCAGAAGAATTAACTGAAATTTGAACTCAGCTCTCTGATTTCTCATTCCGAGCCGATATTCACTGCACCACAATAATATCATTAAAAAAAAAAAATTTGATACTGGAAAAAATGGAAAAAGGGAAAAATATTTTAAGAAATAATCAGCATATGAATTTTTTCAATTTTAGTTGATAAATTTTATCTTTTTAAATTTCTAGTCTTTCAGAAATAGAAAATGAAATTTAGTGTTTTTCTTCAGAATTATAGCACTTATCTTCACTCCATTCTTTTTAAATTTTTGCTTCATTCAAATCCAGGATTAAAATTTACTCATCCCATGTCAAAATTCAAAATCATAATTGTTTCATTTATTTATGTTTTTTCTTTTCTTTTTTTATTATTCAAATCAAACAGAGAAAAATTAAAAAAAGGGGAGGAAAAGGGCAAATGAACATTTTTTTATTTTTCCTTTTGTCTTCCAGGATAGGAAAGTAATAAGCAACCAACAAACAAAAGGACATTAATCCATCACTTCTCCCTCCAGCTATGGGTTAAATCAAAAGACAAATTGGATTATATAGCCTTCATTGGCAACCAATCTACCACAGAAAGTAATGGCAACCTATTGCAAGAAAATATTCTGCCCAGTTAGTCATGTCTCTTTGAGACATGATCACCCAAAAATGTATTACGTAAGGCTGACTGAACATTTTAGTGAAATGAAAAGAATAAAGCTTCGTTTTTAATATCTTTTCAAGAAAACATAGCCTTTCTATTTATGATTTCCAAATATCGATACTTGACTATTGCAACAATTTCCTAATTTTAGATATGAATTTTACATGTAAGAAATTTCTTTTATGATAACCATACTCAAATTTTTGCTTTATTCAAATCTAATATTAAAATTTACTCATCCCATGTCAAAATTCAAAATCATAATTGTTACAATTCCCTCTGACAAACAAAACAAAATGTTTCATTTATTTATGCTTTTTCTTTTCTTTTTTTATTATCCAAATCAAACAGAGAAATTAAAAAAAGGGGAGCAAAAAGGCAAATGAACATTTTTTTTATTTTTCCTTTTGTCTTCCAGGATAGGAAAATAATAAGCAACCAACAAACAAAAGGACATGTCCAGATGACAATTTGAAATTAATATTGATTATGAGAAGGGAATTGTCCTCTGGTGTCCTATGGAACAATCATGACTAAGCAAAGGAAAACAAAATAGCAACCATTATGAAAATAGGTGATGTAAGATTTGACAAATGCCCAGTATTTTTGGCAATTATTGCAGCAACAATCGTGATCGTATCAGAAGCAAAAATAATAAAAAATATTAATAAAAAGTAAACGAGAACTCGTATCATTTTGCATGTACCAATAGCAAATTTGACAGGCATTCTTTTGATGAATTCAGTCAAAAAGATGGATGATAAAGATAACAACACTGACAATGGTTATAGCAGCAATAATGAAAGAGAAAAAAGAAAACCATGTCATAATTATAAAACTAATCAGAAAAATACTGATGACTCAGAGGTGGGCTAAATTGGTAAAATTATGACAATGAAAAAATTTTTAAAAGTATGAGCTTAAAGTGAATGCAATGTATACTTGATTGGGTAGAAACAGTAACAGAGGAAGAACTGTGCAAATGATTTGATTATATGTAAGAATTTTTGAGATGAGGAACTGTCATTATTATAAATTTTTGCAATTTTGATAAGTATGCTCAACTTTGTTGTTAAACTCCCAATGTTTTGATTGCTGTTCTCACCACTTTTCTTTGAATATCTGTCTTTGTACTCAGGAACCATCTTGGAATATAGAATGTATCAATTTATTCAATCCATGGGTGTAGATCTTCTCATTCTGCTTTCCATGCTTAAGAGAGATAAGATACATCAATTAATACTTGCCAGTCTTATTCATCATTATGTCACGTGTCCATTTTGTTCCACTGTTGCTGAGCATGTGACTAGAGCATTAGTGCACCCAGGGATTGAACTTAAAATTTCCAGATGCCCTGATATGTTTTATCCATGAGTGATATGGTGTAATGAATATCAGCTGAAAATGATAAATTGGAGAGCGGAGTTCGAATTACAATCGAATTTGTTTCATTCTCTGATGTGTTTACCCTTGGAAAAAGTATTAATCCATTTCTTCTCCTGCCAGCTATGGGTTAAATAGCATGACAGATTGGGTTCTGTAGCCTTGGTTGGCAACTGGTCAACTGCAGAAAAAATTTTCTCCCTACTCAGTCTTGGATCGAAAGAAACATGATTGCCCAATTGTGTATCTTGCATGGCAATTATTTGACTGACTGACTGAATTTGAGATCATAGAGTTCACAACACCAGGTGGCAGTTAATTGTGAATTTCATCATCTTTTCAATGACTATATAGCATGTGCTTTACCAGAGTTACATAACCAATTTAAATTCAGAGTTGGGTTTCTCCAAAACAGGTTACCAGTCATGGCTAAAGAACCCAGTCTATACTGAGATTAGATTCCCCAACCTGATGCCACCATTAATTGTGAACTCTAAAATCTTTTCAATGTTTCTACAGTATATCCCTTGCCAGAGTTATATAATAGGTTTGAATTCAGAGCTGGACTTTTTTTAAAAAATCATATCACCCCGAGCAAGGTGGTAACGCCACTGAAGTGCAGGGGGCTATGTAGGTGTGAAAAGATTGGAAAAGAGAAAGCCGGAGACCACATCCTAAACAGGGAACAAGGGATGGGCCTCTTCACCTGTTCAATAGACGTATCTTCACCTGTTCAATAGACGTGGGTGGAGTGTGAACCAGGCGATAGTTTAGTCTATCTACTCCAATTGAAAAAAAAAAAGAAAAGAGTGAAAAGATTGGAAAAGAGAAAGCCGGAAACCACATCCTAAACAGGGAACAAGGGATGAGCCTCTTCACCTGTTCAATAGATGTGGGTGGAGTGTGAACCGGGCGATAGTTTAGTCTATCTACTCCAATTGAAAAAAAAAAAAAAGAAAAGAGTGTAAAGATTGGAAAAGAGAAAGCTTCTCCTAGACTGGTTACCAACCATGACTAGAGAACTCAGTCTAATTTGAAATTAGATTAAACAGTTCTGCACAGCAGTTGATTGTGAAATCAATAATCTTTTCAAAAGCTGTATCATATTCATCTTGCCAGAGTGAATAGCCAGTTTAAATCAGAGTTAGACTTCTCAAACAATTTTATCTTTGATCTGAGTCAAAACTAAAACTGTCTATAGAGTTCAGTTTAAACATTTTCAAACTTTCTCAGGACCTTACTAAGGAGATAAACTTTGAAGAATTTAAAGATGATTGTGAATGCATTGATCTGCATAATAAAATCTAGCCATTCTCAATTGGAGTAGATAGACTTAACTATCACCCGGTTTCACACTGCACCCACGTCTTTTGAACAGGTGAAGAGACTCATCCCGTGTTTCTTGTTTAAGATGTGGTTCCTGGATTTCTCTTTTCCAATCATTTTACTCTTAAGTAGCTCCATGCGCATCAGTGGTGTCACCACCTTGCTTGGGGTGATATGATTAAAAAAAAAAAAAATGTGTAAAAGCTGTACATTGAGTAAGAATGATAACCAGAGAGGAAAACCAGACTATTCAAAATCACTTAAATAAAACACACCATTTCCTATTCTCTTGTCCCTGATTCCTTCTGTAAAGCCAGACTATCTACAGATCTTTTGGCAGATGTCAAGGCCACAAAGAAGGCTAAGGGAGAGAATAGAGGCAAAACATATTTTCCCTCCAGGGGTTTTGCACCTACTGTTGTTATTAACATGACCACAAAATTATTAAGTGTTTAATAAACTAATTGTGTGGTGGGAAAAAAATGGGCCAAAAATGGAGTCAAGTCTGTTCTTTTCTTGTATTTATTTTTTTGATATAAAGATTAAAAGATTGTTAGACAAAAGGGAGATAACTAAAAAAAGTTACAATTGTGGCTGAAATATGTCTCTCTTTCAATCCCTTTGGGTAAGATTATATCAATAACTAAAAAAAAAGGGAGCTTGAAAAAAAAAAAACAAGAAAAAAAAGAAGCAAAACATACCCACACATAATAAGGGAAAAAAAAAACTAAAGTAAATTCTGAATATAACAATTTGTTTTGTTTTGTTTGTTTAATGGCATATCAATGGCTTATGAGTCACTTAATACTGAAATTTAATTTTTTTGTGAGCTTTGAAATAATCAAAATATGATATATGTTATTCTGCTTTCACAATTGAATACATGGTAGATAATACTCAGCTGTTGTGATTTGATTTTTTTTGTTTAATTCCATATCAACTTCTTATGGATCCTTTAATACCAACATTCAATTTTCTTGGAAGCTTTGAAGTATTAAAAATGTGTTATGTTATTCTGCTTTCACAATTGAATACATGGTAGATAATACACAGCTGTTGTGATTTGATTTTTTTTGTTTTTGTTTTTGTTTAATTCCATATCAACTTCTTATGGATCCTTTAATACCAACATTTAATTTTCTTGGGAGATTTGAAGAAGTAAAAATATGATGCTATTTATTTGTTTTTTAATCCGTATCACTCCATGCAAAGCAGTAAAGCTACTAAAACATAAAGGATTACAAGATGTACAAGGGAAGAGAAAAGAGTAATCAGGAGCAAAGTAGATAAAGACTGACATTACATTTAAATTTTTGCAGATTAAAATTGGCTGCAAATCATGAAGCCAGAAAGGAAGTTCTACAATCAAGAAGTGCAAGAAAAGAAACCGTTAGCATAAAACTTACAGCTACATCAACTGTAAATTCATCCCACGTCTATTGAACAGGTGAAGAAGCTCATCCCTTGTTGCCTGTTTAGGATGTGGTTTCCGGCTTTCTCTTTTCCAATCTTTTCACTCTTATGTAGCCCCCTACGCATCAGTGGCGTTACCGCCTTGCTTGGGGTGATATGATTAAAAAAAAAAGATCTCGACACCAGTCTAGTCAGTCAGTTAAGTGCCATACGTGATACACACTTGGGCGATCATGTCTCGAAAGAGACATGACTGACTGGGCAGAAGATTATCCCGCAGTAGGTTGCCACTGCTTTCTGCGGTAGACTGGTTGCCGACCAAGGCTATAGAACCCAATCTGTCCTGTTATTTAACCCATAACTAGAAGGAATATACAACTTAATACCTTTCCCAAGGGTATTTGCGTGTAAGTGAATACAATGAATTCGGCTGGAATTCGAACTCGGCTCCCCGATTTCTCGTTCCGAGCCGGTATCCAATGCACCATAACGCACCAGTCTAGTACTGCGCTTAAATTCATAAAATCTAGGTACCAGAGCAAAGAGCTCACCCAAACAATTACTATGAAATTGTATACACACTGATGTCCTGAAGGATGCATGACCCAGTGGATAAAACATGGATAGAACAAAGTGACATGATCCAAAAAGTTGTAAGTTCAATACCTGACCACAGCAGTGCTGAATAAATAACTTAAAGAGTTCAATTATAGGGAAATAAGTAACTTGGCACATGGAATGAAAATGATATACCCCAGTGATCAAAATAAAGGGTTTGGTTTGAAATTCCAAGCACCTGAAGAAGGCTGGAGTGTACAATGGCCGAAACGTTGTGAATAAGGAAATAAAGGTGAGGACAACAGTCCAAATCATGTAAATACTACCACATTTCAGAAGTACAGACAAATACTATAAAAGTATTTATAAAAAAGGCACACAAAGTCAACCTGACGAAGGTGGGTAAGTAACTGGAACTGAGATGCCAGGTCAGGACCAATAATATTGCTGATTCTTCTTTGGATTTTATCAAGGAGCTTAAGGTAAATAGCAGAGCTAACGAGAAATCGGGGAGCTGAGTTCGAATTCCAGCTGAATTCATTGCATTCACTTACGTGCAAATACCCTTGGGAAAGGTATTAATCTGCCTCTTCCTTCCAGTTATGGGTTAAATAACAGGACAGATTGGGTTCTATAGCCTTGGTCGGCAAGCAGTCTACCGCAGAAAGCAATGGCAACCTACTGCGGGATAATCTTCTGCCCAGTCAGTCATGTCTCTTTCGAGACATGATCACCCAAGCGTGTATCACGTATGGCATTTAACTGACTGACCGAATATATGTGGTAGCAATATTCTAAGCATGGACAAATGATAGAATTACAGACAGACTGCTTTTATAATTGAACAGATGATACTCAGCTTTTGTGTTTATACACCTGTGCACGAGTATAATTACCAGAGATGGTGATATATGTGTTTTATGTTGGAGTTTTATTGAAGTTATATTTTAGTTTGAGATCTTTAATAAATTGTCAGATATTATATGTATTAATGTCCTAAAAGAGTTATTTCATGTTGGTTGTTCAGTAGTATTTTAAACAGATTTGGCTGAAGTTGGTTAGTATGTAGATAGTTCTTGTGTAATATAACAATCTGGCCCCACCCGAGGAAGGCTGATGCAAGCGAGGGTGTTTCCGGTCGTTGAAAGGAACGGACGTTGTTTGACCTTATTTCCGGCAGCAGCGGAAATAACTACAGAGGCAAACAGAACAGGTGTCTCTGAGAATTACGTGGGCGTGCATGGGCGAGGCAAAACCGGAAGAAAAAGTCCCGGTTCTGGAAGATTATAAAAAGACCTCGGCGCACGGATTCGCCAGAGTAGAGGAGCAACAGAGATCGGCCGGTGAAGAGAGACACAACACTTGTTCTTCCATATAGATTAAAGATAGCTCTTAGAATATAAGAATGTGTTAATATTGAGGGTTCAATAGGAAATCTGGACATTATTACTTCATCTTTCATTGATTTTAGTGTTTGATGCTATTCTTCTATAGAATTTTTTATAGTCTTGAGAGTTAAAACATTAAATGTAAATAACAAAAACAGACTAAAATCTTAATATAGTTATATTTATTTTTCTTCTTTCATGTGTTGTGTTCCTTCAGGATGTAGGCAATCATGGCCCTCTACATCTCCCTGTTCCCTGTAGCTCTTAACATTCTTTGTCCTCCCAAACCTTGCTCTGCCATGTATTTGCTCAAGCCCATCAAGTTCATTGCATTGCTTTCCTCTCTCTCTCCCTCTATCTGTTCTGTGAGTATCAGATTCTCCAAGCCCTCCTTCCTTATAACATGTCCCAGAAACTTCAGCTGTCTTTTCTTGATCTTAAGTATCAGTTTTCTTTTTCTTTCCATCCTCTCCAAAACATGTTTGGTCGATGGTATCATCAGCATCCTTCTTTAGAACCACATTTTGGTTGTTTCAACTCTTTCCTTTCTTTATATTTCTCACTAGCTCTAAAAAAATACATTTTTATAACTATGTAACTAAAATAATGAGGATGTGTGTTGTGATGCAGCAGATCTCAGCTCAAAACAAAAGATTGGAGAGCTGAGTTCAAATTCCAGTTGAATTCCTTGCATTCACTTATGTGCAAATACCATTAGAAAACGTATTAATACATCGCTTCTCATTCCAGCTATGGATTAAATTAAAGGACAAATTGGGTTATAGCAACCAGTCTAACACAGTAAGTAATGACAACCTACTGCGAGAAAATTTTCTGCCCAGTTAGACATGTCTCTTTGAGACATGATCGCCCAAAAATGTATCACGTAAGGTTGACTGAACATTTTAGTGAAATGAAAAGAATAAAGCTTTGTTTTTAATATCTTTTCAAGGAAACATAGCCTTTCTATTTATGATTTCCAAATATGGATAATTGACCATTGCAACAATTTCCTAATTTTAGATATGGATTTTACATATAAGAAATTTCTTTTTATGATAACGATAAAGTTGTCAGCTAATTTTTTTTTGTCAGTTTCTAAGCATTGTAAAGGATTGCCATACGTACTAAACAAACGCATTCACAAACTTGAGTACTGGCAGCATTACTTTTAAAAGTAAAATTACTTAAGTTTTGTTGTTCTTCTTCTTTTACATGCCATGTCTTTTCAGGACGTAGGCGATCATGGCTTTCCACATCTCCCTATCCCTGGTGGTTCTTAGCACACTTTCTCCTGTTGCATCATGCAACCCTTGTTCCATGTTTCACCTGATCAGATTCTTCAAATATGTTATCCGTTGCTTTCCTCTGTCTCTTTTTCCCTCTATCTGGCCTGTTAGTATCAGGTTCTTCAAGCCCTCCTTCCTCATTGCATGTCCCAGGAACTTTAGCTGTCTCTTCCTGATGCTCAGTATATTTTCCTTTTTGTCTCCATCCTTTCCAAAACCTTGTCATTGCTCACACGCTCAGTCCATGATATCCACAGCATCCTTCTGTAGAACCACATTTCAGCTGCTTCAAGTTTTTCCTTCATCTTCGAAGATATTGTCCAACATTCACTGCTATATTGAAGAACCGACATCACATAGCAATCCAGTACTCTCCTCTTTGTTTCTAGCAAAATTGTCCTCTTTCTTAATACTTTACTCAACTTCTGGAATGCTTCCTTCACCATGCCAATTCGCCTTGGGATCTCCATGTCGCACTTTCTGTCTTCTGTTAGAACACTTCCCAGGTATCTAAATTTTTGTACCTGCTTGATTTTAGTGTCCCTCACTTGTATTTGGCATTTTAAGTTGCCCTTTTTGCTGATGACCATGCATTCGGTTTTCTTGCTGTTTATTTGTAGTCCTTTATTGTCACACTTTAGTCAAGCCAAATTAAAAGGTATGCAAAAAGAATTATTTAAATGAAAAAAAAAAAGGAATATTTAAAGAAAGACCAGGTATGGTAATTATTTATGTATAATATGCATTAAATGTTAATTATTCATGTATAATATGCAGCCATAAATTTGGGCTACAAAATTTATGAATAAAACATCTCTGATGCATAATTCTACTGGAAAAAACATAAAACATGTTAATATAAAAAGTCATGTCTCAAGTATAATAATTTCAAAATAACATTGCTTACATATAAGAAAACAAAAAATGTTTAACATAATAATTTTTCTTGAAAAACATCTCTTATGTTGAATAAAAACTATCTCTTACGAATAATTAAAAAAACATCTCATGAATAATAATTTTTGGAAAATCATCTTTCATGCATAAAAAAAACATCATTCAGTACTGAGAGTTTAAAAATTGTAGCAGCTAAATTTAACAATTGGTCAACTTTTTATCCGGTTAGTAATGACTATATATATATATATATATATAATAGGGACTGCGACTTAACATGGAGACCTACATAAAGTGACTTGAGAAGGTACTGCTGCCCTGGATCTTGAGGGTGGCTGCTGGAGAACTTTCTATCTGGCAACAGGACTCTGTACCATGTCGAACAAGCAAGAGAACCCAGTTATGGCTGTTACATATGGCCACATAACTCCCCAGACTCCAACCCTCTTGATTATCATGTGTGGGGTGCAGTTGAGCAAGAGACCAACAAAACACAATGTAAAATGAAAGATGAACTGAAGGCAAGGATTATAGCAGCATTCACCAACTTACACAAGGAGACCATCCAGAAGTGTTCCAGGAGAATCTGAAGTTATATGGAGGCCATAGTTGAAGTCAATGGCAATTTTAATGAATTTTCTTTTTAATATTTCATGATATTTTTGTATAATTTTGGTAAATATATCTGCTAAAATGAGATGTCAGTGTTATTTTAATTTTTGCATAATTTAGATGACAATTAATACATCACTCCCTGTATACGTTTTGTAACACAAAATTTACAGTTTTTGAGAGAAAAATGCATAAGTATGTTTACAGAAAAATACAACAAGCTTGTGATGAAAAAAAAGCTTATTCCAGGAGGAAAAATTGTAAAATCATCTGTATAGGTTTGTGGGCGGGATGAGGACTATATGGGGTGGGGTGAAAATTAACCTTGATTATGAAAACTAAGAATGGCAATAATTTGGAAAAGGTAAAGTCAATAAGGCATCAATATTTTTTAAACAAAAATCATTCGTGACTTAATATTTCAATGTATATTTATATCTTCATCAGAAGATTAAGATTGCGAATCATTTTTTCTGTCTAAAAATATCAAAGTATAAACATGCAAGATGGAAAATTAATTTAAAGAGCACAAATTCCATGACAAGAAAATAATAGAATTGTAAAGCACATATTTTTTTTTAGCAAAACCATTGTATTTCTACAAGAGAACAAACACTTATATTTATGGTGTCAACAATGTTTTTTACTATAAGAAAACTATAAAATAAAATCACTTCTTCTATGGATTGGATAAAAGCCTTGCAGATGAAGAGGCAACAGAAGTATGGCTCTACAGAAGGAAACTAAGAATTCCATGGAGAGAGCATTGAGGAAGTTTTGAAGAACATGGGAAGAGAAGAGATCCTTGTAGTTAGAATTATAATTAGAGTTAAAATTTCTACAACACATAAGGAAAGACAGCCAGGAGAATTTAATGCTCACAAGAGGGGCAAAGGGAAGCATCAGGCAATCTACTTAATGAGTTTATATAAATGAATAGCAGAAAACAGAGTGGAAGGGATAGTAAGGAATAAAGATTGTGGAGTAGTTTCTTGTAAACTTCCCTCACCATTATTATTATCACCATCATCATCATCGTTTAATATCCATTTCTATGGCAGCATGGGTTGGACGGGGTTTTCTTGATGGATTTTTTCCAGGCCACCTGATTTTGGGTAAAGCCTGGCTGTCATCTTAACTTCCTTAAATCATCTTGGATAAGCTGGGTTTATGTTTTGCATGGACTACCTATCATACATAATTGAACCATCATGAAATATTGGAGAAAGTTTTACAGCTCTATGTCCTTACGGACACCAAGCATATTAGGAAACTGGAAACTCAGTGATTTTATTGAAACACCATCTCTAAGAAGATTACCTACAAAGGTTTAAGAGTTTATCCTATCCTCTTTTACACCTTATACCTACAGAGTAGGTGTCAAGTTTCTTTTCAGAGATTTCCTTCTCTTAGGCAAGTTGCTATCCAAAGCTGAAGGTTTTTACCCAGCCTACAGTTTGAAATTCAGTTTTTCTTCTTGTAGACTATTTAACCCATATCTGGGAGGAGAAGATAGGGTTTAATTTCTTTCCCAAGGGCATTTTTTGCAAAAGCAAAGATAACAGTAGGCTTTCCTGTTGCCTTTTTAATTTTGATTTCAGAATTTTCCTTACTCTAGACTGGTTACCACCAAAACCAGAGACCTCAGTCTACCTTGCTACTTAACCTATAGTTAAGTGGAGAATAAATCAATAAGAAATAAGAAGTTGTGGAGAGCTATGATCATATAAAAGAATAAGAATATGAAACATAGAAGCATTAGAGTAAAAGACTTAAAGCAAGAGAGAGTTAAACAGACAGAGAAATGTTTTTAAGGTGAACAGAGTAACACTAATACAATGTCCCTTCAAACAAAATGGGGGGGGGTATGATGTGAGATATTGCACCCAACTAGAGAATACAAGAACCAGAAGAAGAAAGAAAAGAGAAAGAAAAAAACAGAAAGAAAAGAATAGCACTTTTGCTGCGTGCTAAAATGGCTCAATTTCACTGAAGAAATTCTGTTTCATGTATTCTTGTCTTCCAAACTCTGTTTTGTATCAGGACTGGGGTTTTGTCACCAAAGTCACATTTTGCGTGCATGACAAAGGATAGTGGTTGTGTAGGGTGTTTCACCAATGATTTCTGATTAGATGATGGTTGCAGTAGTGCTAGTTGTCAGGCAGACATGATTTTGAAGGCTTTCTATTGTTTCAAGGTTGGGGGAGAGTTAGTCGGCTGGGTGAAGGATTCCTGACAGAATTTCCAAAGATTATTCCACAGATTTCCAAAAGGTGTCCCATCATAAAATTTCCTGCCTTTGTTTCCCCTTCTGGCAGACAAGAAGTTAATCTTTTATTCGGATTGAGTGGACGACATATTTGGATTTCAAAGAATGCGTGCATATAACTGATGGTAGGTGCTGAAAATAAAACACCAAGAAGACACAAGAAGACTGATGTGGCTATTTCTTCCCTTTTAAGCATTATCTTTGGCTTTAAATGGCACTAAGTATCTGTGACATCTGACCAAAATCAATTCTATCATTGGAATCAAAGAACTCTGCTAAAATATGTCTTTTTGATAAACGCTATAAAAATTACACAAGAGAGCATAAATCCAAAGCAGATTTAAAATTAAACTTAAGATTAATATATTCTCCTTTAATATCTGTAGAAAATAAATCACAGGTTCTTACTAAAATATCATATGCAAGCTAAAGCCAGTGACAAAATGGGTAGAATTTATTAAGTCAGTATATTAAAACACCAAAAAGTTCTTAGGTTGGCACACTTTCTAAAATCAGCATTGCAATGACCAAATCTAAAAATACGAATTTTGGGAAGTGAGTTTAGCTGAGGATTTTCCAGCATCAACTACTAAATGAAAACAGTTAATTCTCTCTAATGATTACATTAATAGAGTCAAAGAAAATGCTAAAAAAATTTATAGAAATTCATTGGAAATGATTTTAATACTAACTGTTTATACAACCTATTCTGGATAGGATTTATTAAACAAATCCATCCAAACTTTCATTCACTCTAATGATTACATGTAGAGTGACAAAGCAAATACTAAAAGCATTCATAGAAATCCATTGGAAATGATTTTAATACTAACTCTTTATACAACCTATTCTGGGTAGCATTTATTAAACAAATCCATCCAAACTTTCATTCACTCTAATGATTACATGTAGAGAAAGAAAGCAAATACTAAAAGCATTTATAGAAATTCTTCGAAAATGATTTTAATACTAATTCTTTATACAACCTATTCTGGGTAGGATTTATTAAACAAATCTATCCCATCTTTCATTCACTCTAATGATTATATGTAGAGTGACAAAGCAAATATTAAAAACATTTATAGAAATTCAATGGAAATGATTTTAATACTAACTCTTTATACAACCTATTCTGGACAGGATTTATTAAACAAATCCATCCAAACTTTTATTCACTCTAATGATTACATGTAGAGAAACAAAGCACATACCAAAAGCATTTATAGAATTTCATTGGAAATGATTTTAATAGTAATTCTATTTTGGATTGAATTTATTAAACAAATCCAACCTACCTGTTCAAAAGGCTGTAGTGGGGAGTGTGAACTAGACAATAGGTGAAACTATTTACTCCTATTGATGAAAAAAATAAATAGTAAATAAAATTTCAGAGTTTTAGATGAAGACAGAAGTATGGAGTTGAAGTAAACTTTAGAAGGAACTGGAAATAAAGGATAAAAAAGGGAGGAGTGTGAACTGGACAATAGATGACAATGACAACAGAAACAGCTGAAACCTTTTTGACAGGTTTTGTCTACTTATATTTTACACTGTTTTTCACAAAAATGAACCAGCTGTAAATTTTTATCCTTCTACATTTAATATTTTTATTTTTTAAATTTTCCTACACTGCACTTATTTCAAATATGTTTTTTTTAATTCTTTCATACTTTCTCCTTGATATTTATTTGATAAAAGGTGGTATTTGTCAGCTATTGTGAATATCTTTAGCATGAAAATGTAACAGGAAATACAGTGCCTTACTGATTATATACATGGATGTCACTGAATTTTTTAAAAAGTGTCACAGGGTCAAGCATGTTCTTTGTTTTTCATTGTGTATGGTAAGAGAGGGGAGCGATTTGTATTGAAATCCAAAATAACTCATCTCTTTGTGTTATTTTCAGATACATAAATTGAAGGAGTTTCAGTTTTATTTGGTAAACATTATTCTAGTTATATTTCAGCTATAAAAAGAAAAGATCTGTAAATGAGGAAGAAAGGTTTGTCAGTGATCAAGAATTCAGTCAAGTGTTAATGACAGGTTATGGCTATTATACATATAATGTAAATGCATTACTAATGATTTTACCACAGAAATAAATTATAAATGGGGAAAACAGGGATTGTCAGAGGTCAGAAATTAAGACAGGTATTCCTAACAAAAGAGGAGTATTATATTATATTTACAATGTAAATGCATTGAAAACCAGTAAGAAAAAGAGTTTAGTGGTCAAGAATTGATTTGATTTAGTTTTTTTTTTTTTTTTTTTTTTTGGAGCCTATCAACCTCAATGGGTTGTTTAATGCCAATGAGACTTTTAGGATAGGTTTGTTTGAATAAATGTATTATTTGTGAGAAATCAGTTTGTAAATCAGGTTTCATTGATGCATTTTTGAAAACAGGTTTTTGCTGAGAGCCAAATGTATTGCTTGTAGTTTTACTATGAAAATATATTTTCATACTTTTTTAGTGTTTTGAACCGAGTTTGGGGGTTAAGTATTTGCCCATAGTCAGGACCCTAACATATACCACTCTAGGTCAGGGTAGACCTGGGAACAACAGCAATTAAGAAGTGGTTGCTTACTCCTGAAATCAGAGGCCTTGATGCTGGCTTAAGTTTATCATCCTATCCAAGAAGAAATAAGAGCCTGGATGTAGTTCATTGTCACACCAATACACTAAGAATTAAAGCAAGTGTTACTGACAGAATAGGGCTATTATATGTATAATATAAATGCACTGTTAATGATTTTATAATAGAAATGCATTGGAACTCAGTAAGAGAAAGATTTTTTGTGGTTAGGAATTAAAATAAGCATTACTGATAGAATAGCCATCATATGTATAATGTGAATGCACTGCTAATGGTTTCATTATAGAAATAGATTGTAAACTTAAAAGAAAAGGAATTGTCAGTGGTCAGGAATTAAAGCAAACATTACTGATAGAACAAGCATATAACTAAAATGTGAATACATTATGAATGAGAGGTTATAGAATGAGAGGTTATAGAAATACACAGGTTGTAGAATGAGAGGTTATAGAAATACACAGCTTATAGAATGAGAGGTTCTAGAAATACACAGGTTATAGAATGAGAGGTTATAGAAATACACAGGTTATAGAATGAGAGGTTATAGAAATACACAGCTTATAGAATGAGAGGTTATAGAAATACACAGGTTATAGAATGAGAGGTTCTAGAAATACACAGGTTATAGAATGAGAGGTTCTAGAAATACACAGGTTATAGAATGAGAGGTTCTAGAAATACACAGGTTATAGAATGAGAGGTTCTAGAAATACACAGGTTATAGAATGAGAGGTTCTAGAAATACACAGGTTATAGAATGAGAGGTTCTAGAAATACACAGGTTATAGAATGAGAGGTTATAGAAATACACAGCTTATAGAATGAGAGGTTATAGAAATACACAGGTTATAGAATGAGAGGTTCTAGAAATACACAGGTTATAGAATGAGAGGTTATAGAAATACACAAGTTATAGAATGAGAGGTTATAGAAATACACAGGGTGTGATAGGTAAATTGTCACCCTTTATATTTTTAATTTCAAACATGTGTTTGTTTTCAGTTTTGTCAACAGCACTGTGTAGTAAGGTCAGTTGGGCACCGTCTGTGAGAAAAAGAACACCATGATGCAATTCACTCCACCAAAAATTTAGAAGTGACATGCTTTACTGTTTGTTAATCATGCTAGAAACTCTAATAGAAACATCTTAGAGTGTTTGGGCATCAATCTGGGGACAGCACAGAGGATTTGGAAAGATTTGGCTGAATCCAATAAAGATTATGAAAGTGTTTGGCATGATCACTAGTGATGGCTATGATTTGCATTCATTGACCTACCTTAAACTCAACATGAAGGCATATATCAAGTGCTTTGAGGAGGTATTTCTGCCCTGAGTCAAGAGTGTGGCTGTTGGAAGACTATATCTGGTAACAGGATTCTGCACCATGCCACAAAAGCAGGAGAATCCAGTCATGGCTGTCCAACAATTTCTGCAGCAGTATAACCCCTTACATCTGGCTACCTAACTCCTTAGACTGCAAACACCTTGATTATTATGTGAGATACTGTTGAGTGAAAGACTGACAAAACTCCTTATAATACCAAAGATGTACTGAAGGAAAATATTATGTCAGCATTCACCAACTTAAACAAGGAGACTGTCTTGAAGAGTTGCTGGATATTCCAAAGTCTTTTGGAGGCTATGTTTGAAGCAAATGATGATTTTATTGAATAAAATTACTCATTAGTATTTCAAGATATTTTTGAGTAATTTTGGTAAATATATCTGTTAAAATGAGATGTCAGTGTTATTTTCATTTTTTCAAAATTTTAGGTGACAATACATCCATCAAATTCTGTGGAGTGTAAACACAGAAGAAAGGGATTCTCAATGGTCAGGAATTAAATCAAACATTCCTGATAGACTAGACCTCTTATATCTATAATGTAAATGCACTACTAATGGCTTTATAATAGAAATTGTTTTGTTTGTTTAATAGCATATCAGCTTCTTATGCCTCATTTATTGCAACAATTTTATTTTCTTGGGAGCTTTAAAGCAATATGTCATGTTATTCTGCTTTCACAATGGAATATATGGTAGATGATACTCAGCTTTTGTTCATATATAATACTATATGATTACTAGAGATGGTTATATGCTTTTTTTAAGTTGTAGTTGAATTTATATTTTGAAACCTTTAAAAAATTGTAGGGTATTATATGGATTAATGTCATGAAAGAGCTCTTTCATGCTGGCCATTTGGTTGATTTTGTTTAGCAACATATCAACCTGTACAGGCTAATTAATGCTGAAATCTAAATATTTTGAACACAATTTTATGGTTTCAAATACAGATAAAATTTATTGTTGTTCATCTTGCTATAAATAGGTATTGTTGGTTATTTTACTATAAAAATGTATTTTTATACTTTGAGTGTTTTGTTTTCAGTTTGGGGGTTCACTATGGCAGGGACTCCAGCAGACACTACCACCTCAGGTCAGAATGGACATGGGAATAACAGCAATTAAGAGATGATTCCATGCTTCCCAAAAGCTCTACATTTCTGATCATAGGTATTTCTGCTGGATGTAGTTTATCATCAGATTCAGGACTCATTATAAAAATAGATTGTAAGCACAGAAGAAAGTGATTATCAGTGGTAAGGAATAAAAAAAAACAATATATATATATATATATAAACTTATTTATAAATGGAACTTTGTGTGTGTCTGTGTGTGTATCCATTGCCTATAGACTCTGAAATGGCTGAACCAATTTTCATGAAAATTTACACAGTTATACTATAAGTGTCTGCAAGTGTTCTTAGCTAGGTTTTGTGTCGAGGTACCCCCAATAAATATCGAAAATCGAAAAAATCGGGTTATAGAAGGAGTGGTCCGATTTTAATCAAATTTGATACACTCATAGACAAAGACATAAGAAACGATATTTAGAATAGCGCAGAAAATTTGATATCGATACTGGGAAATCAAAATTTGACTTACATCCATTCATTTTTCTTTCAGTCTACGGTTTTGTTTTAACTGGAAACAACTATTGCTTTTTAGTCTTTCGTGTCAATGTCCAAAGAGTCTGAGCTCCAGGACCATGGATTATTTTTAAAGCTTCCATTACACCTGAGCAACGCCGGGCTATACTGCTAGTATATATATATATATATATGTATAAAATCAGGTATAGTATTAGTCAACACAGTATTGTTTTGAGCAACCAGATTTTGCCATTAAAAATATACCTGCAAATTCTAAAAACAAAAACAAAAAAATCCTTTAGATTGAAAAATGTTCCTTGATGGAAATAATAAATCTTATGCATATGATCATATAACACCCACTGACTTCAAAAGAACTTAAAAGCAACTCCCAACCAAAGATAAAAAAAAATTGCTATCAATAATTTAATTAAGATTCTAATAAATTTTAGAGTATCTTACCTTTCGAAAACTAAAATAAAGAGAGGAATAAATAAAATGTGTCTATTAATCTGGGGAAAATGGAATTTTAAAAAAATGGTTTCTATGGTGATGAGAGTGTTAATTTGCATAAATAAGTTATGTAACGAATAGCAAATAAATTAATTATTCGCTTAAGCAGTCAATGATCAAATGATGATCGAAAACTATTTCTCGACTTAAACTCTGGAACATCCACACGGAAGATATTATTTTCAGATAATCTAGTTAAACATGTGCAATTGAGAGTTTTTTTTTCCCCAAATCCTTTGCAGGATTTATCTTATTTGCTATTTTTTCTGTCTTTTATTCATTTTTTTAATTATATGTTTTTTTTTTTGTTTTCATTGAAATTCTCACCTCCCTCAATTTTCTCTTCTTTAAAATCTTTCTCAAAAGACAGAAAAAGGAAAAGTTGAAAAAAAAAGAACAAGTTTGAAAGGAACCCCCTGCCACTTTCAACTTCCAAGCGGTTCCCAGAATAAAGAGTCAAAAGGAAATGGCATACATGTTCTTCTTAGATGAAATTAAAACAACTGGCAGCAAGTGTTTTCAGTTCTTTATCTTTGCACAGATAATGAATGGAAGCAATCATATGCTTCCAAAGAATAAATCAGTTTGTCTTTGAAGAATGCAAAAACCCATTTCCTTTTTTTTATTTGTTATGATTTTTTAAAATTTATTTACCTTTCCTCATATTGCCAGTATTACAAAAATAAACTTCTATTTACTCTCCTTTTAATTGAATTGGAACCACTGTCCTTTAAGAGATGTAAACACATTCAATTAAAATACTCCCACATTTTCAATTTCATTGCCTATCCTGCCCGCTACTTGTTCTTCAAGAAAAAAAAGGTCATTCTCTTCTGTGTTTCTTGTACACCTGAAGAAGGCCGCAGAATGGATTGGTTGAAATCTAATGTTAACAAGTAAAGGAAACACAGCAAAAGCATTCAAAAATAACTTTCCTAAATTTAAAAATGATGCATTAATCTATGTCAGGTTCATCAAGTAATCTGTTAAACAGCTTTTGTTTTAGGCCAGGGTTGGATTATCCCAATGAAAATAGAAATAAATTTAAAAAAAAATGATGGACAGTAAAATCCCAAAAAGATAAATAAGAAAGTGAATATATATCTCAAAATAAATTGTCTGCTTATCTTTCTTTCATATTATCTTGTCTACCTTTCTTTCTATCTTACCTAAACACTCTAGCACTCTTTCTGATTGTCTTTCTTTTGTTGCCTTCTCTGCCAGTTTTTTTTTCATATTTTATCTACCAGCATATCTCTTGTTGCCTTATCTGGCAGTCTTTCTCATTATTGTATCTACCTGTGTATCTCTTGTTGCCTTATCTGGCAGTCATTCTCATTATTTTATCTACCTGTGTATCTCTTGTTGCCTTATCTGGCAGTCTTTCTCATTATTTTATCTACCTGTGTATCTCTTGTTGCCTTATCTGACAGTCTTTCTCATTATTTTATCTACCTGTGTATCTCTTGTTGCCTTCTCTGCCAGTTTTTTTTATTATTTTATCTACCTGTGTACTTCTTGTTGCCTTATCTGGCAGTCTTTCTCATTATTTTATCTACCTGTGTATCTCTTGTTGCCTTCTCTGCCAGTCTTTCTCATTATTTTATCTACCTGTGTATCTCTTGTTGCCTTATCTGGCAGTCTTTCTCATTATTGTATCTACCTGTGTATCTCTTGTTGCCTTATCTGACAGTCTTTCTCATTATTTTATCTACCTGTGTATCTCTTGTTGCCTTCTCTGCCAGTGTTTCTCATTATTGTATCTACCAGCGTATCTCTTGTTGCCTTATCTGGCAGTCTTTCTCATTATTTTATCTACCTGTGTATCTCTTGTTGCCTTCTCTGCCAGTCTTTCTCATTATTTTATAAACCTGCGTATCCCTTGTTGTCTTATCTGGCAGTCTTTCTCATTATTTTATCTACCTGTGTATCTCTTGTTGCCTTATCTGCCAGTCTTTCTCATTATTGTATCTACCTGTGTATCTCTTGTTGCTTATCTGGCAGTCTTTCTCATTATTTTATCTACCTGTGTAACTCTTGTTGCCTTCTCTGCCAGTCTTTTTCATTATTGTATCTACTTGCGTATCTCTTGTTGCCTTATCTGCCAGTCTTTTTCATTATTGTATCTACCTGTGTATCTCTTGTTGCCTTATCTGCCAGTCTTTCTCATTATTGTATCTACCTGTGTATCTCTTGTTGCCTTATCTGGCAGTCTTTCTCATTATTTTATCTACCTGTGTATCTCTTGTTGAATCATCTGGCAGACTTTCTGATTATTTTATCTGCCTGTGTAACTCTTGTTGCCTTATCTGGCAGTCTTTCTCATTATTTTATCTACCTGTGTATCTCTTGTTGCCTTCTCTGCCAGTCTTTTTCATTATTGTATCTACCTGTGTATCTCTTGTTGCCTTATCTGCCAGTCTTTCTCATTATTGTATCTACCTGTGTATCTCTTGTTGCCTTATCTGGCAGTCTTTCTCATTATTGTATATACCTGTGTATCTCTTGTTGCCTTCTCTGCCAGTCTTTCTCATTATTGTATCTACTTGCGTATCTCTTGTTGCCTTATCTGCCAGTCTTTTTCATTATTGTATCTACCTGTGTATCTCTTGTTGCCTTATCTGCCAGTCTTTCTCATTATTGTATCTACCTGTGTATCTCTTGTTGCCTTATCTGGCAGTCTTTCTCATTATTTTATCTACCTGCGTATCTCTTGTTGCCTTCACTGCCAGTCTTTCTCATTATTTTATCTACCTGCATATCTCTTGTTGCCTTATCTGGCAGTCTTTCTCATTATTTTGTCTACCTGTGTATCTCTTGTTGCCTTATCTGGCAGTCTTTCTCATTATTTTATCTACCTACGTATCTCTTGTTGCCTTCACTGCCAGTCTTTCTCATTATTTTATCTACCTGCATATCTCTTGTTGCCTTATCTGGCAGTCTTTCTCATTATTTTGTCTACCTGTGTATCTCTTGTTGCCTTATCTGGCAGTCTTTCTCATTATTTTATCTACCTGCGTATCTCTTGTTGCCTTCACTGCCAGTCTTTCTCATTATTTTATCTACCTGCATATCTCTTGTTGCCTTATCTGGCAGTCTTTCTCATTATTTTGTCTACCTGTGTATCTCTTGTTGCCTTATCTGCCAGTATTTCTCATTAATTTATCTACCTGTGTATCTCTTGTTGCCTTATCTGGCAGTCTTTCTCCTTATTGTATCTACCTGTGTATCTCTTGTTGCCTTATCTGGCAGTCTTTCTCATTATTTTATCTACCTGTGTATCTCTTGTTGCCTTCTCTGCCAGTCTTTCCCTTTATATTATCTACCTGCGTATCTCTTGTTGCCTTATCTGGCAGTCTTTCTCATTATTTTATCTACCTGTGTATCTCTTGTTGCCTTCTCTGCCAGTCTTTCTCATTATTTTATCTACCTGCGCATCCCTTGTTGCCTTATCTGTGATCTTTTCTCATTATTTTATCTACCTGTGTATCTCTTGTTGCCTTCTCTGCCAGTCTTTCTCATTATTGTATCTACCTGTGTATCTCTTGTTACCTTATCTGGCAGTCTTTCTCATTATTTTATCTACCTGTGTATCTCTTGTTGCCTTATCTGGCAGTTTTTCTCATTATTTTATCTACCTGTGTATCTCTTGTTGCCTTATCTGGCAGTCTTTCTGATTATTTTATCTACCTGTGTATCTCTTGTTGCCTTCTCTGCCAGTCTTTCTCATTATTGTATCTACCTGCGTATCTCTTTGTTGCCTTATCTGGCAGTTTTTCTCATTATTGTATCTACCTGTATATCTCTTGTTGCCTTATCTGCCAGTCTTTCTCATTATTGTATCTACCTGCGTAACTCTTGTTGCCTTATCTGCCAGTCTTTCTCATTATTTTATCTACCTGTGTATCTCTTGTTGCCTTCTCTCACCGTCTTTCTCCATTGTGTATCTACCTGTGTATCTCTTGTTGCCTTATCTGGCAGTTTTTCTCATTATTGTATCTACCTGTGTATCTCTTGTTGCCTTCTCTGCCAGTCTTTCTCATTATTGTATCTACCTGCGTATCTCTTGTTGCCTTATCTGGCAGTCTTTCTCATTATTTTATCTACCTGTGTATCTCTTGTTGCCTCTGGCAGTTTTCTCATTGTGTATCTACCTGTGTATCTCTTGTTGCCTTCTCTGCCAGTCTTTCTCATTATTGTATCTACCTGTGTATCTCTTGTTGCCTTATCTGGCAGTTTTCTCATTATTGTATCTACCTGTGTATCTCTTGTTGCCTTCTCTGCCAGTCTTTCTCGTGTATCTACCTGCGTATCTCTTGTTGCCTTATCATGATCTTTCTGATTATTTTATCTACCTGTGTATCTCTTGTTGCCTTATCTGGCAGTTTTTCTCATTATTGTGTATCTACCTGTGTATCTCTTGTTGCCTTCTCTGCCAGTCTTTCTCATTATTATCTACTGCGTATCTTGTTGCCTTATCTGTGGTCTTTCTCATTATTTTATCTACCTGTGTATCTCTTGTTGCCTTCTCTGCCAGTCTTTCTCATTATTTTATCTACCTGCGCATCCCTTGTTGCCTTATCTGGCAGTCTTTCTCATTATTTTATCTACCTGTGTATCTCTTGTTGCCTTCTCTGCCAGTCTTTCTCATTATTGTATCTACCTGTGTATCTCTTGTTGCCTTATCTGGCAGTTTTCTCATTATTTTATCTACCTGTGTATCTCTTGTTGCCTTATCTGGCAGTTTTTCTCATTATTTTATCTACCTACGTATCTCTTGTTGCCTTATCTGGCAGTCTTTCTCATTATTTTATCTACCTGCATATCTCTTGTTGCCTTATCTGGTAGTCTTTCTCATTATTTTATCTACCTGTGTATCTCTTGTTGCCTTCTCTGCCAGTTTTTTTTATTATTTTATCTACCTGTGTACTTCTTGTTGCCTTATCTGGCAGTCTTTCTCATTATTTTATCTACCTGTGTATCTCTTGTTGCCTTCTCTGCCAGTCTTTCTCATTATTTTATCTACCTGTGTATCTCTTGTTGCCTTCTCTGCCAGTTTTTTTTTATTATTTTATCTACCTGTGTATTTCTTGTTGCCTTATCTGCCACTTTTTCTCATTATTTTATCTACCTGCATATCTCATGTTGCCTTATCTGCCAGTCTTTCTCATTATTTTATCTACCTGCATATCTCTTGTTGCCTTCTCTGCCAGTTTTTTTTAATTATTTTATTTACCTGCGTATCTCTTGTTGCCTTCTCTGCCAGTTTTTTTTATTATTTTATCTACCTGTGTACTTCTTGTTGCCTTATCTTCCAGTCTTTCTCATTATTTTATCTACCTGTGTATCTTTGTTGCCTTTTCTGCCAGTCTTTCTCATTTATTGTATCTACCTGTGTATCTCTTGTTGCTATCTGGCAGTCTTTCTCATTATTTTATCTACCTGCGTATCTCTTGTTGCCTTCACTGCCAGTCTTTCATTATTTTATCTACCTGCATATCTCTTGTTGCCTTATCTGGCAGTCTTTCTCATTATTTTGTCTACCTGTGTATCTCTTGTTGCCTTATCTGCCAGTCTTTCTCATTAATTTATCTACCTGTGTGTATCTCTTGTTGCCTTATCTGGCAGTCTTTCTCCTTATTGTATCTGCAATATCTCTTGTTGCCTTATCTGGCAGTCTTTCTCATTATTTTATCTACCTGTGTATCTCTTGTTGCCTTCTCTGCCAGTCTTTCCCTTTATATTATCTACCTGCGTATCTCTTGTTGCCTTATCTGGCAGTCTTTCTCATTATTTTATCTACCTGTATCTCTTGTTGCCTTCTCTGCCAGTCTTTCTCATTATTTTATCTACCTGCGCATCCCTTGTTGCCTTATCTGGCAGTCTTTCTCATTATTTTATCTACCTGTGTATCTCTTGTTGCCTTCTCTGCCAGTCTTTCTCATTATTTTATATGCCTGCGTAACTCTTGTTGCCTTATCTGCCAGGCTTTCTCATTTATTGTATCTACCTGTGTATCTCTTGTTGCCTTATCTGGCAGTTTTTCTCATTATTTATCTACCTGTGTATCTCTTGTTGCCTTATCTGGCAGTCTTTCCCTTTATATTATCTACCTGCGTATCTCTTGTTGCCTTATCTGGCAGTCTTTCTCATTATTTTATCTACCTGTGTATCTCTTGTTGCCTTCTCTGCCAGTCTTTCTCATTATTTTATCTACCTGCGCATCCCTTGTTGCCTTATCTGGCAGTCTTTCTCATTATTTTATCTACCTGTGTATCTCTTGTTGCCTTCTCTGCCAGTCTTTCTCATTATTTTATCTGCCTGCGTAACTCTTGTTGCCTTATCTGCCAGGCTTTCTCATTATTATCTACCTGTGTATCTCTTGTTGCCTTATCTGGCAGTTTTTCTCATTATTTTATCTACCTGTGTATCTCTTGTTGCCTTATCTGGCAGTTTTTTCTCATTATTTTATCTACCTGCGTATCTCTTGTTGCCTTATCTGGCAGTCTTTCTCATTATTTTATCTACCTGTGTATCTCTTGTTGCCTTATCTGGCAGTCTTTCTCATTATTTTATCTACCTGTGTATCTCTTGTTGCCTTCTCTGCCAGTTTTTTTTTATTATTTTATCTACCTGTGTACTTCTTGTTGCCTTATATGGCAGTCTTTCTCATTATTTTATCTACCTGTGTATCTCTTGTTGCCTTCTCTGCCAGTCTTTCTCATTATTTTATCTACCTGTGTATCTCTTGTTGCCTTCTCTGCCAGTTTTTTATTATTATCTTATCTACCTGTGTATTTCTTGTTGCCTTATCTGCCAGTTTTTCTCATTATTTTATCTACCTGCATATCTCTTGTTGCCTTATCTGGCAGTCTTTCTCATTATTTTATCTACCTGCATATCTCTTGTTGCCTTCTTTGCCAGTCTTTCTCATTATTTTATCTACCTGTGTATCTCTTGTTGCCTTATCTGGCAGTCTTTCTCATTAATTTATCTACCTGTGTATCTCTTGTTGCCTTATCTGGCAGTCTTTCTGCCTTCTTTATCTACCTGTGTATCTCTTGTTGCCTTATCTGGCAGTCTTTCTCATTATTTTATCTACCTGTGTATCTCTTGTTGCCTTCTCTGCCAGTCTTTCCCTTTTATATCTACCTGCGTATCTCTTGTTGCCTTATCTGGCAGTCTTTCTCATTATTTTACCTGTGTATCTCTCTTGTTGCCTTCTCTGCCAGTCTTTCTCATTATTTTATCTACCTGCGCATCCCTTGTTGCCTTATCTGGCAGTCTTTCTCATTATTTTATCTACCTGTGTATCTCTTGTTGCCTTCTCTGCCAGTCTTTCTCATTATTTTATCTGCCTGCGTAACTCTTGTTGCCTTATCTGCCAGGCTTTCTCATTGTGTATCTACCTGTGTATCTCTTGTTGCCTTATCTGGCAGTTTTTCTCATTATTTTATCTACCTGTGTATCTCTTGTTGCCTTATCTGGCAGTTTTTCTCATTATTTTATCTACCTGCGTATCTCTTGTTGCCTTATCTGGCAGTCTTTCTCATTATTTTATCTACCTGTGTATCTCTTGTTGCCTTCTCTGCCAGTCTTTCTCATTATTTTATCTACCTGTGTATCTCTTGTTGCCTTCTCTGCCAGTTTTTATTATTATCTTATCTACCTGTGTATTTCTTGTTGCCTTATCTGCCAGTTTTTCTCATTATTTTATCTACCTGCATATCTCTTGTTGCCTTATCTGGCAGTCTTTCTCATTATTTTATCTACCTGTGTATCTCTTGTTGCCTTCTTTGCCAGTCTTTCTCATTATTTTATCTACCTGCGTATCCCTTGTTGCCTTATCTGGCAGTCTTTCTCATTATTATCTACCTGTGTATCTCTTGTTGCCTTATCTGGCAGTTTTCTCATTATTTTATCTACCTACTTTCGTATCTCTTGTTGCCTTATCTGGCAGTCTTTCTCATTATTTTATCTACCTGCATATCTCTTGTTGCCTTTCTCTGGCAGTCTTTCTCATTATTTTATCTACCTGTGTATCTCTTGTTGCCTTCTCTGCCAGTTTTTTATTATTTTATCTACCTGTACTTCTTGTTGCCTTATCTGCCAGTCTTTCTCATTATTTTATCTACCTGTGTATCTCTTGTTGCCTTCTCTGCCAGTCTTTCTCATTATTTTATCTACCTGTGTATCTCTTGTTGCCTTCTCTGCCAGTTTTTTATTATTTTATCTACCTGTGTATTTCTTGTTGCCTTATCTGCCACTTTTTCTCATTATTTTATCTACCTGCATATCTCATGTTGCCTTATCTGCCAGTCTTTCTCATTATTTTATCTACCTGCATATCTCTTGTTGCCTTATCTGCCAGTTTTTTTTAATTATTTTATTTACCTGCGTATCTCTTGTTGCCTTCTCTGCCAGTTTTTTTTATTATTTTATCTACCTGCGTACTTCTTGTTGCCTTATCTGCCAGTCTTTCTCATTATTGTATCTACCTGCGTATCTCTTGTTGCCTTCTCTGCCAGTTTTTTTTATTATTTCATCTACCTGTGTATCTCTTGTTGCCTTATCTGACAGTCTTTCTCATTATTTTATCTACCTGTGTATCTCTTGTTGCTTCATCTGCCAGTCATTATCATTATTTTATCTACCTGTGTATCTCTTGTTGCCTTCTCTGCCAGTCTTTCTCATTATTTTATCTGCCTGCGTAACTCTTGTTGCCTTATCTGCCAGGCTTTCTCATTATTGTATCTACCTGTGTATCTCTTGTTGTCTTATCTGGCAGTTTTTCTCATTATTTTATCTACCTGTGTATCACTTGTTGCCTTATCTGGCAGTTTTTCTCATTATTTTATCTACCTGCGTATCTCTTGTTGCCTTATCTGGCAGTCTTTCTCATTATTTTATCTACCTGTGTATCTCTTGTTGCCTTATCTGGCAGTCTTTCTCATTATTTTATCTACCTGTGTATCTCTTGTTGCCTTCTCTGCCAGTTTTTTTTATTATTTTATCTACCTGTGTACTTCTTGTTGCCTTATATGGCAGTCTTTCTCATTATTTTATCTACCTGTGTATCTCTTGTTGCCTTCTCTGCCAGTCTTTCTCATTATTTTATCTACCTGTGTATCTCTTGTTGCCTTCTCTGCCAGTTTTTTATTATTATTTTATCTACCTGTGTATCTCTTGTTGCCTTCTCTGCCAGTTTTTTATTATTATTTTATCTACCTGTGTATTTCTTGTTGCCTTATCTGCCAGTTTTTCTCATTATTTTATCTACCTGTGTATCTCTTGTTGCCTTCTTTGCCAGTCTTTCTCATTATTTTATCTACCTGCGTATCCCTTGTTGCCTTATCTGGCAGTCTTTCTCATTATTTTATCTACCTGTGTATCTCTTGTTGCCTTCTCTGCCAGTCTTTCTCATTATTTTATCTGCCTGCGTAACTCTTGTTGCCTTATCTGCCAGGCTTTCTCATTATTGTATCTACCTGTGTATCTCTTGTTGCCTTATCTGGCAGTTTTTCTCATTATTTTATCTACCTGTGTATCTCTTGTTGCCTTATCTGGCAGTTTTTCTCATTATTTTATCTACCTGCGTATCTCTTGTTGCCTTATCTGACAGTCTTTCTCATTATTTTATCTACCTGCATATCTCTTGTTGCCTTATCTGGCAGTCTTTCTCATTATTTTATCTACCTGTGTATCTCTTGTTGCCTTCTCTGCCAGTTTTTTTTATTATTTTATCTACCTGTGTATTTCTTGTTGCCTTATCTGCCACTTTTTCTCATTATTTTATCTACCTGCATATCTCATGTTGCCTTATCTGCCAGTCTTTCTCATTATTTTATCTACCTGCATATCTCTTGTTGCCTTATCTGCCAGTTTTTTTTAATTATTTTATTTACCTGCGTATCTCTTGTTGCCTTCTCTGCCAGTTTTTTTTATTATTTTATCTACCTGTGTACTTCTTGTTGCCTTATCTGCCAGTCTTTCTCATTATTTTATCTACCTGTGTATCTCTTGTTGCCTTTTCTGCCAGTCTTTCTCATTATTGTATCTACCTGCGTATCTCTTGTTGCCTTCTCTGCCAGTTTTTTTTATTCTTTCATCTACCTGTGTATCTCTTGTTGCCTTATCTGACAGTCTTTCTCATTATTTTATCTACCTGTGTATCTCTTGTTGCTTCATCTGCCAGTCATTATCATTATTTTATCTACCTGTGTATCTCTTGTTGCCTTCTCTGCCAGTTTTTTTTATTATTTTATCTACCTGTGTATTTCTTGTTGCCTTATCTGCCAGTCTTTCTCATTATTTTATCTACCTGCATATCTCTTGTTGCCTTATCTGCCAGTCTTTCGTTTTATTTTATTAATTATTTTATTTACCTCTACTTTCTGCAGCTTTCCACATCTGCTATTGTTTCTTATTTACCTACCATTTTGCTCTCATTTTTTATTACCTTTTTTATCTTCATTATTATTATTTATTTGCCTTTCTTTCCTATTAATTTATCTGCGTTAATATTTTACCTGCCTGACTTTCTTATTGGTTCATCTGCCTTTTTCTTTATTTCCATTTTTCTTCTTTATTCATCTGCCTTTTACCCTTATCTGCCTACCTTTCTCTCGTCTGTTTTTTTTAGTGTTTCATCTGCCTTTTACCCTTATCTGCCTACCTTTCTCTCATCTGTTTTTTAGTGTTTCATCTGCCTTTTACCCTTATCTGCCTACCTTTCTCTCGTCTGTTTTTTTAGTGTTTCATCTGCCTTTTACCCTTATCTGCCTACCTTTCTCTCGTCTGTTTTTTTAGTGTTTCATCTGCCTTTTACCCTTATCTGCCTACCTTTCTCTCGTCTGTTTTTTTAGTGTTTCATCTGCCTTTTACCCTTATCTGCCTACCTTTCTCTCGTCTGTTTTTTTAGTGTTTCATCTGCCTTTTACCCTTATCTGCCTACCTTTCTCTCGTCTGTTTTTTTAGTGTTTCATCTGCCTTTTACCCTTATCTGCCTACCTTTCTCTCGTCTGTTTTTTTTAGTGTTTCATCTGTCTTTTACCCTTATCTGCCTACCTTTCTCTCATCTGTTTTTTAGTGTTTCATCTGCCTTTTACCCTTATCTGCCTACCTTTCTCTCATCTGTTTTTTAGTGTTTCATCTGCCTTTTACCCTTATCTGCCTACCTTTCTCTCGTCTGTTTTTTTAGTGTTTCATCTGCCTTTTACCCTTATCTGCCTACATTTCTCTCGTCTGTTTTTTTAGTGTTTCATCTGCCTTTTACCCTTATCTGCCTACCTTTCTCTCGTCTGTTTTTTTTAGTGTTTCATCTGCCTTTTACCCTTATCTGCCTACCTTTCTCTCATCTGTTTTTTAGTGTTTCATCTGCCTTTTACCCTTATCTGCCTACCTTTCTCTCGTCTGTTTTTTTAGTGTTTCATCTGCCTTTTACCCTTATCTGCCTACCTTTCTCTCGTCTGTTTTTTTAGTGTTTCATCTGCCTTTTACCCTTATCTGCCTACCTTTCTCTCGTCTGTTTTTTTTAGTGTTTCATCTGCCTTTTACCCTTATCTGCCTACCTTTCTCTCGTCTGTTTTTTTAGTGTTTCATCTGCCTTTTACCCTTATCTGCCTACCTTTCTCTCGTCTGTTTTTTTAGTGTTTCATCTGCCTTTTACCCTTATCTGCCTACCTTTCTCTCGTCTGTTTTTTTAGTGTTTCATCTGCCTTTTACCCTTATCTGCCTACCTTTCTCTCGTCTGTTTTTTTAGTGTTTCATCTGCCTTTTACCCTTATCTGCCTACCTCTCTCTCGTCTGTTTTTTTTAGTGTTTCATCTGCCTTTTACCCTTATCTGCCTACCTTTCTCTCCTCTTTTTTTTAGTGTTTCTTCTGCCTTTTACCCTTATCTGCCTACCTTTCTCTCATCTGTTTTTTTTAGTGTTTCATCTGACTTTTACCCTTATCTGCCTACCTTTCTCTCGTCTGTTTTTTTAGTGTTTCATCTGCCTTTTACCCTTATCTGCCTACCTTTCTCTCCGTCTGTTTTTTTTAATGTTTCTGTCTGCCTTTTACCCTTATCTGCCTACCTTTCTCTCGTCTGTTTTTTTAGTGTTTCATCTGCCTTTTTACCCTTATCTGCCTACCTTTCTCTCGTCTGTTTTTTTAGTGTTTCATCTTATTTACCCTTATCTGCCTACCTTTCTCTCGTCTGTTTTTTTGTTATTTATGTATGTGCCTGTCTGCCTACCTTTCTCTCCGTCTGTTTCATTCATTCATGTCTGCCTTTGCACTTATCTACCTACCCTCTCTCCGTCTGTTTTAGTTATTTCTCTGCCTTTTACCCTTATCTGCCTACCTTTCTCTCCTCTGTTTTTTTAGTGTTTCTTCTGCCTTTACCCTTATCTGCCTACCTTTCTCCGTCTGTTTCGTCTGTTTCTGTCTTACTTGTCTTACCTATCTGCCTACCCTTTCTCTCGTCTGTTTTCGTCTGTCTGTCTGTGTATATCTGCCTACCTTTCTCTCACTCTGTTTTTTTAGTGTTTCTTCTGCCTTTTACCCTTATCTGCCTACCCTTTCTCTGTCTGTTTGTCTGTTTCATCTGCCTACCTTTTACCCTTATCTGCCTACCTTTCTCTCATCTGTTTTTAGTGTTTCATCTGCCTTTTACTGCACACACACCTACCTTTCTCTCGTCTGTTTTTAATGTTTCATCTACATACCCTTATCTGCCTACCTTTCTCTCATCTGTTTTTTTTAGTGTTTCTTCTGCCTTTTGCACTTATCTGCCTACCTTTCTCTCTGTCTGTTTTCGTGTTTCATCTGCCTTTACCCATATCTGCCTACCTTTCTCTCGTCTGTTTTTTTAGTGTTTCTTCTGCCTTTTACCCTTATCTGCCTACCTTTCTCTCATCTGTTTTTAGTGTTCATCTGCCTTTTACCCTTATCTGCCTACCTTTCTCTCGTCTGTTTTAGTGTTTCATCTCTGCCTTTTCCCTTATCTTTCTTTCTCTCATCTGTTTTTTAGTGTTTCATCTGCCTTTACCCATATCTGCCTACCTTTCGTCTGTTTTTAGTGTTTCATCTTTTATATCTGCCTACCTTTCTCTCATCTGTTTTTTTTAGTGTTTTTAATGCCTTTTACCCTTATCTGCCTACCTTTCTCTCGTCTGTTTTTTTAGTGTTTCATCTGCCTTTTACCCACACTTATCTGCCTACCTTTCTCTCGTCTGTTTTTTTAGTGTTTCATCTGCCTTTTACCCATATCTGCCTACCTTTCTCTCGTCTGTTTTTGAGTGTTTCATCTGCCTTTTACCCTTATCTGCCTACCTTTCTCTCATCTGTTTTTTTTTAGTGTTTCATCTGCCTTTTACCCTTATCTGCCTACCTTTCTCTCGTCTGTTTTTTTAGTGTTTCACATCCTGCCTTTTACCCTTATCTGCCTACCTTTCTCTCATCTGTTTTTAGTGTTTCATCTGCCTTTTACCCTTATCTGCCTACCTTTCTCTCATCTGTTTTAGTGTTTCATCTGCCTTTGCCCATATCTGCCTACCTTTCTCTCGTCTGTTTTTAGTGTTTCATCTGCCTTTTACATATCTGCCTACCTTTCTCTCGTCTGTTTTTAGTGTTTCATCTGCCTTTTACCCTTATCTACCTACCTTTCTCTCATCTGTTTTTTTTAGTGTTTCATCTGCCTTTTGCATATCTGCCTACCTTTCTCTCGTCTGTTTTTTTTAGTGTTTCATCTGCCTTTTACCCTTATCTGCCTACCTTTCTCTCGTCTGTTCTTTTAGTGTTTCATCTCCTTTTACCTTATCTGCCTATCTGTTTTTAGTGTTTCATCTTACCTTTTTATATCTACCTACCTTTCTCCTCGTCTGTTTTTTAGTGTTTCATCTGCCTTTTACCCTTATCTGCCTACCTTTCTCTCGTCTGTTTTTTAGTGTTTCATCTGCCTTTGCCTTATCTGCCTACCTTTCTCTCGTCTGTTTTTTTAGTGTTTCGCTCTGCCTTTTACCCTTATCTGCCTACCTTTCTCTCATCTGTTTTTTTTAGTGTTTCATCTACTTCCTTGTCTGTCTGTTCTCTCATCTGTTTTAGTGTTTCATCTGTACACCCTTATCTGCCTACCTTTCTCTCTGTTTTTTTAGTGTTTCATCTGCCTTTTACCCTTATCTGCCTGCCTTTCTCTCGTCTGTTTTAGTGTTTCATCTACCTTTACCCTTATCTGCCTACCTTTCTCTCTGTCTATTTTTAGTGTTTCATCTGCCTTTTGCCTATCTGCTACCTTTCTCTCGTCTGTTTTTTTAGTGTTTCATCTGCCTTCTACCCATATCTGCCTACCTTTCTCTCGTCTGTTTTTAGTGTTTCATCTGCCTTTTACCCTTATCTGCCTACCTTTCTCTCGTCTGTTTTTTTAGTGTTTCATCACCTTTTCTATCTGCTACCTTTCTCTCGTCTGTTTTTTAGTGTTTCATCTGCCTTTTACCCATATCTGCCTACCTTTCTCTCGTCTGTTTTTTTAGTGTTTCATCTGCCTTTTATGTCTGCCTACCTTTCTCTCGTCTGTTTTTTTTAGTGTTTCATCTGCCTTTTACCCTTATCTGCCTACCTCTCTCTCGTCTGTTTTTTTGGTGTTTTATCTACATACACACTTATCTGCCTACCTTTCTCTCTCTTTTTTTTTTTAGTGTTTCTTCTGCCTTTTACCCTTATCTGCCTACCTTTCTCTCATCTGTTTTTAGTGTTTCATCTGACTTTTACCCTTATCTGCCTACCTTTCTCTCGTCCTGTTTTTTAGTGTTTTATTCTGCCTTTTACCCTTATCTGCCTTTCTCTCGTCTGTTTTTTTTAGTCCATCTGCCTTTTACCCATATCTACCTACCTTTCTCTCGTCTGTTTTTTTAGTGTTTCATCTGCCTTTTACCCTTATCTGCCTACCTTTCTCTCGTCTGTTTTTTAGTGTTTCATCTGCCTTTTACCCTTATCTGCCTACCTTTCTCTCGTCTGTTTTGTTTCGTCTGCCTTTCACCCATATCTTACTACCTTTCTCTCGTGTTTTTTTAGTGTTTCATCTGCCTTTTACCCTTATCTGCCTGCCTCTCTCTCGTCTGTTTTTTTTTAGTGTTTCATCTGCCTTTTACCCTTATCTGCCTGCCTCTCTCTCTGTTTTTTTAGTGTTTCCTTCTGCCTTTTACCCTTATCTGCCTACCTTTCTCTCGTCTGTTTTTTTAGTGTTTCTGTCTGCCTTTTACCCTTATCTGCCTACCTTTCTCTCGTCTGTTTTAGTCTTCATCTGCCTTTTACCCTTATCTGCCTACCTTTCTCTCATCTGTTTTTTTTAGTGTTTCTTCTGCCTTTTACCCTTATCTGCCTACCTTTCTCTCGTCTGTTTTTTAGTGTTTCATCTGCCTTTTACCCTTATCTGCCTACCTTTCTCTCATCTGTTTTTTTTAGTGTTTCATCTTATTTATATATCTGCCTACCTTTCTCTCGTCTATTTTTTAGTGTTTCATCTGCCTTTTACCCTTATCTGCCTACCTTTCTCTCATCTGTTTTTAGTGTTTTCTTCTTTACCCTTATCTGCCTACCTTTCTCTCGTCTGTTTTTTTTTAGTGTTTCATCTGCCTTTTACCCATATCACCTACCTTTCTCTCGTCTGTTTGTGTTTCTTCTGCCTGCCTATCTGCCTACCTTTCTCATCTGTTTTTTTTAGTGTTTCATCTGCCTTTGCCTTGTCTGCCTACCTTTCTCTCGTCTGTTTTTTAGTGTTTCTCTGCCTTTACCCTTATCTGCCTACCTTTCTCTCGTCTGTTTTAGTGTTTCATCTGCCTTTTACCCTTATCTGCCTACCTTTCTCTCGTCTGTTTTTTAGTGTTTCATCTGCCTTTTACCCTTATCTTGCCTACCTTTCTCTCATCTGTTTTTTTTCGTGTTTCATCTACCTTTTACCCTTATCTGCCTACCTTTCTCTCGTCTGTTTTTAGTGTTTCATCTGCCTTTTACCCATATCTGCCTACCTTTCTCTCGTCTGTTTTTTAGTGTTTCATCTGCCTTTACCCTTGTCTGCCTAACTTTCTCTCGTCTGTTTTTAGTGTTTCATCTGCCTTTTACCCTTATCTGCCTACCTTTCTCTCATCTGTTTTTTTTAGTGTTTCATCTGCCTTTTACCCTTCTCTGCCTACCTTTCTCTCATCCTGTTTTTTTAGTGTTTCACATCTGCCTTTACCCTTATCTGCCTGTCTCTCTGTTTAGTGTTTCATCTATGTATATCTGCCTACCTTTCTCTCATCTGTTTTTTTAGTGTTTCATCTGCCTTTTACCCTTATCTGCCTACCTTTCTCTCGTCTGTTTTTTTAGTGTTTCATCTGCCTTTTACATATCTGCCTACCTTTCTCTCGTCTGTTTTTTTTTTAGTGTTTCATGTATTTACCCATATCTGCCTACCTTTCTCTCATCTGTTTTTTTTTAGTGTTTCATCTGTACATATCTGCCTACCTTTCTCTCGTCTGTTTTTTTAGTGTTTCATCTGCCTTTTACCCTTATCTGCCTACCTTTCTCTCGTCTGTTCTTTTAGTGTTTCATCTGCCTTTTACCCTTATCTGCCTACCTTTCTCTCATCTGTTTTTTTTAGTGTTTCTCTGCCTTTTACCCTTATCTGCCTACCTTTCTCTCGTCTGTTTTTTAGTGTTTCATCTGCCTTTTACCCTTATCTACCTACCTTTCTCTCGTCTGTTTTAGTGTTTCATCTGCCTTTTTACCCTTATCTGCCTACCTTTCTCTCGTCTGTTTTTTTAGTGTTTCATCTGCCTTTTACCCTTATCTGCCTTTCTCTGTCTGTTTTTTTTAGTGTTTCATCTGCCTTTTACCCTTATCTGCCTACCTTTCTCTCGTCTGTTTTTTAGTGTTTTGTCTGTTACCCTTATCTGCCTACCTTTCTCTCGTCTCTGTTTTTTTAGTGTTTCATCTGCCTTTTACCCTTATGCCTACCTTTCTCTCGTCTGTTTTTTTTAGTGTTTCATGCCTTTTACCCTTGTCTACCCTTTCTCTCATCTGTTTTTTTTAGTGTTTCATCTGCCTTTTACCCTTATCTGCCTACCTTTCTCTCGTCTGTTTTTAGTGTTTCATCTGCCTTTTACCCATATCTGCCTACCTTTCTCTCGTCTGTTTTTAGTGTTTCATCTGCCTTTTACCCTTATCTGCCTACCTTTCTCTCGTCTGTTTTTTAGTGTTTCATCTGCCTTTTACCCTTATCTGCCTACCTTTCTCTCATGTACAACGTGTTTCATCTTTTACCCTTATCTGCCTACCTTTCTCGCGTCTGTTTTTTTCTGTCTCGCTCACTCCTTTATCTGCCTACCTTCTCTCTCGTCTGTTTTTTTAGTGTTTTATCTGTCTTTATCTGCCTACCTTTCCTCTCTGCCTGTTTTTTTAGTGTTTCATCTGCCTTTACCCTTATCTGCCTATCATCTGTTTTTTTTAGTAAGCTTCATCTGCCTTTACCCTTTATCTTACCTTTCTCTCATATCTGTTTTTTTAGTGTTTCATCTGCCTTTTACTCCCTATCTGCCTACCTTTCCCCGTCTGTTTTTTAGTGTTTCATCTGTCTCTTTATCTGCCTACCTTTCCCTGTCTGTTTTTTTAGTGTTTCATCTGCCTTTTACCTTATATCTACCTTTCTCTCGTCTGTTTTTTTAGTGTTTCATCTGCCTTTTACCCTTTATCTGCCTACCTTTCTCTCATCGTTTTTTTTTTTGTTTCATTCAGTTTTACCCTTATCTGCCTACCTTCTCTTCGTCTGTTTTTTTAGTGTTTCATCTGCCTTTTACCCTATCTGCCTACCTTTCTCCCTGTCTGTTTTTTTAGTGTTTCATCTGCCTTTACCCTATCTGCCTACCTTTCTCTCATCTGTTTTTTTGCGTTTCATCTGCCTTTTACCCTTATCTGCCTACCTTTCTCTCGTTCGTTTTTTAGTGTTGTATCTGCCTTTTGACTTTATCTGCCTACCTTTCTCTCATCTGTTTTTTTTAGTGTTTCATCTGCCTTTTACCCTTATCTTGCCTACCTTTCTCTGTCTGTTTTTTAGTGTTTCATCTGCCTTTTACCCTTATCTGCCTACCTTTCTCTGTCTGTTTTTTTAGTGTTTCATCTGCCTTTACCCTTTATCTGCCTACCTTTCTCGTTTTTTTAGTGTTTCATCTGCCTTTTACCCTATCTGCCTACCTTTCATGTAGGTTTACTCGTCTTTTATCTGCCTACCTTCTGTGTCTGTTTGTGTTTCATCTGCCTTTTGTAGGCCCGTTCACCTTTCTCGCTGTCTGTTTTTTAGTGTTTCATTCGTTCACTCACTCACTGTGTGTGTCTGTTAGTGTTTCATCTGCCTTTTACCCTTATCTCTATCTGCCTACCTTCTCTCATCTGTTTTTTTTAGTGTTTCATTCGTCTTTTACCCTTATCTGCCTACCTTTCTCTGTCTGTTTTTTTAGTGTTTCATCTGCCTTTTTACCCTATCTGCCTACCTTTCTCTCTGTTTTTTAGTGTTTCTTTCCTGCCATCTCTATCTGCCTACCTTTCTCTCTATCTGTTTTTTTATGATTCATCTGCCTTTATCTGCCTACCTTTCTCTCGCTGTCTGTTTTAAAGTTTCTTCTGCCTTTATCTGCCTACCTTTCTCTCATCTGTTTTTTTTTTAGTGTTTCATCTGCCTTTACCCTTATCTGCCTACCTTTCTCCCTCTGTTTTAGTGTTTCATCTGCCTTTTACCCTATCTGCCTACCTTTCTCTCTCCCTCTCTCTGTTTTTTAGTGTTTCTTCTGCCTTTACCCTATCTGCCTACCTTTCTCTCATCTGTTTTTTTTAGTGTTTCATCTGCCTTTACCCTTATCTGCCTACCTTTCTCCCCCGTCTGTTTTTTTTAGTGTTTCATCTGCCTTTATCTGCCTACCTTTCTCTCGTCTGTTTTTTTGGGGTGTTTCATCTGTCTTTTACTCCTTATCTGCCTACCTTTCTCTGTCTGTTTTTTGGGGTGTTTCATCTGCCTTTTAATTTCATTCGTCATCACCTTTCTCTCATCTGTTTTTTGTGTTTCATCTGCCTTTTACCCTTATCTGCCTACCTCTCTCTCCCTCTGTTTTTTAGTGTTTTCTGCCTGTCTTTATCTGCCTACCTTTCTCATCTGTTTTTTTTAATGTTTCATCTGCCTTTTAGCCTTATCTGCCTACCTTTCTCTCGTCTGTTTTTTTAGTGTTTCATCTGCCTTTTACCCTTATCTGCCTACCTTTCTCTCGTCTGTTTTAGTGTTTCATCTGCCTTTTACCCTTATCTGCCTACCTTTCTCTCGTCTCTGTTTTTTTAGTGTTTCATCTGCCTTTTACCCTTATCTGCCTATCTTTCTCTCGTCTGTTTTTAGTGTTTCATCTGCCTTTTACCCTTATCTGCCTACCTTTCTCGTCTGTTTTTAGTGTTTCATCTTTACCCATATCTGCCTACCTTTCTCTCGTCTGTTTTTTTAGTGTTTCTTACCCATATCTGCCTACCTTTCTCTCGTCTGTTTTTAGTGTTTCATCTGCCTTTTACCCTTATCTGCCTACCTTTCTCTCATCTGTTTTTTTAGTGTTTCATCTGCCTTTTACTGCCAACTGCCTACCTTTCTCTCGTCTGTTTTTTTAGTGTTTCATCTGCCTTTTACCCTTATCTGCCTGCTCTCTCGTCTGTTTTTTTAGTGTTTCATCTGCCTTTTACCCTTATCTGCCTACCTTTCTCTCGTCTGTTTTTTAGTGTTTCATCTGCCTTTTACCCATATCTGCCTACCTTTCTCTCGTCTGTTTTTTAGTGTTTCATCTGCCTTTTTACCCTTATCTGCCTACCTTTCTCTCCTCTGTTTTTTAGTGTTTCATCCTTTTACCCTTATCTGCCTACCTTTCTCTCGTCTGTTTTTAGTGTTCATCTGCCTTTTACCCTTATCTGCCTACCTTTCTCTCGTCTGTTTTTTAGTGTTTCATCTGTCTTTACCCTTATCTGCCTTTCTCTCGTCTGTGTTTTTTAGTGTTTCATCTGCCTTTTACCCATATCTGCCTACCTTTCTCCTCTGTTTTTTTAGTGTTTCATCTGCCTTTTACCCTTATCTGCCTACCTTTCTCTCCTCTGTTTTTTAGTGTTTCTTCTGCCTTTTATCCTTATCTGCCTACCTTTCTCTCATCTGTTTTTTAGTGTTTCATCTGCCTTTTACCCTTATCTGCCTACCTCTCTCTCGTCTGTTTTTTTAGTGTTTCATCTCTGCCTTTTACCCTTATCTGCCTACCTTTCTCTCCTCTGTTTTTTAGTGTTTCTTCTGCCTTTTACCCTTATCTGCCTACCTTTCTCTCATCTGTTTTTTTAGTGTTTCATCTGCCTTTTCTATATCTGCCTACCTTTCTCTCGTCTGTTTTTAGTGTTTCATCTGCCTTTTACCCTTATCTGCCTACCTTTCTCTCGTCTGTTTTTTTTAGTGTTTCATCTGCCTTTACCCATATCTGCCTACCTTTTCTCTCGTCTGTTTTTTAGTGTTCATCTCTTACCTTTTACCCTTATCTGCCTACCTTTCTCTCATCTGTTTTTTTAGTGTTTCATCTGCCTTTTACCCTTATCTGCCTACCTTTCTCCTCGTCTGTTTTTTTAGTGTTTCATCTGCCTTTTATATCTGCCTACCTTTCTCTCGTCTGTTTTTTTTAGTGTTTCATCTGCCTTTTACCCTTATCTACCTTTCTCTCATCTGTTTTTTAGTGTTTCATCTGCCTTTTACCCTTGCCTACCTTTCTCTCGTCTGTTTTTTTAGTGTTTCATCTGCCTTTTACCCTTATCTGCCTACCTTTCTCTCGTCTGTTTTTTTAGTGTTTGTCTGCCTTTTACCCTTATCTGCCTACCTTTCTCTCATCTGTTTTTTTTAGTGTTTCATCTGCCTTTTACCCTTATCTGCCTACCTTTCTCTCGTCTGTTTTTTAGTGTTTCTGCCTTTACCCTTATCTGCCTACCTTTCTCTCGTCTGTTTTTAGTGTTTCATGCCTTTTACCCTTATCTGCCTACCTTTCTCTCGTCTGTTTTTTTAGTGTTTCATCTGCCTTTTAACCTTATCTGCCTACCTTTCTCTCGTCTGTTTTTTTAGTGTTTCATCTGCCTTTACCCTTATCCATCTCCTCGTCTGTTTTTTAGTGTTCATCTGCCTTTTACCCTTATCTGCCTACCTTTCTCTCGTCTGTTTTTAGTGTTTCATCTACCTTTTACCCATATCTGCCTACCTTTCTCTCGTCTGTTTTTTAGTGTTTCATCTCTGCCTTTTACCCTTATCTGCCTACCTTTCTCTCATCTGTTTTTTTTAGTGTTTCATCTGCCTTTTACCCATATCTGCCTACCTTTCTCGTCTGTTTTTTAGTGTTTTCTACTTACCCTTATCTGCCTACCTTTCTCTCGTCTGTTTTTTAGTGTTTCATCTGCCTTTTACCCTTATCTGCCTACCTTTCTCTCTCGTGTTTTAGTGTTTCATCTGCCTTTTACCCTTATCTGCCTACCTCTCTCTCGTCTGTTTTTTAGTGTTTCATCTGCCTTTTACCCTTATCTGCCCTTTCTCTCCTCTGTTTTTTAGTGTTTCTTCTGCCTTTTACCCTTATCTGCCTACCTTTCTCTCGTCTGTTTTTTAGTGTTTCATCTGCCTTTTTACCCTTATCTGCCTACCTTTCTCTCTCATCTGTTTTTAGTGTTTCATCTGCCTTTTACCCTTATCTGCCTACCTTTCTCTCGTCTGTTTTTAGTGTTTCATCTGCCTTTTTTACCCTTATCTGCCTACCTTTCTCGTCTGTTTTAGTGTTTCATCTGTCTTTTACCTTATCTGCCTACCTTTCTCTCATCTGTTTTTTTTAGTGTTTCATCTGCCTTTTACCCTTATCTGCCTACCTTTCTCTCGTCTGTTTTAGTGTTTCATCTGCCTTTTACCCTTATCTGCCTACCTTTCTCTCGTCTGTTTTTTAGTGTTTCATCTGCCTTTTACCCTTATCTTTTGCCTACCTTTCTCTCGTCTGTTTTTTAGTGTTTCATCTGCCTTTTACCTTATCTGCCTACCTTTCTCTCATCTGTTTTTAGTGTTTCATCTGCCTTTTACCTTTATCTGCCTACCTTTCCTCGTCTGTTTTTGAGTGTTTCATCTGCCTTTTACCCTTATCTGCCTACCTTTCTCTCGTCTGTTTTTAGTGTTTCATCTGCCTTTTTACCCTTATCTGCCTACCTTTCTCTCGTCTGTTTTTTAGTGTTTCATCTGCCTTTTACCCACTTATCTGCCTACCTTTCTCGTCTGTTTTTTTAGTGTTTCATCTGCCTTTTACCCTTATCTGCCTACCTTTCTCTCGTCTGTTTTTTTAGTGTTTCATCTGCCTTTTACCCTTTTTTCCCTTATCTCTCTTTCTCTCGTCTGTTTTTTTAGTGTTTCATCTGCCTTTTACCCTTATCTGCCTACCTTTCTCTCGTCTGTTTTTTTTTTTTTTTTAGTGTTTCATCTGCCCTTTTACCCTTATCTGCCTACCTTTCTCTCGTCTGTTTTTTTTTTAGTGTTTCATCTGCCTTTTTACCCTTATCTGCCTACCTTTCTCTCGTCTGTTTTTTTTAGTGTTTCATCTGCCTTTTACCCTTATCTACTTACCTTTCTCTCGTCTGTTTTTTTAAGTGTTTCATCTGCCTTTTTACCATCTGCCTACCTTTCTCTCGTCTGTTTTAGTGTTTCATCTGCCTTTACCCATATCTGCCTACCTTTCTCTCGTCTGTTTTTTAGTGTTTCATCTGCCTTTTACCCTTATCTGCCTACCTTTCTCTCGTCTGTTTTTAGTGTTTCATCTGCCTTTTACCCTTATCTGCCTACCTTTCTCTCGTCTGTTTTTTTTTAGTGTTTCATCTGCCTTTTACCCTTATCTGCCTACCTTTCTCTCGTCTGGCTTTTTTTTTTTTTTTTAGTGTTTCATCTGCCTTTTACCCTTATCTGCCTACCTTTCTCGTCTGTTTTTTTAGTGTTTCATCTGCCTTTTACCCTTATCTGCCTACCTTTCTCTCGTCTGTTTTTTAGTGTTTTCATCTGCCTTTTACCCTTATCTGCCTACCTTTCTCTCGTCTGTTTTTTTAGTGTTTCATCTGCCTTTTACCCCACTATCTGCCTACCTTTCTCTCGTCTGTTTTTTTTACAGTGTTTCATCTGCCCTTTTTACCCTTATCTGCCTACCTTTCTCTCGTCTGTTTTTTTAGTGTTTCATCTGCCTTTTACCCTTATCTGCCTACCTTTCTCTCGTCTGTTTTTTTAGTGTTTCATCTGCCTTTTACCCTTATCTGCCTACCTTTCTCTCGTCTGTTTTTTTAGTGTTTCATCGGCCTTTTACCCTTATCTGCCTACCTTTCTCTCGTCTGTTTTTAGTGTTTCATCTGCCTTTTACCCTTATCTGCCTACCTTTCTCTCGTCTGTTTTAGTGTTTCATCTGCCTTTTACCCTTATCTGCCTACCTTTCTCTCGTCTGTTTTTTAGTGTTTCATCTGCCTTTTACCCTTATCTGCCTACCTTTCTCTCGTCTGTTTTTTAGTGTTTCATCTGCCTTTTACCCTTATCTGCCTACCTTTCTCTCGTCTGTTTTTAGTGTTTCATCTGCCTTTTACCCTTATCTGCCTACCTTTCTCTCGTCTGTTTTTTGTGTTTCATCTGCATTTACCCTTATCTGCCTACCTTTCTCTCGTCTGTTTTTTTTTTAGTGTTTCATCTGCCTTTTACCCTTATCTGCCTACCTTTCTCTCGTCTGTTTTTTTTAGTGTTTCATCTGCCTTTTACCCTTATCTGCCTACCTTTCTCTCGTCTGTTTTTTAGTGTTTCCTCTGCCTTTTACCCTTATCTGCCTACCTTTCTCTCGTCTGTTTTTTTAGTGTTTCATCTGCCTTTTACCCTTATCTGCCTACCTTTTCTCTCGTCTGTTTTTTAATTTCATCTGCCTTTTACCCTTATCTGCCTACCTTTCTCTCGTCTGTTTTTTTAGTGTTTCATCGGCCTTTTACCCTTATCTGCCTACCTTTCTCGTCTGTTTTTTAGTGTTTCATCTGCTTTTACCCTTATCTGCCTACCTTTCTCTCGTCCTGTTTTGTGTTTCATCGGCCTTTTACCCTTATCTACCTTTCTCTCGTCTGTTTTTTTAGTGTTTCATCTGCCTTTTACCCTTAATATTTGCCTACCTTTCTCTCGTCTGTTTTAGTGTTTCATCGGCCTTTTACCCTTATCCACTGCCTTTCTCTCGTCTGTTTTTTTAGTGTTTCATCTGCCTTTTACCCTTATCTGCCTACCTTTCTCTCGTCTGTTTTTTAGTGTTTCATCGGCCTTTTTACCCTTATCTGCCTACCTTTCTCTCGTGTTTTTTAGTGTTTTGCATCGGCCTTTTACCCTTATCTGCCTACCTTTCTCTCGTCTCTGTTTTTTTAGTGTCATCTGCCTTTTTACCCTTATCTGCCTACCTTTCTCTCGTCTGTTTTTTAGTGTTTCATCTGCACACATACTTATCTTCTTTCTCTCGTCTGTTTTTTTAGTGTTTCATCTGCCTTTTACCCTTATCTGCCTACCTTTCTCTCGTCTGTTTTTTAGTGTTTCCATCTGCCTTTTACCCTTATCTGCCTACCTTTCTCCTCGTCTCTGTTTTTAGTGTTTCATCGGCCTTTTTACCCTTATCTGCCTACCTTTCTCTCTGTCTGTTTTTTTAGTGTTTCATCTGCCTTTTACCCTTATCTGCCTGCCTTTCTCTCGTCTGTTTTTTTAGTGTTTCATCTGCCTTTTACCCTTATCTGCCTACCTTTCTCTCGTCTGTTTTTTTAGTGTTTCTCTGCCTTTTACCCTTATCTGCCTACCTTTCTCTCGTCTGTTTTTTTAGTGTTTCATCTGCCTTTTACCCTTATCTGCCTACCTTTCTCTCATCTGTTTTCTGTGTTTCTATCTGCCTTTTACCCATATCTGCCTACCTTTCTCTCGTCTGTTTTTTAGTGTTTCATCTGCCTTTTGTATCTGCCTACGCTCGTCTGTTTTTTTTTAGTGTTTCTGTCTGCCTTTTACCCTTATCTGCTCTCTCGTCTGTTTTTTAGTGTTTCATCTGCCTTTTACCCTTATCTGCCTACCTTTCTCTCCGTCTGTTTTTAGTGTTTCATCTGCCTTTACTTACACACTTATCTGCCTACCTTTCTCTCGTCTGTTTTAGTGTTTCATCTGCCTTTTACCCTTATCTGCCTGCCTTTCTCTCGTCTGTTTTTTTAGTGTTTCATCTGCCTTTTACCCTTATCTGCCTACCTTTCTCTCGTCTGTTTTTTAGTGTTTCATGCACTTTTACGCCTCTGCCTACCTTTCTCTCATCTGTTTTTAGTGTTTCATCTGCTTTATCCTTATCTGCCTACCTTTCTCTCGTCTGTTTTTAGTGTTTCATCCTGCCTTTTACCCTTATCTGCCTACCTTTTCTCATCTGTTTTTTGTGTTTCATCTGCCTTTACCCTTATCTGCCTACCTTTCTCTCATCTGTTTTTTTTAGTGTTTCATCTGCCTTTTATCCTCCTTTTCCCTTTCTCTCGTCTGTTTTTTAGTGTTTCATCTGCCTTTTATGATTATATGCCTACCTTTCTCTCGTCTGTTTTTTTAGTGTTTCATCTGCCTTTTATCCTTATCTGCCTACCTTTCTCTCGTCTGTTTTTTTAGTGTTTCATCTGCCTTTTACCCTTATCTGCCTACCTTTCTCTCATCTGTTTTTTTTAGTGTTTCATCTGCCTTTTATCCTTATCTGGCCACTTGTCTGTTTTTTTAGTGTTTCATCTGCTCTCTTTATCCTTATCTGCCTACCTTTCTCTCGTCTGTTTTTTTAGTGTTTCATCTGCCTTTTACCCTTATCTGCCTACCTTTCTCTCGGCTGTTTTTTTAGTGTTTCATCTGCCTTTTACCCTTATCTGTCACCTTTCTCTGTCTGTTTTTTAGTGTTTCATCTGCCTTTTACCCTTATCTGCCTACCTTTCTCTCGTCTGTTTTTTTAGTGTTTCATCTGCCTTTTACCCTTATCTGCCTACCTCTCTCTCATCTGTTTTTTTTTTAGTGTTTCATCTGCCTTTTATCCTTATCTGCCTACCTTTCTCTCGTCTGTTTTTTTAGTGTTTCATCTGCCTTTTATCCTTATCTGCCTACCTTTCTCTCGTCTGTTTTTTTAGTGTTTCATCTGCCTTTTATCCTTATCTCCTGCCTACCTTTCTATTATTTTTTTTTTTTAGTGTTTCATCTGCCTTGCACTTATCTGCCTACCTTCTCATCTGTTTTTTAGTGTTTCATCTGCCTTTTATCCTTATCTGCCTACCTTTCTCTCGTCTGTTTTTTAGTGTTTCATCTGCCTTTTATCCTTATCTGCCTACCTTTCTCTCGTCTGTTTTTTTAGTGTTTCATCTGCCTTTTACCCTTATCTGCCTACCTTTCTCTCGGCTGTTTTTTTAGTGTTTCATCTGCCTTTTACCCTTATCTGCCTACCTTTCTCTCGTCTGTTTTTTTAGTGTTTCATCTGCCTTTTACCCTTATCTGCCTACCTTTCTCTCGTCTGTTTTTTTTAGTGTTTCATCTGCCTTTTACCCTTATCTGCCTACCTCTCTCTCATCTGTTTTTTTAGTGTTTCATCTGCCTTTTATCCTTATCTGCCTACCTTTCTCGTCTGTTTTTTTAGTGTTTCATCTGCCTTTTATCCTTATCTGCCTACCTTTCTCTCGTCTGTTTTTTTTAGTGTTTCATCTGCCTTTTACCCTTATCTGCCTACCTTTCTCTCGTCTTTTTAGTGTTTCATCTGCCTTTTACCCTTATCTGCCTACCTTTCTCTCGTCTGTTTTTTAGTGTTTCATCTGCCTTTTTTACCTCCTTATCTGCCTACCTTTCTCTCGTCTGTTTTTTTAGTGTTTCATCTGCCTTTTACCCTCATCTGCCTACCTTTCTCTCGTCTGTTTTTTAGTGTTTCATCTGCCTTTTACCCTTATCTGCCTACCTTTTCTCTCTGTCTGTTTTTTTAGTGTTTCATCTGTCTTTTACCCTTATCTGCCTACCTTTCTCTCGTCTGTTTTTTAGTGTTTCATCTTGCCTTTTACCCTTATCTGCCTACCTTTCTCTCGTCTGTTTTTTTTAGTAGTTTCATCTGCCTTTTACCCTTATCTGCCTACCTTTCTCTCGTCTGTTTTTTTAGTGTTTCATCTGTCTTTTACCCTTATCTGCCTACCTTTCTCTCGTCTGTTTTTTTAGTGTTTCATCTGCCTTTTACCCTTATCTGCCTACCTTCTCTCATCTGTTTTTTAGTGTTTCATCTGCCTTTACCTTATCTGCCTACCTTTCTCTCGTCTGTTTTTTTAGTGTTTCATCTTGCCTTTTTACCCTTATCTGCCTACCTTTCTCTGTCTGTTTTTTTAGTGTTTCATCTGCCTTTTACCCTTATCTGCCTACCTTTCTCTCGTCTGTTTTTTTAGTGTTTCATCTGCCTTTTACCCTTATCTGCCTACCTTTCTCTCGTCTGTTTTTTTAGTGTTTCATCTGCCTTTTACCCCTTATCTGCCTACCTTTCTCTCGTCTGTTTTTTTAGTGTTTCATCTGCCTTTACCCTTATCTGCCTACCTTTCTCTCGTCTGTTTTTTAGTATCTGTCTTTTACCCTTATCTGACCTTTCTCTCGTCTGTTTTTTAGTGTTTCATCTGCCTTTTACCCTTATCTGCCTACCTTTCTCTCGTCTGTTTTTTTAGTGTTTCATCTGCCTTTTAATTTTATCTGCCTACCTTTCTCTCGTCTGTTTTTTTAGTGTTTCATCTGCCTTTTACCCTTATCTGCCTACCTTTCTCTCATCTGTTTTTTTCGTGTTTCATCTGCCTTTACCCTTATTCCCTTGTTTTTCTTTTTTATTTTACCTGTCTTTCTTTCTCATCATCTGGTGTGATTGCTTTTCTTATTTTTTTAACTACCTTTCTTTCTTATCTGTCTTTCTGTCATATTTGCTTGCCTTTATGCCTTTACATGTCTACCTTTCTCTATTATAACCTATCAGCTTATTCATTTCTATTGATGAATCGATCTTCTTAATTTGTACTTAATGATTTTCCTTTAATTAAACTTCAATTTAATTAAATAAATTGATAATTACTTTTCACAGTAATTCTTGGAGGTACTTTAAACGGAAATTAGTTATTTCCTGGAGTTCTGAAATGGAGTGTTTTCATTATTTTGAACATTGTTTTCATTGTTATTTTAACACTTGTTCACTGATAGTTTCATTGGGTATCAATAATGATATCAGCTGAAAGGATGACAAAAATTACAAAGATCAAGATAATAGTTCAAATAATATGAAACAAATTAGTTTATTGTTTAAACAACCAATAAAAGCTCACATTACAAAAATAATAAAATTAATTTATTACTTAAATAACCAATAAGGTCCCATGTTAGAAAACTAGTAAATTAGTTCATTATTTAAATAACCAGTAGGATCCCTTGATACAAAAATAATTTAATAATTAGTTTAATATTAAGATAACCAGTAAGAGCCGATAATATAAATTAAAACATAATTTATTATTTGAATAACAAATAAGGTCTGATATGACAAACATAATAGTTTACCATTTAAATAATTAAAAGGATCCGATACTACAAAAATAATTAGTTTGTTATTTAAATAACCAGTAAAATGTTATTTTTTGAAAGCAACCATTTAATAAGCTAAAAAAGAGCTGGTGTCAGGTCACATGAGATGTACATTTTTGAAGAAACCTACTCTCTACCCCCTGGTAGAAATGAGTAGGGAACATTTAGTGATAGGAAAGTTATGAAAAGACTGTTTAGCAACTGAAATATTGACTTGACATTATTCTTCAAAGATTGTGCATTTTAAGAACCATTTTTGGTCAAAAGTCTCTAAATCTTCCACAGTATTTTTCAGTTTTTTCTCACCTCACTAGCCACTCTTTTGTATATAAGGAACACCTAAAATCTAAAAAGTGTCTAGTCCCAATATACAGTGAACTTGAAACTGTTGTTGATAGTTCATTTAAAGTTCACTAGATAACGATTGGAGGATCTACAGACAAAAATTTAAATTAATACCTTGAATCTAAAAATTGAGCTTGGTAATAAGCCAAGCAGAAGAATAACCATTATGAAATGAAGACATAAAAAAAGAACAATTAGTTGATTTTGAAATTAACAAGTGATCTACAACTGAATTAATTTCATTTATATCTTATAATTCACCAAATAGTACCAATTTTCACTTAGAGGAAACAAAATTTTGGATATTACATAAAAAAAAAACAAAAAAAAAATGATAGTTCCTACAAATATTCCTTACATGACTCTGATTAAACATTCCACACCCAGTGGCTACCTTTTATACTTTGCTTAATTTCAAGAATAAACTTTTGAATTTGATTATTTCCCCACAGTATATTCATCTCCAGGTATGTCTGTGTTAATTTGAACACTCTCTCATGAGGTACAATATCTTCAGACATAACAGAAGCTACAGGCCAGGTGGCTTTGTTGCAAGAAAGAAACCTGTTAATCTTAAGAGAAATAAAATCCACAGTTTGAGGAAAAATCTCATCTTCTGAAGTTGGTTTGCTTCATGATTAAAATATTTTTCTGCACACTTCATCTTCTACAACACTGTCTAGACCACTATGTAATTATGCTTATAAAATCTGAAATAAATTTCTGATAAATTTCCCAGTTTGTATGTGTATAATGGTGATATGAATGACCATAATAATAATCATGATAAAAATGATAACAATATTGATAAATATTATAATAATAAAGATGGTGATAATAAAAATCAGGATAATGATAATTTCAAGGATTAGGAATTACCATTCTTTGGACTCTTTTTTTTTTTTTTATCATATCACCCCAAGCAAGACGCTAATGCAACTGATGTGCAGGGGGCTACATAAGAGTGAGAAGATTAGAAAAGAGAAAACCGGAAACCGTATCCTAAACAGGAAACAAGGGATGAGCCTCTTCACCTGTTCAATAGATGAGGGTGGAGTGTGAACTGGGCGATAGTTTAGTCTATCTACTCCAATTGAGAAAAAAAAACAAAAAAAACAAAGTGAGATTAGAAAAGAGAAAACCGAAAACCGAATCCTAAACAGGAAACAAAGGATGAGCCTCTTCACCTGTTCAATGGATGTGGGTGGAGTGTGAACCGGGCGATACATGAGAACTATTGTCCTCATCTTTTGTTGTTGTTATCATAATGCTTAGACTTTTGTACCCTTCAATCTGCATCAGATGTATGTCAATCAGCGCAGTCCAAAGGGAATTCTGGGTAAACTGTTCTTGTTTCACTGCCCATGTCTATAGATATCAAGTACTTATTTTTTTGTATTGCTCAGTTATCAAGTTTCTATTGAGACAGAGCAGTACTCGACATGGGTAATGGAATGAGAACTGTCTACCCACTAAAATAAAGAGTTCAGTTTTAAAATCCCTTTAGGTTACTCCAATCAATGTATCCTGAGCATGATGGTAAACTGCATCTGGCAGAAAGGTCTCTGATTGGAAGTTTGTGAGGAGAATGTAACCACCTCTTAATTGCTGTTGTTGCCAGGTCCACCATAACCCGAAGTGATAGCACCTGTTAGGGTCCCAGCTATGGGCAAATAGTTAACCCCTGAATTGGGGCCAAAACCCCATGAAAGTATAATAATAGACTTTTATAAAAATAGATACATAAAAATCAACTTTTATAGAAAAATATACATTTCTCACTGTGATTGAACATTAAAAAAATACCTTAAAACTCCACCTTTTTGGCATTAAATAACCCACAGAGGTGTTGATATACCATTAAACAAAACTAAAACTAAAAACTAAACTCTAATCAACATACACCTGATGAAGCCTGATAGGTACAATAGACAAAATTTTGCGATTGATAACAATGAAAATAAGGACAATAGTCCGAATGTAAATAGTGGAAAAGTATAAACAGGATGATATCAATAATAATAATGATGAGAATGCTAAAGTTAAAAAGCTAGCCTCAAATGACTATGTCAACAGGTTATATGTCAAAAAAGTGTGTGGGGGAATAAAAAGGCTAGTCTGTATTGAGTACTGTGTCAATTTCACACTCAAGAAAGTTGATGGAACTAAGGAGTGTAGGTCTACTGAACACTTTCTATGTAGATAGTGGCAGAGTAGATATAGGCTTGCAATGTTTTATTTCTAGGAAAGGTGTTGTAGAATGGCAAATAATTCATCACCCACAAGGCTGAGGAAATACTTTTGGATTCTATTAAGATTGAAAAGTGAAGAATGAGTAATTCTTGCACATATGTAGCAGCTGTACTCTATGTTCGTTTTTATCCTTGTTCTTGTATGTAAGGATTTATTTTGTTGCATGTGTTTACATGCAACAAAATAAATCCTTACATTTGCCTTGATAAAGTCAATCCAAGGACAAAATGAGGCAGCTAAGAATAGTTTTTCCTAATGTTAAAAAATTAATGGATTTATTTTTAATCAAACATTTTAATTACCGCAAATATGATTATTAATGGATATGCATATTTAAAATGGACATCCCATTTTCATTTTTATTTTAAACAGTACATGATCAACACATCAGAATATGCAAGCCAACAGACATAAAACTCATTGTTTGAAATAAAAACGGGCAATATATATATATTTAGTATATCGAGGCAGCAAGTAATTTTCTAAACATATGCTGTTAAATATAAGAGACAATGAATGTCTATTATGTTTTATCATGAGCCGTTCTAAACGTCGTATTTTTGCTTTAATTTCAGTTGAAAATAAAGACAAAAATTCTCCAACATTTGGATAATTATATATGTGAACCAAAAGCTTAGAAGAAAATCGATATATAATTATCCAAATATTGGAGAATTTTTGTCTTTATTTTCAACTGAAATTAAAGCACAAATACGACGTTTAGAACGGCTCATAATTAAACATAACAGACATTCATTGTCTCTTATCTTTAACAGCATATATATATATATATATATATATATATATATGAACAAGTTCTTTTTCTTAGTACATCAAAATATAAATAATTTAAATAGGATCATTTTATTATTAAGATAGATACAAAGGTATCTTGCTTAATGAAAAATTTTTTAGGTACCTTTCGGCCGACACTTCATCAGAAATTGTCGGCCAAATTAAAATAAAGAAGTTGCTAAGAAAAAGTTTTAACAACGACTGAAGTTAAGAAAAAAAATTATATATTACCTATGTTGAGTGGTAATATATGATAAATTTAATTTGTTTTGTATTACAAATTAGCAATCATAAAAAACCTACTACATCGAGCAAAAACCAACTCGTCTACAAAACACATCTTCCACAGTGAACTAAAAAACATAAACCAGACACTCATCAACAATAATTTTCCTAACTACATAGTTGATGAACAAATACGACATTTCCTTACAAACCTGAACACGAAAAAAACAACACATGGTAATAGCCCAACCAACCCCAAACATATCACTCTCTTATATCGTAGCAAAATGCACACCAACTACCAACTAGATGAAAATATCCTAAAAAACTCAAACGCTAATATCACTCTGACAGACCCCAACAAAAGAATTAAATTTATTATATATTACACTAAATCCACAACATCCAACTCAGTCGTCCACAACGACTCCTCCCCCACCGTTAGCGATTTGCCAAAAAAAGCAATGTAGTGTATAAATTTAAATGCCCCTTTCGAGAATGTATCTCTAACAAACTAAATAATATCTACATTGGACATACTACTAACTCGCTTTCGCGGAGACTTACATTGCAATTAAATGAAAATTCTAACATATTCTGACATTTAAAACACCACGGCTATCAACACACACTTCTTAGGAAAACACTTGTTGAAAATATGCATATACTTAGACAAGAAAATAATAAACGAAACCTTAAAATTCTAGAAGCTATCTACATCAAACAGTTTAAACCTAGCCTAAATAAAATAAATTTCGACACCTCTACTAACATACTTCAATGCCTATAATCAACGGGAGAGGTCATAGTTATTATACTTACCCCCTACACTATAGTAGCAGCAGTTCCCAGAACAATTTCTCATGCCACTATATACTCAACTGAACAAAAAACCCACTACCACCATTCCTTCTCGGCCTACAGCCATGTGCGACACAAAAAATGGACCTGTCTAATTTTCTCTGTATAACTCCACTCTGTTAATAATAATTGAAATGTTCTATGTTCACTGAACATTAAATGTTCATCCTTTGATAATGGCTTATGTAAGCTGAAAGCTCAGACCTGATAAAAAAATCAACAATTATTGCGATTTCTTGTCGTCTTTCCATGACAACACTATCAAGCTTATCAGATCATACGAACGGATCTTACACAAAATAAATAGACAGAAGTTGTATATATTATTCAATGAAACCTGTATTAATGAAAAAATGCTGCCAAAATACACACAATATATATATATATATATAATGATAATAATCCACGTATACTGTCTTAATATGCATAGGAAAAACTACTAAAAAGTAAGTTAAAAATGTAATTTTTTTGACAGTATTTATTTATTTCTATTATTATTATATATATATATATATTTGATATTTCAGACCGGCCTCAGCCTTTCATCAGAAATAAAATTATTTATAAAAAATTATTTCTGATGAAAGACCGAGGCCGGTCTAAAATATCAAATATATATATGTGCACACACAAATTCAGAATTGGGACCGAATGATCATTTCTCCGAGTAGAACCTGCTTCATCAGCGAGCTATTTGAATATAATAAAAAATTTGTTTGAATTCTATGGTGTTAGGAAAAACGTAGTTAAAAGAAGAAGAGAAGGAGAAAAGAAAAAGGAGAAAGAAGAAGGAGGAAGGTAAATATGAGAAAAGAAAAAAAAACGTATTTTTGGCTTCGACAGAGGGAGATGTGGGTAGGAAAGAGAGATTCACAACTGTCGGCGAACTATAACAAGAATGTGTTAGTGGGTGTGTGGGTCATTAATCCGGAAGTAGAACTTGCAGAGAGAAATGAAAAGCGTGTCAAAAAGAAGAGAGAGAGAGAGAGAGAGAAAAAAAACGTCGGGAGAAAGAAAGGGGAAAGAGAAAGAGAGAAAGAAAGAAGTAAAATATATCCATTCAGAGGAATACGCAGGGCAAGAAGTGGTTGGGATAAACAGATTGGCGATCTTTGCTCGCCTATGTCTAATTTTGTAATTTTTTTTAACCGTTTCAAAACAAAAGACAAAAACCAAAAGACAAAAGCAAAAACAAAAACAAACAAAAAAAAACAGGGACAGACTATTGATGAAATCAAAATAATATCCGTTAAAAATTAACTTCAGGATAAGAAGGATATAAAGAGAAAAGTAAACATAAGTAAATTAATGTAGAATGATTAATCTAAATAAAGGAATATTAATTTGAAGAAGAAAAAAATATTAAGTAGCGAATTTCTCCTTCATACCCACGCCTCCACTTGTCTGTGAAGCTAAAATACGGTTTTCCCTTTGCCCCTACACCCCTTCCTCTCTTTTTTCGTTTTCTTTCTCTTTTTTTATTTCCTCCTTTTCGTTTAGCTACGCTTTTTCCTTTTAACAACATGTACATTTAAACGAATTTTCTAATTTTCTATTCAAATGGATCAATGGCGAAGTGGATTCTGTTCGCAGAAATGATCATTTGATCCCAATTCTGATTTTCTTTTTTATATCTAAAAATATACATATTGGCTCTGTAAATAAATAAATTATCTTGTTTACATCGAGCTCTCCGGTTGAATTAGTTCGATTATTTAATTTTTCAACAGTTAATATGAAGAGGATCTCCTTTGGGATTTTACCATAAAGCCCCTTTATATATATATATACTAGCAGTATAGCCCGGCGTTGCACGGGTGTAATGAAAGCTTTAAAACTAATGCATGGTCCTGGAGCTCAGACTCAGCCTAAAGAATATTTGTGTGAATTTTGGTGAGACTCGGATAAAAATTGTGGATTTGTATGAAGGACATACAGACAGATAAACAGACACATATACACACATCTTGCCTTTTATATATATATATATATATATATATATATATATATATATATATATATAATCGATTTTCTGCACTATTGTACGAACTGCAACCTTGAAACTTCTGAATATCGTTTCTTATGCCTTTGTCTATGAGTGTATCAAATTTGATTAAAATCAGACCACTCCTTCTATAACCCGATTTTTTCGATTATCGATATTTATCGGGGGTTCCTCTACACAAAACCTAGCTAAGAACACTCGCAGACGGTTATAGTACAACTGTGCAAATTTTAAAAAAAAATCGGTTCAGCCGTTTTGGAGTCTATAGGTAACAGACACACACACAGACAAAGTTCCAACTATAAATAAGTTTATATATATATATATATATATATATATATATATATATATATATTCGCGGCTCTCTTATCACCGCTCGTCAGTTCTTGATTATTAAATTATAATACTCTGTTAAATTTTAACAATACATTATTTTAACATTGAGTTCTCTTTGGATTTAATCTCTTGTGGAATTAACCTTACCAAGTACCAAGGATTCTACATATATATATATATATATATATATATATATATATATATATATATATATAATCACGCTAAAAAGTCCTTCTTCTTCTACCGAACGCCCATAGCCCATCGCCCAGAGGTAGAATCGCCGACTGACGCCAATTCGGTCGGGTTTCAATCCTGGGTTAAAATCAATCGGAGTCTAACCGTACTGATGAGCTGTGATACAGCGAAACAACAGATCTGTCTGCTGATGACTATATATATATATATATATATATAGGTATCTCTCCACTCAATAAGATGAAAGATCAAATTTTGAATCCTTTGTAATACGTTCAAAATTTCAGTTAAAACTTCTTTTGTTTTCCGTCAACGATTCACGCTGTGTTTACGTAATAAACTGACTAAGGAAAACGTAATATTACACAAGTCGTTTTTTGGCGTTGAAAGACACATTTATTTGGAAATTATTGCAAAAGTCAACTAATTGTCTGATCTTAATGAAACTTTCAGGATTTACTCACAAATGAATTAAATTATTAATGCAATTATTATTTTTTTCAAATCTTAGTAAAAATATTTTTTTAAAAATCTGTTAGCCCTCACTCCAATTAATTGCATAAAACTTCTAGAAATACATTATCTGTACCAATTTTTTTTATTTTAGTTAAATATAGAACTCTTTGGAGAATGTAAATCAGGTAATTTTTTTAATTACGAGATCATTTTTCCAGAAATCTGCCCCGAAAAGAAAATCAAAAATGCATTAAAACTACGTTATTTTTAATGGAGATAAAATTTAAGTGATTTTATAAAGAATATAATTTTAAGATATCATATTCTGAAGAAGAAAATAAATTTTGATGAATAATGAATTTTTATAAGAATTGCTTTCAACTTTTTCTTTGCTAATTAAAATTTCAAACATCTTTTAAATTTCTTCCAGTTACTCAGTATTTTCGGTTATTAATTAATTAAAAATAAACTTTATTTACAAATCGAAAATTCTAAAGCTTAATACAAATCATTAAAAATTAAGATTTTTAAAAGAATTTCGAAATTTTTGCTCATGCAACACTGCACATTTTCTTTTACTATGGAAACTTATAAGAGACTTATCATTAAAAGGTCACATGTTTCAAGTTTTGTTTCCCTTACGAAATGTTAAACTGGGTTATGTTAAATTTTGATCACCATACTTCCAGACTGATTGATAACAGGTGCTGTCATCGTCTACTTGAAAGGTCAACAAGTCAGACCGTTGTGATTAAGAAATACTTTTATTCTCAATTTCATGATTAAAAACAAGTAATACTTATTTCAGATCAGATTAATTTAACTTTAAATTTGCTAATTTCTAAAAAAAAAATAATCAGTGAGAGTTGTATATTTTATTTTTTCAAGATTTTTACAACCGAGAATTAACTTTTGTTTACAAATGTGTCGATCGCTCAAAAATTGAAAATTAAAAAAAAATCTCAACATTTTAGGTTCCAATAAATATAATTTCTGTTTGAAATACACCCAAGTATTTTGCTTAGTGGAAATAGTAAATTTAATCATTTACCTTTCAATTAAATTAAAAATTAAAGTTTCAAGAAAATGTATTTCATTTTAAAAAAATTCAATTTAAAACTTAGGTGTCGAAAATGAGTCGAAGTATATATATATATATATATATATATATATATATAATATTTACTTAGTTTTTAGTTATAATTAAATTAGAGTAGTGCACATTTGTATTAAAAAGTGTTCAATACAATTACATTGTAGACTTAAATAACTAGCCACGTGTGGAGACTAAAATCAAAATATGGAAAAGACCCAGGCATAACGTGGAGTATAGTAAAAACAGCCAAGCCTTACAACGGTGACAAAATATGTAGACTGTGCCAGGAAGGAAAGTTAGAGATTACGCTATTTCCAAACAATAATGAACTATTGAATGAAAGAACGGAAATTATAACTAAGTGTAACCATACTAAAAAACACCTCTTAGGTTCATACAATTATGGATGAAAACGTTATAATTTCTTGTAATTTTAAAAACTGCGCGTTCAAAAATTTCTTGCCACGTGAGCTTTCAAACAAAAATCACTGTTACGTGAGCGTTCTATAAAAAAAAACGGTAAAGGGCAAAATCAGTTACTAATAATCGCCTGATAACACCACTCATGGTAGAAGCCTAGGTTGCGTAATAACTCGTTTACAAATGGTATATATATATATATGGTACAATGAGTAGATTGTCGCTAATTTATAAATTTTCTGCTTGTGTTTCAATCTGAGGACAGCAGTGCAGAATACTCACAAAGGCGAATCTAATGGTTGTTGTGAAGGTATGTAGAGTGTTCATTAATGATCACAACGTTATACTTCTATTCATCCTCCGACAAAACTTCGTTGTGGTACAGTGGATATCGGCTCGGAACGAGAAACCGGGGAGCCGAGTTCGAATTCCATTTGAATCCATTGTATTCACTTACGCGCAAATACCCTTGGGAAAGGTATTAATCCGTCTCTTCCTTCCAGTTATGGGTTAAATAGCAGGACAGATTGGGTTCTATAGCTTGGGTCGGCAACCAATCTACCGCAGAAAGCAATGGCAACCTACTGTGGGATAATCTTCTGCCCAGTCAGTCATGTCTTTTTCGTGACATGATCGCCCAAGCGTGTTTCACGTATAGCACTTAACTGACTGACATCGAGTGACTTAAGGAGGTAGTGCTGCCCTGGGTCAAGAGGGTGGCTGTTGAAAGACCCTATGTATGGCAACAAGACTCTGCAGCATATCACTCAAGCAGGAGAACCCAGTCATGGCTGTCAGACAATTTCTGTGACCACATCGCCCCTTACTTCTGGTCACCTGACCTGAATCTCTCTTGCGCAATCATAAGTTTTTGAGCTCTGCATTGAATATTGCTGCCATATCTGATCTGGTGTTCATTTTATATAATTGTAATATAAGTAATTTAAAATTTTAGCAATACAGACTGCAACCTCTATGTGTTGTGCGCAGTTGAGACCAATAAAACTCCTTATAACATGAAAGATGAGCTGAAAACAAGAATTATGGCAGTATTCACCAACTTAAACGAGGAGACGATGCAGAAGAGTGGCAGAAGATTCTAAAATCGTATGGAGACCGTAATTGAAGTCAATGGCGATTTCTTTGAATAAAATTACTCTTCAGTATTTCAAGATGTTTTTATGTAATTTTGGTAAATATATCTGTTAAAAATGAGATGTCAGTTCTATTTTCATTTTTTACTTAATTCAGATAATCCTCCCCACCCCCTGTCTATAGCAAATTGGTCGTTTTGGAAAAATTACATTTGATGCCCAGATGGGTATTGACAATATTGCTTATTTCAGTTTAGAAATGGTATAGAAAGTGGCAGTAAGAGAGAAAAAAAAGAAAAGAAAAAAGTATGGTGATAATGAGCGAAAATAATTTCTGCAAAGACGTTTTATTTTTCTTAATTATCTACAATTAGAACAAAAAAGTTCCATGGCTCTACACATATTCACTGTTCATCGTCAAACCATATTATTTTGGGGGAGTAGAGACAGGATGTGCGTTGTGGTGCAGTGGATATCGGCTCGGAACGAGAAATCAGGAAACTGAGTTCGAATCCCAGTTGAATTCGTTGCATTCAAATACCCTTGAGAAAGGTATTAATCCGTATCTTCTCCCCAGTTTTGGGTTAAATAATAGGACAGATTAGAGTCTATAACCTTGGTCGGCAACCGCTCTACTACAGAAAGTAATGGCAACCTAATGCGGGATAATCTTCTGCCCAGTCAGTCATGTCTCGAAAGAGACATGATCGCCCAAGCGTGTATCACGGACGGCAATTGACTGACTGAGGGAGAGGATAGGAAAGATAAGAAATGGGAACGTTTGAGCCCGACACTGAAAAAAGGACGTTTGGGTTCGAATTAAAACAATGTTATTGGTACAGTATTGGATACAACCAACCACCCCCGCCCGACTCTTTTTTATTCGTTTTTATTTCATCTGACACCTGTTTCGGCTATTATTGAAGACAAGAGCACTTTTCAGGTGACAAGAGCAGAAACGTCTGACCGCATGATTTTCCCCACCAACCCTGCTTCATCTTCTACCCTCAGCACTTTGCCAAGCTCCCAGCCTTTTTCTTTTTATCCAGTAGCCTTTTGCATCCCCTTTTTTCTCCGATTCACCACCCTTTATAATCCCACTTCCTGTTTTCACCCTTTTACACCTCCTTATCATTCTTTCTCTCCTAATTCACACTAAAAAAGTTATAAGGGTAGAGAGAGAGAGAGAGAGAAAAAGAACGTGGGGAATAATAAAAGGGGAGATGGGATGGCTTGTTTGATGCAACTTGAAGCGGCAGTGTTGGGAGGGGGATCATAATCGAGCAGGTTTTGACCACACACACACACACACACACATACCTGGATGAAAGACAGGGAGTGAAAAAGAAGTTCATGAAAATAAGCTTATGGAAATAGAAGTGAATGAGAAAAAAAGAAAGGTGTGTGTGTGTGTGTGTGTGTGTGAGAGAGAGAGAGAGAGAGATGAGAACAAACAAAATGAAATAAGAGAAAGAGTAAAAAATTCAAAATAAAAATAAAATCACCGTCAGGGGTCGCTGCCCTCATGACTCTCCTCAATGGACTCACAACTGATATCAATTTCTATCTTTTTTTCCCCTGCTTAATAAATAAGGGAAACTAAAAGTCGCTTTCACTGTTTTTCCCTATCATTCTTGCCATCTTGGCTGGAGGACACCCCAGGGCAATTGCTTGTTCTTTTCAACAGTCAGAACAGACTATAAATAAATAAATTAAAAAAAAATACAAATAAAACAAATAAATAAAACGCTCTTTTTCTTGTTCGTCCCTCAGTGAACGCTACGGGATTTACATTCTTTTTTTGCCCAAGGTTGTGGATGCAACGACTGGATAATAAAGTTAGGGGGTTTCCGTTTCCTCTTTAGCTCTTTCGCAAATTCTGATTCGTCTATCGAAATGTCCTCGTTTTTCTCAAGACAGTTCTTCTCCCTCTCATCTTGTTCTATCTTCCCCACCTTCGTTATCCGCACTCTCCTTCCTCTCGATTCCACGTCTCACTTCTCTTCCATCCACCTTCTTTCAATTCTTGCTCTTCCTCCATCTTTTTATGTCTCGTTTTCTTCTTTCTCCATTTTCCTTTCTTTCTTTCTCCCCCTCTCTCTCTCTCTCTTCCACTCCTTTTCTCTTTCTTATTCTCCTGCATTTTTTCTTCCTTCTCGCTTTCGCTCTCTCATTTATTCTTTTTCCTTCCCTATTTGTGTTTTTGCGGATGTGCGTTGTGGCGCAGTGGATATCGGCTCGGAACGAGAAATCGGGAAACCGAGTTCGAATTCCAGTTGAATTCCTTGCATTCACTTACGCGCAAATACCCTTGGGAAAGGTATTAATCCGTCTCTTCCCTCCAGTTATGGGTTAAATAATAGGACAGATTGGGTTCTATAGCCTTGGTCGGCAACCAGTCTACCGCAGAAAGCAATGGCAACCTACTGCGGGATAATCTTCTGCCCAGTCAGTCATGTCTCTTTCGAGACATGATCGCCCAAGCGTGTATCGCGCATGGCACTTAACTGACTGACTGACTGATTTGTGTTTTCAAGATGTGCGTTATGGTGCAATGGACATCGACTCGAAACAGGAAATCGGAGAACCCAGTTCGAATTCCAGTTGAATTCGTTGCATTCACTTACGCGCAAGACATTAATCTGTCTCTTCTCAATCCAGTTATTGGTTTCTATAGCCTTGGTTGACAACCAGTCTACCGCAGAATGAAATGGCAACCTACTGTGTAAAAATCTACTGCCCAATCAGTCATGACTCTTTCAAGACATGATCGCCCAAGTATGTATCACGTATGGCAAATAACTGACTGACTGATTTGTTTTCGTTCTTCTCTTTTGCCAACATTTTAAGCTGTGATGAAATGTACGAAGAGTAGCTGAAAAGTTCACAGTCTAACCAATAAGCCCTCATAGAACAACATATCTGATTTGGGTAGTGGTTTGAACTGAGAACTTTTTAGCATTGGTCCTCGTCTTTGTCAGCAAGAATGACGTGTATATTTTAACGTCCCCCAAAATGGAACTACTATTTTTAATCATCATAGAAAATAATTTTTCAATATGGCTGATGCTAACATCAAAGAGAGCAACTCAGTGCGCCTTCTCAGTCTCACACTTTGCGTTGGCATCAAGTGGAATTATTCTATTGAATCGATTGGCAGGTTTGCTGCTAAAAAAACTTGGTTCATTGTGCCGTACTAGATCATTTTTCTTACGAGAATCTCTTGCACATGAACAAGGCGATAACGCCACTGATGTGCAGGGGGCTACGTAAGAGCAAAAAGATTGGAAAAGAGAAAGCCGGAAACCACATCCTAAACCTGTTCAATAGACGTGGGTGGAGTGTGAACTGGGCGATAGTTTAGTCTATCTACTCCAATTGAAAAAGAAAAGAGTGAAAAGATTGGAAAAGAGAAAACAGGAAACCGCATCCTAAACAGGAAACAAGGGATGAGCCCCTTCACCTGTTCAATAGCCGTGGGTGGAGTGTGAACTGGGCGATAGTTTAGTCTATGTACTCCAATTGAAAAATAAAAATAAAGAAAAGAGTGAAAAGATTGGAAAAGAGAAAACCGGAAACCGCATCCTAAACAGGAAACAAGGGATGAGCCTCTTCACCTGTTCAATAGACGTGGGTGGAGTGTGAACTGGGCGATAGTTTAGTCTATCTACTCCAATTGAAAAATAAAAATAAACCTCATATCTCTACTCTAACCAATATGCAACAAAGGGTTAAGACTTCACATTTTTAACACTAGATTTTTGTCCAAGAGACAATCCTCAGAGAAGAAATCTTATCTGGGGCCTCGACAGTTGTGAGTTCAATCCCCAGCTCTGATAGTGCTGAAAAGTCACATACATTGATTCAGTGAAAGAAATGAACAAGCAGAATAAAAGTAACTAAGACTGGTTAGTATTAACGTATATGTAATATTTTGTATACATGAAAAGCAGAATTAAAACCATCTACGTCTTTTGATTGGATAGAGGATTCAGTTCGAGATGTCAGGAAGTTTATTGAGTACAAACGTCTGATAAAGGCCAGGGTGTAAAATGACCGAAACCATGTGTGATGAAGATGCTGGTTCAAACAGCAAATCATCTAATGATAAAATTAAATACTTTTTTTCACAATATGAACATATATTAAGACATCAGTATATTTTAGTTGTATGAACGGACTGAAATACAATATTTAGTCACGAGTCCAGGCAGGAACTAATTGAGTCTTTCACCATCAATATTGATTTCAGTGATCAATGGATATTGAAGTAGACATATTCTGCCAGATTTGGTTTGATCCCCCTACACGGGAAACAAAATAGAACAACATGTTTCTCATCTTGATGTTTGAATGTCTTATGAGTGAAAACTTTTCCCCGCTTCCCTTTCAGAGTTTGAGTTTTGTTTAACGTCATATCAACCTCTCTGAGTGATTTAATGCCAAAAAGGTGGGGTTTTAAGGTATTTTTTTAATGTTCAATTATAGTGAGAAAGTTGATTTCGTCAGATTTTGATGAAAATTTGTTTTTATTATTTTCCATTTTAGAAAACTGAAAATGTCTTCTAGTTTTGTATTCAAAAATGTTTTGCTGAGAATAATTCTTCCTTCAAAACTGTATATTTTTCTATAAAAGTCTATTTGTATGTATCTATCTCTATAAAAGTCTATTTTTATACTTTCATAGTGTTTTGACTCCAGTTTGGGGGTTAACTATTTGTCCATAGCTGGGACCCTAACAAGTACTACCACACCAGGTCAAGGTGGACCTGGGAACAACAGCAATTAAGAGGTGGTTCCATGCTTCTCACAACCTCCCAATCAAAGGTCTTGCTGCCGGATGCAGTTTACCGTCATGCCCAAGACCACCCTTTCAGAGTGATTCATATTTATAGTGTTTGTGTGTTTTCCTAGGATGTTTCACACTTTCTCTGATCACGAATACATCGACTCTTCGACTTGTTTTTCTCTTCCGACCGCATTTTCCTTTACATTTTGGACTGGTGGATCCAGTTTGTTTCTTCGCCTTGATGACACGACTGACAGTCGAAAGACTGACACCAACACTATCCGCAATCCCTCTGGAAAGTTTGCCAGTAAATTTGTGCAGCCTTACAATTTGCGTACACTACCTTGGATTAATGTCCATTGCGGACAATGGCAGTAGGACAACTAATCGACAGTCGAGGCAATAGTGTCTGGTAGTGATAAAATATTTTTAATTTATTTGTTTAAACATTATTTTTAATGGATACTCGTATTTGAGTATATACTCTGTTTTTTTAATAATTAAACAGTATATTTATTGATGAATACTGGCTTGAATAATCTAGAAATTTTCTTAAGAAATTATATATATATATTGATAAGACACAAGAAGTGTCGAAACAAAATACCTACTTTTGTAGTGATAGAGCATACTTATGTTATAAATTTCAAATAAATATTATATATAAATATAAAGAAAAATAAATGATAAAGATTTAACATGCAAGACTTTTAAATATTACAATTAGGAAGATAAGCCGATCATGCTACCATGGTTTTAATCTTTCGGTATCCTCAGTGTTAAAGATTAACTAATTTTCTCACGCTTTATTTTGAACGCACAACTGGAATTTTAAAATTAGCCAAGAGTTGCGAAACACTCCAGATCACATTAGGACTTTTTGTCATTTTCTTCTTTTAATTTCCACACATAGTTGGATAGATTGGTACGATTCCTAAAGCTTTCTAGCTTGAATATTGATTTGTGGTTATACCATCGTTTTTTAAAACTGCCTTCAGTACACCCCACATATATTTTGCTTTGTCCATTTATATCATGAACTTTTGCTTTGTAAATAACTCCAGAACGCGAAAAGTTACTAAATGAAAGGTAATAAATAATGTCAGGATACACACACATTAGAAAATACATTTTGCGTTTGTACAAACCCGGAATTAAATATGTACAATACTATTTCGCTAGTCTCCACTAACACCCCTCCTTATTTTAAAATTCCTGTTGTGCGTTCAAAATAAAGTGTCAGGAAATCAGTTAATCTATAAAGCCTGACGATACCGAAAGGTTGAAACCCTGGTAGCATAATCGGCTGATCTTACTAATTTTAATATTTCAAACTTCTGCATGTTAAATATTTATCATTTATTTTTTCTTCAAATGTGTATTGAGCACTTTTTAATACAACATTTTACTTGTCTAATTTGATTCTGACATATAACTGTTATATATGATAGCTAGATAAGCATTCATTTTACATAAGAAACTTATTTTCCAACATAATTTCGTTTCTTGTCAATGCACTTAACAGTGGTAAACAATTAGATCAAATATTATAGAGTGAAAATTTCAGCTCAAAATTTAAGTGAAAATTGCATGTTGGGCGTGATTTATCGAATCACTCTTGTATCTACATCTTTTACTCCTACCTCCACTTTAGACATTTTTTAAAAATGAATTTCCTCTCTCTACACATATTTGTCTTTTTCTTTTATAAAGCCCTCAACACTTCTTTTCACCCTCAGTCATGGTATCAACTTCTCTATAGCACCCTTACTACCTGACATCCTGTTTTCTCCCCTTTACTGCATAGTAGCCATCTTATTCTCGCCTTTTCTTTTATTTATTTTTTTCATAATCTGGTCCCTTCCCTTCACTCCCCTACCATCACTATCACCGGCTTTCGGCAATTCCTTACAACACCCCTGTCTTTCAATCCTTACCTGCCAACGTGCAGTTCAAGACCACACATTTCCAACTCTGCACACATGACACAAACCAACCAACCCCCCACCGTCGTAGTGGTTCGCCTCAGAGACGCGCGTACCAAAGCTTCCCAGCCCGACCCCTATTTCCAACCCCAGGCCCTGTCATCAACCATCACGTCAAAAGGCCATCACCCATCATCAACGCGTTGCTGATAGGGGAACAAGTTTATCGCTGGCGCTTGTCCGGATTGTGGTTCAAGCGAGACAGGTGCTCGCCACACTTCCTCTGCCGATAAAATAAATAAATAATAAACTAGCTTCCCTCTTCCTTCATCGCTTCCCGGATCCCGGGTCTCGGACTTCTCCACCCTCGTCGAAGACCCCATAATCTTATCCATTCCAAAACGATCATCTCTTAGAACAAACAAAGTTCAACTTGTCTTTTCCAAATTTGTTCTCCCCACTGCCATTACATTTCTTCACGCTCCCCACCGAGTCTTTAAACCGTTTCTCTCCCTCGCTGTTGTCCGTCTTTCGATTTATTTAATTTTTGCTTATAATTTACTCCTTAAAATTTTCTTTTTCTTCTCTATCCTCTCCTCTGTGTATATGTTTTCTTTTTTATTTATTTATTCTGTATTTTTCTCTTGTCTCCTCAATGACCTTTCATTTTCCTTTCACTCTTTTGCTTGTTTGTTTTTCTTCTTCCTTCATCGTAATTTCCTTTACTCACCTTTTCTCCTAACGGGATTTTCTCCTCTTTCTCTTCTCCCACTCTCTACATCGATTCCTCTTCGGTCTCCTGTCTAAGGTTCATTTGTCACCCATTCTTCTTCATTTAATTGCCAAACGTAATACACGGTTGGACGATCATGTCACTTTCGTGACATGACTGATTAGGCAGAAGATTTTCTCTCAGTAGGTTGTCATTACTTTCTACGGTAGACCGGTTGCCAACCAAGACTATAGAACCCAATCTGTTCTGCTATTTAACCTATAGCGAGAGGAAGAAGAGATGGATTCATAACTTTCCAGAGGATATCAGAGCCTAAGTGAATTAAACGAATTCGACTGGAATTCGAACTTGGCTCTCCAATTTCTCACACCGAGCCGATATACATGCCAATACTATATTTTTTGCATAGGGTACCAGTCTTAGTAACGGGTTTTCCTCATATTATCCGGTTTTTCATAGTATTGCTATAAACATTAAGATGCACCCCTGTTCTTATTATTGCAATGGAAAGTGCTACCCGGATGACAGTTCGAACACAAAATTCTTCTTTATTATTAGAGAGAGAGAGAGAGAGTTGCAAACCCATAAAGTGAAGCTGGGGTAGAAATATACGAAGCCCCAGATACCCATCGTGACCACACATTCTGATAAGGCAAACCATGCCCACGCATTTCAGTTAAATGTGAGAGATATAGTGACGGGTTTTTGATTAAAGCAATTCATGACCTTGCAGATTGGGCCCGGTTAAAAATATCTTTAGGTCGGATAAACTAATCCGTTAAGACGGTTTCCGATTGAGATTGTTGTCAAGTATCTTGATGTGACTCCCAAGTCACCTGTCCTACCATTTAAGTCATATTCATTCGAATACAATGTTCCTACTTGTATGTGCACCTGTCTCTATTCTGTGAATTTTCTAAAGTGACTTTAATGTTACAAATTATAAAAATCGCCAAAAATCATCAACATCACACACACACACACACACACACACACACACACACACACACACACACACACACACACATATATATATATATATATATATACAAACTTATTTATAAATGGAACTGTGTGTGTGTGTGTGTGTGTCCCCGTTACTTATCGATTTTCTTGAAAATTTACACAGTTGTACTATAAGCGTCTGCGAGTGTTCTTAGCTAGGTTTTGTGTCGAGGTACACCCGATAAATATCGAAAATAGATAATCGAAAAAATCCGGTTATAGAAGGAGTGGTGCGATTTTAATCAAATGTGATACACTCATAGACAAAGACATAAAAAAGGATATTCAGAAGTTTCAAGGTTGCAGTTCTTACAATAGTGCAGAAAATCGATAATATATATATATATATATATATATATATATATATATGGCAAGATGTTTGTGTGTGTCTATCTGTCTGTATGTCCTTTATATAAATACACAATTTTTATCCGATTCTCACCAAACTTCACAAATATTCTTTAGGCTGAGTCTGGGCTCCAGGACCATGGATTAATTTTAAAGCTTTCATTACACCCGAGCAACGCCGGGGTATACTGTTAGTGTATATATATATATATATATATATATATATATATATATATATATATATTTAGTATATCGAGGCAGCAAGTAATTTTCTAAACATATGCTATTAAATATAAGAGACAATGAATGTCTATTATGTTTAATCATGAGCCGTTCTAAACGTCGTATTTTTGCTTTAATTTCAGTTGAAAATAAAGACAAAAATTCTCCAACATTTGGATAATTATTTATTGGTTTTCTTCTAAGCTTTCGGCTCACATGAGCCATCTTCAGAGAGGTTGTTTAGACTGAAATATTATAAAATCCACCATCACCGACGATTTTATTTTGTGTTGACATAAAACTCCGCTTGGCAACGGCAATAGTTACCAAAAATAATAAACGCAGTTCTTAAGTTTGCGATGCGGTTTTATGACGTCACACCGCGTGATAGCGCGAAATGACAACAAAATCATGTAGTCAGATGCAATGTAATATGTTATTTCCTGTTTTAAAGTTGATTTTATTGGTTGTTTCGATTTGATGTACATGGCCTCCAATATCTGCAGGTTCCTTTTACTGTGTGTATGAGTAAGGATCACCGTATTGTTGACCAAAATCTGTCTGATATTACCTACATGTTTATGTTTTTCAGAGAAATGTTGTTTAATAGTACTCTGATCAGAAAGATGACATGTAAGTCTACGGGAGAGCGTGGTTGTAGTAAAACCAATATATGTACTAGGTTTTTGATTAGTATCAGAGACAACTCTCTTATATCAGGGTTACACTTTACCTCATCTCAGAAATATGCACAGATATGTTTGTTTATATATCTGAATCTGTAAATATTTACGCAGGAGGTGGGCTGCTTTTTTTTATTAAAAGGACTTACTCCTCTGCAGAAGACACTGTTGGCGTAATCTAGACCTCGCTGACGGAGCAGTTTCTAAATACAGCACACAGCCATTGATCGTATGAAGTTGAGATCTACCGACCTACATCATTGTCCCTTTTCAGTCAAGTGCCAGACGTGATACACGCTTGGGGCGATCATGTCTCGAAAGAGACATGACTGACTGGGCAGAACGTTATCCCGCAGTAGGTTGCCATTGCTTTCTGCGTAGACTGGTTGCCGACCAAGGCTATAGAACCCAATCTGTCCTGTTATTTTACCCATAACTGGAGAGAAGAGACGGATTAATACCTTTCCCAAGGATATTTGCGCGTAAGTGAACGCAATGAATTCAACTGAAATTCGAACTCGGCTACCCGATTTGTCGTACCGAGTCGATATCCACTGCACCACAGTCCCTTAGTTTACTTTAAATCTAAATAATTGTTGACAGCTCTTTGCTACTCACCCCTTTTTATTTTTAAGAATACGAACTCTGTCTTCCTGTAGACCACTTATTTTCGGGTCATTTAAACAATGAAAAGGTCATTCAGGAAGTATTTGAAATCACTTCAGACATTTTGGAAACGAAACAACCTTTAGACCTTACAACATAAAATTTCCTCGAACGCACATAAATGGAAAAGTATAGAACTTTGTATTTAATAAATAATAACAGATTTGTCAATTGTCACTTTCTGGGGCAAGACAAACATGTCTACTTCAATCCTAATTATTAAGTAACCTGTGTCACAGAACACACTCAAGCTGTTGTCTAATGAAAGTAAAAATTGACCTTCAGAATTCATGTCCCTAACGCCTCTTTGCCTTATTGATCACAGTTCATTCATTTTGTTAGAAGGGTAGTGAACATACCGCATAGGGGGCCGTCTTTGTCATTTTCTTTTTTTTTTTAGCTTTAACATTTGTCTATTTTGTCTTACCCATTCATTTGCATGTGTTTATGTGTGTCTTGCACTTAAACCTAGGTTCCTTTTCTATCCAATTCTTTGTTTTTTCTTTGTCCGTCTACGATGTGATAAATATGCCCTAAATTTTACCGCCTTGCTTCCTTGCTACTTCATATTCAATTACCCTCTAAACTTTTTATTTTGTCATTCCGTACTTAATAATCTTAAAAGTGTGCTGGACTGCTATCTAATATATCATCCCTTCCCAATACAACAACGAATGCTGAACAATTTCCTCACAGATGAGGAGGGAACAGAAATGTGATTCTACAGAAGGATATTAAGAATGTCATGAACGGAGCATGTGAGTATGATAAGAAAAGGACACTTGTATTTAGAATCATAAGACAAATTAAATTTCTAGGGTACATAATGAAGAAAGAAGTCTTAGAAAATTTAACACTCGTAGTAAATACTGAAGGCATGAGAGTAAAAAAGAAGCAGCGAGCAACTTAACTAATGAATTTGCGTAAATGGATGACAAAAAAATAGAAGGATAGTCTGGAGACAAACACTACTAAGAGATACATTTAATAATAAGCTGTGGAGAGCCATAATCGCCCACGTCCTAAAGGAATATGGTAAAGAAAAATCTATCAATTTTTATGAGACCAAATATTTTTTGTGCTTACTAAATGTTCACCAATGCGAAGCCCAAGAGCCACTCAGGGTAGAGGGGTCACGTTGACAGGAGGAGGAAGTAAGAATTTTAGATTATAAGGATATGTACGAAAGATAAACGGTTGACTCTAGACTTGATGAGGTTAAGATTTGATCGATCGGGAAAGCATCCCCTAGGAGGTCAGTCTTGCAAAGAAGCTCTTCTTTGAAAGAAACTATCCGAGAAAAAACATTCATATTAATCGTAGAATACGGAGGAAATGGAACTTATTCGACGCTGGGTACATTGTATGCCGAGTCTTAGCTGTAAATGTTTGAATTTGTGAGGACGAATGAATGTAGCTTATCAGAACATTTGTCATGGAAATAGCGGGAGATATTTCGTATGTGGGGAAAGGGGTTGTAGAAAGAAAAATAATCGCCCATACAGCTACACGGACGCTATCAAGTCTAGAAAGGAAGACTGGACAGTTCCAGCCCATATATGGCTGCAGTATTCTATTTTTGGTTTGATCTGACTCTTGTAAAATCGTTTCCTGTTTCGCATTTTTGATTGTTGCAGGTGAAAACAAATACAAAAACAAATAGCAGCACCAAAAAATAGAGTTTTTTTTTTTTTTTTTTCAAAGAACAGCTTAATATTTTGAGACTACGATGGCAATACCTCAGTGGTATCTTGCTATCTCTTCAAAGTTCTCTTCTTCCTTGCCTTTACATTACATACCATTTATCACTACCCGGCATCAAAACCGATTTAAACTCACATCGTTTCTCTCTCACACTTTAGTCAGTTAAGTACCATACGTGATACACACTTGGGCGATTATGTCTAGAAAGAGACATGACTAACTGGACAGAAGATTATCCCGCAGTAGGTTGCCATTACTTTCTGCGGTAGACTGGTTGCCACCTAATCTGCCCTGTTATTTAACCCATAACTGGAGGGAAGATATGTATTAATACCTTTCCCAAGGGTAGTTCCGCATAAGTGAAAGCAAAGAATTTAACTGGAATTCGAACTCGGCTCCCCGATTTCTCGTTCCAAAACCGATATCACAACGCACATCTCACTCTTATATGGGCTTATTCTCCCTTGTTGTCCATCATTATACCGAGAGAGGATGGGTGGGTGTTTGGTTGGGAGTGGTGATAGTGGAGAGCATTCCTTAACGAAGATTTGATCACCATGGGGGAAAGAAAGATTAAGAGAAACCTTCCATCATCCAGTGTCTTTCATCTCTTAAATGACCCACAATAAAATTGAGCTTCTTAAAATATTGTGCTTATTATTTTTTAGCTTTGCCGATTTTAAAGATACACAAAACGTGGAATCTGTCTAAATGTTTGATGACACAAAAGGAAATGCTACTTTGAAACCCGTTTCTTTTCTTCATAAACTGATTTTCAAATAACTTCGAATTTTTTTCTTAAAATCAATGCGAAGATTTTAGCATATCATTTGCAGCATTAGTGATATAGCAACGAATTTATACAGTTTTGATTTACAAGCCATAAGCTTACCTTAGTTTATGCACAGAGCCAGATGTGAAGGCACTCGGTCAGGATCGAACTCATTACAAATGATCTGCAAGTTTTTGTACTTATTTCTTTATAAATTAGTAAATAATAAATATTGCATTACTTCTAACTGCATTATTTTTTAGAATGTTGTAAATATAAAATTATTCTTGGAAATTATTTAATAAATAGGGTTTAATATTTTTGTTGTAAATTCTCAAAAACGAAAGAACAATGTATCATTTCACTTCCTTCATGCGTTTAGGTTTTATTACAATTTTAATCATCGCTTTTTAAAACAATAAACTTTACAGAGGAATCAGTCAGTCAGTTAAGTGCCATACGCGATACACGCTTGGGCGATCATGTCTCGAAAGAGACTTGACTGACTGGGCAAAAGATTATCCTGCAGTAGGTTGCCATTGCTTTCTGCGGGAGACTGGTTGCCAGCCAAGGCTATAGAACCCAATTTGTCCTATTATTTAACCCATAACTGGAGGGAAGAAACGGATTAATACCTTTCCCAATGGTATTTGTGCAGAAGTGAATGCAAGGAATTCAAATGAAATTCGAACTCGGCACCCCGATTTGTTGTTCCGAGTCAGTATGCGCTGCACCTCAACGCACACGTCTCTGAAAGTCAAAGGTGCTTCAATGTTGTCTTCGTGTAAGTGGTGTTAGAATGTCTTCAATTCGTTCATCTTTTAGGTGGAAAAATGCCAAAATAAAACAGATTTCCTTCAGAGTTGATTCGTCTAGTCTTTCTTTTTTTAATTTTTTAAGTTAGTTAAAAGAAAAGACTTGAAGCAGCCGAAATGTGGTTCTACAGAAGGATGTTGAGGATACTATGTACCGAACATGTAAGCAAAAAGTAGGTTTTGGAGAGGATGAAACAAAAAGAAAACTAATAGAAGAAGATAGATGAACTTTCAGAGACATATAATTTGAAATGAGTGCTTGGAGAATCTGATACTCACAGGCCAGACAGAGAGAAATAGAGACAGGAAAAGCAACGCGTAACTTACTTGACAGGCTTCAGCAAATGGATGACAATGCGGGGTTTAGGAGGGCTAACAGGAGAAAACTTGCTCAGAGTCATTAAGGGTAGAGAAATGTGGAGGGCCATGATTGCCTACGTCCTGAAGGGACACAGCACATAAAAGAAGACGTGTGGTTGATTTTAGTTTTGTTTTTATTTTAGAAATAAGAAACTGTTAATATAACTGACTGGATTTATTCGAAGTAGTATGTCGATAATATATTTTATTCGTGAAAGTAGTTAAAGGCGTTCCTAATTAAATAATGTCTTCTTAGTTATACTGCAGCTTTTGTTTTATGTTTCAGGTCAGTTTTTCTCTAACTGGGGGTTTTGATTGACCAAAAGAATTTAAAGACTTAAATTTTTAGAGGACTTGTCCTTACAACTAAAATAGACATGAAGAGCTCTAAAATAAAATTTCTTGAAAATTCATAAATTAAATGAATGTGTATGTGTGTGGAGATGTAACAGATGTTATATACAGTATAACCCGGATATAAGAGAAATTTTATCTGGTCCCAAATTAGAGCCTGTGGTAATGTTTATAAAATAGACGAAACCCGGATATAAGAGAACGTTTTATCCGGTTCCATCAACTCTCTTATATCAGGGTTACACTATATATATATATATATATATATATACCAAGATTATTTAAAAAAAAAAAAAGAAACGGTTCAATACTTTAATTCATTTCTGATTAAGCCTAGGAAATGTAATCAAAATCATACAAGAATTTTTTTCAAGAATTTACTCATTAATGTGGTTTTCATCGGAAGAAAAGAAGAAATAAAATGCTCAAATTTATAATTCCCCGTTGACGCTAGAAAAACAAAACTTTTAACCAACCTTTCATTACGCGAATGTTCTGACAAAAAAACTTTGTGCATTTTTTTCATCGTGCATCTTTTTTAATGAATTTTTGGATGTGCCTAAATTTTGGCAAACGATTATTTTCGACTAGCAGTATAGCCCGGCATTGCTCGGGTGTAATGAAAGCTTTAAAACTAATCCATGGTTCTGTAGCTCAGACTCTTTGAACGTTGGCACGAAAGACTAAAAAGGCAATAGTTGTTTCCGAAAAATGAATGGATGTAAGTCAAATTTTGATTTCCTGGTATCGATATCAAATAAGATTTTTTCGTTGTAAACTGAATTTTGAAGGCCAAATAAGTCCTCTGAGACTAAGAACTACAATTATACCTACTTAGAGCCAAACCCGAAGCAAAAATTTAAATAAAAGGGCTGAAAAAAATTACAGACATACAGGCAGATAAACAGACACACACACAAACATCTCGCCTTATATATATATATATATATATATATATATATTTTTCATAAGCGTTTCACCCCGAGCAAGGCATGTCACTGCCACTACTGCGCAGGGGGCTACATAGAGTGGAGAAAGGATGATTAAATATAGGAAATGTCAGAGGGTGGGTGATAGGCGGGTAAGGATACAGAGAATGAGGGTTGGGTAGATGAGAGTGTTCTGAGAATATATATTTTCGATTTTCTGCACTATTGTAAAAACTGCAACCTTGAAACTTCTGAATATCGTTTTTTATGTCTTTGTCTATCACATTTGATGAAAATCGGACCACTCTTTCTATAACCCGATTTTTTCGATTATCGATATTTATCGGGGGTACCTCGACACAAAACCTAGCTAAGAACACTCGCAGACGCTTATAGTACAACTGTTTAAATTTTCAAGGAAATCGGTTCAGCCGTTTCAGAGTTTATAGGTAACAGACACATACGCACACACAGTTCCATTTTTAAATCAGTTTAGATTAAACATCTTCAAATTTTCGCTACTTTAATAAACTGCCATTTTGTCGTGTGATCGGAGATGATAGCTTGCCAGTTTTTAAAACAAATTTCAAGATTACTGTTTATAATAAATTGACACCTTGTCCCAAGTGTAGAGAGGCTATGTAACAATTCAATAGTTTTCTTTTTCTTTTATGTGCCGTGTCCCTTTAGGACTTAGACGATCATGGCCCTCCACATCCTCTTGTCAATCGGAGCTCTTAATATATTTTGTCTTGTTATTTCCTCCAAACCCTGCTCATCCATTTGCCTAAGCTCATCAAGTATGCCACGCACTATTTTCCCGTCTTTCTTTCCCTCTGTCCCGTATCAGATTTTCCAAACCCACCTTCCTGATCGCGTGCCTAATACAGTTCAACTGTCTCTTCCTGACGTTAAGCGTAAGTTTCTTTTTTTTTTTTGTCTCCATTCTCTCCAAAACATCGTTGTTGTTCACATGTTTAGTTCATGGTACTGTTACGAGGATGCATTTATATATAAAAATAATATTAGTTTGGTTTGGTTGTTTTGTTTTTTTGGCAAATCAACCTCCGCAGGTCATTTATTGCCAACTAAACTTTATTTATTTTATTGCTGGTAATACCTTTTTCTTTCAACAATTTATTGTTGCTTTTTATATAAGTTTTGTGTCTAGTAATACATTTTTCTTTTCGAGTATCAAGATTCAGCGGGATTTGTTTTTAAGGGCAGAGTCCTCAAGTCCTACCCTGTTATTTAACCCATAACTGGAGGGAAGGGACGGATTAATACCTTTCCCAAGGGTACCAGTGCTAAAGTGAATGCAGGGTATTGAACTAGAATTCGAACATGGCACACTTTCCGAGCCGATATCCTCTGCACCTCAACGCACATCCGTCACTAAACGCTTACAGCACCTGGTATTTCCAAGCGGTCATCCATCTAAATACAGACCATGCTCAACGTTGTTAAACTTCAGTGATCGAGCGAGAACCGGTGTATTCAACGTGATAGGCCGTAAGCCTAAAAATAATATTAATAATGTACAAAAATTATAGTAATGGATTCTATTAAGTCCTAAGTATTATTCCAAGAAAGTTTTAATTCATGAAGTAGTCGTAAAAAGAAGGAAATTAGAAATAAAACGTTTGGAAGAGGCCAGAATGTTCCAGTAAAATCTAGAGAGTTCTAAAAGTTCTAGAAATTTGCAAATTAGATGTTAGCCCCTATAAAAATAAGTTTGGGCTGTGAGTGGTCAGTTGTTACCAGGGTTTGCTGATGTTATCAACTCCAGTTTGATTCAACGATTTATATCCAGCCGAAAGAATCTCTAAGAAAAGTTGCCGACCAACTAAAACCTGAAAGAGAACCTCATGGAACAAAAAGGGTAAATACACATTTTTGACTCTTTCATTGACCATACTTAAAATTATTCTTCATAAGGATTTCCAAAAAGTATAGCACTTAACTTCTTTGCCTACTTAACTGGGTAAAGATACTTGACACCTTACCTTCCCTTTCTCTCCTGGTAACACTCGCCAGTAGTAAACTCTATGTTTCTTGTTTTGAATGCAACAAAAATTGTATATTTGTAAATATTTTATTTGGTGTGGTTTGTAAATTAAATATTTGTCTGTGATGTATCTCTTAGTTTTGGTCAATCATTTTTTTCTTTTGTTACACTTAAAACGTAACAGTACTCTAAGCATTAGCGTTTCTTCTAGGTTCGTATAAATGTTCTCAGCACTTTCTCTTTCAAAAGTAATCACACAGTTGAAAACGAGATTTTCGATAGAAACTTTTGAACAAACCTAATAATTCTTAGCAAAATATATTTACTACGTGAGCGACAGAGAACCAAAACTGCCTCCAAAGATTATGGAAATCTATTGCAGACTTGACGCCGGTTAGAGTTTTGAAGAAAAGAAGAAAAAAAGAAAAGACAACAAAGAGGACTTTTTCTCCCAATATAGATTTCTTTTTTTAGGTGTTAGTCACGTCTTACTCAGCATAGATAGAATCAATTTTGATATTTTCTATCTAAGAGTATGTTTGGGTGGGTGAGGGCTTGATGAAACCCATAGCGGATCAACAACATCCATGTTAAGTAAATATTCTCTGAGTAGAGTAATTAGATTTTGTTTTACTTTTTTTTTTTGTTGTTTGAGAGATTTTTTTTTTCAAGAATAACGTTAAAGTATCAACTTTTAAAAGAAAATAAAGCTGGAGGCAAAGAAAAGATAAACGGAAGTGAATTCAAAAGCACTTCCGCTGATATATCCGGAATCTTTGTTCTGCGTCAGCTTCGTTCACTCTTTCGAATGGCACCAAAAGACCTGGCGACTGTTATGGGGTTTCGAATAAAATATGGAGGGTACAAGGAATAATGAAGTAGTCTTTTCATGATTTGATAAGTTATCAAAAACATTAACATCTTCTTATATGGTTCATCAAATTGTAGAGGAGTGGGCACCTTCAGTTGTTTCTTGGACATAATAGTTTTGAATGTACATCGAAACAGGATTTTCTTTTCCACTCTGACATTTAGACCGTTGTCAACGTATGGAACGCCAAAACAGTTCTTTGTCATTCTTACTGATGAATTCATAAATATCTTGTTAAATGCTACCTGAAGGGTAAAATAAATAAATGACAACAACTAGAAAGCTATATACTCCACCCACGTCTATTGAACAGGTGAAGAGGCTCATCCCTTGTTCCCTGTTTAGGATGTGGTTTCCGGCTTTCTCTTTTCCAATCTTCTTCTCGCTTTGGTTTCTTTTTTTTTTTTCAATTGGAGTAGTTAGATCTATCTATCGCCCGGTTCACACTCCACCCACGTCTATTGAACAGGTTAAGAGGCTCATCCATTGTTCCCTGTTTAGAATGTGGTTTCCGGCTTTCTCTTTTCCAATCTTTTCACTATTATGTAGCCCCCTGCACATCAGTGGCGTTACCGCCTTGCTAGGGGTGATACGTTTAATATATATATATAATGTCGAAAATCTAAAAGAAAACCGCTTGGAGGTAAATCCCAGGGGATCCTATTTATATTAAATATGAACACTGATCCAGCCAGAGAGGACAATGTAATTAAATTTATTTATTTACAGAGTTAATATTTATTACATACAAAAAATTCAAATTTTTTAAAATCAGATGACCATTTTCGACGGATAAATTTAACACCCATCTCATCAGCGAGTTAAATTTACCCATCAAAATGGCCATCCGATTAAATAAAATTTGAATATATATGTAATATTTATTTAATAGCGATATCACTTTATCATACAAATTAATACAGATTTTTTTAAATTAAAGCAAAATTGAAAACAATTCATTGAAAAAAAAAACTGTTTTTAAGACTATCGTGTCCATAATATATTTTATTCATAAAAGCAATTAAAAGCTTTTCTAATTAAATAATGTCTTAATTTTATTGCATTTTTTATTTTACGGTTAAAACCAGATTTTTGTGTAACTGTTGTTTCCGTTTGATCAAAAACATTTGATGATTTAAATTCTTCTCGGACTTGTCCTTATAACTAATATAGACATTAATTATTGCCCAACGCTATTTCTCAAAATTTCGTAATATTAAATAAGTAGGAGGTCACAGTGTCACCCTGATATAAGAGAGTTGTCGGGACCGGATAAAAGTTATCGTATATTCGGGTTTGGTCTATTTTGTATACATTACCACAGTTCTAATTTGGGACCAGTGAAAATCTCGCTTATATCCGGGTTTCTCTTATATTCGGGTTATACTGTATTATAAATTATACTTTAGAATATGTACAAAATACAATCTACTAAAAAAACTGTACATTTTGTTTCGACATTGAAAGAACAATGATGGTAATTACCCTCATTATTAAATACCTGATGAGACATTGTTCTTTCAATGTTGAAACAAAATGTACAATTTTGTAGTACATAGTAGTTTGTACATGTTCTAAGTATAACTTATAATAAATATTAATTGCTCTATTTTTATATTGAGCACTGTTTTAAATTCATGTTTTGAATGTTGCAATTATTTTCTTTATTCCTTATTCATTTGGATATGTATATATTTATATATCTATATATTTATACTTGTACCAAGATTTTCTATAAAAGAGACATTTCGAAAATAATTTACTTTAATTGTGAATAAGTCCTGAGATATTCATTAACATCCAATAATAATCTAATTTTTGTAAGAATTTCTAATTCAGTGTAAAAGAAAAGAAAAGAAAACAAAAACAAAAAAAACAAAAAACAAAAACAAAAACAAACAAACAAAAAAAAAACGCTCAAATTTCCCGTACGAATTTATGATTTCCAACCCTGTTGACGCCAAAGAAACAAGATTTTTTAACCCAAATATCGAATTTTCTAAAAAGGTTAAAACAAAAACAAAAATTTTTTATATATATATACAAAAAAAAAATCTTTTGGTCTTTATTAACAACACCAAAACAACAAACCAAATTTTGGCGATAAAACTTGGTTTTTATTATATACACTCTTAAGCTTTTATGACATATGCTCATTTTACAATAATCTTTTGATGAATTTATATATAATTTTTGATTACTATTTTTTTCGTTTACTATTTTTTTCGATTAGTATCAATACTATCTTGAATTTTTATTAGAAGAACACTGTCAACCATCATTAATTTTTCACTTACATTTCTTTCATCTTAATTTCATTTGCTTTTTCATTGCAATGATTCAGAATGTTCATGGAGCTCTACAGAAGGATACTGAGAATAACATGAACGACACATGGAAGTAACGAAGAATTTTACTGAAAATTAAAAAAAACAACTTTCTCTTAGAATCAGAAACTTTAAATTTCTAAAATGCAAGATGGGAAAAGAAGGCTTGGAGAATTTGAAAGCTGAGGACAGAGGGAAACAGATCAAACCACCTAGCGAGCTTGTAGAACTTGATGGGAGAACGGTGACCGGTAGATATAGTAAGGTTAGAAACACTGCTTAGAGCCACAAGAGGCTGTTGTAGAGAGCTATAATCGCCCAGATCTTGCATATAAGAAAACGACAATTTTTTATTAAAGTGTGAAGATGCAGCCTAAGATATATCTCTTCAGGAACCAGACTTCTTTATTTTCATATGGCTTGTATATTTTAAAGTCTCCAAAACAAAACTGCTTGAATTCAAGCAGTTTTCTTTTGGAAACTTTAAAATATAGAAGCCATAATTTTCTGCCTGTTATCAGCATGGCTGATGCTAACCTCCAAATGAACAACTCTTTACAACTTCTTGGGTTCACATTTTTCACTAACATTCAGTTAAGTGTCATACGTGATACACGCTTGGGCGATCATGTCTCGTAAGAGACAAAACTGACTAAGCAGAAGAGTATCCCGCAGTAGATTGCCATTGCTTTCTGCGGTAGACTGGTTGCCAGCCAAGGCTATAGAACCCAGTCTGTCCTATTATTTAACCCATAACTGGAGGGAAGAGTCGGATTAATACCTTTTCCAAGGGTATTTGTGCGTAAGTGAATGCAAGGGATTCAACTGGAATTCGAACTCGGTTCCCTGATTTGTCATTCCGTGTCGATATCCACTGCACCACAAAAGTAGGAAGATTATAGTAAATGAAGTACTAGATCTAATGCTAGGAAAGTTGGTTCACTGTGTCGTGCAAGACAATTCCACTCGTCAGAACCAATCGTGCACATGTTGCACATTTATAAATGAACCATCCGTCCGTGCATTAAATACTGCTAATATATCTGGTCTGACGCTCCTGCAATATATCTCTATTTGACACAATCCGAAGAAGGATCTATAATTTAAATGATCCTGACCAGGCATCTTCAATTACATTCTCACCGACATCACGTGTCTTCCTTCACACATTCTACAAATATATCCATTGGCAATTGTTATGATGAGCTTTCTTCTTTGGTGCCTCGACTGCATGAATTTAACCATGCTTGGCAACTTTATCTCACCGTTTTGCTGTTGAACTGGCCAGATGTTTTATTCTACCGGGTTTTTTCTCGCGCTTCTCATCCCCGTAGAACTCTCTTCAGGTTTATTACTTCCCTGTCACCTACAATCTTCAGAAATCTAAATGAATCGCCAATAATCGCCATCTTTTGTCTTCCTCTTTTATTCTGACCTCTCCTCACTAAAATCTTCTCATCCACTTTCACTCTGTGCAAACCCTTGCATCCTAGCGGCATTATTATCTTGCTTGGGGTGAAATGATAAAGGAAGTATGGTGGAAAAGAAAATTGTTATAAATTTGGGTATTAGGGTTTACTTTAATAGTTTCAGCTAAAGTTGTGCATTATTTAAAGCTGAAACATTTTAAATTTGTAAGAATAATCTTTTTGGGGAGGGCGTGTATATTGTACTAATGTTTTGGGGATACAAAGGTTTTTCCATGTACAAGTATTACTATTTAACTTAGAGCTGGGGGAAGAGATGAATTCAAACCTTAATGGCATTTGCGAGTAAGCGAATGAAATTCGAACTCGGTTCTCTAAGTTCTCATTCCAAATTGCTATCCATTTCATCAAATCCATATCAGAAAATGTCAACGAATGAGGTAGCACGCAATAAGAGAGAAAGGGTGGACATTTTCTCCGAGAGATTCGGTGGTTGTCGACCTTTTCTAGTCAGTCACTTAAGTGCCATAGTCTTGGGCAATTATGTCTCTTTCGACTGACTGACTAGGCAGAAAACTTTCTTGCAGTAGGTTGCCATTTCTTTCTGCGACAGGCTCGTTACCAACTCAAACTATATGACCCTGCCTGTGCTGCTTTTCAACCCACAGCTAAAGAGATTTATTCATGCCTTTTCCAAGGGGATTTGCGCATGAGTGAATGTAATGAACCCGACTAAAATTCGATCTTTGATTTCTCATCCAAAGTTGCTATCCATCATTCACATTCTATCAGAAAATGTAAACTGATGCAGCCAGGGAGTGAAATGTAATAGTGTTGTGCCGTGGCTCGTACCATGTGACATCCGGTCGCCCGGATGTATAAAAGACAATGTGCGCTTAGCACGGGGTGTTGTCTGTATCACGGACTTCGGGAAGTAGCACCTACTACTGCGAGAGACTAAATATTGTATATACATGTTGGTTGTATCACTCTGTTAATAAAGTAGTTTATCTACATTTCTCCTTGTATCTCTTCATTCCACGGTACAACAACTAGTGGCCACTGCACGGTGAGAAATATACGGTAAGATTTCAAAGGTATCCATGAATATGATTTTTTCCAATTCCCACATTTTAAGGCTGCTAGGAATTGGATCTAGATCTTTGGCTCCTTTTGGCATCATTCCCAAAGACTCCAGTAGTAACAGGTAATGTTGTTGTCTTGAGTTGATACATTGTTATTCATTTCCATTTCGAGGTTCTTGCATTTACTTATTTACATTCTCAAACGTTTTAAAAAATGTGTTCTTTTCGGCTGGGTCTGCGACATCGATTAAACCGTCTTTGACAGCGAATAAAACGAACTTTTTATAAAATTGCTAAAAATATAATTTTACGTCAGACGGTCAATTCTACCTAACCCAACATCTTAAAAATAAGATTTATATGAATGTTATTATTATTACCAGTGCTGTGAAAAGAATTATCGTAAGAAAATACCAGCGACGTTCATCGGTACAAACTGAACCATCATATCGACACACTATCCTAAGTCATCTGGAAACTACAAAACAAAGAGATGTCACTAAATGGAAATACTAGCAATAGTTTTCTTTTCAATTATATTAGTAGCTTCCTTTTTATATGTTTTCTATTGCGATGTATGTCTACGGGAGGCTTACGGCTATATCACGTTGAATACACCGGTTCTCGCTCGATCACCGAAGTTAAGCAACGTTGAGCCTGGTCAGTACTTAGATGGGTGACCGCTTGGGAATATCAGGTGCTGTAAGCGTATAGTGATGGATGTGTGTTGTGGTGCAGTGGATATCGGCTCAGAAAGAGAAATCCGTGAGTCGAGTTCGAATTCCAGTTGAATAACCTGCATTCACTTAAGCACTGGTAACCTTGGGAAAGGTATTAATCCGTCCCTTCCCTCCAGTTATGGGTTAAATAACAAGAGTAGGACTTTGGGACCCTGCTCTTAAAAACAAATCCCAATGAATCTTGATACTTGAAAAGAAAAATGTTGTAAAAATACAATAACCTTACTCAAAAAATCATTGGTTATGACCTTAAATGATCCCACAGGGAAAAAGTCGTTAAACCTCTAAACAAATAGACAAACAAAAATGTCTACGGCTATATCGTGTTGAATGCACCGGTTCCCACCCGGTCACCGAAGCTAAGCAACATCGAACCTGGTCAGTTCTTAAATGGGTGACCATTTGGGAATACCACGTGCTGTAAACGTAAGGACCAAGAATGGTCCATCGGTCCTCCAGGTTTGAGGGTGCTAACAACCCTACCCCGTAAAAAACAAAACAAAAAAAAAAACAGTTTGTTACAGAAACAGCAACAAAAAGTTGGGCACCATTGGGTTGATGAATAAATGATGATGATTGTGCACCATTGGGTGTGATGAATAAATGATGATGATTACGATGTATTATTATTGGCAACATATGGGATCTTTTCACTGTTGAGTTATATTTTGTACAGTTGTACTGTTGGTGTTTGCATGCAGTAACATTTTCTGCTATAGCTAAAATTTTGTAATTTACTGATAGCTTACATTAAACATTACATGCATAAATATACTAAACTTTTAAAATGATTTTTTATACTGTCAAATGGAGGCATTTTTTAAATAAATTTGAGGAACAGTAAACTCTCTCTCGATTTGTCTCTTTTATTGAATTTCATCATATGCAAGTGATGATAATGACTGGTGTTGGAACTCATTACCAAATACTCACATGTTTCATATCTATTTTTATATTCATGTTTTCTTGTAAGCGAACTGACAAAAATCACGCCCATCACACAAGTCTGATAGTAAGATCGTCCGATACAAGGCGACGGGTGTGAGACCCATAAAGATCTAACTTAATACCACGTTACGACAAGACGAGCCTGCTAACCACTGCGTTGCAGTAGGCGCCCTAAAACAGTTAATGAATCTGGAAAGAGGACGGGAAGTGCATCACTGTGAAACGAAAGCGTATTGGCATGACCAAGGATTGATTCCAGAAGCTGAATAGAGGATGGAGAGTCAGAAAGATTTCGCTAGAAACAAAGAAGAGAGTGATGTCTGTCCTTCAACATGGCAGCGAATGCTAGACAATATTATCAAAGCTAAAGGGAAAAAAATTGAAGCAACCGAAATGTGGTTCTACAAAAAGATGCTAAAGATACCATGGATCAAACATGAGAGCAACAAGGAGGTCTTGGAGAGAATGGACACGAAAAAGAAACTGATACTTAACACCAGGAGAAGACAGCTTAAATTTCTGGAACATGTAGTGAGGAAGGAGGGCTTGGAGAATATGATGCTCACGGGACGGATAGAGGGAAGGCAAGACAAGGGAAAGCAACGCGTGACATACTTGATGGACTTGACCAGATGGATGGCGAAGCGGGGATTGAGTGGAATAACAGGAGAAGGAGCGTTAAGAGCTACAAGGGATAGGAAAATGTGGAGGGCCATGATCGTCTACGCCCTAAAGGAACATGGTATATAAAAGAAGATGCATGCACCCTGAGAAGATCGAGGACGACGGTAGATTGAATTGATTAGCACAAATCTAACCTCTCAAACCAGCTTTAAGCCAGACAACCTGTTGGGTTGATATTCGAGGAGAAAGATGAAATCAAGAAAGAAAACGAGTAAACAATCAATCAAGAAAAAAAACGAGTAAACAATCAATCAAGAAAACGAGTAAACAATCAATCAAGAAAACGAGTAAACAATCAAGAAAACGAGTAAACAATTAAGAAAACGAGTAAACAATCAAGAAAACGAGTAAACAATCAAGAAAACGAGTAAACAATCAAGAAAACGAGTAAACAATCAAGAAAACGAGTAAACAATCAAGAAAGAAAACGAGTAAACAATCAAGAAAACGAGTAAACAATCAAGAAAACGAGTAAACAATCAAGAAAGAAAACGAGTAAACAATCAAGAAAGAAAACGAGTAAACAATTAATCAAGAAAGAAAACGAGTAAACAATGAATTCTTACAAGGGGATGCAACAGGAATTCTTTCTAAAGTAGGTACCTCCACTCATTTTCGATAACTAACTTTTAAATTGAACTTTTAAAAATAAAAAAAAAGTTTTCTTCAAATGTTTACTTTAGTTTTAATTGAAAGCCAAATGATTAAATTTACTATTTCCAGTAAGCAAAATACTCTGGTGTATTTCAAACAGAAATTATATTGATTGTAATCTTAAATTAAAAAAAAAATGTTTTTAAATTTTTCGGCTATTATTGAGCGATCGACCCATTTGTAAACAAAAGTTAATTCTCGGATTTAAAATCTTGCAAAAATAAAATATACATCTGTGACACATCGTTTTTAGAAAATTAGAAAAGTTAATGTTAACTTAATACACATGTATTACTTATTTATAGCATGAAATTTAGAATAAAACTATTTCTTAAACACGGATTTAAACTTTCTAACGTTTTCTCCCGAATTTGAAATGTGATGCTAGCTTGACAGAGGCGAGATAAGATAAGTGTATGGCGATCACAAGTGACATAATTGTACAATTATTTTCCGGTAAGGAGAAGAAACCGTGAAACACATACGCAGAAATTACCATACAAAAAAAAAAAATTAAAATACACAGAAAACAAATTATTTTAAAAATGCGAAGGCACGATGATTTCTATTAAACTTTTCAAATTTCGATTAGTAAGTATAATCTTCACGTAATAAGTTAATAATCTTTGAAGTATCTTAAAAATATTTTTTAAACTTTATAAATTTTTATAATAAAAAAATGAAAGCAATTCTTTTAAAATTTCATTGTTAATCGAAAATTTTTTCTTCAGACTATAATTTCCTTAATACATATTATTTATTAAAGCAATTAAACACTTATCAAATTAAATAATGTCATAATTTTATCGCATTTTCTATTATACTATTGAGAGCAGATTTTCGGAAAAAAAGGCAAAATGTTTAAAAAAATAATAGATGACTTACATTCCGTAATGAATTCTGTGCTTAACTAATAAAACCAATTTTCACAACAAAATTTAATTTAAAATCTCATTAATTTATGTGGAGTGGGAGGGTTAACAGATGTAAAACAATATTTTTACTAATATTTTTAAAAAATAATAATTTCAAAAATAATTTAATTCATTTGTTAATAAGTCCTGAAAGTTTCATTAAGATCCGACAATTATTTGATTTTTGCGAGAATTTCCAAATTAATGTGTTTTTCACCGAAAAAAAACTTACGTAATATTACCTTTTCATTGTAAACGCTAGTAACAATTTGGTTACCTGCTAACTAAAATCAAAATAAGATTTTTTACCATAATTTTGAACGTGTTAGAAGGGATTATTTTTATTTTTTTAATAATTAAAAAATACTTTGATATTTCCTCTAAATAATAACAAACATTTTGATGGAAAACATTGTTTTTAAGTTTAGGGTTTTTTTTTTTTTGGTTTTTTTTTTCATAGTATGCTATTTTTTCAGCGATTTAAAGTGAGTACCTATTCTAACATATGAGAGTCGAGAGGTTCGTAATAAAAAGCAACAGAAATGAAGATAGTCGATCGCACTGTATTGAATCTCGCACAAAGCAAAGCATTTTTGTGCATTTCTTATACATTCGTGTAAAATTTATTTATCTCTATGCTCGCGTGATCTTTATTGCATGTAAATAAAAGCCCTTGTGTAATTTTAATTGCTTTAAAAGAAAAGGAAAGCATTTCTCACTTTAAAAAATTACCTCCTCTGAATTTGTAATTTATTTAATCAATTGAAACAAAACCAGGATATTTTAAAAGTTCAAGAGAGGAAATTACTAAAGAAATTGAAATAAATAGACGTCGATTAATAAGAGTGGTAAATAAATGGATAAATCCGTTTAAAGCAAAACACAGGTGAGGGGAAAGAATTTAAATAATAAATAAGAAAATGAAAGAAAAAACCTCCTCACACCGTAAAAAAAAAAGAAAAAAGAGAGAGAGGTTAGAAGAGCAGAGAAAATTAGTAAGAAAAGAGAAAAAAAAAATGAAAAAGTACAAAACAAAGCAAATAAAGTACACGTAAATATTGGAGAGAAAAAAAAGGTATTGATAAAAAAATAGAAAGAAGAAAAGAAGCCTAAGTACGAAAAAGATATTTTTTTACGGCATATCAACCTCAATGGGTTAGTTAATGCCGACATGATTTTTAGCATCGGTCCGTATGAATACAATACGTACTCTTTGTAAGAAATCAGTTTATACATCATGTTTCATTGTTGCATTTTTGTAAAGACGGCTTTGTCGAGAGTCAAATGCATTGCTGATAATATTTTTTTGTTGTTTTTCTTCAAGTATTGCTGCCATTTTTTTTTTCCTCAAAAATGTTTTGCTGGCAATATATAGATATTAAAAATGTATTTATTGATAATATTGTTTAAATATATTGCTGATATTTACATTTTCTTCGAAAAAGAATTGCTGATAATATTTTTTTTAATAAAAAACTTTGTTTTATCGTTATTTACCCCTGTATTATATTTCCTTGTAGAGGCCGACCACTTTTGTGGCGCAGTGGATATCGGCTCGGAACGAGAAATCGGGGAACCGAGTTCGAATTCCAGTTGAATTCCTTGCATTCACTTACGCGCAAATACCCCTGGGAAAGGTATTAATCCGTCTCTCCCCTCCAGTTATGGGTTAAATAATAGGACAGATTGGGTTCTATAGCCTTGGTCGTTAACCAGTCTACCGCAGAAAAGCAATGGCAACCTACTGCGGGATAATCTTCTGCCCAGTCAGTCATGTCTCTTTCGAGACATGATCGCCCAAGCGTGTATCGCGCATGGCACTTAACTGACTGACTGACACATTTACCCACATTTATAGACTCGAACAGCCAAGCATATTACCAGTATTATAAAATTGCTGTCTAGAGATAGCTAGTTCTGGACACGCTGTTAATGGATAATACTGTTTTACATGCCTGATTGAAGTATGAAAGAAAGAAGGAGGAACCTTAATATGAGGATACTTAATTCGATTCTTACTGGATATCCCATATTTGTGGCTTTTTTAGTCCTTGTTAGCGAAATTTCGTAAATATATCGGATCGATATATGTCCTAATGACAGTGTCTCAAAGCATGACAATATGCAGCAAGTTTCGCATGAGTTCGATTGTCATGGGTGTACCAAGTTTTTGGCCCTGTGGTGCAGTGGATATCGGCTCGGAACGAGAAATCGGAGAACCGAGTTCGAATTCCAGTTGAATTCCTTGCATTCACTTACGCGCAAATACCCTTGGGAAAAGCATTAATCTGTCTATTCCCTCCAGTTATGGATTAAATAACAGGACAGATTGGGTTCTATAGCCTTGGTCGGCAAACAGTCTACCGCAGAAAGCAATGGCAACCTACTGCGGGATAATCTTCTGCCCAGTCAGTCATGTCTCTTTCGAGACATGATCGCCCAAGCGTGTATCGCGCATGGCACTTAACTGACTGACCATAGCAAATTTAAGAAATATATGCTTACCGAAACGGTATAACTCATACAGGAAAAAGTGATTTTCTAAACGCTGCTTAGATGTGACACAACACCGAAAGAATGGGGTACCCAGTGAGGATCGAACTCATTACTCAGTTGTAATAGAGACAAGCATCCTAACCATTAAACCACATCGAGTTACCCAAAGTCACACATGAATAGGACGCACAACCGTAAAGCAATTATCGGTAAACCAGTTTTGCAGATCATTCAGTCAGTTAAGTGCCATACGTGATACACGCTTGGGTGATCATGTCTCGAAACAGACATGACTGACTGTCATTGCAGCTCATTATAGAAGCATATAAATATATATAAATAAATATATATGTAAATATAGATAGAAGCATATAAATATATATAAATAAATATATATGTAAATATAGATAGAAGCATATAAATATATATGAATAAATATATATGTAAATATAGATAGATTAACAGATATGGGCGCGGAATGTGCAATCTTCCTAGTCATTGATTGATTCGTTTTTTACTGCTTATCAACACTTTGCAAGTTATTTAAAGCCATAAAATATTTTTAGATTAGGGTATATATATATATAGATATATTAAGAGGGGGTGATAATAATAATTTAATGAAGTCTTATAAATTAATCCATAGCTTGGGGAAGAGGTTGATTCATGCCTTTCCCAAGGGTATTTAAGCGTAAGTGAATGTAACAAACCCAGCTGGAATTGGAACTCGGCTCTCTGATTAACAATTTCGAACAATTATTCTTTACACCGCCCGTACATCTAGGCGAGCACCCATCTAGGTACTGACCAGATTAGACGTTGCTTAGTAAAGACATTCATCTATTTCTTCTTTTTATAATAGCGAGGGTTTAAACAGAGTACTAGTTTGAACTCTTTCTTCTTGGGTAGCAAGAAGATTTAGAAGAGCTGCCTTGAACTGTGGAAACGTAACGGAAGGCCACTTAACAATATTTGCAATATGTCATGGCAATTAAAAGATAAAGAAATCTGTAGAGAGCCATGATCACCTACGTCCTGAAGTGACAACTTTATGCAAATCACGCTCTGAAAAAATGATATCAAAAGAGATGAATTTATGTATACGCAGTCGAGTAACTATAGACAAAATACCTTCTAGTAATATTAAGAACTTAAAAACATATATATATATATATATATATATATATATAAACCTAACTGTAAGGATTTAGCAAAATGTGCCTTCAGTTTTTATGACTTCAATAAATTCGTATTAAAAAATAATGGACATAAATTGGGGGATGATTTTCTATTGTTTATTAGTAAATTAAGTAAATAACTGATTCTTTCAGAATTACTGCTTATTATAAAAATAATTGACAACAAATATATTTAAAGACTCGTCTGTAAAATTAATATATTAAGCCAAATCTATGTTCACTTTACTACAAAAAGCGATTGATTATTATATTGGTAATCATGTTCGCCCTTGTCTAAAAAGAAAAGAAAACGAAAACTATTTCAAACTGTGACAGTATCTGGAAGCTCCTACTCTCAGTCAAGTGCCATGCGCGATACACGCTTAGACGATCATGTCTCGAAAGAGACATGACTGACTGGGCAGAAGATTATCCCGCAGTAGGTTGCCATTGCTTTCTGTGGTAGACTGGCTGCCGACCAAGGCTATAGAACCCAATCTGTCCTGCTATTTAACCCATAACTGGAAGGAAGAGACGGATTAATACCTTTCCCAAGGGTATTTGCGCGTAAGTGAATGCAAGGAATTCAAATGAAATTCGAACTCGGTTCCTCGATCCGAGCCGATATCCATTGCACCACAACGCACATCCTACTCTATCTTTCCCAAAAAGTCGTAGCAATTCATAGTTAATAAGGTTAAAAGTAATCTGTGGAGAGCGATGGTGACCTATGTCCTAAAGAAAAGGAAAAATCTAAATTTCAAACTGTGAAGCCCTTGCACTATATTTCCTAAAAAGTCATGGCAATTCATAAATAATAAAGAAAAAAGGAATCTGTGGCGAACCATGTCACTCATATCCTGAAAGAAAATAGCATTAAATAAAATAAAGATAAATGTAATATATCCATAAAAAAAAAAAAGCTGGAACAGGCGAGCTTTGCGGTTGAACTGTGTATTTACAATAAGCACCGATGGTCCGTGTTCGAGACGAAGTAAAAACAATGATTTTTCGCATAATGATTTTTTAGAGACAGACTACACTTTTCAAATTAGAAAACTGTAGCAGTACAATCTTCATGTCTCACTGTCTTCAATTTGGTCATACACTGGATTAAGATATACTGAGTATATCTCAAGAGCCACATCGCTGACCCTCCCCAATTTGTAAACTAGTGCAACACAATTTCCTTGCCTCCTTACTCTCCATTTGGCCATGCAATAGATCAGTGTTTCGCAACCATTTTTGTTCCATGCACATTACCCGCTATTTCGAAACGTCAGTCTGCCTTAATTGCCCCTTATCATATCAATATGATGAATTGAAGAATTAAGATTTGCATAAATATCTATAGCCCATTTGAATATGTAAATCCAGGCCCATCTCCACCTAAGCGGCACCGAAACTAACAATTCCGGATAGAACCACCTCCCTGAACAACCAGTGTGAATGGATGGCAGAATGGAGAGTGAGATAGATGGTAAAATAGCCGAACATTACTAAGAGCTGCAGGGGATAGGAAGTTGTGGAGAGTAATGATCTACATCCTGAAGGAATACGGCACATAAAAGACGAAGAGATAGACAAATTGATTCACTCACTTTCTAAGCTAGTAAAAACACAATCTAGCTCCCTATCTTCTGTGTGTGAAAAATCTTAAAGACTGGCGCAATACAGTCTTTCTTATTCTTTCCTCCACTCATCAATTGTGTCGTAAGTAAAGCCGAGTAAATATCAAGAAGCAGGAATAGAAAAGATAAAAAGTAATAAATAAAAGAATAAAATATCAATAGGAAAAAAAAAGCAATAATTGCTTCCTTTTCACCTTGGAAATTACTTTTTTCTGTGATTAGCGTCTCGTCAACTGACGTAGGAATTTTGTAAGCCATTTCACGTTAAATGAATAAAATTAAAGGAAGGAAAAAAAAGAAAACAAAAACAAGTTTATTCTATACAAGTGCAATGCTCGACATTTTTTAACGCTAGAGAGCCGCCTCCTTGAATTTTTTTCTCTCTTCTTTTTACACTTATTCAATCGACAAGTGTCTTTCGATATTCAGTCGCACAATCAACAAGAAAATATGTGTGAAAACGAAATATTTAAGTTGTCATTCAATTACCCGTAGATAAAAATAAAATAAATATTAAATGAAAACAGTAATAGGAACCTCTTTATATATATATATATATATATATATATATATATATATATATATATATCCAAGCAAATAATGACGTCGTTGACATTTAAAAAAATGGGAGGGAAGGAAGGAAGACTGAATGACAAAAAGTGGGGAAAAGGTAGGTGAAAATTGCGACAATCTTTTCTTTACTACGAGGCGGAGGCAAACAACGTTGAATAAAAAGAAACTCTAATTACATAAAAATCAAGAAAAATAAACGAACATTCAAAATCAATTTACTGCCGATCTTACGAAGAATAAAAGAAATTAACTTACTTTTTTAGGTTTTATTAATTTTCTTAGAAAGTAATTATTCATGCATTTATAAAGTAATTAATAAAAATCAATTGAATGATTTTGTATGCTGTGTAAGTAAAATATATTTAAAATTCTTTTTTTTTTTTCAAAGACATAAAATTAAGGTTAATGTTAAAATTGTAAAAGGGCTGACAATTAAGTTAACGAAAGTCAAGCGGTAGACATTCGCGTTACCTTCTCGGTTATCGGGTTTTTTTTTACACAATGACGGGAAATAATTACATAACCATATCAGAATAAATACGGGCACCTCGATATGATGGTGTAATGGTTAGCAAGCTGGCCTCTGCTAGAGACTATTAGTAGTGAGTTCGAGCCTCACTGGGTACCCCCGTACTTTCGGCCTTGTACCACATGTTAGCTCCGCTTAGAGAATCACCCTATCAGATTAAATAGGAAGGAAATTTTCGTATTTCGGGTTTTAAATATTCCTATTTTTGTTAACGGCTTCCGAAATCTGTTATTATATATATATATATATATATATATATATATATATATATATATATATATATATATAATTCCAAGTGAAGAGGACTCAAGGTTTTTTTTTATTTTGAGCGCTCTGGCATTTATTTTATTATAAACAATGCTCAATATAATTAGTATTATGGAGCTTTTATATATATATATATATATATATATATATATATATATATATATATATATATATATATAATGGGTGAATGGGTGAGACCTAGTTGCCAGTCTGGTTGCACGAGTGTATATATATATATATATATATATATATATTTTTTTTTTTTTGTGTGTATATATATATATTTTTTTTTGTGTGTGTATATATATATATTTTTTTTGTGTGTATATATATATATATATTTTGTGTGTATATATATATTTTTTTTTTTTGTGTGTATATATATATTTTTTTTTTTTGTGTGTATATATATATATATTTTTTTGTGTGTATATATATATTTTTTTTTGTGTGTATATATATATATGTGTATATATATATATATATTTTTTTTTGTGTGTATATATATATTTTTTTTTTATTTTTTTTGTGTGTATATATATATTTTTTTTTTGTGTATATATATATATTTTTTTTTGTGTATATATATATATATTTTTTTTTTGTGTGTATATATATATATTTTTTTTTTGTGTGTATATATATATTTTTTTTTTTTGTGTATATATATATATTTTTTTGTGTGTATATATATATATATTTTTTTGTGTATATATATATATATTTTTTTTTGTATATATATATATATATTTTTTTTGTGTATATATATATATTTTTTTTTGTGTGTATATATATATATATATACACACACAAAAAAAGCACACGAGATCATATTATTCTTTGCATATAAAAAGAGTTGAAAGAGAATCAAATTTAAAAAAATAGCACAACGGGAACTGATTCGCATTTTTATTTTAAAAACATAAATAAAATTGGAGAAATGTAGATGAAGAAAAATCTCTTCCGCGTGATTCAATTTACCTTTTTATTTTAATTAGGAATTTAAAAAGAAAAAAAAACGACTTATTGATTCCGTTAAATAAATTGAATAAAATAAATAAAAAAAGTGTGAAGCGGGGAGGGGGACGCTTATTTATTCCTGTTTTTAATTTCCTCTTTTGAAGGTGCTGAATTCAAATTCCCATAACAATTCCGTTGCAAGGTAAAGGCCTCAGAGCCTTTCAAGTTAACGAGATGAAACCGAGAGGTGAGTAAACAAAATGAAAGTGATAGAAACATCATGCCGTGACCCCGACCCCCGAAAAAAATAAACATAATCGCTCTTACGATGTATTTATATTGTTCGGACTGTTGTCCTTATCTTTACTGCCATATCACGATCCGGCCTTCCTAGAATTTCGAACCTAGCCCTTTATTTGGCGCATGAAAGTAGAATGCTCTAGTTACACGTGCTATGCCTTTATATATATATATATATATGTATATACATTCGTGCAACCAGACTGGCATCTAGGTCTCACCCATTTACAGTTAGATCAACCAAATGCAGACGACAACTCTACTCCTGCAGCTTTTTTTCCCGCACTTCCCGCCTGTGGAACTCGTTTCCTTATTCTTGCTTTCCTGACGGTTACAACCTCCAGGAATTTAAATGCAAGGTCAATTCTCATCTCTTAACTACTTGACCCTACTTCTCTCCACACTGTCCTGTAGATCCCTTTCCTTTCTCTCACCTTCGCAACTGTCATCACACCTGTATTCCCATCCTTCTCTTGCTCCTTTCTAACTGGTTCGTCCTTCTCCTCATTCTCCTCTAATCCTTTTACTCTTATGTATCCCCCTGCACATCAGTGGCGTTCCCGCCTTGCTCGGGGTGATATGATTAAATATATATATATATATATATATATATATATATATATATATAATGTCCCAGTTAATTCCTTTAGTAATTCAACACTCCAAGTTTTTGTTTTCACTGCTGTGGCCAGCTATTGAACTCACAATTATTTAAACCAACGCTATTCTCTGTTCTTGAGGAAGAAGCTCAGAGCGCACAACGGCCGAAACACAGTGAATTTAGCAATAAAGAGGAGGACAACCGTTTGAACGATGTAAGTAATTACAACAACTCATCTGAGAAACATAGACAGATTCTAGGATGTATGAGCGAGTGGCGTAATGGTTATCATTGAGGAAAGTGGAATAGGTCTGTCGAATTCAAATTCTGAACGAGTTATTTTTAATGCTCTTGAAAAATGCAGGATTTGTTTTTTATGACTTATCAACCTTTTGCTGATTATTAATTTTTGGATTCGAATATATATATATATATATATATATATATATATATATATATATATTTTCTAGACATATGTTATTAAATATAAGAGACAATGAATGTCTATTATGTTTAATCATGAGCCGTTCTAAACGTCGTATTTTTGCTTTAATTTCAGTTGAAAATAAAGACAAAAATTCTCCAACATTTGGATAAACAATACGGTGATCCTTACCCATACACACAGTAAGAGGAACCTGCAGATATTGGAGGCCATGTACATCAAATCAAAACAACCAACACTCAATAAAATCAACTTTAAAACAGGAAATAACATATTACATTGCATTTGACTACATGGTTTTGTTGTCATTTCGCGCTATCACGCGGTGTGACGTCATAAAACTGCATCGCAAACTTAAGAACTGCGTTTATTATTTTTGGTAACTATTGCCGTTGCCAAGCGGAGTTTTATGTCAACACAAAATAAAATCGTCGGTGATGGTGGATTTTATAATATTTCAGTTTAAACAACATCTCTGAAGATGGCTCATGTGAGCCGAAAGCTTAGAAGAAAACCAATAAATAATTATCCAAATGTTGGAGAATTTTTGTCTTTATTTTCAACTGAAATTAAAGCAAAAATACGACGTTTAGAACGGCTCATGATTAAACATAATAAACATTCATTGTCTCTTATATTTAAAAGCATATGTCTAGAAAATTACTTGCTGCCTCGATATACTAAATATATATATATATATATATATATATATATATATATATATATATATAATAAAATCGACTCTGTACGTATCCAAATCTTAAAATCTTACACAAGTAATTTTTAAGGACCACGAATAACCGGCAGAATCTAAGTCCGTTATTGTCCGCCGCTATAAAGCTTTGGACAATGAGGGAAAAAAAAAAGAAAACTGCGGAGCACCGACAATACATACAGTACTTCACAGCAAAGAAAAAAAACCCTCAAACGGAACGAACCACAAAGAAAGAAAAGTGCTCGATACAAAACTAACCAAAAAGGATTAACCAAGAGGCAGTGAAGTAGAGCAAAAACACACGAGAAAAAATCGCAAGATCGCCAAGACCTACCGCGGTTTCGCACAACGGCTCGTCAGGTAGGTCTTGGCGATCTTGCGATTTTTTCTCGTATATATATATATATATATATTAACGAAACTTGGTTATAAACAACCGACAATTTGAAATGAATTGTTTGAACATTATTTTTTATCGATACTCGTATTTAAGTAGATATCCTGTTTTTAATTAAACAGTATTATGTATTTATATCTACTGGCCTGATTATTTACGATAAATTGTTATTACGAAAATGCTACCATTTCATCTGGCAACGTCCGTCTTAGACCGCTCGACCACGAATGGCCTCCAGTCTAAATATATATATATATATATATATATATATATATATATAATTTTTTTGCGAGTGAATATTTCGTTAACAATTTTTTGGAGATTAATAATTTTTCCAGATACAAGTCCTACTATTCAACCCGTAGTTGGGTGTAGAGTTGTAAGAAGGAACTACTTCGGAATAATAATTGTGAATAGTCTGAAGTTATTTCTTAGAATTAAATATGTCATGAAAGCGCGACAAAGCGTTACGCGATCTTTCTCGAGTTGTAGGGCTTTACAGTCATATCATGTTGAACCACCGGTTCCCGTACGATCACAGAAGTTAAGCAACGTCAAGCCTGGTCAATATCAGATGGGTGACCACTTCGGATTACCAGATGCCGTAAGCTTGGGTGTGCGGGTGATGTAATGGATACGCAATTGTACTTAATTCGGAATTGTTACTTGGAGAGTCAACTTCCAGTTTCAGTTAGGTTCGTAATATTCACTCATGCGCAGATATTCTTCGGAATGGAATGGCTAACTCTTTTCTCCCCAGCTATGGATAATTAGTAAGAATCGTATTACGAAACCATTATTATTATAACTTTTGCAATTTAAAAATATCTTCTATGTTCAGATAACCTGCTAAGCCATAGGAAACGAATCAATCAATCGAACTATAGGCTAAATAACAGGGTAGAGTAGGCGCTCTTGCCTTAGGCAGAAGCCAGTCTAAGAAGAGAATAGCTCTGAATTTAAACCAGTACAAATAATAGAGCGGACGGGGCGATTTTGCTGTTGTAAGGAAACCGTTATAGATGAACAACTCTGAATTCAAATCCATTTTCCGTCGATCGTCTAAAACTAAACTACCCAGATACTTAGATTTTGAAACATGCTTGATTGTGACATCCCCAATGTGTTGCTCACATGTTGGAATGTCTCTTTTGCTGACAACTATACATTCTGTTTTCGTAAACTTAATCATTTCATCTTGTTTTTCTTTACGACCTTGTTTAATCGTTCTTTCAGTTTTTTGTGTCTATTACCAACACAGTGTCATCCGCATATCTTATATAGTTAAATTTATTTTCGTCAATAAGTAATTCTAGTAAGTCTTTCAGTCCTCTTAGAAACATTTTCTTGTATCGCCCAGTTTACATACCTCGCCGGTTTTCAAATAGGAATAGAGGTTTATCCATAGTTTTCTGTTTAGGATTGGGTTTCTAGTTTCTTTAAAAGTTCCCCCCCCCCCATTCTCTTTCACACCCAGTAGCTTCTTTCATGTTAGTAGCCCTATAGCATCGCTTGGGGTGAATTGATATAAAAGAATGGGCACTGAAAAGACAAGTGTAACTTATGCAGCAATAGACAAGAATTTGTGAAGAGCTGTGAATCCCCAAGTTCTTTCAGAACATGGCATTTAAAGGAAGAAATCTTCAATAAGTGCGTCATATTTGTAGCTTTGTGTTAAATAAATATGATAAATATGGCAACCTGGTAAAAAACTTTTCACGTTCACATGTTTCACTGATCAAGTATCGTCATCAGAAAAACGGATTTTATTTCAACTAATTCTGCATTATCACGGCAGAACATGATTTACGTAAAGCATATAAACGTTTGTTTGTTTTTCGCTTAACTGAATCGTTTTTTAACTTAGTTTTTGTTCATTAAAACATCTTTGTATATCACATTGTTTCAACATCAGTTTAGTAATAACAGGTGATAAACTGAAGTAAATATGTTAAGTTAAACACGATCAAACTTGCAAAGATGTTAACACAAGACGTCTAAAAACTAATTCATCCCTTTAGCCTTGAGAAAGAAGATAATTCAAAAGGAATTTCAATAGCGGTACATTATATTCTATAAGCCACAAAATGCTTTATTTTTCATGAATCAATGATTAAAAACTCTTTGTTTTTCAAAAGCGTGTATCCATTCATTTCTATTGAACATAGAGAATTAACAAGAAACCTAAACTATTTCTTACTTTCAACATCATTATTCCAAGATGCCGACCATATTTGAATTTGAAAACGGAATTCACTGACATGAATAAAAACTAAAGAAATAAATAAAAATAAACAACCACGAAATGGACTAAAGAAGAATTTATGATAAATTCCTCAAACGTGGTGAAAATTAGAACAAAAGACGAATGAAGGTGAAAGCAAAAAAACAAAACAAGGAAAAAAACTTCAAGATGAAAATGTCCAATACAATGAACAGCGAAGGTCATTTGTTGTCTTCTGCAATTGCTAACGGCAACATATTTCAGTATTTTTTTTTAATCTGAAGCATTGTTTAGTGTCCACATAAAAGGCATTTCAATAATTGTTGACCGACTTTGAATACAAAGTGGACTTTTCTATCATTTCATAATAATGGTAGCCATGTTTTAAATTGCATTATTACAGTAAATGCAATAGAGATATTTGTATGATATGTTGCGAGACGAGAAGAGCCTTACTGGACCAAATTTTGAAGGAAAAATTTTAAAATCTTACAAAAAATGAAGAAAACAATTGAAAATAAAAGAAAGTTAGTGTTCTTATCGAAAAGACAAAACTAAAATATAACCATCTTTGGTGTCCGCCATTTTGAAAGACAGCAATTCAAAAAGTAATTATTTTCAGAAATACATTTTCCTTTTTGATGTCAACCGGCAGAATTCTTTTATTCAGTGTTATCAATTTGTTGGTGATCTATGCTTCTTATTTTTTATTTATATGAAATAATTACTAAAGAAAAATATATTTAAAATAGTGTTTCATTTCTTGTACTTTTTTTTCTCTCCTATAAAAAGTTATATAGTCAAATGTGCTCAAATTTTGAAGCCTTATTGCAAATAATGTAAAGCTTAGTAAATGTCAACATTTAAAACATTAATGAGCAGAAAATTTTGCGTTGCTCAAATGTACCATGTATGCGTGAATATTTATAATGTGTCGTTTTTGCATGACACAGTAAGTTATACATTAATAACTAATGCCTGCTTCTTAGTAGTTATAAATACGTTTCGATCACTGTACCCTCCTAGACTGTTTTGATGAGGAAAAGAAAAACATCAAGTTTGAGTTTCAGTTTTGTTTAACGGCATATCAATCTCTGTGGGTTATTTAATGCCATACAGGTGGGAGATTAAGGTTGTTGTTTTTTTTTTTAATGTTCGGTTATAGTGAGAAGGTTGATTTAGTCATATTTTAATGAATTTTTTGTGTTTTAGAAAACTGAAAATGTCTTCTAGTTTTGTACTCAAAAATGTTTTGCTGAGAACATTTTTTTCCTTCAAAAATGTGTCATGGTAATTTTTTCTTCTTCAAAAATGTATTGTTGATAATATTTTTATTTAAAAAATGTATATTTTTCTGTAAAAGTCTATTTTTATGTATATACTTTTATAAAAGCGTATTTTTATACTTTCATATTGTTTTGACCATAGTTTGGGGGTTAACTATAACTGTAACCATAGCTGCTACCAGGGTGGACCTGGGAACAACAGCAATTAAGAATTAATTCCATGCTCCCCACAACCTCCCAACCAGAAGCCTTACTGCCGGATGCAGTTTACCGTCATGCCCAGGACCACATCATGTTTGAAACTCTAAAATTCCGTTATCTCATTCAAAAATTCAAGCGCGGTATCACGAGGAACAATTAACTGACACGTAATGCTTCAGAGCAAAGACACCATGAGAGTGCTAATTTCATAAAACTTCGTTCTATAAATACTTTCATGGCTTCTGCTGCAACGAACTTAAGTCACTGGTGCCTCTGGAACAGGTGTTTACTCGTGCAACCAGATTGGCAACTGAGTCCCACCTATTCACAGTGAGATTAACCAAATGCAGACGACAATTCTACTCCTGCAGCTTCTTCTCTCGAACTTCCCGTATGTGGAACTCGCTTCCATATTCTTGCTTTCCTGACGGCTACAACCTCCAGGAATTTAAATGCAATGTCAATACCCATCTATTAACCACTTGACTCCAGTACTTTCACCACTTTCACCACCCACCCCGTATATCCTTTCCTTTCTCTCCACCTTTGCAATTGTCATCACACCTGTATTCCCATCCTTCTCTTGCTCCTTTCTAACTGGTTCGTCTTCCTCTTCACTCTCTTCTACTTAATCTTTTTACTCTTATGTAGCCCCCTGCACATCAGTGGCATTACCGCCTTGCTCGGGGTGATACGATTAAAAAAACAAAAAAACAAAAAAAAACTCAGATTTTTAAAAAAGTCTAGCAGGTCCACAGACTTACAAGTTGCAACTCTAACAACTAAGAGAAGGACCATCAACCGAATAGTTTCCAGTATAAAGATGTTAATTTCTCAATTTACGGATACAAATTTCCTGCCTATCTGCTTCCTGCTTTCCTGCCTGTTGGAAATCTTCCTCTGTAGTTCCTATATTTAAAAACACTGGAGAACCCTCGGACCCCGCAAATTACCGACCTATCAGCCTTCTTCCGATCTTCGGCAAAGTGTTCGAAGCCATTATCAACGCCGAGGTCGTTCAGCATCTCACGGCTCACGGGCTCCTCTCAGACAAACAGTATGGCTTCCGCTTCACCAGGTCTACTGCTGATATGCTAACGACCACAACCGAGTACATATATCAGGCACTCGATAGGAATGGTGAAACCCGAACCGTTGCCTTGGATATCTCTAAAGCGTTCGACAGAGATTGGCATGCTGGCCTTCTATGCAAACTGCGGAGCTATGGTATAGCTGGACAATTGTTTGACCTAATCCAGTCATTCCTATCTAACCGCACATTGAAAGTGGTATTAAACGGACATACCTCCCAGAACTACCATACGAACGCGGGTGTCCCTCAAGGCTCTATCATAGGTCCTACGCTCTTTCTGATCTACATTAATGATCTCCCTGATACCATAAGATCCCAAGTAGGTATGTACGCCGATGACACCACCGTTCATTCTCGCCTCGACCAAAACTCTGGTGCGGGCGACAAAGCTAACCTTGCAGCCGAGCTTGGAAAGGACCTCCAATCCATAGTGGACTGGGGTAAGAAATGGCTCGTAAATTTTAATGCTTCTAAACCGAAGCTACTATCAATTAATCATCATAGACAATCGCACCTACCTCCTATTAGCATGGACCAGGCTTGCCTCCCAGAGAGTAAAACACTACGCCTCCTTGGTCTCACACTCTCAGCGGACCTCAAGTGGAATGACTATATCGAATCCATTGCTAAATCCGTCGCTATGAAAGTCGGTTCTCTGTGCAGGGCCTGGAGTTTTTTTTCCGTCTGAATCTATCCTGCACATTTATAAATCTACCATCCGCCCGTGCATTGAATACTGTTGCCATATCTGGTCGGGTGCCCCTGCTATTCTCCTTGGGCTTCTAGACAAGGTACAGCGGTGGGTCTGTAATGTGATCGATACCGACTTAGCAGACCGCCTGCAGTCTCTCTCTCACCGGCGCGACGTGGCTTCCCTGTATCTCTTCTATAAATACTTTCACGGCTTCTGCTCCGATGAACTTAGATCACTGGTGCCCTCTAGGTTCGAATTTGCACGATATACTAGATTAGCAACTAGATCCCACCCTTTTACAGTGAAACCGATAAAATGCAACCGCAACTTCTACTCCAACAGTTTATTTTCTCGCACTTCCCGACTGTGGAATTCTCTTCCACATGACTGCTTCCCCGACGGCTACAATCTCCAGGAGTTTAAATGTAAGGTCAATAGACACCTCCTAACACACTAACTTCCAGTCTTTCAAACACTCTTCCCACCCACCCAACTATCTATCATCCCCACCTTCTGACATTTCCTATATCTAACCACTCTTCCTATTTACCTCCCCCTATGTAGCCCCAAGAGCAATAGTGGCAGTGGAATGCCTTGCTTGGGGTGAAATGATTAAATAAATAAATAAGGTTAGAGTGGAATTCCTAATGCTCGATGGTATACCAAAAGGGACGTTCCGAAGGTGATCATTTTTGGAACTAATCCTGTCTATTCAGCGTGTTCTCATTTTTAATAATGGCCTCGTGCCAGATTCAGTTCGAATGATGGGTAAATATCAACAATGTACGAGAAGGAGCTGAAAAGTTCCATAGGAATGGATTAAAACAAAATTTTATATTTTCAGATGGTGACAAGCGGATTAGGCCGAGAATTTTTCGGTAACTACTTGTATCACGGATGTGCGTCGTGGTACAGTGGATAGCGGTTCGGAACGAGAAACCGGGGAGCCGAGTTCGAATTCCAGCTGAATTCATTGCATTCACTTACGCGCAAATACCCTTGGGAAAGGTATTAATCCGTCTCTTCCTTCCAGTTATGGGTTAAATAATAGGACAGATTGGGTTCTATAGCCTTGGTCGGCAACCAGTCTACCGCAGAAAGCAATGGCAACCTACTGCGGGATAATCTTCTGCCCAGTCAGTCATGTCTCTTTCGAAACATGATCGCCCAAGCGTGTATCACGTATGGTACTTAACTGACTGACTTATATCACGGTGTGAATTAGAATTGTGAAGTAAGTCAAGGGAAAAAATCTCTTTCAGCTCATCAATAAAAAAGTTAACTATAAAAAAAAATAAAAACTGCTTCCTCTTATTTTTCCCCGCCTTTTTTTCACAAGTATATGCTCTTTCCGTTATCAGACCATCATAAGAGTTCTTGTTTTTGTCTTTTGTTTTTTCATTAAACAGATTCCTAAAAGCAAATCAACTGTCCAGTAATTTTTGATTATTCTCTTCGGGTAGGAGCAGATATTCGAAGAGCCTCAGCAGGTGCCTGAAACAGTTTAATTTTTTATTTGAGCGAATATTTTTTTTTACTGTTTAGCAACCTTTTAACGATTATTTAAAGCCAAAAGATATTTTTAGATTGTAAGAATTTTTGAGATAACGATTTTACTAATAGAAATTCTATTAATTAATCCATAACTGTCAGGGTTAGAACAGGTGAATTTATACCTTTCCCAAGGGTATTTGTGGGTGAATACATAGAACCTAACGCGGTTCTCCAATTTTTAATTATGGGCCGTTATCAGTTACACCACACTAGGTACTGATCAAGCACGATATTGCTTAACTTTGGTGGTCATATGGGCATCGGTGTTTCAACACGATATGGCCGTAAGCCTCCTGAAATTGCGACTAAAACTCAACCATTAGTATGCTTTTCCGTTACATGTATACATATATTCGACGGAGCGAGCAATAATTAAGCATTACTAAGTAAGAACTAATCGAGATATTCCTAGATATGACCAGTGGAACAAAAACAATCTGTAGATTAAATAAAGACTTTAGCTCGAAATTTCCTGAATATTGCCAGATCGATAATCTGAAGGAGGCCAGACTGTACAACGGTCGAACTATTCGATTGAAGGTTTTAACGTACATGTTTCGTCTTTGTGAATTAAGATGAGCTACAGTAAATATAGGATGTGCGTTGTGGTGCAGTAGATATCGATTTGGAACGATAAATCAGGGACCCGAGTTCGAATTCCAGTTGAATTCCTTGCATTCCCTTACCTTGGGAAAGTTATAAATCCGTATCTTCTTTCCAGTCATGGGTTAAATAATAGGACAGATTGGGTTCTATAGCTTTTTGGTCGGCTACCAGTCTACCGCAGAAAGCTATGTCAGCCTACTGCGGATAATCTTCCGCCCAGTCAGTCATGTCTCTTTCGAGACATGATCGCCCAAAGCGTGTATCAAGCATAGCATTTAACTGACTGACTGAATATAATAGTTGGAAACATGATTAAGGCTTATACTGGGTATAAAGTGGGGAATCGGTTTTCTGTTGTTATGAAGTAATAAACTGATCCCTCATTAATTACTACTTAATAATATAATACATATCTTCTCCTTCTAGCTATGAGTCAAATAACAGGACAGATTGGGTTCTATAGCCTTGGTCGACAACCAGTCTACCGCAGAAAGCAATGGCAACCAACTGCGGTCGACATAATCTTCTGCCCAGTCAGTCATGTCTCTTTCGAGACATGATCGCCCAAGCGTGTATAATGTATGACACTTAACTGACTGATTAACCCGTCGCTTCTCCTTCCAGCTATGGATTAAATAGCAGTACAGATTAGGTTCTATAGCCTTGGTTGACAACCAATCTAGTGCAGAAAGTAATAGCAATCTACTGCGAGAAAATCTTCTGCCCAGTCAGTCATGTCTCGTTCGAGACATAATCACCCAAGCATGTATAATGTATAGTACTGGACTGACTGACAGTAAATATCCCATTTAGTACCACACCTTTGCTTGGAATAGTAAGAGTTGAGAAGTTTTATTTTATGTGTGAAGAATGAGTTAACCAAGTCACGTCTAAATACTTAGATACTTGGAAACTCTTTAAATTAAAAATGGCCTCAACGGACTCGTTTAAGCGACTTGAAGTTATTTCTAAATGGGCGTCCTCTGCAAAGATTCTAGCAAAAATGATCGTCTACATTTGCCTTTTATGCCATACTAGCAGTATAGCCCGGCGTTGCTCGGGTGTAATGAAAGCTTTAAAACTAATCCATGGTCCCGGAGCTCAGACTCAGCCTAAAGAATATTTGAAATAATAAATTGTGGCAATTTACCAATCGCATTATATATATATATATATATATATAGCCCGGCGTTGCTCGAGTGTAATGAAAGCTTAAAACTAATCCATGGTCCCGGAGCTCAGACTCTTTGGACGTTGACACGAAAGACTAAAAAGCAATAGTTGTTTCAAGTTAAAGCGAAACCGTAGACTGAAAGAAAAATGAATGGATGTAAGTCAAATTTTGATTTCCTGCTATCGATATCAAATAAGTTTTTTTTTTCGTCGTAAACTGAATTTTGAAGGCTAAATAAGTCGTCTGAGTAAATGGTATCATGGCTGAGACTAAGAACTACAATTATACCTACTTAGACCCAAACCTGAAACAAAAACTAAAATAAAAGGGCTGAAAAAATACAGACATACAGGCAGATAAACAGACACACACACACAAACCTCTTGCCTTATATATATACATTATCGATTTTCTGCACTATTGTAGGAACTGCAACCTTGAAACTTCTGAATATCGTTTCTTATGACTTTGTCTGAGTGTATCAAATTTGATTAAAATCGGACCACTCCTTCTATAACACGATTTTTTCGATTATCGATTTTCGATATTTATCGGGTGTACCTCGACAGAAAAACCTAGCTAAGAACACTCGCAGTTGCTTATAGTACAACTGTGTAAATTTTCAAGAAAATCGGTTCAGTCGTTTCGGAGTCTATAGGTAACAGGCACACAGACACAGACACAGACACAGACACACAAAGTTCCATTTATAAATAAGTTTAGATGCAACTGCATTTCTATTAGATCGCATGCCATGATATGCATATTTGAAAGTGTCACGTTCACGGCGTGAAAAAACAAAAAAAAAAAACAAATAAAAATACATGTTGTTTTCATATTTGAATGTTCTGTCGTATCATAATATTTAATGAATAAATAAGCTCTTCCAAGTTCAACGACTATAAAATACACATGAAAATTCCTCTATGGCATCGTTCAATATTTGAGCTTAAAAGATTAACCAACTATTGCAATAACAATCTTAAGTATGAATGTAGGCTATTAAAGGAGTAAGGGGGTACAAACGAAATCGACAAATTCTTTTTATTCTATTTCCTTGAATCTAACGTTAAACACGAAAGTGTTTCTTTCTTTCTTTCCCTTTCTGAAACCAAACGACGTTTCTAAATTATATCTTTCGTTTTTTTCTGGCAAATGAAACGGAATAGTTCATTATTTATTAGGTATTTGCAAGGCATAACAGACACTAATTAACTAAAGGAATAAGCAGAATTATAATACGGTGATGATAATTCTTTTTTATTATTCCTGTCTAATCGAAGTCTTTCTACTTAGCAGAAAGCTTTTACTTTCCCACACTCTTTCAGTGCAGAAAAATGAATTTTCAAGAATAGTTTTTTCGTGTAACGCCTGCTTCATTTTCAGGTTCGCATCCAGATTATTTTATTTCTTTAGTTTAATGATTAAAAAGAGAGAAAAAAAGAAAAAAAGAAAAAAAGAAAAAAATCAAACATTGTATCGTCACAATATTTTAAGTTTCTTTTCGTTTTGTTTTTCCTTTTTAGAAGTTAGAATGAAAATTTTAAAGTTTTTTTGTTTACTGAAACACAAAAGAGTTTCTAAGTTGTTAAACTATGACCAGTCAGAAATTCTATTTTGTAATCGTATTTCTAAAATGCAATTAAGTCTTTTAATTGCACTGGAAAAAGAATGTCTAATTCCAGATCTTTATTCATAAGTAGAATTGGTGACTGCAAATTGGACATTTCTCTTGAAGAATTTGGCATGATCGGCTCTTTTAGAAAAAGGCAGCGACCATTCTTAAAATAGTTTGTTTGGAATTAAAACAAACAAGCAAAAATTCACAAAAATAGAATATGACATGCAAAACAATCAAGACAAATTTTCTTAAATCCAAAATACATTTCATTTACTTTTTTCAACTTCTATTTAATTCATTCCTTTCTTTTGCACTTTCATGATTTTATTTTTATTTATCAGGTTTAACATTAATGATTATTCAGTATGTGCCTAGTAGGTGAGGTTCATTGCCACATATAAAGAAAAAAAAATATATACAGGAACAATAACTAATGCGTAAGCAAAATCTACGTTTCAAATTTAAATAGTGAATGAAAAAAAAAACATACATATGCAAGAATTTTATTTTCATTACTTTGTACATTTTTATTGTTTACGTCATGTTCACTGAGAACATAAACAGTTGTGACTCTCTACAGTTTCCTTTTCTTTATTATTAGTTTTTTTTTTTAATCATGTCACTCCAAGCAAGGCGGTAACGCCACTGATGCACAGGGGGCTACGTAAGAGTAAGAAGACTGGAAAAGAGAAAGCCGGAAACCACATACTAAACAGGGACGTTCAATAGACGTGGGTGGAGTGTGAACCGAGCGATAGTTTAGTCTATCTACTCCAATTGAAGAAAAAAAATAAAAGAGTGAAAAGATTGGAAAAGAGAAAGCCGGAAACCACATCCTAAACAGGGAACAAGGGATGAACCTCTTCACCTGTTCAATAGACGTGGGTGGAGTGCGAACCGGGCGATAGTTAACCTAAAAATATCGAGTCATGTATTTAAATAGCCTAGTCAGTTCGACACTTTCATATAGATGTCATGCATGGTACTAAACTCATTCCTAAATATCTAAACTGCTAATTGTATATGTTGTAGCAAGAGCCAGTTACCTTCCTGACTATCATTAATGGACTGATCCATTTATGATAAGTAGTCCTGGTTAATTGTCTAAAAGGGAAGACGATGATGCTTTTGGGATCTGCGAGCAACAAAAATATGGTTCTACAGAAGGATGTTGAGAATTCCATGAGTAAACAACGAGAAGGTAAAAAAATAATGATAACAAAAAGAAAATTTATACTCAGAAAAATAAAAACAGCTGAAATTTATTAAACACGTGAAGTGGAAAGATGGCTAGGAGAGTTTGACACTTGCAGGGTACATCGAATGCAAGAGAGATGAGGAAGGCAGTGAAACACCTATATGACAAGCTGGTATGACTGGATAGTGTTATGCTTGGCAAAAGGAGAACGCTGCTAAGGGCCACGAAGTATTATTCTTCTTTATGTGCCGTGTCCCTTCAGGACGTATGCGATAATGCACTTCCACTTGCCCCTATCTCTTGTTCATAAAATTTCTTCTTTTGATATCTCTTCCAAGCTCTGTTTCGCCATCTACTTGCTCAAGCCCATCAAGTATGTCTCATGATACTTTCCCCTATTTCTCTTTCCCTCTATCCGTCATTTGAGTGTTAGATTCTCTAAGCCCCCTTTCCTTTCCAGAAACATCAGCTGTCTCTTCCTGTTGCTAAGTATAAGCTTCCTTTTCGTTTGTGTCCCCTCCAAAATGTTGTCATTGCTCACATGTTCGGTCCAAGATATCCTCAGTATCCTTCTGTAGAACTACATTTCTGTTGCTTCGAGATTCTCCTTCATCCTTGAAGAAAGTTGTAAAGATTCCTGATGGGACACGGCACTTTGTATATTTTTATTTATATATACGTGTTGCTGTCCGCCATTTTGCATGTGAAGAAGATAATCAATTTTGGCCCCAGTTTATTTTCGTCGAGGAATCAGTATATACCAAATGTGGGTACATAGCAGGTAGGGCGGAATAAAATAATATTACTGCATCAGACAAATTTAGATACTAAAAATGTTTAGTAAGCTCTAACAATTGCTAAATATTGGCATTTATTTTCTCAGAACTTAATACCGGATAACTAAAGCACAACCGATAAAGTTAAGAGGAGAGACAGCGAGTCAAACACAGTTTAAATACATGTTCTGTATAAACGGAATGCTTGGCACACTTACGTGTATTCATCCACCAGTGAATAGAGAAACCTTAGACTCCATTTAAGTGTATAATTTATTCATTTTTATGGCTTATCAACCCTTTCCAGAAAATGATCCTGGGCATGACTGTAAACTGCGTCCGGCAGCAAGGAATCTGATTGGGATGTTGTGAGGAGCATGGCACTACCTCTTAATTGCTGTTGTTCCCGGGTCTACCCTGACCCGGAGTGGTAACACCTGTTAGGGTCCCAGTTATGGGCAAATAGTTAACTCCCAAACTAGGGTCAAAACACTATGAAAGTATAAAAATAGACTTTTATATAAAAATATACATTTTTGAAGCAAAAATATTACCAACAATACATTTTTGAAGAAAAATTATTACCATAACACATTTTTGAAGGAAAAAATTATTCTCAGCAAAATATTTTCGAATACAAAACTAGAAGACATTTTCAATTTTCTAAAATAAAAAATAAAAACAAAACATTTTATTAAAATCTGACTAAATCAAGCTCTCACTCTAACCAAACATTAAAAAAAAAAAAGAAAGAAAAGAAAACACCTTAAAACACCACCTTTTTGGCATTAAATAACCCACTGAGGCTGATATGCCATTAAACAAAACTCAAACTTAAAAAGCCAGAAAATATTTCTAGATTGTAAGAATTTTTGGGGAGATAATAATGGTTTAGTGGTACAAGTCTAATGAATCTATAGCTTGAGGGATGAGGTGAATTCATGCCTTCCCCAAAGGTATTTCCCAAAGGTATTTGCGCGTAAGTGAATATAACGAACCTAACTTGAACTGGAACTCCGCTCTCCAATTAACAATTCCGAATCATTATCCATTATACCACCTACATATTCAAGCTCACGGTAGCTGGTATTACCAAGCAGTCACCGATCTAGCTACTGATCAGGATCGACGTTGCTTAACTTCAAAGATCGTACAGGAATCACTGTTTCAACGTAATGTCAAAATATGAGAAAATTTTTACTCCAACAAAATATTTTATTTATACAGGCATTTGGAAGGTACTGACGGCAACTATTACTTCAGGAATTAACTCACCATAGACAATATGAACTGAAGTCAAACCAGAAATAGGGTTTATTCTTCATGAGGTCGATTTATAATTTGTTAACTACCAAATGTCAAAATATTTCGTAGTTTATAGATACTTATTCTCCTACAACAAAATGCTCATTTCGAGATAGAGAGTAAATAAATATAAACTACTTTTCACATCAAGACGAAGTCTTTTTAAAATAAGGACAAATAAATTTTAGCAAGTTATCTTACACTAGCACCATTCAGAATGCATTATAGCGAAGACAAAATTGTCAATATGGGACTAGTCCGGATTTCATAGTTTTTTTTATGGTGTTTGTAGTAAGAATATGATGTTTTGGTGAAAGGATTATTGTATCGCTTGCTTGGGTCAGCGATTATGACTAGCTAAGTTATTTATTATAAGACAGATGAAAACCAACCCCTCCCTATTTTTGACCTTGTGCCACATCTTTTGCTTAAAAACAAAAATAAATATAGTAGATATATCTAAGACAGCGGTTGTCAACGTTTTGGAGAGAGCGGACCAAAAAGCAATGCAATGACTTGGAGGAAGGCTATGAAATCAAATGTACTATAATAAATTATCTTGACCTCGGACCGTTCTATCCAGAAGGCTGTCTTGGACCGGAGGTTTAAAAGAACGAAGTTAATGTTATGTTATTTAAACAACGTTCCTTATTTTACTGCAGAATTAACAGGATAACAACACAATCAATAAAAAAATAAAAATTCCTTACACCAAATAAAAGGCCGTTAGAAATGGCTAATTAATTAATAAGACAATTGTTTCTGCTTTTTGTTCGATAATTTCTCCCTATGATTTGTCAATGATAGAAGCAAAACAACATACATATTGTCAACAGCCAACCTAGTTCTTAACCCATTTTAACCTAGTGTCCTCAAATGAGAACAGCATAAAAAACTGTAAAAAAAATAATGGGCATAAATCATTAAATAAAACCATTATTATAGATAGGTAGCGAGAACATATTGATTCACCAATAAAATTACCTTTCAAATATTGCCTGGTTGGAAGAAAAATTCTTGTGATTTGTAAATGAGGACACTGGGTTAAGATGGGTTAAGCAATTCATGGTATATTTCATTTTCGAAAAAAGTCGTTCACAAGCGTAAGTACTTACAAATAGTGTTATTCTCATTTTTGCATTATTCAATAGACTTCAATTCTGCTTGGCAAAACATTTCTTGTAAAAATCAACAGTGGATTTGGAATTAAATTTTGACAAAAAATCGTCTCGTTGTTAGTCGATTAACTCAAACTGATATTTTTCTACCACTTGCTCCACAAATGAATTCGTTAATTCGTGTTCAGGTGTTAAGATTGCGGACTGTTAAGTTCTTTGTGGGCCGGATGAGGCCTGGGGTTGCTAGCCCCTGATCTAATACAAAACTAAATTCTTATTTTCTTTCCATTTTTTTTAAAGAAAGAAAAGACCTTAATTTTAAGGCCAGCTATCACTTTTGAGCTCCTCAATAAAACAGAAGAATGAAAGAAACAAAGAAATAATTGTTTGAAGAAAGAATAAAAAAAAATATGATTTTCAATTTCAGCGAATTGTAATCGACATGAAAATAACACGATAAAAAGGACTGGAAACATGGGAAAATAATCCAGAAATGATAAAATGAAAGGAAGTAAAAAGAAAATAAGAAAATATGCACAGAAAGGGAAAAGTTAAAATTGACATTTTTTTTAAATCGATAAAAACGTAAATGCAAAGGAAAAACAAGATGGTGGAATTTCTACATGCAGTGAAACGAGGAATAGATAATGTTAAAATTCTCTAGTAATGACGTAAAACCAGAAAGACAAACACGAATATGAATGATAAAATTCTCTCACATAGATATTTTTTTAAAATTTATTTCTGTTAATTTTAAAATGTTGTATCAGTAAAGCAAGCATGTATGACTGAGTCGTGTTTTTTTTTCACAGAGAGATACGAAACATGATGCAATCATCAAATATGAACTTCAATAATGACAGTCAATGGTAGTATGATGTATCGTTGAGTCGAGTTGCCAATATCAGTCATGCTGTCGACTGTGTATGACGAAAGCGGAAAACGAGAAAAAAATATTCAAAATAAGAACAATCATTTTTTCCCAGCTGATACGATGTCAGACTTTATAACAAAAGTCAACGTTTTATAAATAAAATTAATATTAACTAATTAACGTTAGTAACATTTTCAGGGTGAATGTGCCTTTTAGCTGATAGCTGATATACTGAAATCTCATATATACCATGTATCATAATTATTATTTTACGTTTTATTATTTTATATATTGATATGAAGTTCTTGATATTGTACAACCTTCATCAGTCTTTTATCAATTGATTTGTGTAATTTTTCTCTTTCAATAACCTTTAGACAAATTTTCTACTTTAAAAATACTTGCAGCAGTTTTTATTGCTGGAAATATTTTCTTACTGATTAATTAAATTTTCTTGCTTATTAGCATTTTAGTTTTTTTCTAATTGTGCCTCTCTGAAAGCTAATTTTATTTTCAATATTAACTTTTATCATCATGACGTTTCGGTGGTTGTGCAGTCTGGACTTCTTCAGGTGTCTATCGATCCGGTTCGGAGAATTTCGAACTAAACCTTTTATTTAATCCACAAGAGTAGATAGTTCTTGTTCCACTGTCCATGGAAAGCTCGTCTCCTCTATTTTTAGTATTGTTCGCTTTGCTTCCCTTTTCTCTGAGTTGAAAGTTTTTGAGGGCTATCCAGAACTATCTGGAGAAGGCAGGAGAGCACAACGACCAAAACTTTGTGATAGCAACAAAAATGAAGACATCCGTGAATGTTAATAATAAAAATAATGAAAAGTTTTCATCACAGAAATTGTAACAGAATTATTTTCTTATCCTGCCAATGTTTTCCAGGTCATTTTTGTATTGTTTTCTTAGTTGCTATCAAGAAATAACTTTATGATATCCTGTTTCTCTTTCAGAGTATACTTTGCTACGACCTGTAACAAAATTTACAGAGCTGAAAATTTCTAAATAAATATAAAACAAATATATATATATATATATATATATATATATATATATAAAGGAAAAGTCAACACGTCATTTAAATTGGTTATAAATTATAATTCATTTCAATGAGCCTAATTAGCTCATTTCATCAGAACACACAATATTCCTTCCATTTGGTACAAACAATTTTGCCAGAATAAGCATTTTCTTTAACTGAAGAGAAAGATGAAAAAAAAAAAAAAACAAGAAGGAAAAAAGCAAAAAAGGAAAAGAGAGTCAGGACAGAGGCATTGGCGTCAGATCAGCTGGGGATATTCAGACCAGTCGTGAAGATACTGACCGTTATGTCATTAACCGTTTATTTCTAATTCTATGGATACGTGTGGATGTGTAACCCCATAAATTAACCCACCCATGTACATTAACTTATATCCCTATACACATATGCGCACATTCCTACATATACATACACATGTGACTGCGTTTATGCTTATACATACCGACCTACAATTTTTCATGTCTACATGTGGATCTTGCGTATATTGTTCCTTATAAACTTGAGCTCTCCCAAGAATAACACATTCTGGAAAACTGTTTTTTACGCACGGATATTGCCTCACAAATGGATAGATTTTCCCCAGATTATTCACTTAAAAAATATTCCCTACTCTTCCATGCATTCTTTTACCCGATCCCTTACAGAGAAAATTATTGATTTCTTAAAGAGGCTTCGATGGAAAACCCACTTCGACCTAAACCTCTCTGGCAAACCCAATAACACAAATGAATATTACCACCTGAAATCCCAAAGAACGCCCCCCAACAACAAACTACTGGAACACTTTGAAAAAGATATGTTCAACTTAGTTAAGAAAATCAAATTCAAGAAATCGTCAAATAAATTCTAACACAGAATAAATCAAGACATTAAAGAAATTAAGAAATCCCAGGATTTATGGATTAGAGCGGATAAGTCCAGGAACATCTATAACATCAATCCCTTTCGCTACCAACAACTTATCATAAGGCAAGGTTTCACCAAATTGGATCTTCAGGGAAAGTTGGTAGGTTCGTTGGCTCTCTAGGTTAGTTATTTACTATATATATATATATATATATATACAGAGATAAAAAGAAGAAATACGTTTAGAAATCTTCAGGGGTGTAAGTTATGGTAACAAAATGATCTCGGAAAGAGATCGATAGTACTTGGGTACCTTGAGAAATGAATGATAATAACATCTGTCAACGTTACAGCTCATTTCTGACATCTTTCAGTTGTAATAAGCGAAAGATTACTCGTGGGTATGAACGGATTTTATTAAAAATAAGCAGACACATTGTTTGCAATTTATTTAATCTGACATGTCTAAAACAAAATTTGCTGCCTAAATACAAATATATATATATATATATATATATATATATATATATATATATATATATATATATGAGAGAGAGAGTGTGTGTGTGTGTGTGTTTCTACGGTCAGTATTGAAATGAAGAATTTGTATAAAATAATTTTTTTTTTCATATTTCAAATCATTTTTTCCGTATGTTTATGAAGGCAATGAAGTCTGTTGAAAACATTAAAAAGTATTCAAGTGAAACAATAGCTGCATTTATTTCGGATTGACGGGGGGAAAAAGATGAAAATAAAGTTCAGAGAATTAATTCATGATAACGGCAAGAAATGTCCACTTTCTTTCTCTCTCCGTCATTTTGAGAATGAAAGAAAATAGTAAGGCTAGGGTGGATAAGAGAATTAAAGAAAATGACGGGCAATGAAAATAAAAGAAAATAGCGAATGAATTGTCGGAATAAGAGTGTAAAACAAAATGGCGTATGAGATAATGATAGTAAATGTCGATTAAAAAAAATAACGTCCAGCGAGAATGAAAGTGGAAAAAAAAAAAAAAAAAAAAATGAAAGAAAATTGCGCATAAAGACAATGAAAAAAAAATTGTATGTGAAAAATGCAAGAAAATAGCGTATTAAAAGAATGAAAGGAAAAATATCGTAGTGAAAGAATGAAAGATCAAAACAAGTGAAAGAAAATGACGAAAAAGAAATTGAATGAAAATAGCAAAAAAAAAAAAAAAAATAATAATAATAATGGGATGAAGGAATGGGAAAAAATGACAAAGAAATAAAAATAGAATGGAAATGAAAAAGGTAAATTGAAAAGTGAACTTTGAATTATTCATGGAAGTGCATTTCAAAAAAAAACAAAACAAAAGATGCGAGAATATTATCATTTATTAACACGTACACAATGAAAAATGAAGGGAAAATATTAATTATAAACAGGAATAATTAAGAATAAAAACAACAACAAATATAATAACAATTATCATCAATAAGCATTTCAATATTTTAAAACTATTTTAATGAGTTAGTATAATTTTTATTACGTCTACCGACCTGCGCATTCGAGGCCATGTTTTCCTCGGCAGGGATCAAAACTGCGATTATTTGAAGAGGAAACTACAGTTGGACCGCATGTAATACCGTGCTGATTGATTAGTTCAATACACACTGTCTAATGAATAAAAGCGGGGCATCTATTTCAACTACGATGTGTCCGTTATAATAACGTTTGAAGTAATAAAAATGTCGGATTAAAAATAAATCCATTGTCTCATTTGAGCACACAGACACACACACACACACACACACACACACACACACACACACACATATATATATATATAATTGGAGTAGATAGACTAAACTATCGCCCGGTTCACACTCCACTCACATCTATTGAACAGGTGTAGAGGCTCTCATCCCTTGTTCCCTGTTTAGGGTGTGGTTTCTGGCTTTCTCTTTTCCAATCTTTTCACTCTTTTCTTTCTTTTTTTTTTGTTTTTTGTTTTCCTCAATTGGAGTAGATAGACTAAAGTATCGCCCGGTTCACACTCCACCCACGTCTATTGAACAGGTGTAGAGGCTCATCCCTTGTTCCCTGTTTAGGATGTGGTTCTCGGTTTTCTCTTTTCCAATCTTTTCATTCTTACGTAGCCCCCTGCGCTTCAGTGGCATTAACGCCTTGCTTGGGGTGATATGATTAAAAAAAAAAAAAGGTGTGTGTGTGTGTGTGTGTGTGTGTGTGTGTGTGTGTTTATTTAAAATTTACATTGCGACACGGAAATTTCGATAATCTTGAAATTATTTCAAAATGTTGTTCTCATCTTGGTTGATATAGGAGTTATATTAGACACAACGTTTCGACCGAGTACCATCTGGTCATCATCAGAGGTCCATAGATTAGCTGATGTGGATTATCTCGTTGATTATTGCGAAATATCCTGTGAAATCAATTATTATATATATATATATATATATATATATATATATATATATATATATAGTCATCCGCAGACAGATCTGTTTCGCTGTATCACAGCTCATCAGTACGGTTAGACTCCGACTGCTTTTAACCCAGGATTGAAACCCGACCGAATTGGCGTCAGTCGGCGATTCTACCTCTGAGCTATGGGCGCTCGGTAGAAGAAGGCAGACTTTTTTAGCGTGTATATTATCATTATACACGCCCAATAGCCAGAGTGTTCTAAGTCATTACTGAATGATATATATATATATATATATATATATATATATATATATATATATCTTCCCATAATCAAATATGTCTGCATTGGAGAATCCTGGCTATAATAGGATGTTTTATTGAAAATAGGAAATTTTTTCTCGGGACAAAAATGAAAATGTAAATAAATTGTAAAACTTTTAAGTTAATCAAAATTAATTATTGAATTGTGTAAACCAGATTATTTAATTACCATCGTCACTATTTTACAGGGTGTCACCATGCTGACGATAACAGTTTGATAAAAAATCTGTCATGACTAATAAGAGATATATCAGAAATGGATGTTCTATTAGTTAAAAAAATACATATAATCCGATTCAAATCCGTTCGTTATGAAACAAATAGAGGCCAGAATGATAAACGATATGACAGTGATAGAGGGCTAAGTTGTCAATGAGAGTTTGTCTTTTATGCGAATATCATCGTTTGTACTCGTCATAGTTCTTTTTTGGGGGGTGGTTACGAGTATAGTGATATGCGGATGGGAGGTGAGGAGCAGTGGATATCGGAGAAATCAGAGAGACGAGTTCGAACTCCAGTTGAATTTGTTGCATTTACTTACGCGCAAATATTATAGAAAAAGTATTAATCCGTTTCTTCTCTCCAGCTATGGGTAAAATAACACAACAGATTGAGTTCTATATCATTGATAACGAGTCTACAGCAGAAAGTAATGACAACCTAGTGCGGGAAAAATCTTCTGCCCAGACAGTCATGTCTCTTTCGAGACATGATCGCCCAAGCTTATATCACATATGGCAGTTAACTGAATGTTTTAAATAACCGACCTTCGAAACTTTTACAAGCGCTCGAATTATCGAAAGATACAAAAGGTAGTGCCTTTCTAGCAACGGGTGAGAACTCTTTCGAGACATGATCGCCCAAGCGTCTATCATGGATGACACTTAACTGACTATAAATAACCAACCTTCGAAACTTTTACAAGCGCTCGAATTATCGAAAGATACAAAAGGTAGTGCCTTTCTAGCAACGGGTGAGAACTCTTTCGAGACATGATCGCCCAAGCGTCTATCATGGATGACACTTAACTGACTATAAATAACCAACCTTCGAAACTTTTACAAGCGCTCGAATTATCGAAAGATACAAAAGGTAGTGCCTTTCTAGCAACGGGTGAGAACTCTTTCGAGACATGATCGCCCAAGCGTCTATCATGGATGACACTTAACTGACTATAAATAACCAACCTTCGAAACTTTTACAAGCGCTCGAATTATCGAAAGATACAAAAGATAGTGCCTTTCTAGCAACGGGTGAGAACTCTTTCGAGACATGATCGCCCAAGCGTCTATCATGGATGACACTTAACTGACTATAAATAACCAACCTTCGAAACTTTTACAAGCGCTCGAATTATCGAAAGATACAAAAGATAGTGCCTTTCTAGCAACGGGTGAGAACTCTTTCGAGACATGATCGCCCAAGCGTCTATCATGGATGACACTTAACTGACTATAAATAACCAACCTTCGAAACTTTTACAAGCGCTCGAATTATCGAAAGATACAAAAGATAGTGCCTTTCTAGCAACGGGTGAGAACTCTTTCGAGACATGATCGCCCAAGCGTCTATCATGGATGACACTTAACTGACTATAAATAACCAACCTTCGAAACTTTTACAAGCGCTCGAATTATCGAAAGATACAAAAGGTAGTGCCTTTCTAGCAACGGGTGAGAACTCTTTCGAGACATGATCGCCCAAGCGTCTATCATGGATGACACTTAACTGACTATAAATAACCAACCTTCGAAACTTTTACAAGCGCTCGAATTATCGAAAGATACAAAAGATAGTGCCTTTCTAGCAACGGGTGAGAACTCTTTCGAGACATGATCGCCCAAGCGTCTATCATGGATGACACTTAACTGACTATAAATAACCAACCTTCGAAACTTTTACAAGCGCTCGAATTATCGAAAGATACAAAAGATAGTGCCTTTCTAGCAACGGGTGAGAACTCTTTCGAGACATGATCGCCCAAGCGTCTATCATGGATGACACTTAACTGACTATAAATAACCAACCTTCGAAACTTTTACAAGCGCTCGAATTATCGAAAGATACAAAAGATAGTGCCTTTCTAGCAACGGGTGAGAACTCTTTCGAGACATGATCGCCCAAGCGTCTATCATGGATGACACTTAACTGACTATAAATAACCAACCTTCGAAACTTTTACAAGCGCTCGAATTATCGAAAGATACAAAAGATAGTGCCTTTCTAGCAACGGGTGAGAACTCTTTCGAGACATGATCGCCCAAGCGTCTATCATGGATGACACTTAACTGACTATAAATAACCAACCTTCGAAACTTTTACAAGCGCTCGAATTATCGAAAGATACAAAAGGTAGTGCCTTTCTAGCAACGGGTGAGAACTCTTTCGAGACATGATCGCCCAAGCGTCTATCATGGATGACACTTAACTGACTATAAATAACCAACCTTCGAAACTTTTACAAGCGCTCGAATTATCGAAAGATACAAAAGGTAGTGCCTTTCTAGCAACGGGTGAGAACTCTTTCGAGACATGATCGCCCAAGCGTCTATCATGGATGACACTTAACTGACTATAAATAACCAACCTTCGAAACTTTTACAAGCGCTCGAATTATCGAAAGATACAAAAGATAGTGCCTTTCTAGCAACGGGTGAGAAATAAGTAAGAAATAAAATACCTTTGATGCACCAAAATACTTGTATGCAGTCTATACTATCTCGGACATGTAGACTATATTCACGTTAGTATTTGGTGACTGCATACGACTGAAGACAAATATTTGAAATTCTCAAGTCATATTTTTATTTTCATTTTTTTTTTTTCTTTCCTTCCTGGTTTCTGATTTGAATTCTTTTGTTGTTCTCATTGAATTTGCTTTATCCTTTGGCATCATTTGTTTAGAATTGTTGACGGTAAGCAACGGAGTCATGGGAAGAGGTGGCGTGTATGATTAAACAGATTGCTACTAATCAGAGAGATTTAATAAAATATCTTTCTCTCTTAACAAGCTGATAAAAATAGAACGTCAAATTTAATCAAAGATCTTCACTTAATCGTAGCTTCAGGTGTGCGAACAAATGTAAAAAAGGTTTTTTTTTTAATTACCAGTTTGAATAGAAGTGTTTAAATGTACTTGTAAAGTAGGTACAAGTGACGATATGTATTTCTCTTGACTATATGTGTGTGCGCGAGAACCTAGAGGTGGTGTAAATGGTTAGCAAGCTTGTCTCGCTAGAGTTATTACAATTGAGTAGTGAGTTCGATCCTCCCTAAGTGTACCATACTTTCGACCTTGTGTCACACCTAAACTGCGCTTAGAAAATTACTATATGTGTGTGTGAGTGTATGTGTAAATTATTTCCCGTTAGTAATTTTCTAAGCGTAGATTAGATACTGCACAAGGTTGAAATTATGAAGCAGCCAGTGCTCAGCCGTAAATAATCACGCGATAACCATTACACCACATCGAGGTTACCTAAATATATTATATATATATATATATATATAGGTAACCTCGATGTGGTGTAATGGTTATCGCGTGATTATATATGTGTGTGTGTGTGTTTAAAAATGCTGATAAATAATAATATTGCAATATGGTGATTTTTTAAAGCGTGGCTTATGTCCGTTGTGGCGCAGTGGATATCGACTCGAAACAAGAAATCAGAGAGCCGAGTTCGAATTCCAGTTGAATTCCTTGCATTTACTTACACGCAAATATATTTGAGAAAGGTATTAATCCGTCTCTTCCCTCCAGTTATGGGTTAAATAACGGAACAGATTGGGTTTTATAGCCTTGACTGGCTACAATTCTACCACTAAATGTAATGGCAACCTACTGTGGGATGATCTTCTGTTCAGTCAGTCATGTCTCGTACGAAATATGGTCGTCCAAGAGTGTATCACGTATGGCACTGACTGATTTAGCACAAAGCCGAAATTCTGGGGCACCCAGTGAGGATTAAACTCACTATTCAGTGGTAATTAATCCAGTGAGTCAAGCTTGTTAACCATTACCCCGCGTCGAAGTGCCGAAATACCTTGAATATGGGTGTCAGTTTACTCAAGGAAACAGCTAACAGAACTTGTATTACAGTCAGTCATATCATGCCAAAGCGATACATACGCTGGTAGTAAAATAAGGTTTGTATGAACATTCTCAGACAACAATTGGAGTAGATAGATCAAACCATCGCCCGGTTCACACTCCACCCACATCTATTGAACAGGTGAAGAGGCTCATCCCTTGTTCCCTGTTTAGGATGTGGTTTCCGGCTTTCTCTTTTCCAATCTTTTCACTTTTATTTATTTATTTTTTTCTTCAATTGGAGTAGATAGACTAATCTATCGCCCGGTTCACACTCCACCCATGTCTATTGAACAGGTGTAGAGGCTCATCCCTTGTTCCCTGTTTAGGATGTGGTTTCCGGCTTTCTCTTTTCCAATCTTTTCACTCCTTTATTTATTTATTTATTTTATTTTATTTTTTTCAATTGGAGTAGATAGATTAATCTATCGCCCGGTTCACACTCCACCCACCTCTATTGAACAGGTGAAGAGGCTCATCCCTTGTTCTCTGTTTAGGATGTGGTTCCCGGCTTTCTCTTTTCCAATCTTTTTCACTCTTACGTAGCCCCCTGCGCTTCAGTGGCGTTATCGCCTTGCTCGGGTGATACGATTAAAAAAAAAAAAAAAAAACATAATGATACACTATATATCCTCACTGGGTGATAACACAGGCTTGTATACTTACAATGCATACGATAATGAATATTATCTTGTGACACATTATTTCTTGCACACTTGCAATTGCTGAAGCAAAGCCACAAATGCTGTCTGTCTACGGCAGCGGTCAGCAACCCTCGGCCCGCGGGCCACATCCAGCCCTCTAGTGAAACTTCTCCGACCCGCTACCTTACTCTGGACACGATATAAATATAGGTAAACCAAATCAAAGTGACAGTTGATAGTCTGAATATGTTGCGTCGAAATTTTAAAAAATATTTCTTTTTAAATCTGGAGAATGTGTTTTACTTTTATATTTTATTTGTAGGGATCGCTAAAACTGGGGTACATCCACACTCCCTTTTTCTGTGAAACTGTTTTCGTGAACGGGCACTTTTAAATGAATATAAAACACTGTTTTCAACCGATTTTAATGGAATTTTTTTAGTACTGATTTATGAAACATTTATTTTTAAGATGTAATATTTATTTAACAAAATTCCCGTCGGATATTAAATTATATTGAATCCTTGCTTTCTTCAAACACATAGAAAATTTATTCACATATTTAATAACAGGGTTCTTCTCCATGATACTGGAGCTATAGATGTCTGGCCCTCCTCCATAATTCTACATAGCCTCTTGGCCCTCACTCTCCAAAAGGTTGCTGACCCCTGGTCTACGGGATAACTGAACGAGTCTGAGGTTGTCCCATTATACCCAAATAAATGATCTGTAGACTGCGCTGACCAGGAAAGTTGTCGAACATCTTAAGGAGCGTGGTCAGTAGTAAGGGCATTAGGTAAATAGGCAGTATCCTGCTAGAACAATATATCACGTACCCGCTGAAAGAATGCTAGAACAATATATCACGTACCCGCTGAAAGAATGCTAGAACAATATATCACGTACCCGCTGAAAGAATGCTAGAACAATATATCACGTACCCGCTGAAAGAATGCTAGAACAATATATCACGTACCCGCTGAAAGAATGCTAGAACAATATATCACGTACCCGCTGAAAGAATGCTAGAACAATATATCACGTACCCGCTGAAAGAATGCTAGAACAATATATCACGTACCCGCTGAAAGAATGCTAGAACAATATATCACATAGCCGCTGAAAGAATGACAGCAAAACTCATTGAACAATGTTGACTGATATGGAGGTATTAAATATTCACGTCCACAAACATCAAAGACAAGCAACGAAAGTAATTCATAGACCCAACAACATGATACCCGGAACTGATCCTACGTATTGAGTGGGTGGGGGTTAAAAGCACGAGGTTACTTTCTTCCAGTAGAGATGTGTGCGTCGGTGTAAGCGGAAGTCCAGCTAGAGTTACACTTTTTTTTTTTTTAATCATATCACCCCAAGCAAGGCGATAACGCCACTGATGCGCAGGGGGCTACGTAAGGGTAAAAAGAATGGAAAAGAGAAAGCCGGAAACCACATCCTAAACAGGACCGGTTGCTCTGCTGAATGCGAGAAATCCCCAACGGTCCTTGCTGATACTTCTTGGGGTTACGTTTACTCTGATCAGGGATGAAGATGCGTCACAATCCGACATTGCAGCTCTTATAATGCATCAATCTTGACGGTTGCCTGTATGACGTGGTCGTCCAGAAAAAGTTCTACAAGTTTAAGAGTGCCCATTTGACCACTGATACTAATAATACTAACACGTTATTTCCAACATTCAAAAAATGTCTGTACTGCCCGTTAAGAACCCCACATGCGACCGCCCCTCAGAAGACTTTGAACAAAAATAACACTGGTCCGTTTTCGTGGTATGGCACTTGTTTGCATAGCATCTTTGTATTATACTGAACCTAATCGCCGTGTGCCTTACTGTCTAAGGTTCATCCACAGACTTGGCACTCTTTTAACTGTTTATTGATCACAATTTTAATATTTACAGAAAAAATGCACACATAGTAAAACAAGTATTCAATGTAAAATGCAGGGCCTTAAATTTTATTTTATGGAATTTCCTTTACTCTCTGAAGTTTGTGGAGATACGTGAAACTGAAGAAGTAAAAGGATCGAAATATTATATATATATATATATATATATATATATATATATATATATGATACTTTTAACAAACGGATTAAAAATTAAAGCTTAATATAATAATAATACACTAGAGCCATAATCCACACGAAATAAAAGTTGGAGTTTGGAGTCTGTAGAAATCAAATAAGTTTTATCCATATGCAAATCAGTCAGTTAAATGCCATACATAATACACGCTTTGGGCGACCATGTCTCGAAAGAGACATGACTGACTGGGCAGAAGGTCATCCAGCAGTAGGTTGCCATTGCTTTCTGCGGTAGACTGGCTGCCGACCAAGGCTATAGAACCCAATCTGTCCTGCTATTTAACCCATAACTGGAAGGAAGAGACGGATTAATACCTTTCCCAAGGGTATTTGCGCGTAAGTGAATGCTAGGAATTCAACTGGAATTTGAACTAGGCTCCCCGATTTCTCGTTCCAAGCCGATATCTACTGCACCACAACGCACATATGCAAATATCCGTCTTATAAGCAGCGGTTTACACAGCTCGGGGCTAAACTAATCTTAACCTTGAAGTCAAAACTACTAAAGAAATAGTGAATACTTTTAACAAATTATAGTTTACAACAAAGTATTTACTACTATCTTTCTAGTAGTTTCATCTTCAAAGTTAGAATGTTTGTTTTATTTTGTTTAGTAGCCTATCAGCCTCTATGTGTTATTGGATGCCAAAATCTAAATATTTTGAACACAATTTTATAGTCTCAACTTAATATATTTTGAGCGTAATTATATGATTTTAATTACAGACAAAATTCATTGTTGGTCATTTTTCTAATAAATTGAATTCTCAGTAATGTTTCATATAAAAATGAATCACTGGCATTTTAACAATAAAAATGCATTTTTATACTTTTATAGCGTTTTGTTTTTGTTTGAGGCTTAACTATTTACCCATGGGTTGGACCCTAACAGGTGCTACTATTACGTGTCATGGGGGACCTGGGAACAATAGCAATTAAGAGGTGGTTCCACGTTTACCATAAACTCTGATCTCTCGATCAGAGATTCAAGGTTAGGATTAGTTTAGTCTCCAGCTGTACCAACTGCTATTTATGAGGTGAACATTTGCATATGAGTACAAACAAAATATATTTTTGATAGATCCTAATGATATTAGAAATAAATCGTGGAGTCATAGATAGTATTTAGATGTATATAACGGGATCGAAATTGCGGGGAAATTGTCTGAAGTTTATGTTTGTCCTGTTTTGTTCAAGCACATTCGACAGACTCAGTCATTACCAAGAAATGGCTATAGACCTTTGCCGGCTGTATTTAACAAAATTTGTTTGAAGTTTGAATATATATATATACACTACCGGCCATAATTATTAGGCCACCCCAGTTTTTTTTTTAAGAAATGTTATATTTCATAATATTTTTAATATTTATTGCCAAATGAAAAAAGAATGCTTCTTTTGTTATTATTACTTTGCAGAGTTTTACAGGGCAAGGAAGCAAAGATGAACTCGTCTGAATCACCCTAAGTTTTCTTTATTCTTTCATTGATGAAACTGCAATATAGGTAATTATTAATAATTTATAAATTCATTTGATGCACATGTTATTGTGCAGTATTAACAAAAGAACCATTCTATTTTCATTTACAATTATTCACTTGGCAATAAATAGTAAAATTAGTATAAAATACATCATTTTTTTAAAAACAGTGGGGTGGCCTAATAATTATGGCCGGAAGTGTGTGTATATATATATATATATATATATATATATATATATATATATATATATAAACTTATTTATAAATATATAGGTTTTGGGTCGAGGTACGCTCGACGAAAATCGAAAAAAACGGTTTATAGAAGGAGTGGTCCGATTTTAATCAAATTTGATACACTCATAGACAAAGACATAAGAAACGATATTCAGAAGTTTCAAGGCTGTAGTTCTTATAATAGTACAGAAAATCCATAATATATATATATATATATATATATATATATATATATATATAAACAAAGCCACATATTTTTCTTTAAAAGGTAACCATTATTCGGCCAACACTTCATCAGAAGAAATGTTAGCAACTGGTAAAATGTTAATGAGAATCAAAATGTCAACCAATTAGTGCCTTGAAATCCGTATCGTTTATGTGTTTGGTAATATTAGACAAAGTATTATTAGGCAGATGGCACAGGATTCCACGAAAGAACAACACCTCAATGATCCAGATTGTGCGTGTCAATACATGGATTCGTGGTTTTCTATTTTTGGCAAAGCACGGTCGGCAAAACATCTGCACATTTTAGAGGCAGTATATAGTAAATTACACCGTCCGTTTTTGTGCCGTCAGAAAGAGAAATTTGTTGTAGTTTTTGCCATTCCCACTCTTATATTTTTGTGGGTTGTTTTTTTGTTTGTTTTTTTTTTGCTTCTGGCGTTTCTAATGTTAAATGATATTAAATTGTATTTTTAGTCGTAGTTGCTCCTGTCTTCTCATTAACATTTTACCAGTCGCCAACAATTCTTCTAAAAAAGTGTTGGCCGAAAAAACCTTACTTTTTAAAGGAAAAATATGCGGTTTGTCTGTTTAAAACTATTTACAAGTCCTGTGGCATGACACACACACACACACACACACATATATATATATATATATATATATATATATAATTGCTTCAATATTCACAGATCGATCAGGAATTCTTTTTTTTTTTTTTTAATATTTCCGGTGTGGTCATTTTGAAAATGTTTTGTTAACGCCTACTGCGTACCACGCACACACACATATATATATATATATATATATATATATATATATAAAGTGTGTGTGGTACGCAATAGGTGTTAACAAAACATTTTCCAAATGCCCAAACCGGAAATATGATAACTAGAAGAAAATCAAATAATGTGCCATCTCTATAAGAAAACCACCAAAAATATAAGATAAATAAAAAATGCATCACAATAAAGAAAAATAAACCCTATGAAAATAACGAAAAGCAACTGTAAATGCGTTTTGATAACGCAGTCGAATTATATTTTCTTGTTCCATTTTTTTTTTTTTATATATATAATAACTTTCATTTAAGATAAACTTTTGGGAAAGTATTAGCCTTGGATACAGACTACAATTTAAAAAAAGAAATTTTCTCTTGCGAAATTTAAAAAAAAAAATTGTTTTGATTTTCTTTTTTTTTTTTTCTTTTTTTAGTAGCGATTTCTCGTGTAAATCCTAAACAGAATCCACTTGAAATAAATGTCATCATAGAAATTTCTTTTACGAAGATTATTGAAAAGTTCTTATCCTGAAGAAGAATGCTTCCAAAAATAGTCTGATGTTTGGCTATTTCATCAGGTTAGATGAAGTGGGTCGAGTCAAGAACTTTCCAGCAGATCTTCTATATGTGCATGTGTGTGCGCACGTGAGTATGTCTTTTTCAAATCTTATTCTGAAAGCTAACATAGGAAAATTTATTGTCCTACATACATCTGGAAATCTGAAGTTAAGATACCGAAGTTATCATCGATCAGGTCAGTGACAAACCTTTATATATATATATATATATATATATATATATATATATATAACTTATTTATAAATGGAACCTTTGTGTGTGTGTGTCCGTGTCCCCGTTACCTATATACTCCGAAACGGCTAAACCGATTTTCTTGAAAATTTACACAGTTATACTATAAGCGTCTGCGAGTGTTCTTAGCTAGGTTTGTGTGGAGGTACCCCTGATAAATATCGAAAATCGATAATCGAAAAAATCGGGTTATAGAAGGAGTGGTCCGATTTTAATCAAATTTGATACACTCATAGACAAAGACAAAAAACGATATTCAGAAGTTTCAAAGTTGCAGTTCTTACAATAGTGCATATATATATATATATATATAAAAGGCAAGTTGTTTGTGTGTGTGTCTGTTTATATGCTTGTATGTTTGTATTTTTTTCAGCCCTTTTTATTTTAGGTTTTGCTTCGGGTTTGACTCTAAGTAGGTATAATTGTAGTTTTTAGTTTCAGCCATGATACCATTTACTCAGAGAACTTATTTAACCTTCAAAATTCAGTTTATGACGGAAAAAAACTTATTGGATATCGATACCAGGAAATCAAAATTTAACTTACATCATTCATTTTTCTTTCTGTCTATGGTTTCGCTTTAACTGGAAACAACTATTGCTTTTTAGTCTTTCGTGCAAACGTCCAAAAGAGTCTGAGCTCCAGGACCATGGATTAGTTTTAAAGCTTTCATTACACCCGAGCAACGCCGGGCTATACTGCTAATATATATATATATATATATTTGGGCAGAAATATTTCTTTTAAAAATGTTTCGTTGAAAATGATAGACAAGGAAAATTTAATGAAGTTTGTTTTTAGTTTTTTCCAGCATTCTTACATTTTTCAGTTCCGTTGGAGTAACTAAGGGAGTGCAAAAAAAAATGTCCATATATGCATTGTCTAAAGGGCTTTCGGCCACTTCTTCAGTCATTTTAATAGGAGATTGTTTATAGATGTTGTTAATTTCTCTTCATATTTAACTGCAGATGTTTTTTTTAATACTAGTAAGAGCGTTTATTCCGAGTCTCGTGTGTTGAGCGCGGCTTGAATACAATTGGAAGTCTTTCTATTGTTTTTTAAAAAAGCTTTCAAAACAGGTTGATAGTGGCAGCGAGATGTTTTGTATAGATGGCCTCTCTCCGGTAATTTAATATATATATAGTATTTTTGTTTCAATCAGAATTTTCCTTAAAGGATCTTGTAAATTGTGGTTGTCTAGAGGTTTTTATGACACTTTGATCTGAAGTGACATATGTGGTATCTACTAGAGGAGGTGGTAGTATGTCCTATATAGGTAACTGATTTATCAAACACGGTTTTATACTGAGCAGAAAAATTATGGATATATAAGTTAAACCGTGTGTGTATGTATCAACCTATGTGTATATATATGTATGCTTACTTTAACGTCTCTTTCAAATCTCATTGTTAAACCAGAGAAAACTAAATTATCCTTCGCGCGCGCCTGTGTGAACATACTTAGTGACTAATTTCCACTGTAAGTTGATTACGATCAGGACCAGCAGTCAAAACTGTATTTTCTGATAAGTGTCGAATTGGGCATGCGCACGACTCTACTAACAAAAACATGAACGACAACAAAACGCACAGTCAGATTTTGACACATAAATATATTTTGCCGCAAGTGTTTTGTTGTAACCTGCTTTAGACATGGCAAAAGATATGAAAAAGTTAAAGTCGACTGTCTTGATGAGGTTTGAGATATTTGCTGTAATTTCACAATAATAAACCTATTATCCTGTCAACGTAGAAAAACATTTTCACTTTCACAGGCAAATTAAAGATTTTTATCGTCTTTATTTTCTTCAGTTTTGTGAATTTTGTTAGTATTAGCAAGACAAAACACACGTCATATATTTCCAAAGAAATGATGGATTTTTGTTTACTAATCTGACGGATATTATTACTTATACATATCCATTATAAAGTTTAAGTAATAATTATATATATATATATATATATATATATATATATATATATATATATTAGGTTGACCAAAAAAGTCCAGATTTACTTAGGAAGCGGAAAGAAACAACAAATGGTGACATCTGTCTGGTGGAATTTGCAAGTACAGCATTTCGAGGATGTCCCACACGGTTGCACCATCAACGCCAAACTGTACTGTCAGCAGCTAGACTGCGTGTTCAACAAACTAAAGAAGGAGTATCCTGCTTTGGTCAGTCGAGGTCGGGCTTTGTTTCAGTAAGACAATACGAGACCACACACGACCAGGCTGACTAAGAAGAAGTTCAAATAGACAATGTTAAGATTCTCCTAAATCCACCATTCAGTCCCAATGCTGCTTCGAGTGACTATGGCCTATTCTTCTCAATAGCACATTTCTTCTGCAACCAGCGATTCAACACTTTTGATGAAATGAAGGAATCTTGTTTAGTCTTTTGATTCATAGCCAGCGGACTGATATCTAGGACAGATTTGGATGGTGGCTGATCGCTGAAAGAAAATCATCAAGAATGATGGATTTTATTTTGAAATGTTGGTGTTGCTCTATAGTTTTCTTTCCGCTTTTGAAACGAATTAGGAATTTTTGGCTGACCTAATATTTTATTGACCTATAGAGTCGAAAGATACATGCAAATATATATATATATAGAGAGAGAGACACACACATTTTCAAACATATATAAATATATATATACATACATACATACATGCACACACACACGTATATACATATGCACACAAAGATACACATACATTTTATATATATATATATATATATATATATATATATGGATCGACAAAGTCATATATATATATATATATATATATATATATAAAGCACCCAGTGAGAACCGAACTCAGTACTCATTCCTAATTGATCTATCTTGATAATCGTTACCCCACCTCGAAGTGACACACACACACACACACACACACACACACACACACACACAGAGGAAAACTCAGCACATCATCTTAGAAAAATCTATTTTTAACTGAATGTTTTCTTCATAAATATAACAACTAAAACTATATTTTTATCGTATTTAACGCTTGATAAAAAGAAGTTTTTATTCATTTTTTTTTTCAAGTATATAAACCTGAACGGGATATTTAATGCCGACAAGATTTTTAGGATAGGTTCGTATTAAGAGAATATGTATTCTTTGTAAGAAATCAGTTTATAGATCAGGTTTCATTGACGTATTTTTATGAAGTGGGTTTTATCGCGATTCAAATGTATTGCTGGCAATATTTTCTTTCAAAAATGTATTGCTGGCAATATTTTCTTTCAAAAATGTATTGCTGGCAATATTTTCTTTCAAAAATGTATTGCTGGCAATATTTTTTTTCAAAAATGTATTGCTGGCAATATTTTCTTTCAAAAATGTATTGCTGGCAATATTTTCTTTCAAATATGTATTGCTGGCAATATTTTCTTTCAAAAATGTATTGCTGGCAATATTTTCTTTCAAAAATGTATTGCTGGCATTATTTTCTTTCAAATATGTATTGCTGGTAATATTTTCTTTCAAATATGTATTACTGGTAATATTTTCTATCAAATACGTATTACTGATAATTTTACTATAAAAATTTATTTTCATACTTTCATAGTGTTTTAAAACCCCAGTTTGGGAGTTAACTATTTTCCTATAGCTGGGACCCTAACAAGCACCACCACCCCAGGTGAAGGTGGACCTGAAAACAACAGCAATTAAGCGGTGGTTCCATGCTCCTCTAAAAACTCTCAATCATAGGCCTTGCTGCCGGCTTTAGTTTATCGTCATACCCAGAAGTTCGGAAGTATCCTCAGTATTCACCTTTTCGTTTACACACGCTTTATCCCTGAGCAATTTTACTCACGAATATGCCATTCCTTAAAATTATATTTTTATCGTGTATGTATTTCAGATATATAAAGTTTTTTATAGGTTGCAAAAAAAGTATAATCTCAACAGAGAAACAAAATATTCTAAAAGTGATTTAATGGTGGAAATGGTGAAAGTTTAACAAAGATCACATGACAGTCAAAAACGAAATAGAAAACAATAAAAAGTTAAAAACAAACAAAAAAAAAACACCCTTAAGAAGATCTGAGAAAATCTTAAAAATAATAAATAAAAACTGGATGAACTAGCAAGAAACAGTTATTGTAAATATTAACAGTAAAAAAAACAAAAACAAATCCAGAATATTAAAAACATTAGCTGAAAATTTGAAAACTACCAATCAATTATATTTAAGTACCATAAAGAGAAACACCTAAGTTAGAAAGAAAATTATGTGAAAACCGAATTCTAAACAGTAAGTTTTAATGATGATTGCGGAGCTACACTGGATGAACCTGATGGATGGAGTCAAAGTTGGTTCTTTATCAACATGATTTATAGATAATGTTACAGGAAAGATTAAAAAATATTTTAAACTTGTAATGTAGGCCATAAACTTATAGGTCTTTACAAATTCGGTGATGGTTTCAAGATAAATATAGATAACTATAAGTCCTTGAACAAGTCGTTTTTATCTAATACAGGAACAAGGAATTTTAAGATAAGAATATTCTTTCGGCAAAGATGACAATTCAGATGATACAACAGTTTATAAGTGTACCACCAAAAATGTGGATGGCATGAAGCTAGCAGCTCATTTCTCCTGTAATCCAAGTTCTAGATTTAAAAATTCAAATGCTAAGCACTGACTCATTGATTTTGCTAGAAATAAATGAATTTATTTGAATTACCAACTTTGCTTAGCACACACGCAAAAGCGAATCCAAAAACAAAACTCGCGAAATTTCACACCTCGATGCGAAATGTTTTTTGGCCAATAGAAAACTAGGAAACATCTAAAAACAAAATAGAAAGGCCAGAATCACATCCGGGAGGAAATTCCCAAATGACCTTTTCGAGCCCCAACAAACGAAATAAAAGACGGATCAAGGTCGACCGTCGCCAGGGAGAAAAGAAGACGTCAAGCGATCGCTATTATTGTTTATCTTTCTCCATCACCTCCTTCTTTTTCACCATCCCCCCTGAGCGATAACTTTAAAGACAATCCTACCCAACAATAAACGCTCATACATACATACGTTCCTGTCTACGTACACATAAACTCACTCTTGCAAGGACTACTTCGAACTCTTGATATCCTTAACTTCTTAATATTATTTCTCATTGAACATTAACTTTTACGAATTCATGTTTTTCTTTCCGATAAATAAATTTCTATTTAAACATACAAAAGGTATATTTTATTCTTCCACAAATCCACCTGTTGATAACGTTCTGATAATTCTGGATAAAACTTGTAAGCTGTAGGAAATTTGGTTATGTTTGACACAAGGCCAATTCAATAAACATTAACCATCTCCTTACTTCTACAGTCCAGACCAGACGGCTCGATAGGCGAAGGACTGGCTTGCAAAATTCAATTCAAACAAACAAAACTAGTAACGTTTCACTACCACTAAACAGACCTTGAACATTTACATGTGGTGATGGATGGGTCTTCGGTCAATAAGACTCCTTGCTGTTTGGATTCAAGCTTTCCCCAGATCTGAATTGGAATACACATTTGCGATCTATTGTTAAAGATGCTGGTAAAATGATTGGTTCATTGGATCCCTCTAGTAAATATCTGACCCTAAACAACTACTACACTTTATCTTTGCAAGATCAAATCAAAAATACTTTCTAGATATTGAAATTTTCTCACTTGTTTTATTTTCAATCCAACGAATCATCTACCCAAAGTTTTCTAGAATAGAGGTCAAATTTGGAGTTTTTCCCCTTCTTTATACATATTTATTTTTTATCTTTCTTTCCTTTTTTCATATTTCTCTTTCTTTACCACGGCCTTCATTTTTTTCTTTCTTTTTCAAGTACTTTCATTCTTTCTTTTTTTATACGTGTTTGTTTGTTTGGTTCCTTCATTTTTTCTTTCTTTTTCTGGTACTTTCATTCTTTCTTTTTTTATACATGTTTGTTTGTTTGTTTGTTTCCTTCCTTCCTTCCTTCCTTCTCGTGGGCCTTCTCTCGTTCTTTTTCACGTTTCCTTTATTTTTTTAAATCTTTTTTTTATTTTATTCCTTTTCACGCGTTTTCTCTCTCGTTCTTTAACGCGAGATTTGTTTCTTTCTTTTTCTTTCTTTCAAGTTTTTTCGCTTTTTCTTTTTAACTTTAAGTTTACAAACATCTGTTCATTCTATGACATCAAAACCAGGTTGGGATACGCAATGATAAACACAGAGAAGCAAGGAATTGGGATGTAAAAAATCATAAACATCCAGGGAAGGTCACAAGATTGGCATGGCGATGTCGCGGTCGTGGGTAGTGAACAGAGACATCATACGATAAATAGATAAAATTTCATTTGAAAAATAAAACGGGAAAAAAAAGTTTCTCTCTCATCTCCTCCACACTAAACCCTCCTTCAAAAAATTAAAATAAAAAAATTAATTAAATGAAAGAATTCACATCAGGAATAAAATTCCTCAAAGTCAGAACCAATTTCGCAGACCCCCAGTCCCCTGAAGATGTGTCTAATTGGTAAACACGGTAAGCTGAATCGTTTTTTTTTGTTTTTTTTTATTCCGCTCTTCACAGTTTATCTTTAAATATTTTTCTCATTCTCCTCTTTTCTTCTTTTTTGTTTTTGTTTTCTACTCCTTTTTCGCCATTCTCTGTCAGAAAATAGATACAGATAGAAAGTAGATGGAGAGGTAGAGGCTGACAATGTCGTAGAAGAAATAAGTTGTTCAATAAACTTAAACAATAAACCTAAAAGATATGGTCAGTCAGCTAAGTGCCATACGTGATACACGCTTGGGCGATCATGTCTCGAAAGAGACATAACTGACTAGGCTGAAGATTATCCCGCAGTAAGTTGCCATTGCTTTCTGCGGTAGACTGGTTGCCGACCAAAGATATAGAACCCAATCTGTCCTGTTATTTAACCCATAACTGGAAGGAATAGACGGATTAATACCTTTCCCAAGGGTATTTGCGCGTAAATGAATGCAATGAATTCAGCTGGAATTCGAACTCGGCTCCCCGATTTGTCGTTCCGAGCCGATATCCAATGCACCACAAACGCAAATAGGAGGCTAGAATTATGAAGTTGCGTAAAAGACTACATAATTGTTAGAACATTTGATTTTTTTTCTCACATCTGGTACAAATGTAAAATTCGACACGAGCCTATTAGAAAATAGATGTGATTCCAGCAAATATTGTTTTCGTCATATATTGTTTGTACCAGTGCGTTGTCATCTTTCCGCAGAAATGCCTCACGCATGCTAAAATGACCCGATTTTTTTTATCAGCATTTTCTTGCTACCTCCACTCTGATTCTTATTTTTCGTAACATTCAGTTTGTTTTTTACGGTTAACATTTTCTGATAAAATTACTTAAACGTATTTGGTTATTTGGAGAACTGAAGAAAAAAGTAAGAATGGATGGTAGATGAAATTCTCGACTTGATGACAAGGAGACAAAAAACAATGCCAAAAACTCTGCACAAAGAAATGAAAAACTAACGCAAGCAAGTTAAAAAGGAGTGACTCAACGAAAAATGTGCAGAAACAGAAAGAATGAGTAGCACAGATAAAGCAGATAAGCAGATATACATAAAAAAAAAATAACAGTGCAAAGGGCATGATCATCAACAGAATACATAAAATCCAAAGACGGATGAGAGAGAGAGAGAGAGAGAGAGAGAGAGAGAGAGAGAGAGAGTGAAGGAATATTTTAGATATGGAATGAGTACATCCGATAACTCTTCTACAATGAAAGAGAACGACAGGCAATACACAAAAATGACGAAGGACTAAAAATATTGAAATCTGAAGTGGAATCACTGATGGTCAAACTGAACTGAAACAAAACAGCAGGGCCAGGCAGAATCGTAATATAGGTGCTGACAGCTTTAGATGATTTCGCCACTGAGAAGATTACCCATATAATAAATTAAATTTACAGAAGTGGTAATACACCGGAAGACTTAAGTAGATGCATTTTTCATGGCACTACCTAAAAAGCCAGGTGCAAACGAATGTTAACTCCTCGGACAATGAGCTTAATGGGCCATATAAAACATATCACCTGAATTCTGAAGAACAGAGTCAGACCAGAAATGGAACAAGAACAATGCGGATTCGTTAAAGACACTAAAAGAAATAATGTAATATTTATTCTCAACATTACATGAGAGAGAGAGAGAGAGAGAGAGAGAGAGAGAGAGAGAGAGAGAGAGAGAGAGAGATAAAGAGAGAAAGAGAGAGAGAGAGAGCTATACAAATGCAGTTAGTGTACTTGGGTGTGATATATGATGCAAAAGCACTTGGTAAATTATGTCGCAAAATAAGTTGGAAGTGCTAGGTAACCTTGACATAGTTGGTAAGGATATTAGAATAATTCAGAACCTATACTGACAGTAATACAAAACTGTACCTTTTCACTTGGTTTCATCAGTCAGTTAAAATGCCATACGTGATACACGCTAGATGCATTGGGAGAGCGAAAGACGCCTTCCAAAAGCAGAGTAAAGTATTATGAACTAAAAAAATTCGTTAAAAACTAAAGAAAGAGCACTGAACTGTTATGTTGTATCAGCCGTTCTATATGGTAGTTAATATTGGACAGTCTCCTCAGAGATGAAGAAGATATTTGAAGCAACATAAATATGGTTCTATAGAAGAATGCTGAGAATACCATTCTGGAAACAATGGCAACAAAAAGGACACAGAATGAAGAATCATTTGGATAATTTCTACACACGCACTCACACTATATCCCAAAAAGAGATATCTTGTTCACGAACAAGAAAAATCTAATAAAATACTTAACAGAAGTACTATGTTTCGGTCGGGTTTCAATCCTGGGTAAAAAAGCAATCGGAGTCTAACCGTACTGATGAGCTGTGATACGGCGAAACAGATCTGTCTGCGGATGACAATATATAACTAATTTTTTTGAGGACCAACTGCTGTACAATTTGGGTCTGACTAGCCGCGATAATAACATCAGACGCGGTGAAATATGTATTACCCATTGTAATAATCTAAAATCTTTTATAAAAATATATAAATATACGTGTGTGTGTGTGTGTGTGATGCAAAGAATTTGTCACTTATACTGAGCGGGTTCATGCAGATCGATAAAAAAAACAGCTCTGAAGAGTGACGACATCATAACGATCATAACGGGGTCATCACGATACTTTGAAGTCAGCATGAACCTGCTCAGTTAAACTGACAAATTCTTTGCATTAAACCTATCAACGCTCGATCTCTACCTCGATATCAAGCAACTGACGAAAAAAAGCAGATCGACCCCCCCCAAAAAAAAGCAGATCGACCCCCCCCCCAAAAAAAACAAAACAAAACAATCTAACCATTATCACAGCTCAACACGGATTGTGTGTATGTGTGTGACTTCGACTTCGCGTATTGGTTAGCAAGATTGATCAATTACGAATTAGGGAGTTCGATCCTCACTAGGGGATCCATACATACGGTGTTGTGATACATCTAAGCTACTTTAATTATTATTTATATATATTCAAGATAAACTTTGTAGTGCGAAAAATCGAAGAGCCGAGTTTGAAATCCATTTGAATTTGTTGCATTTACTTACGCGCAATACTATTAGAAATGGTATTAATTCGTTTATTCCCCCCAGCTATGGATTAAATAACAAGACTGATTATGTTTTAAAGCCTTTGTTGGCAATCAGTCTACCACACAAATTAATAGCAACCTACTGCGGAAAAATCTTCTACCTAGTCAGTTATGTCTCTTTCCAGACATGATCGCCCAAGCGTGTATTATGTATGGCACTTAATTGACTATAACCAAACAACCTTCGAAATTTTTACAAGCGCTCGAATGATTGAAAGATACGAAAAGTAGAGCTTTGCCAGCAACGGGTGAAAACTCCAGAAACGTAAAAAAGTAAAAAAAAATAAAATACCTTTGAGACACCACAATATTTGTATGCAGTCAATATTATCTCGGACATGGCACGTCTATTGAACAGGTGTAGAGGCTCATCCCTTCTTCCCTGTTTAGGATGTGGTTTCCGACTTTCTCTTTTCCAATCTTTTCCCTTTTTTCTTTTTTCTTCTTTTTTTTTTTTCAATTGGAGCAGATAGACTAAACTATCGCCCGGTTCACACTCCACCCACGTCTATTGAACTCTAACAGGAGATGGAAAGTGCGACACGGACATCCGAAGGCGAATTGGCATGGCAAAGGACGCGTTCCAGAAGATGAGCAAAATACTAACACACAGGAAGATCTCAATAGAAACGAAGAAAAGAGTGCTAGACTGCTACGTGATGTCAGTTCTTCAATACGGCTGTGAATGCTGGACAATATCATCGAAAATGAGGACAAAACTGGAAGCGGCCGAAATGTGGTTCTACAGAAGGATGCTACGGATATCGTGGACTGAGCATACAAGCAACGACGAAGTGTTAGAAAGAATGGCAACAAAAAGGAAATTGATGCTGAGCATCAGGAAGAGACAACTGAAGTTCCTGGGACATGCAATGAGGAAGGAGAGCCTGGAGAACCTGATACTGACTGGTCAGATAGAAGGAAGGAGAGACAGAGGAAGGCAGCGGATAACATATTTGCAGGGTCTGATCAGGTGGATGACGGAACAGGGGTTGCCAGGAGCAACAGGAGCAAACATACTAAGAGCCACAAGGGATAGGGAGACGTGGAGATCCATGATCGCCTACGTCCTGAAGGGACAGGGCACATAGAAGAAGAATGTGGATATGTGGGGAAGATAACAGTTAACTCAAGACTTGAACAGATAAAAATTGTAGCAATCAGGAAAGCATCCTCTTGGGAGTCGCTTACCGAAAGCATTCGTTCGGAATATCAGACAAAAGTTTCGAATGTCTTACTGAACGTTGTAGGACTATGTCAGCGATTGTCTAGAATCAGAGCTGAAATCGTGCAGAGGGGAAGAGAGGGTTTGTGTAGGTTGTTAAGGAATTCTCGTGCATGTCTCCACAGTCGCAACAAACGCTGACATACCAACCCGGACTGAATCAAGACTTTCCAGCTGTAAATCCATGGTTTGATTTATTCGATTCTTTAACGGCATATCGACTCCTTATGAGTCATTTAATACGGAAATTTAATTGTCTTGGGAGCTTTGAAGTAATAAAAAATATGTTATTCTGCTTTCACACTTGAAGATATGGTAGATGATACTCCGCTTTTATGCATAAACATGTTTGTGTAGACATAATTATGAGAGACAGTGATATGCGTTGTAATTTTGTTGAAGTTAAATTTTGGAATCCAGTTTGATTTTTTAAGAAATTGTAAAATTTATATAGACTAATGTCATGAAACAGTTATTTTATGCTTGGTTGTTTAATTTTATTTAGCGGCATATCGACACCTTTATGGGTTATTTAAAGCAGAAATTTAATTATTTTGTATATAATTTGATGTTTTTAGAGTAAAGATATGTTTTTCAGATATATATACTTAGTAGATCATCAAATCTATTGTTGGTAATTTTACTACAAAAATGTTAAGTTTTTTTTTTTTCGACTTTCACTATTTGCCCATAGCTGAAACCCTGACAGGTGCAACCACTTCTGGTCAGGGTGAACCTGGGAAGAGCAGTAATTAAGAGGTTAATCCACGCGTCTCAAAACCTCCAGATCAATGGTTCCACGAGACTAACACAAGATACACACAGATATAAAAAGAAAAAATACAAATAATGACTACATTGTGTTGGCAAAGGCCATAGAAATTACAAATTAAATCCAAGTTGGATTGCGAGACTAACGCATGTTACACACAGACTCACAAGGATCTTCTTTTATGTGCCATGTGCCTTTAAAATGTTGGCGATCATGGCTCTCCACATTTTCCTGATTTTTGTATCTTTTAGTAAGTTTTGTCTTTTTGCCATTTCTCCCAAACACTGCTCCGCTCTGCCAACCATTCATTTAAATTCGCCAGGTAGAGTGAGCTTGGTTTTCCTCTGTCTCTCTTACCATCAATCTGTCCTGTGAGAATCAAATTTTCCAGGTCTTCTTTCCTCATTACGTGCCCCAGAATTTTTTCACGGTCTCTTCCTAATGTTAATCATGTATCCTTTTTTGTTGCCGTCGTCTCGAGAATTTTGTCGTTGCTCACATGTTTGGTCTATGCTATTCTCAGCATCCTTCTGTAGAACCACATTTCTGTTGCTTCAACTCTCTTCTTCATTTGCGAAGAGATTGTCCAGCATTCAGTTCCATCTAGGAGGACGAGTATGCATAATATTTCAGTACTCTTTGGTTTTAATGATATTTTTCTGTTTCTTTATACTTTGCTTAGCTCTTGGAAGACATCATTCGCTTTACCAAAGCGACTTTGGATTTCCATGTTCTCCTTTCAGTTCTTTGTTAAGACGTTTCCCAGGATAAAATGTGCGTGGTGGTCCAGTGGATATCGGCTCGAAACAAGAAATCGGAGAGCCGAGTTCGAATTCCAGTTGAATTCATTGCATTCACTTACGCGCAAATACCCTTGGGAAAGGAATTAATCCGTCTCTTCTTTCCAGTTATGGGTTAAATAACAGGACGGATTGGGTTCTATAGCCTTGGCTGGCAACCAGTCTACCGCAGAAAGCAATGGCAACCTACTGCGGGATAATCTTTTGCCCAGTCAGTCATGTCTCTTTCGAGACATGATCGCCCAAGCGTGTTTCACGTATGGCACTTAACTGACTGAATTACCAAGTCTTCAGTATTTAGGCAAAAACCACAGAATGGAGCAATAAATATCTAAGTTGTTTTGCTTTCGAGGAATCCTTGGGGAGGAAGGATAAGACAAAATCCAAATTCTTTAGAATTGAAGAGTAATCATAAAAACTAAATGTTGGGAAATGACGAAATCTAACGAAAGATTAAAATAAAATAAAAAAATGATAGAATTTGTGAAGAAATGTCAGAAATTAAAAAAAAAGTAAGAAAAGAAACTGATTGAATTTTTAGCATTTGGACTGACGGGAAAAGATGAAAGAATTCCAAGATAATAAGGAATATTTACGAGTGTCTTTCAAGGAAAGTATTTGTTCTTTATGTTTGAAAAATATATTTGGTTGTTATTTAACTCTATTTGAAGAGGTAATTATTGAAACGTACATGTGATGCAGTGTTGCATTTTTTTCTCTAAATGACTGCATTTTTAAAAAAAATAGCTTGTTTCTTTCAAGAAGCTTATTTATTTTTTCAAATTAAACTTTGAAAATGTAATTTTTTTAATTCGTTAAATTTGGCTGAACTTTGATCTGAGAAGGCATTTTAAAGTTACTGAGCCACGAGAGTATCAAAGATTCGATAAGCGCACAAACACAATGGCTTAAAAATAAAACGATCAAAGCTTCCGAGCTAAATATTTCTATGTTAGGTTTTAACCCTTTCTTCTTTATGTACCATGTTCCCCCAAGACGTAGGCGATCATGGCTCTCCACAATTTCTTGTCCTTTGTAGCTCTTAATAAATTTTGTCTTTTCGTTATTTCTCCTAAACCATTTTCTGCCATCTATTTAAGCTCATCAAGTATGATATGCAATGGCTTTCTCTGACTCTCTTGCCCTCAATCTATCCTGTGAATCTCAAATTTTCCAAGCCCCTTTTCCTCATTACGTTCATCAGAAGGCAAGCTACCTGATTATAGCTAGTATGAATAGCCACTCTTTTTCCGAAAATGCCTCTCTGCTAAAATGATTAATACCTGTTGCAGACGCCCGCTCAGGCAAATTTCAACACCCACAGAATCAGCCTTTTGTTCATATTGCAATTATGATGAGCGGGCACTATAGTTTCTAGACAGTACATTCAAACTCTCGGTGGTGATGACTTGTGACTTTCGAACAGGCCCCTCTACCCACTTTCCCTCATATGGTTTGTGCCAACCCGTTGTATGATTTTAGGGCACTTCTCAACTGTACCGGATACTAACTCCAGCAGCTTCTTTTCTTGCACTTCCCTCCTGTGGAACTCCCTTCCACATACTTGCTTTCCTGACAGCTACAACCTCCAGGAATTTAAAAGCAATGTCAATACCCATCTCTTATCCACTTGATTCCAGTTCTTTTTACATCACCCTGTATATCTTGTTCTTTTCCTTTCTCTCTACTTTTACAACTGTCTTCACACCTGTGTTCCCATCCTTCTCTTGCCCTTTCTCTGTCAACCCCTGTAATTGGTTCGTCTTTCTCTTTACTCTCCTCCTATTTAACTTTTTATTCTTATGTAGGCCCCTGTGCATCAGTGGCGGTACCACCTTGCTTGGGGTGAAATGATTAAAAAACATTATGACAAATTAACAATGGTGAGATTCAATTACAGTAACCCAGAGCTCACATGTACATAATAAATTCTTATTTTTATTTTAGTATGACTAGCCAATTATACAATTCTTCATATCACGGTCTATGATATCTTTTTAGTAAACATGTCAAGAAGAAATGAAGCAAAAATCCCCCCCAAAAAAAGAAAGTATTTTCGTTATTTGGGAAGGACCAGTCAGTTAATTGCCATACGTAATACACACTTTGGGTAATCATGTCTCGAAAGAGACATGACTGACTGGGCAGAAGATTATCCCGCAGTAGGTTGTCATTGCTTTCTGCGGTAGACTGGTTGCAAGCCAAAGCTATAGAACCCAATCTGTCCTATTATTTAACCCATAACTGGAGGGAAGAGACAGATTAATATCTTTCCCAAGGGTATTTGTACATAAGTGAATGCAAGGAATTCAACTGGAATTCGAATTCATGGTATTGACTGGGAAGGATATGAATCTAAATTGTCTCATCTCTATGTCCCATTGCCAGTCATCTTAACTAAATTTATATCACTGGTATGCTACAATGATTTAACAAAGAAATAAGTTTAACTACACGAGTAATTAACCTTTCACTTTCTCGTGCCCGCAGATTTCGTTACTATATCAAGCAGCGTATGGCACAATGTTCAGTTGCAAGAAAAAATGAAATCAGCTTCACAAGTTAAAATCCCATCTGCGAATATTTATTTTATTTTGAGCTAATACTATCAGGAAAGACATGAATCTATCATTTATACTCGCTCTAGCTACGGGTTAAATAGCAGAGTAGACTGCTCCTAATAGTCTTGCTTCGCAGTCTCTCCGTGAGTCAGTCAGTTAAGTGCCATGCGCGATACATGCTTTGGGCGATCATGTCTCGAAAGAGACATGACTGACTGGGCAGAAGATTATCCCGCAGTAGGTTGCCATTGCTTTCTACAGTAGACTGGTTGCCGACCAAGGCTATAGAACCCAATCCGTCCTGTTATTTAACCCATAACTGGAAGGAAGAGACGGATTAATACCTTTCCCAAGGGTATTTGCGCGTAAGTGAATGCAAGGAATTCAACTGGAATTCGAACTCGGTTCCCCGATTTCTCGTTCCGAGCCGATATCCACTGCGCCACAACGCACATCCTCCGTGAGACAAATCTAAATTCAAATCCGTGGAGAAGACAAACAGAAAACAGTCTCAGAACAATCATGGCAATGAACAGTTGACACATATTGAAAAAAAAAATGTGGAGAGCCATGAGTGTTTGCGCCCTGAATAAGGAGGGATAACAATTATCAATAATGACAGAATTATTAAAACGTTTTTGCTGAAGTTTATTGTAAATATATATTTATCAAACGTCTGAAAATCGTGTCCTCTTCTTGTTTTGTATGTACCAAAACATTTAATTGACGACCACAACTCTCCGTCTTTTGCTGCAATAAGTAATTTTTTTAACCCTTTACAATCCTTCTTTCTGCTATGTGGGGTACTCGCTGTTTCTGTTGTGTTGTTTGCCTTCAATATGTCCTGTAATGGTGAGATTATAATGCAAGCAGTTCGCTTTTCGGAAAATAACTCTCATTTGCAGTCTTACGCCATACGTAGCTTGTTAAATCACGGTTTGACTTGACGTGAGACAATGGTTAACAAGCAAATCTCAGAGATTATGAAGAGTATTGGCAGCTCGATATTTGATATTCGGACAATACCTCACATTTGAAGCCTTGTACCAGATTAAGTTCAGCCCAATAAATAGCTAGCTCTATAGACAGATTCTAACCAACCGCGATCAACCATCACTGGATACCTTGTACAATGCTTGTGCTTTGTGATACAGTGGATATCGCTTCGGAACGAGAAATTGGAGAGCCGAGTTCGAATTCCAATTGAATGCGTTGCATTCACTTCCACGTATTAAGGTATTAATCCATCGTTTCTCCATCCTAATATTGGGCTAAATAGCAGGGCAGATTGGGTTATGCAACCTTGGTTGGCAACCAGTTTACGACAGAAAGTAATGGCAACCTACTGCGAGAAAATTCTCTGCCCAGTTAGTCAGGGCTCTTTCGAGACATGATCGCCCAAGCATGTATCAAGTATTGTACTTAACCCTCTAGGGCCATTCGTATCATATTTGATACAGTATTTCCCTATAAGGAAACATTTGGTATTTCCCTATAAGGAAACATTTGGTATTCATTGACTGAGCACTCAGTACTGCTTTCATTTGAAATTTATAAAATATTTCTCTTTTCAGGAAAATATTTCTTTCAAGGCTTGTTTTCATACTGTATCAAATATGATACGAATGGCCCTAGAGGGTTAATAATATAATATGATTAAGGCTTCTACTTGTCATAAAGTGGGGGATCAGTTCTATATTGTTATGAAGTAATAAACATATCCCCCACTAATATGATACGAATGGCCCTAGAGGGTTAATAATATAATATGATTAAGGCTTCTACTTGTCATAAAGTGGGGGATCAGTTCTATATTGTTATGAAATAATAAACAGATCCCCCACTAATATGATACGAATGGCCCTAGAGGGTTAATAATATAATATGATTAAGGCTTCTACTTGTCATAAAGTGGGGGATCAGTTCTATATTGTTATGAAATAATAAACAGATCCCCCACTAATATGATACGAATGGCCCTAGAGGGTTAATAATATAATATGATTAAGGCTTGTACTTGTCATAAAGTGGGGGATCAGTTCTATATTGTTATGAAGTAATAAACAGATCCCCCACTAATATGATACGAATGGCCCTAGAGGGTTAACTGACTGACAATGCTTGTCAAAGTTGAGCAAATAACTGGACACTTTACTATTGAGCAATAGTTATCGTAGATTTACAATTTTCTAGAGTTCGAGCCTCATCGGTTACATTGTGTTGTACTAACCTAAGTTCAGCTGTAAGTTTGTACGAGTCAGTTTGTCTTCGGTGGCAGTTCTATAGCGATCATCGCTTGGACATTTCCACTGGTTGTACGCAATTCAAGTCACAGACTCTAGTTGGCGGAACTGTATTATTAACACTCCCGAAACAGAAGCTATAATAATTTCATGCCTTTACTTTCAGCCTGATCTGAGATAAAATCTGACACCGGTCTTCTTTAAACTAATAATATTTATTGATAAAATGAAACATCAAATTTGGCACAAAGCCTTATAAATGGTAAAAATGAAGCGGGGTTGTTCTTTACTGTTTCCTGTTAAGTTCGTCATAACCACAAACTTAATTATCCGATAATTTTCCTTTCCCTGAAACATAATATTCCTACAATCTTCACTAGAGTCAAAATAATATACATACCTCCACTAATTTGCTGAAAAATAAAAGCAGAGTATAAAGAAAAAAGGCCCCAAACTTAATAAAAACTGAGTTTTTCCATCAAAATGTTTATGTTATTATTAAGAGAAAAGATCAAAGTATTTTTAATTGGTTTTAAGAACTTTGAATCCTTTCGAAATTTTGATTAAAAAAATAATGTTTTGGTTTTCATTAATGAGTAACTAAATCATTACGAAAGTTTACAATGGATAATGTAATATTACGTAACTTTTTTTTTTTTCGTTGAAAAACACATTAATTTAGAAGTTCTTGCAAAAATCAAATAATTGTCGAATTTTAATGAAACATTCAGGACTTATTCACAAATAAATGAAATTACTTTTAAAATTATTATTTTTAGAAAATCTTGTAAAAATAACTTTCTACATTTCTTACCCCACCTACGTGTAAATTCATGAAATTTCAAGAAATTAAATTTTGGAGGGGAAATTAATTTTATTAGTTAAACGTAGGACTCATTGGGGAATGTAAATCATCTATTATTTTTTCAAACATTTGATGCTTTTTGCGAAAATCTGCTCCCAATAGTAAAACAAGAAATGCAATAAAACTATGATATTATTTAATTAGATAAGCTTTTAATTGCTTTAATAAATGATATATATTAAGGACATTATTGTTTAATTAATTAAAAAATTTTCGATTAGTAATTACATTTTAAAAGAATTGTTTTCATTTTTTTTTTAATTATAATAATTTATAAAGTTTCAAAAATACTTTAAAAATACTTCAAAGACTTGTAGGCGTTAGGTTATTAAGTGAAGACAATATATATTAATCGAAAATTGAAAAGTTTAATACAAATTGTAGAGTCATTGTATTTCTAAAATAATTAAAAAAAACCTTTTTGTATTTGAAGTTTTTTTTGTATGGTAATTTTTATGTGTTCATTACAAGGTCATGTGTTTTACAGTTTCTTCCCCTTACAGGAAAAATATTTGGACAATTATATCAATTTGGGTTGTCATACACTTAGCTTATCTCGATCCTGTCAGTTATTACGTCAATCATTTACGGGAAAGGTCAAAGATCAATGTTCCATGATTAAGAAATACGTACTTTTATTCTAAATTTCATACTATAACGAAGTAATACTTGTGAAAATAAGATTAATATGATTTTTATTTGCTAATATTTAAAAAATATCGTGTCACAGATGTATATTTTGCAAGATTTTTAAAACCGAGAATTAACTTTTGTTTACAAATGTGTCGATCGCTCAAAAATGGCGAAAAAATTGCAAAATTAAAAATAATTTTAGATTCCGATCAATGTAATTTCTGTTTGAAATAATACACCAGAGTATTTTGCTTACTGGAAATAGTACATTTCATCCCTCAGTTTTCAATTAAAACTAAAATTAACATTTCAAGAAAACGTTTTTATTTTTAAAAATTCAATTAAAAATTTAGGTATCGAAAATGAGCAGAGGTATCCACAATAATACCACAATTTCTTGAGAAAATTCTAACTAGTTCCATAGGTACAAAAATTTAAATACCTGGAAACTGTTCTAACAAAAGACAGAAAATGCGATACAGAGATCCGAAGGCGAATTGGCATGGTGAAAGGCGCGTTCCTGAAGTTGAGTAGAGTATTAAGAGACAGAAAAATTTCGCTAAAAACAAAGAAAATGCTATGTGATTTAAGTTCTTCAATATGGCAATGAATGCTGGACAATATCATCAAAGATGAAGGAAAAACTTGAAGCAATTGAAATGTGGTTCTACAGAAACATGCTGCGGATATTACGGATTGAGCATGTGAGCAATGATGAGTTTTTAGAAAGGATGGAAATGAAAAAAATAATACTGAGTATCAGAAAGAGAGAGAGAGATAAAGTTCTTGGGATATGCAATGAGGAAAGAGGGCTTGGAGAAACTAATACTAACAGGCTAGATAGATGGAAAAAAAGAGACAGTGGAAAGCAGCAAATAACATATTTGAAGGGTCTGATCAGGTGGATGACAGGACAAGGGTTGTGTGCTGGAACAGGAGAAAGCGTTCCAAGAGCCACCAGAGATAGGGAAACATGGAAAGCCATAATCACCTACATCCTGAAAGAACAGGGCATATGGAAGAAGTTCCATATACAAGGTCCAATGAAAAAGTTGCTAAGTTAACGGAGCAAAACTACGCCGCTTGGAACAGACTGACCTTGAATGCTATCGTGCACACACATTGTCATAATGTTCTTCCGCACTTTCGTTGTATATAACAGTTTTTGGGAGAAGAATGTGCAGAGTGTGGTCGTCTTACAGGGATTCCACAATGATTCCATCAGTGACCCTGGTTTGTGTAGAAGCTTCTACTCAATCACAACATTTCCCATGTCAGACAACCACCGTATTTCCCAGATCTCACCTCTGGCGACATTTAAATCTTCAAAAATCAAAAATCAAATCAAACATGAAAGGAAGCTAATTTCAAAGCGTCCAGGAAATTCAAGAGAACCCGACGAAGCAACTGTTCGCAATCCCAATAAAGGAGTTCCAGGAATGTTTCCATCACTGGAAACGACGCTGGACGTAACTTCAGAAAGGGACTACTTCGAAGGAGACTAAATACCTAATTGATATGTGTTGCAGTTTTCTTTTTATCGCACCAGTCCCAAAACTTTTGAGCAGAACTCGTATACAAATTAAGTTGAAGAGTATAATCATAATAGCATTTGAAAATTTAACCTCAGTGAGTGTGTACAATGAACAAAATTTATAACAGTATAACTCGGATATAAGAAACCCTGATATACTAGAAACACGGATATAAGAGAGATTTTTCTCTGGTCCCAAATTAGAGCCTGTGGTAATGTATATAAAATAGACACAACCCGGATATAAGATAATTTTATCCGGTTCCGACAACTCTCTTATATCAGGGTTACACTGTATACAAAAGACCAAGAAGAAAATAAAATAATACTTAAACCTTTGTTGCATATTGGTTACAATTGTAACCAATTTGCAACAAAGGGTTAACATTTGATACATAAAATATGCTACATGGCCACGATCTGTGACTGAGAGAATAACAGCCATCAACTGTACCATCTTGAACTTATCTAGTCAAAATCCCTGATTCAAGCATTCAATTACAATCCATTCACCAAGACATCAAATTCTTACTTAGCAGTTTCACTATAGTCATCATAATATAACTTCTTGATGAACTCCTAACTAGACTCATATGTACAATTTTTTTGTTGGAAATTTAGTTGGGTTATTTTATCAGCACACCAACCCCAAGGATTATTTCGCTAAACATTGAGTAGTTTTAAGAGCTGCGTTTATTTTGCAAACCAATTATTTTATAAGTCGTTGTTATATAAGGATGTTGATACTAGAGGTCCTTCTGGGACCTGATAAAATCTCTCTTATATCCGGGTTTCCCATATATCCGGGTTATACTGTAACAACTTAAAAAAAATGTATCCCAATGAATGTTCCCGATGAACAAAAAACAAAAAGAAAATGGAAGAAAAATAATATCCCCATAGCCGTCTTTATATATATAAACATATATATAAACATATATATATAACTTATCATCATATATATAAACAGTTCGATTTACAATAGTGAAGAAATGTAATAGCAGTGAACTTCTATCTCATGTTTCATAACATTCTTGTATTTATTTGTTTATATCTAAACTTATTTATAAATGGAACTTTGTCTGTGTGTCCGTTACCTATAGACTCCGAAACGGCTAAACCGATTTTCTTGAAAATTTACACAGTTGTACTATAAGCGTCTGCGAGTGTTCTTAGCTAGGTCTGGTGTCGAGGTACCCCCGATAAATATCGAAAATCCATAATCGAAAAAATCGGGTTATAGAAGGAGTGGTTCGATTTTAATCAATTATGATACACTCATAGACAAAGGCATAAGAAACGATATTCAGAAGTTTCAAGGTTGCAGTTCTTACAATAGTGCAGAAAATACCAGGATATCAAAATTTGACTAACATCCATTCATTTTTCTTTCAGTCTACGGTTTTTCTTTAGCTGGAAACAACTACTGCTTTTTAGTCTTTCGTGCCAACCTCCAAAGAGTCTGAGCTCCAGGACCATGGATTAATTTTGAAGCTTTCATTATACCTGAGCAACGCCGGGCTGCTAGTCATATCATAATGAAGCTCTGTCAATGCCTTATAAATAATAGATTATTCTGTTTCGATTGTCAAAAAGACGGAAAAGACGTATCAGTGACGCTGCTTCGTTTCGGTAAGAAAAGAAAAGATAGAGGGTGAGATAACGCTCTCGTGCGTTTAACGTCTGCTACAATGAAATAGAAAAACGTGTCAATTTTAAGTTTTTTTCGTTTGTAACTTATTACTTCTTTGAATAATTACTCGAATTCATAAATAAGATTATTACTGAGATGTTTTTTAAGTCTTAATATTTAACGAGGCAGTAGGAAAATTTCCACGGGTATTTTATTAGTCTTAGAACTAGCGAAAAGTTTATTTAATCATTAACTTAAGTATGATTCATAAGAATTATTCAAAAAAGAAAACAGAAATATTCGCATGTTCGACTATCTTTTAAAATATCCTCGGAGTCTAATCTAAAAGTTAATATACAGAGACAGGGTAGAGGTCATGCATGATATGAATTCAATGGATGGAAAAAAAGAGATAATAATTATTATATTAAAATACGAGGGTCATTCAGTAAATAAAGTGAATTTTTCAGTAAAAGGACTTCTAATACAGATAGAAGCTTACTTTTTATTATTTTTTCCTTTACTTCTTTTTCAAAAGGAATTTAATTTTTTTTTTTTTTTTTTGCAGATTGAAAAAAACTTTGAGACTTTTGGAGATTAACAAAGATGGCCGATCCTGAAGCATGCTCCAAAATTAAACAAAGGTTATTTATCAAGTTTTTGGTTGCTGAAGGGTGCAAACCAATTGAAATTCATAGGAGAATGTCAACTGTGTATGGTACCACATGTTTCAGCCAAAAAATATCTACAAACGGGTAAAATTGTTTAAAGAAAGACGGAACAGTGTTGAGGATGAAGATAGGCCTGGGAGGCCTACAGAAGTGAGGTCTCCTGAAGTGATCGAATCAGTCAATGCCCTCATTCAGTCTGACAGAAGGGTGACAGTGGATGACACTGCAAGGTCTTTGAGCTTATCTGTTGGGACAGCAAACAAAATTGTCCATGATGACTTTATCTACTCGAAGGTCAGCTGCCGGTGGATGCCAAAGATGCAAACGCTGCAGACCATCAACGAGCTGGGCTGGGAACTGTTCCCTCGTCCCCCTTACAGCCCAGACCTTACCTCTTCAGACTTTCACCTGTTTGGTCCCTTGAAAGCGTTCACGAGAGGCACGAAGTGTGAAAGTGACGATGAAGTCAAAAGTGCTGTGAGCGATTGGCTGAGACATCAGTCCAAAGATTTTTACGCTGAGAAAATACGGACGCTTGTGCACAGATGGGGTAAGTGTGTGACACTGCTGGGAAACTACGTTGAAAAAAAAAAAGAAAGAAATTAAGCTTCTAGCTGTATAAGAAGTCCTTATACCGAAAAATTCGCCTTATTGAATGACCCTCGTATAATGGGTGGCTGAAAAATTTCTTAATAATTTTAAGATGTCGCGTATTATCATTAAAATATGATTTAAATCAAACAATAAATAAATACCAAACGTAATAAGATTTTCTTTTGTTATCTGTCTATATTTATCAGGATGTGCGTTGTTGTGCAGTGGATATCGACTCGAAACGAACAATTGGGGTGCCAAGTTCACTTTCGCACAAATAACCTTGGGAAAGGTGTTAACCCGACTCTTCCCTCTAGTTATGGGCTAAATAATAGGACAGATTGGATTCTATAGCCTTGGCTGGAAACCAGTCTACCGCAGAAAGCAACATATTGCGAGATAATCTTCTGGCTAAACAGTCATGTCTCTTTCGAGACATGATCGCCTAAAGCGTGTATCACATATGGCACTTGAATGACTGACTATATTTATGAGATCAGGTATTGTAAGTATTTATACTATTTACATTGTTCGAACCGTTGTCCTCATTTTGTTGTCATACACATGACGTTTCAGCCATTGTACACTCCGGGCTTCTTCGGGTGACTGGAATTTCTAACCCAGATTTTTATTTGGGTACCTTTACTAAATCGCTGAAAAAACAGCATAGTATAAAGAAAAAGGGCCCCAAACTTAATAAAAACGAACTTTTCCCATCAAAATGTTTATATTATTATTAAGAGGACAAATTAAACTATTTATTTTATTATTTTTCAAATTTTTTTTAATCCTTTCTAACACCTTCGAAATTTTGTAAAAATCTTTTTCTTTTCCTTAGCGGGAAGCCAAATCGTTACGAGAGTTTAAAATGGAAAACGTAATATTACATAACTCAGTATTTTTTCCTGTGTCAAAAACATTAATTTTGAAATTATTAAAAAAATTAAATAATTATTGGATTTTAATGAAACTTTCAGGACTTATTTATAAATGAATGAAATTATTTTTAAAATCATTATTTTAAAATAATATTGGTAAAAGTATTTATTTTATATTTGTTATCCCCCACCCACCACGTAAATTCCTGAAATTTCAAGAAATTAAATTTTGTAAGCAAAAATGGTTCTGTTAGTTAAACGAATGACTCATTGGGGAATGTAAATCATGTATTATCGTTTTTTAAACCATTTAGCCTCTTTTACCGAATATCTTCTCGGAATAGGAAAAATAAAAAATACAATAAAACTATGACATTACTTAATTAGAAAGGCTTTTAATTGCTTTAATAAATAATATAAATGTCAGACATTATAGTCTGGAGAAAAAGAGGTTTTTCGATTGATAATAAAATTTTAAAAGAATTGTTTTCATTTTTGCTTTTTTAATTATAATAATTTATAAAGTTTCAAAAATATTTTAAAAATATATCCAAGACTTGTAGATGTTAGGCTGGCAGGTTATATAATGAATACTATATTTACTAACCGAAAATTCAAAAGTTTAATACAAATCATCTAGCCATCATATTTTAAAAATAATTTTCAATTTTTTTTCTTTTGTGTGTGTATTTGAAGTTTTTTATGATAATTTTTATATGTACATTAAAAGGTCATGTGTTTCAGGGTTTCTTCCCCTTACCGGAAAAAATTCTACAGTTATGTCATTTGTGATCTCCATACACTTATCTCGCATCTCAACACATTTCAATTACGGTGGAAAGCTTAAAAAGGCCAACACTGTATTTAAAAATTGTTTTATTCTAAATTTCATGCTATAAATAAGTAATACTTGTTTAAGTTAGATTAATTTAACATTAAATTTGCTAATTTTCCAAAAATAATGTGTCACAGATGTATATTTTATTTTGCAAAATTTTTAAAACAGAAAATTAATTATAGTTTACAAATCTGTCGATCGTTCAAAGATGGCCGATAAATTAAAAAATTAAAAAAAAAAAACAAGTCAAAGTTTTATATTCCAATTAATATACTTTCTGTTTGAAATGCACCAGAGTATTTCGCTTACTGTAAATAATAAATTTAATCATTTAGCTTTCAATTGAAACTAAAATAAAAATTTCGAGAAAACTTTTTTTTTTTTAAATTTAATTTAAAAGTTAGTTATCGATAATGAGTGGAGGTACCTATTTTTATTTTATGCACCGGGGCAATTGTTCTAATTTTAAGTGCTATACTTTTCTGAATAACTCAGTTTTAGTTATTTTCCTCTAGTAACTAAACTCTCAAAGTTTTTTTTTTCACCTCTGCCGTGGCTCATAATTTTTCAAGTCACTAGATTACTTCAACCAACGCTTTTATCACTGGGCCATATTCTCCCAAGGATGTTGTCGATATGACAACAAAGATGAAGACAACAGTCCGAATAATGTAAATAGAGTAAATAATTTTTAAAAATCGTATTTATTTTTAACTTCTGAAAAATTATTTTATTCACATCTTCGCTTAAACAGAAATAAAATTAACTTTATTAACTTGATTAATTACTAAATATTAATCAATTTTACACTTTCATCGTTCTGTTGTTGCGGAAGAGGTTGTAATGAACTGTTGTCGATATGGGTTAGATATCAATGAACGTATTTGTAACTCAATGATACGGCATTTTTTTTTCCTTTCACAGTGTTTTATGTTAGTTTTTCGTAATGTTTTTCTGAAAGGAACTTTTTTTCGTAATGTTTTTCTGAAAGGAACTTTTTTTCGTAATGTTTTTCTGAAAGGAACTTTTTTCGTAATGTTTTTCTGAAAGGAACTTTTGGTAACTCGCTACTAGCGAGTTCGGTATCTTCGAGTAAAGCCAACCTCCTAAACGAATCCTTCAAAGAACAAACGATATTACTCTCGGAATAATTCACTCAGAAAACAATCTCTTCAATGACGGACAGCACCGGAATGATTCACAACATAGAACAAACTCAGTTCTCTCTGAGTGTTTTATATAGTAAATATTTGTGGCCATGTGATCCCAGTAACTAAATTCATTAAACGGTTACGTGTGTTGCCTGGAGATCCGTGTTCGATCACACGTGTCGACAATTTCTTCCTACATAACAGTGTATAACAACTTGGTTCACTCAATAGACTACACTTGACGATTGTCACTGAACTAACGATCATTTACACACAATGACCCTCGAGAAAACAGAAATGACAAGAGGTAATGCGACATCAAAATAGCTATTTGAATTGTTTCCATTCAAATATACAGCTGTTGCAGGTATATTTTGGGGAGCTGCATTTATTTTATGATTCGACTCGTTTTTACACTTCTTTAGCTGTTATCTAATATTTACGAGGGTAAGATGTAGCACATGAAACGTCGTGATTATGGCAACAAAGATGAGGACAACAGTCCGAACAATGTAAATTGTGTAAAAAGAGATTGTCTTCTCACTTTTACACCTCTTGTTTCTTTATCAATTTTGGTTATGGAAAAAATCATTTTTGTTTCTACCTTGCATCTGATTTAATTTTCTTCATGTCAAGTTTTAATTATTTATTTTAAGATCCGCAAAGCAGTAATATTGAATTACCGTCATACTATAAGTGTCTACTCTTCTTTTGCTGAGATCTATCGGTTGTCGACTAACAGATTTTAGTTGGTAAACACCTGGGTCCCACAGCACGTTTGTCGAGAATGTCTAAGTTAGAGATGACGTAATTATAGGACGGGGCAGACGCTTCTGGTCTTCTCTGGCTCGGCCCTTCTTGCAACTGGATGGGCATCTCCCTCATCAACTAAAACAGAAGGTTCCAACAGTAATTTATAATTTAATCCTTCCAAGTTGAATATTGGATTTAATTCGAAATCATCTTTTTCTCCCTCATCTCATCTCTCTCTCTCTCTCTCTCTCTCTCTCTCTCTCTCTCTCGTCTCTTGCTTTTCTCTTTTTCTTTTGTTTTCAACAGCAGCTGGACCCTTTAATTAAACATATAATTTGGGAAACAATCTGATTGGCCAATTGTACTCTCATTTTCTTTTTTACCTGCCTGATTGGCTAGTTATTATTATTTTTTTTTTTCTGAAGTGTGCTAGAATTTTCTTAGTTCTGATTGGCTGTTTTGATTCGTTCCTTTCTTTTGATTGGTTGGTTATGTTTTTTGGACTAACATTCATTTTGATTGGCAAATTTTTTGTTCATTTATTATGACTTGCTGTTAGTTTTTATTTTATTAGATTTCTATATTTTAAAAAAATTAATTTTTAATGAGGGCTTGTTTCTTCAAGCAACCTAGAGTGAAAACGACACGAGCAAAAATATCAGGGCGAGAGATTAATGCGGGCGACTGATGGAAATTTTCGACTTGACGTAAGCAAAGAGTGACAATGAAATTATTGAATAGACAACAGTTAAAAAATGAAATCGTAATTAAATTAAATTGAATCTCTGAGAAATTTCAGACGTAAAACATTTTTATTTCCCATTATTACTATTCAGCTGTCATTTTGTATTTATTCAAATTTAAAAACGAAAAACATTAATGTTCAGAGAGGATTTCTTAAATTCATTTTCCTTAAAATAAGAGTGTATTAAAAGTGATTAAAATACATTTTAAATCGTAGCCTTTTTTTAATATAAATATTCGCTTTGAGTCTTGGATATTTGCGTATATTGTATTAAAGTTTCAATTTTCTTCTAACTTGGTGATTTCGAAAAAATTAGCTCACCATTTTATATAGACGTTTAAATAAAACTAGCAGTATAGCCCGGCGTTGCTCGGGTGTAATGAAAGCTTTAAAACTAATCCATGGTCCTGGAGCTCAGACCCAGCATAAAGAATATTGGTGTGAAGTTTGGTGAGAATCGGATAAGAATTGTGGATCTGTATAAAGGACATACAGGCAGATAATCAGACACACACACAAACATCTTGCCTTATATATATATATATATATATATATATATATACATATTTTTTTTAATCATATCACCCCAAGCAAGGCGATGACGCCACTGATGCGCAAGGGGCTACGTAAGGGTAAAAAGAATGGAAAAGCGAAAACCGGAAACCGCATCCTAAACAGGAAACAAGGGATGAGCCTCTTCACCTGTTCAATAGAAGCGTGTGGAGTGTGAGCCGGGTGATAGTTTAGTCTATCTACTCCCATTCAAAGTCTATCTACTCCAATTCTATATATATTATAAATTTTCTGCACTATTCTAAGAACTGCAACTTTGAAACTTCTGAATATCGTTTCTTATGTCTTTGTCTATGAGTGTATCAAATTTGATTAAAATCGGACCACTCCTTCTAAAACCCGATTTTTTCGATTATCGATTTTCGATATTGAGCGTGGGTACCTCGACATAAAACCTAGCTAAGAACACTCACAGACGCTTATAGTACAACTGTGTAAATTTTCAAGAAAATCGGTTCAGCCATTTCGGAGTCTATAGGTAACGGACACACACACACACACAGACAAAGTTCCATTTATAAATATGTTTAGATAGATTTTATGTAGGTGATTAGTAATATTCTTCTCCTTCTATGTGTCTTGTACTTCAGGACGTAGGCGATCAAGGCCTTCCACGTTTCCCTACCTCTGGTGGCTCTGAGCACGCCTTCTCCTGTTACACCATGCAATACTCGTTCTGTCATCCACCTGATTAGGTCCTTCAAATATGTTATCCGTTGCTTTCCCCTGTCTCTTTTCCCTTCTATCTGGCCTGTTAGTATCAGATTCTCAAAGCCCTTCTTCCTCATTGCGTGTCCCAGGAACTTCAACTGTCTCTTCCTGATGCTCAGTATTAATTTCCTTTTTCTTTCCATCATTTCCAAGACCTCATCATTGCTCACATGCTCGATCCATGATATTCGCAGATTAGTAATATAGTTCAACTGTTAAAGACAATGGTTAGTTTTCTTAGTTACTTTTAAAAACTGTCTATATTTCTGAGATGGAGTATTGTATTTACATTGTTCGAACTATTGTTCTCATTTTTATTGTAATATAGTGAATACGACAATAAAGATGTGGACAATAGTCCGAACAATGTAAATAGTGTAAATACTTTTAAAAAGCAATAAAAATTTCGAAACCTATTAATGAATTTATAACATCATATCTATATTCCGACACATAACCCCTTTTTAGAATGCTATTTCCTTGTGCGTTGTGGTGCAGTCGATATCGAATCGGAACGACAAATCAGGGAGCCGAGTTCGAATTCCAGTTGAATTCGTTGCATTCACTTACGCGCAAATAACCTTGGGAAAGGTATTAACTCGTCTCTTCCCTCCAATTATGCGTTAAATAATAGGACAGATTGGGTTCTATAGCCTTGGTCGGCAACCAGTCTACCGCAGAAAGCAATGGCAACCTACTGCGGGATAATCTTCTGCCCAGTCTGCCCAAAGCGTGTATCACGCATGGCACTTAAATGACTGACTGATTTCCTTTAAATACACTGAGAACGCAAAAATTTGTTATAGAATTTCTGCTTTCTGGAAGAAGAAGAAAATGCTACAGACATTCACAGGAAGTTAGGTTAATCTAGTTAATGACAGTCCTCAGGAGAAAAGAGAAACTCACTTTAGTGCGACACGGATCTGCTGCTATTAAAACTGATAAGAGTACCACTCGTGGAAAACTCTGCGAAAGTGTTTAAATGAGTCTGCTGTTTAGTGCAATTTCTCGGATTCTCAGAGATTTGCGCAACATGAATTTCCAGAATGACAGCAAACTCTATGAAAGTGTAGAGAATGATTGATCTTCGATAGCTTCTTGAGTTGTAGAACACAACACTCAATGGATAACGCTTGTCCAATGAAAATGAAATGGAGAAAGCAAGCTGCCCATGATTAATTCGATGCACCAGCACTTCGTCGGGGTGGTATCGCCTGTTAGAGCCCCAGCTATGGGAAAATAGCTAAACCTCAAGTTGCGGTCAAAACAGTGTGAAAGTATAAAAATATATTTTTATAATATAATACTAGCAATACTTTTTTTAAATAAAAAAAAAATATGTATTTTACCAGGAATACATTTTTGAAAATCAATATTCATAGATATACATTTGACTCGACAAAAAAAAACAAAAAAAAACAAACTCTTTCTTCAAAAATTCGTAAATGAAACCTGATCTAAAACAATGGATCGAATATATAAACAAAGAATATATATTCTATCCACACAAACCTGTCCTAAAAATCTTATCGACACGAAGTAACCCACTGAGGCTGATAAACCGTAAAGCAAAAAAAACAAACCAATAAAATCAATTTCTATACACACTGTATATCCGAGAAGTGGTCCTGGGCATGACGGTAAGATGCCTCCAGCAGCAAGGCCTCTGATTGGGGGTTGTGAGGTCCACCCTGACCCGGAGTGGTAGCACCTGTTAGGGTTCCAGCTATGGACAAATAGTTAACCCACAAATTGGGTCAGAACTCTATGAAAGTGTAAAAATACACTTTTATAGAAATATATACCTAAAAATAGAGTTTTATTAAAAAAAATACATTTTTGAAAAATAACAAAAAAACAAACATTACCAACAATACATTTGTGAAGAAAGAATTATTATTATCATAACACATTTTTAAAGGAAAAATTATTCAGTAAAACATTTTTGAATACAAAACTAGAAGACATTTTCAGTTTTCTAAAAAAAATAAAATCATTAAAATCTGACTAAATCAACGTTCTCACCATAAACAAACATTAAAAAAAAAATCTTAAAACCCTACTTTTTTGGCATTAAATAACCCACAGAGGTTGATATGCCGTTAAACAAAACTCAAACTATATCCGAAAAGAATATGTCAATGAAACCAGATTTTGTACAAAAGCCTTCTTTACAAAAGTACACCAATTATACCTGAGTCCGCTTTCAATTACTCTCACCGATGTGACGTGGCTTCACTCTGTCTTTTCTATAGATATTTTTATGGCAACTGCTCTGACCATAATCTTTCCCTGCTATCCTGACCACATGTATTTACACGTGCTACTGGATTGGCATCAAGGTCTCATCCATTTACCGTTGAAATAATTAAATGTAACCGCCTTTTCTACTCGAAAGAGCTATTTTCTGGCACTTCCCGCTTGTGAAACTTCTTTCCGTTTACTTGCTTCCCTGATAGCTACAATCTCTAAACGTTTAAATTCAACGTCAACTGCCATCTTTTATCTCCTTGAATCGCACCCATCTCTTGTCCTTTCTTAGCCCGCCCCCAGTACCTTGTTTTTTTCTCTCACTGTAGCCCAATGCGCACCATTCAATGACTTCTTTGAGTCTTAGTGGCGTTATTGCCTTGCTCAGTGTCAAATGATTAAAAGACAAAACCATAATTCCTTCATTTATAGAAAAATTTAATAAAAACGAGGTGCTTATTGAAAATAAGTAAATCAACAGTGTAAATTCTTATAACCAATCAAAAAAGACACTTCAATGCAGGGTGATGGTTTACCGAGGCTAGCTTGGTTGACCATTTCTACTGAGTAGTGAGTTCGATGCGAATGTGCGTTGTGGTGCGGTGGATATCGGCTCGGAACGACAAATCGATGAGCCGAGTTCAAATTCCAGTTGAATTCGTTGCATTCACTTACGCGCAAATACCCTTGAAAAAGGTATTAATCCGTCACTTCCCTCCAGTTATGAGTTAAATAACAGGACAGCTTGTGTTCTATAACCTTGACTAGCAACCAGTCTACCGCAAAAAAGCAATGGCAACCTACTGCGGGATAAAATCTGTCCAGTCATGTGTCTTTCGAGACGTGATCGCCCAAAACGTGTATCACGTATGGCACTTAACTGACAGTAAGTTCGAGCCTCAATAGGCACCCCATACTAAAGTAGATATTAAATAACCCAACTATAATTTATATTAAAGTTCAACCAACACAAGGCTCGGGAGCCATTTGAAAGAGACGGTTACTGTTAAAAAGGATATGATAAATGTGGTGTGATATGAGTGACAGGGGAAGTATTAAGAAAACCTAACCTTTACTACGGAGTAATGTGTTCTTTTTTCACTGGGTACCTCATATAAAATGCAACCCTAAATAACTTGGGTTGACATATCGTAAAATCAGCCAACCTTTTCAAATAAAAATAGCCACGAACAAAAACTGGCCGTTTACAAATGTTGCGATTTGAGTTTGAGATTATTGTGCTTATTAAGTACTTCTTAATTAGTAGAATTTCTACTAATTCTGTCTTTTATGGATGAGGGCACATGTTTAATAATGGATGGAGAATGGTTAGATTTTGGATGGATATATAAAGGATATCTATTTGGTTTTTATATGGTGTGTATATAATATTTTCTAAATCTGAAGTCACATCGAGGAAATTTACATGTTTTTTTATATTTTTACTAGCAGTATAGCCCGGCGTTGCTCGGGTGTAATGAAAGCTTTAAAACTAATCCATGGCGCTGGAGCTCAGACTCAGCCTAAAGAATATTTGTGTGAAGTTTGGTGAGAATTGTATAAAAATTGTGGATTTGTATAAAGGATATACAGACAGATAAACAGACACACACACAAACATCTTGCCGTTTACATATATATATATTATAAATTTTCTGCACTATTCTTCTGAATATCGTTTCTTACGTCTTTGTCTGTGTGTGTATCAAATTTGATTAAAATCGGACAACTCCTTTTCGATGAACTATTTTCGATATTTATCGGGGGTACCTCGACACAAAACCTAGCTAAGAACACTCGCAGATGCTTATAGTACAACTGTGTAAATTTTCAAGAAAATCGGTTCAGCCGTTTCGGAGTCTATAGGTAACGCACACACACACAGACAAAGTTCCATTTATAAATAACTTAAGATTAATAGTAACTTTTAAATTAAGGTTTTAAATTCTCTATATATTAACGTTTTAGTTTTGTCAATTTTAAAGTTTGTGGAATTCTTAACCACCATAAGGCCATCATCCCTGTATAATCCAATATCTTCTGTATTTATAACATTATGAGCCGTACGATTATGCGGAACAAATAATCTTTCAAGATTAAAAGACTCGGCAAAGCCCAATAATCCCATTGTTATATCGAAATTTTTATTAGAATTATTTTTTTTCTCAGCTGTTCTTTATTATGAATGATAATTTATATTTGTTGTGTTGATTATGATGTTACGCTCTTCCTCCGACAAATCTTATTAAACAGTGGCAAATTCTCATGCAGTAATAAACAATTCCCTTGATATGGATGGGTCATATTCTTTGATACCAAATTGGATCAAAGAACAATTGTTTTTTTTTCTTTTATATTACACAACCATTTTGTTACATTGGTAATATTGATCCATAGTTTTAATCCAAGGTACTCTATAATATTCTTATTTACTCTTTATATGTATGTTTTTACTTATTTTTCCAAACTCAGGTGTTGTAGGATTTATTATCCTAGTGGTAGGATTTGTATCAAGATTTTGTTTATGATCGTTGATGGTGATAAAAAATCTTCTGTGCTGAATTTTGCAACTCTATCGCTTATTTTCAGTCTATCAGTGATGTTTTTACTAGAAGTATTTATATTTTCTACCAAAAATTATGCTATGTTCTCCGGCTATCGAGGTGAACGTCCTCGGTTCGGTTACTAGATTGAACATTCTCGACTTCTGTAAAAAAAAAAAAATACACGCTATGAAATTTGCCTTTCTCTGCCGATAGCTTAGTTGTAGGATCTCAGACTGGTGACAAATCAGTCTGGTTTCAGTCCTGGCTTGAAGTAAACGGGTAATCTATCCACACTGGTGATCTGTGACACAGCGAAACAAGCCTGTATGCGGATTATATATATGTACACGCACAAAAAACAGATATCCCTCTGTACACATAAATACATACATACATATGTAAAAACACAGATACACAAATATATACGCAGACAATAGCCGGCTACTTGTTTTCCAAACATATCCGCAACAGCCAATCACTGTCGCAGATGTCTGCCCTGACACATTTGTTTCTATCCAACATTCACAAAGCCTAGGTATTTGTGATAGTTCTACCGTGCTGGACAGAGCTTAGTTACATTTTTTAAATCGTATCACCCCGAGCAAGGCGGTAACGCCACTGATGTGCAGGGGCTATGTAATAGTGAAAAGATTGAAAAAGAGAAAGCCGGAAACCACATCCTAAACAGGGAACAAGGGATGAGCCTCTTAACCTGTTCAATAGATGTGGGTGGAGTGTGAACCGGGCGATAGATCTATCTACTCCAATTATTTTTCTAGAAGAAAACGTATAATCTGACATGATAACCAGTTTTAACACAGTCTGTACGCTCAAACTCTTACGTGTTGGAATGTACAGACTGTGAAAACAGTTATGATGAATTTGAATTATGATTTCATGAAAGTGCAAACATCAACGGTTTCTGAACACATATATACGAGGACTAGCAAAATTTCTACTTTGATAACGTTTCGGTGATGAAGATATAGTTTTTGTTCTTTCGAAATTGAAGTTTGTTTTTTCCCCGAATTATACCAGTTCATTGGCAAAACATGTCAAAGTAGGAATTTTCAAAAGTATATTATATATATTTACCATTCCACTGGATTCTCATTCAACTCTCTCGCTTCATAAATTTGTTCTTTTACGTTTTTCAAGAGATCAACGCTGTTAAATGGTAACTGCATCAAAAATGTATTTTCATGTGGACTGAGCAGCCATGGTAGAAAATTAATAACAGGACTGCCCAATAAACAGAATTAACAAAGTTTGTAATAAGCAATAACAAGAAAAAGGAAACAGGGCAAAATATAACAAAGCAATCAAACAATATATGCATGGCAAATCAACAGTTATATGGCAAATATTTCACAAACTAACACACAAAAGCAAGTTCGGACCGCTTGTCCATTCCGTTCTGACTTCAAGCCAAGACAAACCGGGACTGAGTAGGACGAAACTATGAACTTGGCTAGGGAGAAAAAATCTCAGCATATTTTTGCGTGTTTTGTCTATAAATTGGCGAGTGTTTTGCAGTCATTTCACAGAAGATCGGAATCAACAAATTTTATTTAAAATAGAGCACTTTTATATACCAATAAAAAATATACAAACCACACACCCATGAAACTTCATGCTAAAGATAATAAATTGGTTGATCTTACATATTATTGTATTTAATTAGTAGTCAGCTAAAAAATTACTGTGCAGGTTTTTGTGTTTGTTTAAAATCATTTCACCCTAAGCAAGGCAATAATGTCACTAAGATGCCAGGGGCTACTGGGGGTGAAAGAGAATGAGATGACCCTATTCCTATTAAAAACGACCGAAGGAGTGTGTACTTATTTAATCCTATTGGGAAAAATAAATAACAAATGATAAATAAAATTTCAGGGTTTGAGCAAAAACGTTAGAAATATAGAGCTGAAGGAACCGGAAATTCAATTCTAAACAGGCAACAAGGAATAAACCTCTGCTACTGTTTAAAAGATAAAGAGATGAATGTGGATCGGATGATAGGCAAACTTATCGACTTATATTGATTTTTTATTTGTTTGTTTGAGTTTTATTTAACGACATATCAACATCTGTGGGTTATTTAATGCCAAAAAGGTAGAGTTTTAAGGTATTTCTTTTAATGTTCGGTTATAGTGAGAAGGTTGATTTAGTCAGATTTCGATTAATTTTTTTTTTATTTTAGAAAAAAGAAAATATCTTCTAGTTTTGTATTCAAAAATGTATTGCTGGTAATATTTTTTATAATAGACTATTTTAGGTATATATTTCTATAAAGTGTATTTTTATACTTTCATTGTGTTTTGACCGCAGTTTGGGGGGGGGGTAACTATTTGACCATAGCTAGGACCTTAACAGGTGCTACCACTCTGGGTCAGGATGGACGTGGGGACACAATCAGAGGCCTTGCTGCTGGATTCAGTTTACCGTCATACCCAGGACCTCAACTTCTATTGAAGAAAATGAAAAAATAGTAAATATAATTTCAGAGTTCAAGCAGAGTCATTAAGAGTATAGAATCGAAGTCGACTTTAGAGAGAACTGAAAACGCAATCCTGAACAGGAAACAAAGTATAAACTTCTAATTTTATTCAAAAGACAGAGGAGGACTGTGAACCGGACGATAGGCAAACCTATCGACTTCTTTTAAGGAAAAAATAAATAAAACATTTTATTACTCAATTTGTGAGACCTAGTGTTCGCATTAGCTCTATCTAAATGTCAGTGCTTTGTTTTATTGCGGCTAAAATATGCAAAATATGCAGGCGTTTTTTTTTTGTTTTTTTTTTTTCACAGTTTTATTTGTCTCTTGGAGCGATTTTCTTTTTTAATTTTCTATCGTTTTTTTTTTTTTTGATTCACGTGAGCTTTTAAAAATGAATCCATAAAACAGCTGAAAGACAAAGATCAGAGGACGTGAAAGGATAGCAAAAAAGAAGGGCAACGTCAAGTGAATAAAAAAAAAAGATAAAGATCATAAAAATAAACAGAAACTGGCACAAAACATTAAAGAAAGAGACTAACCGTCGATAAAAATAAAATAAAATGTCCATATTCCAACTTGGCCCAACTTTACACACACACACACACACACACACACACACACACACACACACACACACACACAAACATACACACGCATATACCTCGATGGATGCAAGCATAGTCATGCATCACCACACACAAATGAAAACTAAAATCCCACCACACACAAATGAAAACTAAAATCCCCCCCCCCAAAATGCACAAAAAACAAAAACAAAACAATAAAACCCCAAATAGACAATGAAGGCAAATCCATAAATAATAACGAAATTATAGTTTTGTCGAAATAGAAAAATTGAATATCTGTTCCCTTTCAAATCAGTCAGTCAGTTAAGTGCCATACGTGATACACGTTTTGGGCGATCATATCTCGAAAGAGACATGACTGACTGGGCAGAAGATTATCCCACAGTAGGTTGCCACTGCTTTCTGTGGTAAACTGGTTGCCAGCCAAGGCTATAGAACCCAATCTGTCCTATTATTTAACCCATAACTGGAGGGAAGAGACGGATTAATACCTTTCCCAAGGATATTTGCGCATAAGTGAATACAAAGAATTCAGCTGGAATTCGAACTCGGCTCCCCGATTTGTTGTTCAGAGTCGATATCCACTGCACCATAGCGCACATCCAGAACTGACCCTTTAAAATACACGTCCAATACCATCACTAGAGATATCAATTCATTATTGGATAGCTGTCAAGAAGAGATTTTGTTAGTCTAAATCTACCCAAAAGCTTAATTCCAAACTCATCAACAACACTAACGGAATTGGTTTCTTTGATTTCGATATATGAAGATTATGAGATAGGCTCAAGAACTCTGTAGACTGAAACATAATTATAAATTGAGTTTTGATTTGAACTTTTTATTGTATAATATTCACCACTGAATTCAATGCACAGACAATAAAGGAGATTATGTTGAAAAATATGTCTCATACCAAGATAAATACATTTTCCATCGTTAGGTAATTAATTCTTTTATGTAGGTACTTATAAAAAAGGTTGAATCAATAAGTTTGTAGTTTGATATGTATTTATTAAATGAAGATTGATCTGAAAATTCCAATGTTCCTCTGTGAAGTAGAAGGCCACAGCCTCACTACACTATGTGTTGCTGTTGTGGTTTCCATAGCAACTAGGTTTTTACGGTTTGGGTCATGTTAACCCTGTAGACTCCCTTATAAAGTATAGGGCCACAGTCCCACTCCATTAGGTGTTGCTGTTGTGGTTTCCCTAGTAACTAGGTTTTTATGGTTTGGGTCATGTTAACCCTGTAGACTCCCTTATAAAGTATAGGGCCACAGTCCCACTCCATTAGGTGTTGCTGTTGTGGTTTCCCTAGTAACTAGGTTTTTATGGTTTGGGTCATGTTAACCCTGTAGACTCCCTTATAAAGTATAGGGCCACAGTCCCACTCCATTAGGTGTTGCTGTTGTGGTTTCCCTAGTAACTAGGTTTTTATGGTTTGGGTCATGTTAATCCTGTAGACTCCCTTATAAAGTATAGGGCCACAGTCCCACTCCATTAGGTGTTGCTGTTGTGGTTTCCCTAGTAACTAGGTTTTTATGGAGTAAATCATATTAACTCTGTAGACTCCCCTGTGTAGTACAGAGCCACAGCCTCACTACACTAGGGGTTGCTGTTATAGTTTTGCTAGGAACTTGTATTGTTACGGGGTTGAATTTCCAGGTTAGAGACTAAATAGTTTTGAATTCAGAACTGTCTTTCTCATAGTCTGGTTGTTAAGCAAAGTGTGAGAGCCCAGACTGCCTTGCTATTTCCCTTGATTTAAGAAAACAGATGAATCCATATCGTTCCAAAAGTATTTGTGCGAGAGTGAATGCAACAAACTCGGCTGGAATTTTAAATCCACGCGCCAAATTCTTTCCATGCTGATAAGTTCTTTGTTACACGCACAATCCATTAATAAATATGAATTGTATGCAAAAGTTTTCAGCAAAAATCGATTTTTAAAAAAGTGTTTTTCGGTATTACTGTTTAAGAAAGAAAATTAAAAGGCACCAGGAATGTTTACGCACACACACCTAATAGCTGTAACCTATCTACTTCACATCTTTTTTCTCACTTTTGTTTTCTGGAAATGTTTTAATGCCGACATAGTATAGATCTGTATTTGATCACATTCTAAAAAAGAAAAATTGCAAACAATATTAAACAATTTACTTCTCCAAATCATCAATGGAACACTTGAAAAATCCTTCCCAGAAATTCAAAGTTAAGGACACTTAAACCGCGTTTCATAAAAGGCTTCTTAACTTCTACATTTTTGTACCAGACAATACAGCAGCTTGTTTTCAGTACATCTAATCTAGAAAAGGAGAAATCTAAGTATTTTATATTCAATCATTTTCAGTTAGAAAAAGAAAATCAAATACATGAATTACACATACTTTTATGTAAGTTCATCGTATTTCCCCATGTCTATGCAATGGGCCGGGGCCGGGGCTGGGGCAGGGGCCAGATGGGAAGAAAATATTGGCTCCATTTCAAAATTTTCATTAAGCATTTTTTCCTAATCAGTGCTAAATCCTTTAGGAATCTTCTTGAAAATATTAATATTCTGTCCTAAAGAATCCTCCTTGACACACTTCATCATATTAATATTCGTTACGAAAGGTTCTCCCTATGCTTATCCTCAAAATCATAGACCCATGTCAACTGACCAACCTGCCCACCTCTCTTCCGGCTTGTATTTGACTCATTAAAATCTTTACAGGTTAAGAGTGGTAGAAACTGCTTACAAGAAATTAAAACCTTGATTAACTTGTATTTCAAAAGCTGAACAAGTAAAATGCAAGAACCCAAAAGTAATAAATTTAGAAACTGTACGAAACGTACACATAACGAAATTTATAATTTAAATCAGCGATTCCCAAACTGGGGGAGGGAATTTCCCCCTGGTGGGGGAAATAATTACACTATCTACTAAATAAAAAAAAATCTCTGATGGATTTTCTCAATTCTGAGAGAGAGAAAGAACACACACACACACACACACACACACACACACACACACACACACACACACACACAGCCTGTTGTACATGAGCGGCGCTGTACATACTAGTTGGTTCAGGTTCAAACACGAGCTCTGAAGGGAGGATTTTCTAATTTACTCATAATCAAGTCCAAAGCACGTAACCGACTGGAGGTGAAATGTGACATATGTTGCACACTTGCCAAAACTAACCCTGATATTAATACACTGGTGCATAAGAAGCAGCATTACCCTTCTCACTAATTTAATTCTGAAGTAGAAGAGCAAACAAAAGTCCTTTTATTTGTTACTAACCGCTCTCTGTGGCTATGCTTTGTTGTTACTAACTGCTCTCTATCCACTTTACTCTTTAACTATAAGTTTATCAGTATATTTGTACATTTGAAACATAAATGAGTAAATAGTCTCAGTGTGGTTTAACTGCTCTTTCTCTCATACACATAAAGGGGGAAATCTGGATAGTTGAACTGGGTGTAGGGGAAAATGACAGAAAAAAAGTCTGGGAACCACTGATTTAAATACATGATAATAATAATAACAATAACCCTGTTCTGTTTCTAACGCTTGCATTAATTCCAGGCCACTTATTATTTTCAATCCATATAAAAGAAATACTGTAATACGTTTCTACTATATAAATATTTTCAATTTACTCCAATAGATACTTGAAAACGTCATGTTGTACTGCTAGACATTGACACTGGTAGCTCCAATACGAACATTTCAGAGTGTTTGGGTGTTGATCTGAGGACAGAGCAAAGGATTCGAGAAGAGTTGAATGCGTCTAATGAGGTTTACGAGAGTTCAGCAGTTTGGAAACTCATTCTGATCATACTATGAAGAAAGAACTCCCGAATCTTTTTCCTCTCTTATTCGTCCTCTTCCTTTTCTTTTCCTTTTCTCCACTGTTCAGCATCTTTTATATTAGTTATTTTTTTTAACCGACCACTCCCTTTAATCCGTCCCTTGTTTGACGCCTTTTTTCTCCCTTATTTGAACTTTTCTCCTTCTTTATTCAAACTCTTCGTTTTTTACTCATATTCGACGATCACCTTCTTATATATATTACATTGCATTTGAATACATGGTTCTGTTGTCATTTCGCGCGATCACGCGGTGTGACGTCATAGAACCGCATTGCAAATTTGCGAACTGCGTTTGTTATTTTTGGTAACTATTGCCGTTGCCTAGCAGAGTTTTATGTCAACATAAAATAAAATCGTCGGTGATGGTGGATGTTATTGTGTTATCGTCTTAATAACCTCTCTGAAGATGGCCGAAAGCTTAGAAGCAAATTAATAAAAAATTATCCAAATGTTGGAGAATTTTTGTCTTTATTTTCAAGTGAAATTAAAGCCAAAATACGACGTTTAGAACGGTTCATGATTAAACATAATAGACATTCATTGTCTCTTATATTTAACAGTATATGTTTAGAATATATATATATATATATATATATATATATATATATATATATATATACACACACCAGTGCAACAGACGGTAAATCAAAACTCGATGCACAATCAAAAAAAAAATAAAAGAACTGAATATGCAGAGCCAACAATATGTAATAGAACGAAATACACACCACTTACTTGCTACCTAGGTTTCGAACACACCAGTCTCTTCAGACAATGAAGTTTTTTCATTTTCTTTTCTTATATATATATATATATATATTTGTGTGTGCGTTATCAATAGCATGAATCAAATTTAGATTTTCTATAAATTTTACCTGTGATATTACAGTGTGCAAACCTCTCATTGAAAATGTTTATATCCCAACATGCAAATTACAAATTGGAAATCAGATATACCAAAATCAAACAGGTACAAAAATTTAAATATCTGGGGAGAGTTTTAACAGAGGACGGAAAGAAAGACACTGAAATCCAAAGACGCAGTAGATTAACAAAAATGCCTTCCAAAAGCAAAGCAGCGTATTAAGAAACAGAAAGGTTACGTTAGAAGCAAAGAAAAGAATACTGAATTGTCACATGATATATTAGTTCCCTTATATGGCAATGAACGCTGGACAATTTCCTCAAAGGTGAAGAGACTCGAAGCAACATAGATATTGTTCCACAGAAGAATGCTGAGGATACCATGCACCGAATATGTGAGCAACAACAAAGTTTTAAAGAAAATGTAAAGAAAGAGACACTTTAAATTTATAGGGTGCATACTGAGGAAAGAAGGTTTGGAAAATCTGATACTCATGGGACCGATTAAAGGCAAGAAAGACAGAGGAAAACAGCACATAAGATACTTATTGAACTTGAGTAAATAAATGGCAGAATAAGGTTTATGTGAAATAGCAAAAAGACAAAATTTATTAACAGCTACGAAGAACAGGAAATTGTGGGGAGCCATTATCACTTGCACCTTAAAGAGACACTGAACATAGATTTTTAAGAGTTTTTTTTTTTGGGGGGGGGATTCTCAACAATGAAGAGTTTCAGCGATTGGTGATTTTTTTTTCCACCAATGACAGTACACACTCACAATAACATCTTAACGACAAATCCAGAACGAGGTTTTTGGTTTTTGACAGTAATCTGTTACCATTTCGTATGACTTATTGTTTATCTTTAAAGAATAAAAATACCCATCCACAAACTCGAAAAACAAAAAAAATAAAAATAAAAAAATAAAAAACGAAAACCTTTTTTTTTTCAAATTTAAATTTAAAAAATTCAAGAAGAAAACAAAGAAAAAATTATTTTGAAATTTAAATGAAGCGGAATGATTTTTTTCTTCTCCAAACAGAATCGGGATATTTTAATTTTTTGTCCATTTAGTGGAGAAAACTAAAGAATTTTTCAAAAGATGAAATTAAATACCTAAAAATTCAGCAATACTAAAAGAGAAAACAAACAAAAAAAATAACACGCATCTTCTGATCATCCAATTTATTTTCATTGTACCAAAAGTTGGGTGGTACCAAATTTACGAAATCAAAGACATATTCTATCCCCTTCTTCTTCCATTCCCCGTCCACGCGTTTGCAATATCATAATTTTTGGTTGAAATTCCCGCTTTCAAGTTAATACCAGACGCTAAAGGGTTACTAATTGAGTCTTCGCTGTTCATGTTCACTGAAGGACTTGTCACCTACTAACCCTGTGACAATATTCATGAAGTTAGGCTTTTTCTTTTCTTAAGAGAAAGGAAAAAATATTATAAAAAATGTCCGATACAACAACCGGTCATTTTGGAAATGCTCCTCATCCCGCTACCAAAAAAAAAAAAAATATGAAGAGACCAAAAAGTGACAGCTGGACCAACATGAAAAGTGATGGGTTCAGTCTGTAATATATTAGTCATGACACGCTCCCCTCTCTCTTTCCACATAAAAAAAAAGAAAGTACAGACTACCTTATGGTCTACTGATGCAATATGTTGGATAGTCAGGCATGTCTTTTAGTTAATGGTTTTCGGTCCGGGAAAAAAAGGGGGGGGAGAAGAGTGTAGAAGATGGAACATTAAAAAAAATAAAGAAATAAAGGCAGAGAGAGAGAAAGAGAGAAAGAGAGAGAGAGAGAGAGAGAGAGAAAAAAGAAAAGAAAGAATTGCGGAGTTGGAAGAAAGAAACGAAAAAGAAGAAAATATTTCCTCGCACATAATAAAGACAGTACAATAAGAGAAAAGGAAAGGAATAAAAAAAAAACTGAAGGGAAAAACTCAAAAGAAAATGAAAGATTTATAAAATTGAATGAAGAAGTAATATTTTAAAAGAAGAAGAAAAACAGAAAAATTAAACAAAAAAAGAAAAAGAGCAATATTAAATAAAAAATAGCGAAGATATAAAAAAAAGCAATTAAAAGAATTCAAAAGGGGTAGATATGGAAGAAAGAAACAAAGAGGGCAAAAGAAAAGGAAGAGGTTGAGAAAATGAAAAGAAAAAGGCCGAAAAAAAAAAGGAAAAGGAAGAGGTCGAAAAAAAGAAAAGAAAAGAAAGAGGTCGAAAAAAAGAAAAGAGGTCGAAAAAAGAAAAGAAAAGGAAGAAGTCGAAAAAAGAAAAAAGAAAGAGATCAAACAGGAAAGGAAAAAGAAGACATCGAAAAAGAAAAGAAAAAGAAGTCTAACAGAAAACACAAGAGAGATCGTACAAGAAAAGAGAGAGATTATGCAGGAAAAGAAAGGAAAGGGGTCGAAGAAGAAAAGAAAAGGAAGAGATCGAACAGAAAAAGAAAGAATCAAATAAGAAACGAAAAAGTAGTCGATAAAGATAACGTGATAAAGATTAAGAGAAAAAAGCGAAAAAGACAAAAATGTTTTTGAATAAAAAAAAAAATTTAAATAAGAAAAAAAAAAGAAAAAAAAAACAATGCTGATCAGATGAAACTCCAGAACAGCGAAAAGGAAAAAAAAAAGAAGAAAAAAAAAGAAGAAAAAAAAAAAGAAGAAAAAAAAAAGAAGAAAAAAAAGAAGAAAAAAAAAAGAAAACTCTCAACGTTTCCGGTGGATTAAAAATAAAGAAAGAAATTGAGAAACTAGAACCATAAAATGATGAGAAATGAGGAAGATGAGTTGAAGAGAATTCGCTAAAAAGATTAAATAAGAGAAAGAGAGAGAGAGAGGAAGGAAGGAAGGAAGGAAGGAAGGAAGGAAGGAAGGAAGGAAGGAAGGAAGGAAGGAAGGAACAAGACAAAAAAAAAATGAAAGAAAAATCAAACAATTTCATAATGGTTCTTTGTTTTCGTCATACACCAGAAGAGGAAACGGGTTCTGAAAATATTTTAGTCTTTTGGTACGTCGAGGAGCAGTGATGGGTTAGTTAGAACTGGGTAGAGAACGGGGCGTCAAGCCTTCCCCTTTCCTCATTATTTTATATCTCTCTTTCAAAGGGAGTCATTTAATGAGATTAATGATTGCAAAGAGAAATGAGATGGACGTTTCCCAATTCTCAGAAAAAGGTTCTCTTTCTCTTTCACAGCGTCATCAACATCTCTCTTCATTATCATTCGTTCTGTAATTATCATCGCCGACATTATTTTCATTGTCCTCGTCTCAAAATTGTTGGTGTTGTAATAGCAATAGTATTGTCCTAATACTAATAATAATACGAAAGAACTACAATATTACCACCGTTATCACCAACTCTATTATAGACATACATACATACATACATACATACATACATACATACATAGGGTTCGATGGGTAAACTACGCCATTTTTTTTAAAATTTCGCGCATGCGTGTTGATCTTGATTTTGTTGACTGAACAGTATAGTCGGGTTAGTTGGACAATGTCTGTGAAAAAAAGAGCATGATGACGCAATTCACTCTACCAGAAATTTGGAAACGGCATGCTGGACTACTTTGAATTCGTGCCAGAAGCTACTATATGAACATTTCAGATTGTTTGGGTGAGGACAGTGCAGAGGACTGGGAAAGAGTTGGATGAGTCTTATAGTAGTTATGAAAGGTGTTTGAAGTCATCACTACAAATGGCGACGTCATGCTTCCATTCGTCTTCCCATAGGGTTTCAGACTCAATGTGGTGGCCTACATCATGTGCCTTGAGAGGGTGGTGGTGATGCCCTGGATCAAGAGAGGGTGGCTGCTGGAAGACCCCATGTCTGGCAACAGGACTCTGTACCATGCCACACAAGCAGGGGAACCGAGTCATGTCTGTCAGGCAATTTCTGTGACCTTATCACCCCTTACATTTGGCCACTTAACTCCCCAGACTGTAACCCCTTTGATTATTATGTGTAGGGTACAGTTGAGTGAGAGACCAACAAAATTCCTTGTAGCACCAAAGATGAACTGAAGACAAGGATTATGGCCGCAGTCACCAACTTAAACAAGGAAACAGTCCAAAAGAGTTGCAGGAGATTTCGAAATTGTCTGGAAGGCATGGTTGAAAACAATGAGAATTTTATTGAATAGATTTACTCTCTATGATTTCATGATATTTGGGTGTAATTTTGGTAAATATATCTGTTGAACTTGAGATGTCAGTGTTATTTTCATTTTGGCGTAATTTAGACGACAATTTATCAATCGCACCGTGTGTACATGTGCGTGGATAGATAGATTAGAGTTTGAGTTTGAGTTTAACGGCATATCAACACCTCTGTGGCTGATTTAATGCCAAAAAGGCCGGGCGGGGGGGGGGGGTTAAGGTGTTTTTTAAATGTTCGGTTATAGCGAGAAAGTTGATTTAGTCAGATTTTGATAAAAATTATTGTTTTTTTTTTATTTTAGAAAACTGAAGAGGACTTCTAGTCTTGTATTCAAAAATGTATTGCTGGTTAATTTTTTTTTTTTTTCATTAAAAATGTATTATGGCAATAATTTTCTTTCTTTTAAAAATGTGTTATGGTAATGATTTTTCTTTTCAAAAATATATTGTTGGTAATTTATTTCCTTCAAAAATGTATATTTTTCTATAAAAGTCTATTTTTATACTTTCATAATGTTTTGACCCCACTTTGGTTTGGGGGTTAACTATTTGCCCATAGCTGGGGCCCTAACAGGTGCTACCACTCCGGGTGATGGTGGACCTAAGAAGAACAGCAATTAAGAGGTGGTTCCATGCTCCTTACAACCTCCCAATCAAAGGCCTTGCTGCCGGATGCAGTTTACCGTCATGCCCAGGACCAGATAGATTAAAATCAGACAGAATGTTAAGCTAAGAAACAATCTGGAAAACGTTTATAAATTTAACGTGTTACGCTTTTATTTAATTTCTAATGAAATTAAAAATGGAAGAGAAAAAGAAATTCTGGTAATTTTATTTTTTTATTCGTGTTCTGTTTGTTTTTTATTGGTTAAGGTAGACCTCGCATGGATTTGTCTTGTCTGGTAGCATTCATGTGTATCATTCATGTGTATCATTCTTGTGTGTTTGTCTTTTATAATTCTAGCTGGTCTATTTGATTGATAAAAATATAACAATGAAACATTATCATCCATATGGAACGCACTTATCTGTATCCTTTTACTTCTTGAAATGATGACCTGCATTCATACTTACTCCACCTTTTTGGCATTAAATAACCCACAAACTCAAATTTATCTATCCACGCACATGTACACAAGGTGCGACTGATGAATTGTCGTCTAACTTACGCAAAAATGAAAATAACAAACACTGACATCTCAATTTAACATATATTTACCAAAATTTTGTTAAAATTGTTAAGCATAAATATTTAACGAGGCGATAGAGAAATTTTCACGGGCATTTTGTAATCGTAGATCTAGCAGGGCCGTAACTGATGCTAAAAAAAAACACCGGGCACAGAGAAAATTGCCCGGATTTATTAGTTGACAATGTGATGACGTCATCAGTGTCATCCGTTTCCAGAAACTATGATTTTTGATGATTTTTTCGGCTATTCCAATGGAAATTAGGCACAAAACGTGAACGAAAGCAGGAAATCGGGTTTGGACTTTCTGAGTATAACCAGTTTTTTTTCGCCCCCAAAATTAATAAATAAACAAACAGATTTTTACTGCGTTCATTTGGATGTTTTCTTCCTTTCTTTCTTTGTGAATTGTTTAGTTTGATTTCTGAGAAGACATTTTTCCTTGCCCGGATTTTCACTATGATTGCACGGATCGGCCCGGACCCGTGCCCGGTAGTCAGATACGGCCATGAAGTATAGGTCATATCCAATCAATAACTTAAAAAGCAAAACCGCGAAATTTTCACAGGTATTTGATAATAGTAGTAGTAGTAGTAGTAGTATTAATAGTGATGGTGGTAGTAGTAGTAGTAGTAGTAAAAAATTTACCGACAAATTCGGATATTATTGATCCCAGAGGTCATGATCATATGAAACGTACATTAGAGTTGAAACAATCATCATCTTCTATGTGCCGTGTCCCTTCAGGCCGTTGCTGATCATGGTTCTGCACAACTTCTTATCGTTTGTTGCTCTTAGCAATGCTTGTCTTTTTACTATTCCCCGCTCAACGTTCTGATATCCATTTACAAAAGCTCCTTAGGTATTTTACTCGCTGTTTCCACTTTGTGCTTCTTGATATAAGTGTATCGAGGTAGCAGATAATTTTCTAAACATATACTGTTAAATATAAGAGACAATGAATGTCTGTTATATTTAATCAAAGTACAATTAAACAACATTTCTTAGAAAAACATAGTCATGTAGGTAATATCAGACAGATTTTAGTCAACAATACAATAATCCTTACTCATGCACACAGTAAAAAGAACCTTCGGGTATTGGAGGCCATCTACGTTAAATCCAAACAACCGATAATATATTAAACATATGGTTCTGTTATCATTTCGAGCTCTCACGCGGTGTGACGTCATAGAACCGCATTACAAATTTCCGAACTGCGTTTGTTATTTTTGGTAACTGTTATTGCTGCTTAGCAAAGAATTATGTCAACACAAAATAAAATTGTCGCTGATGGTGGATGTTTTTATGTTAACGTCCTTGTAACCTCTCTGAAGATGGCTCATGTGAGCCGAAAGCTTAGAACCAACTTAAAAATTATCCAAATGTTGGAGAATTTTTTCTTTATTTTCACCTGAAATTAAAGCCAAAATACGATGTTTAGAACGGCTCATGATTAAACATAATAGACATGCATTGTCTCTTATATTTAACAATATATATATATAGAGAGAGAAAGAGAGTCAATTTTCTAATCCTTCATTACTCATCTTTTCCAGAAATTGAATGTGTTTCTTACTGACTTATTTTTGTTTCCATTTTCTTTAAAAGTTCCTCGTTGCTCATGTATTTTCTTTTAGATTTCATCTCCCACCCAAAACGTGAGGGTGGCTATCCATTTTGGTAGCTTGTTAGTAATTTTTAGCCTGTTTCCGTGCCAGCGTTACTTTTTGAGGCTTATGGAAACATGTTGAAACATCTGATCCCGTACGATTACCGAAGTTTAAGCAACGTCAAGCCTGGTCAGTACCTATATAGGTAACCGCTTGAGAATACCAGGTGCTGTAAGCTTTGATATTTGGGTGATGCAATGGATAATGGCTTGGAATTATTAATCAGAAAGCAGCGTTCCAATTCCAGTTGGGTTCGATATATTCACTTACGCGAAAATAACCTTGATTTGGTTTGGTTTAAGTTTAAAGACCCATCGACCATTTTAGTCATTTAAGGTCTTTGGATATGTTGGGAACATTTTTCATTCAATAAAGTTTTGTTGGGATCATTTTTGATTCAATAAAGTTTTGTTGGGAACATTTTTCAATTCAATAAAGTTTTGTTGGTAACATTTTTAAATTCAATAAAGTTTTGTTGGTAATATTTTTAAATTCAATAAAGTTTTGTTGGTAAGATTTTTCATTCACAAAAGTTTTGTTGATAAATACTTTCATAGCATTTTGACACCGATTTGGGGGGTCAACTATTTACCCATAGCTGGGACCCTAACAGGTGCTACCACTCCGGGCCAGGGTGGACCTGGGAACAACAGCAATTAAGAGGTGGTTCCATACTCCTCACAACCTCCCAATTAGAGGCCTTGCTGCTGGATGCAGTTTACCGTCATACCCAGGACCAAAAATAACCTTGAGAAAGATAGGAATCAACCTACTCTCCCAAAAGCTATGAGTCAATGAGTAAAACTTCGCTAAACTCTTACTATCTCCTCCTAAACTATTATTTCCTTCTCCTCACAGTTCACTCGTTGGTGAAACGGAGTCGTTTTCTAAAATGGAGCCTATAAACCATCATCAGTCAAGATTAAGAAAAAAAGAACATATAGATCACGTGATTTAATATTCAACAGAACAAATATCGGTATTTATTCTTCTTCTTTATGTGCCGTGTCCTTTCAGGAACGTAGGTGATCATAGACTTAAACTTGCCCCTGTTCCTTGTCACTCTTAACATATTCCCTCTTGGTATCTCTCCCAAACCCTTCCCCGCCATTTATTTGCTCAAGCCCATCAATTATGTCTCGTGCTGCTTTCCCCTGTCTCTTTTTCCCTCTATCCGTCCTGCGAGTATTAGATTCTCCAAGCCCCCCTTCTTCATTACATGTCCCAGAAACCTCAGCTGTTTTTTCCTGGTGTTAAGTATAACTTTTTTTTTTGTTTGTATCCTCTCCAAACCTCGTCGTTGCTCACATGTTTGGTCCATGGTATCCTCAGCATCCTTCTGTAGACCAACATTTCTGTTGCTTCGAGTCTCCCCTTCATCTTTGAGATATTCATCAAGCATTCGCTATCATATAGGATGATAGATATCAGATAACATTCAAGTACTCTTTTCATTGTTTCAAACGAAATCTTCCTGTCTCTTAATACTCTGCTTAGCTTTTGAAATGCGTCTTTGGCCATGCCAGTGTGCCTTCGGATTTTCATCCTCTGATTTGTCTCTCCACATAACTTGGTGAATATTTTTTACAATTCTTGAACCAAGAGCTGAACTGATTCCAAATGTACAAAATTAGTTTTGCCATCGCGTATTTTAAAAGCACCATACGAATGAGCATGGCCGTATCTGACTACCGGGCACGGGTCCGGGCCGATCCGTGCAATCATAGTGAAAATCCGGGCAAGGAAAAATGTCTTCGTCAGAAATCAAACTAAACGAAAGAAAGAAAGAAAGAAAGAAAGAAAAAAAAACGAAGAAAACATCTGAATGAACGCAGTAAAAATCTGTTTATTTATTAATTTTGGGAGAAGACTGGTTGTACTCAGAAAGTCCGAACCCGATTTCCTGCTTTCGTTCACGTTCTGTGCCTAATGTCCATTGGAATAGACGAACAAATCCGCAAAAATCATAGTTTCTGGAAACGGATGACACTGATGACGTCATCACATTGTCAACTAATAAATCCGGGCAATTTTCTCTGTGCCCAGTGTTTTTTTTAGCATCAGCTACGGTCCTGAATGAGACCCTAAGGAAGTCTAGAGAGTATAGCGCTCGATGTGTTATGATAAGAACAAGGGAAACAATTTCGAAAAATATCGAGTAAAACAAATAGAGTAACATTTCTAGAATTGTCTTCTGTTGTTATCAAATTCTGCCACTATTTAGAAAAGTCTGTGTTTTAAAGAAGAAACACTGATACTTCAGTTAAAATCTTCAAAGTTTAGATTTTTTTTGCGTATTAGAAATTCCAATCAACCAGACGGTATTTCAAAAATGCTCTTAAAACCAAAGAAAATCTTCGTCCTCAGACAAATTTTCTGACTGCTACCCCCACCAATGAAGCATATTTTTTATAAATAGAAAATACCTAAATATCGTTACAAACACATGATAACATTTGTATCCGACATAAATACAATTAAATCAGAATGATAGTGTTCCTAATATGCCAGGATAAAGCTCATAAAATATTTTCACTACAGCATTAATTTTCCTGATAAAGATTAGAGTAGATACCTCAATTAATTCGCTGAAAAAACAGTATAGTATATGTTGAAAAGTTCAAAGTTTAATAAAAAGCAAAGTCTTATCAAAATCTTTATGTTATTATTAAGAGGAAAGTATTTTTTTACAGTTATTTCTTCCCCTTACAGGAAAAAAAAATAGACAATTTTGTCAATTCTGATCGTCATAGACACTTAGTTATCTCGCATTTGGCTGTCATCGCATGTCAAACCATACGGTTAGAAAAATCAGAAATTAAGTAACAATTTCAGTCTAAATTTCATGCTATAAAAAAGTAATACTGGTGTAAATCAGATTAATTTTGCTTTAAATTTGCTTATTTTCCAAAAATAACGTGTCACAGATGTATATTTTGTTTTTGCAAGATTTTTAAAACCGAGAACCAATTTTGTTTACAAATATATCAATCGTTAAAAATAGCCGAAAAATTTAAAAATTAATTTTAAAAAAATGAAAAATTTTAGATTCCAATCAATATAATTTCCATTTGAAATACACCAGCCAGAGTATTTTGCTTACTAACAATATTGGCGGACCTGAAGGAAAGTACCACCACTTCTAAATTTGTTGTTTTTTATTTCTTTTTACTTTTTTCAGCTCAGTCTTATCGGTTATTACATAAAGTTTCCGATTATCAAACAAAATTTTGAAAAATTTCAATATTTAAACAGTTTTACGGGGGGGGTCAGTTTCTCATACAACGTTATAATAAATCGATCCTCCATTTTGGAACCACACGCGTTGGGGTTGCTTTGTTTTGATTTGAGACAAGCTGTTGCTCCTGTTTTTGTCTTTTTCGAGTTTTCTTCAGTTCTTTTACGATGGCATCTTCCATGGAAACTCCAAGAATGGTTTTATTCAAAAATTTAAAAAAGGATTCAGTTGTTGAATATGCGCAAGCAAAAAAGTTAATTGCACAGGATTGATTTACTATAAGGTTGTACGAAAAACTGAGCCCCACCTAAAAAAAAAAAATAAATAAATATTGTTTAAATGTTGAAATTTTTACTATTTTTTTGTCAATCGGAAACTTTAGGGTTTAATCGATAACATTGCACTAAAAAAGTAGAAAAAAAAGTTGATAATCAACCAATTTACAGGTGATGGTAATATCGTACCGGCGAGTGTTTCCAAAATGGATGATCGATTTACTATAATGTTATATGAAAAACTGAGCCCCCACCAAATTGTTTAAATATTAAAATTTTTTCCAATTTTTTTTGTCAATCGGAAAATTTATGGTGTAATTGATAAGATTGCATTAAAAAAAGTAATAAAAAATTGAAAAACGAACAAATTTAAAAGTGGTGGTAGTGTCCCTCAGGTCCTCCGAAATATTGACTCTAATCATTTAGCTTTCAATTAGAGCTTAAATAAAAGCTTTAAAAACAATTTGGTATCGAAAGAGAATGGCGGTAGCTACATTAAAAAATCATGTGTTTCAAGGGTTGTACCGTGACTCTCGCTATAAGAATTGTTATTATTCAGAGGGTCTTGGTTGTACCCCTTACAGGAAAAAAAAACTTATATAAACTTTTTTTTCGACAGAGTACAATTCTCTCATTTCATGTTTCGTCTGTCCGTATCAACACTCATCAGGTTTCTCAAATCACACTTTCAAAATTTAAGGTACGTCTTATAGTTTCCTCATTTTTTAAATTAATTGTGAATGTAAGTACCTCCACTAATTAAAGAACCTAAGGTTTAAAAAATTGAAAAATCTTGAACTTTTTTTAGCTTTAGTGTAAGTAATTATATATAGTTAATGATAACATGTAAAGTACTATAATAATTTAAGAAATAAAATAACTTTACCATGTCATTAACATCTCGATAAAACTTATTATTAATGAAGAATCATATGAGTTTGAGTTTTGTTTAACGACATATCAACCTCTGTGGGTTATTTAATGCCAAAAAGTTGGGGTTTAGGGTATTTTTTAATGTTCGGTTATAGTGAAAATGTTGATTTAGTCAGATTTTAATGAAAATCTTTTGTCTTTATTCTTATTTATTTTAGAAAACTGAAAATGTCTTCTCGTTTTGTATTCAAAAATGTTTTGCTGAGAATAATTTGTTTTTTCTTCAAAAATGTGTTATAGTAAAAAGATTTTCTTCAAAAACGTATTTTTGGTATTTATTTTTCCTTCAAAAATATATTTTTTTCTATAAAAGTGTATTTTTAAACTTTCTTGGTGTTTTGACCCCAGTTTGGGGGTTAACTATTTGCCCGTAGCTGGGACCCTAACAGGTGCTAACACTCCAGGTCAGAGTGGAACTGGGAACAACAGGAATTAAGACGTGGTTCCATGCTCCTCACAACCTCCCAATCAGAGGCCTTGCTGCCGGATGCAGTTTACCGTCATGCCCAGGACCTAAGAATCCCATGAAAAATAGATATTGAAAATAAGAATTAATAAATATCATAATATTTCATAAATTATTGAGTTACTTCTGCCATGTTATATAACTTGATTATGTCAGTTATTTAACTTTAAAATTAACTTAAATGAAAGTTTTATATTATTTTAATTTATATTTTTCAAAAAGCGTCACCAAACGTAAGGCTATAAAGCTAAACTTAACTAAGATTCTATAAAATATTAGATAATTGATGAAAATATTACGTTAAATTTTTAATTTTACTATGTATTTAAAAACCAAAACTTATGTTAAATAAATTTATGTCAATTCTGGTTAACCATACTAAGCTTTTTTTGAGACGTGTCTCTAATCAGTCAGCACTTCAGGAAAAAAGACCACCGTGATCAAGAAATGTTTTTACACTGCATTTCAGGCAGTAACCAAGTAATATTGTTTCAAATCTGATTAATGCATCTTTAAATTTGCTAATTTTCTTAAAATAACGATGTGTATTTTATTTTTGCAAGATTTTAAAACCTTTTGTTTGCAAATGTGTCGATCGCTCAAAAATGACTGAATAAGTGAATTTTTTTTTAATTTCAAAATTTTAGATTCCAATAAATATAATTTCTGTTCGAAATACACCAGTTTGCTTAATAGAAATAGTGAATTTAATCTTTTACCTTTCAATTAAAGCTAAATTGAAAGCTTCAAGGAACCTTTTTTTATTTGCTGAAATTAATTTAAAAAGTAGGTATCGAAAACGAGTGGAGGTACCTACCTAAAATTATTACGAACTTAAACCGATCCTTCTTAGACGTTTAAACCAGATGATCGAAAATCTGGTGATTTGCAGTGGTCACTAAATTCTTTAAATAAACTATTAGCTAGTGTAATAAGTTCGTTCTTCATCTAGTGTTCTAAACGTATTGTCCTTGTGGCAGACGAAACCGAACTGAATAAATACTTATAACAAATGAAGTTCAAGTGATTATATCACTTCAGTTATATACAAGGAAGAAAATAATTGAATTTACACCCTGGATACGTAATTGAAATTACAGATGGTTGCTAGCAAAAGAGAGAGGGTATTACATATCTGGGACGTCAAAATCAAACGGGTGTAGAAATCCGAAGGTGCATCACAAGAGTGAAAGTTGATTTTCAGAAACTAAATAAATCCTAAAGATATATGAAAACATTGTTATAAACAAAGAACAATGTGCTGAAATATTATGTAATATTGTTGTGGTAGATTGTGCGTTGTATGTAAGTGTAAATGTCGATCCCTTAGGTTCAACGTACTGGTGGGGAACCTTGTATTATCACGTGGTAACGCAGAGTAACTTGCCAGGTCGCTGACTCGTATTTTCTCCCTGACTACTCGCTACACTATTATTCATATTAGGAGGGAGAGTTCACTATCCGTAGACAGGTGAGTTCACCATAACAAATATATATCCTACATGGCAATGAATGCTGGACAATCTCTTCACAGATCAGTCAGTTAAGTGTCATACGTGAAACACGCTTGGGCGATCATATTGGAGTAGATAGACTAAACTATTGGAGTAGATAGACTAAACTATCGCCCGGTTCACACTCCACCCACGTTTATTGAACAGGTGTAGAGTCTCATCCCTTGTTCCCTGTTTAGGATATGGTTTCCGGCTTTCTTTTCCAATCTTTTCACTTTTCTTCTTTTTTTTTTTTCAATTGGAGTAGATAGACCAAACTATCGCCCGGTTCACATTCCACCCATGTCTAATGAACAGGTGTAGAGGCTCATCTCTTGTCTGTTTAGGATGTGGTTTCCGGCTTTCTCTTTTCCAATCTTTTCACTCCTATATAGCCCCCTGCACATCAGTGGCGTTACCGCCTTGCTCGGGGTGATATGATTTTTAAAAAAATGTCTCGAAAGAGACATGACTGACTGAGCAGAAGATTATCCCGCAGTAGGTTGCCATTGCTTTCTGCGATAGACTGGTTGCCAGCTAAGGCTATAGAATCCAATCTGTCCTATTATTTAACCCATAACTGGAAGAAGAAAAAGACGGATTAATACCTTTCCCAAGGGTATTTGCGAGTAAGTGAATGCAATGAATTCAACTGGAATTCGAACTTGGCTATCCGATTTCTTGTTCCGAGCCGATATCCATTGGACCACCACGCACATGAAAAACTTGAAGTGACAGAGGTAGGATTCTAACAATGAATTGCTAAACATACCATGAGAAAGAAACTGTGGGGGGGGAAAAAAATGAAATGTTAATGAGAATATGAATTAAAAATAAACTGCAACTAAGTATTTTGAGGACACAAAAACTGAGGAAAAAGATTGAGAATTTAACACTCAAAAGTCATATGAAGGCATGAAACAGGCAGAAAGACTGAGTTCGCGAGTTTGTGTGCTGGGATGGCAGAACAAGTACCCAAAAGACAAAGAGGGATGGTAAGAGTTAAAAGTTTCCTAGAGCAACAAAGGAGAGAGGAAGTTAAAGCGAGCCATGATAGCTCACGTCATGAGAAGACATTGTGTGTGTATATATATAAAGGGAGAAATTCTTAAATTATATTTGAGACAAATATTTATGCCGACGACAAGAAAAAAAAGAAAAAGAAGGAAACGTTGTTGATTTTTTTTTTCTTTTTGAATAAATTAAATTTACTTTTTTAAATTAAAAATTAATTATATAATTTTTTTCTTTTAGATCTTCTTAGGTGATAAAGTCAAATAAAAAAAAAGAGCTGTTAAGATATCAACTCAGATTTAAAGAGGGTAAAGAATGATCCAAACAATCCGTATCAAATGGAAGAAAAATCGCCCAATCTGGTTAAGGTGGGGAAATTGGTAGTGGGGAGAGTAGGTAGGAATGGTTACTGAGGCATTAGTGTAAGAGAGTTTGGTAAGGGGTTGGTAAATAAAACACTTTAGACGCGGGTAATGTTGGCCCACCGTCTTATTTCTGCTTTGTCTTAGTCATTGCTCTTGTTGTTGTTCCGGGAAATTTAATTAATAATTTTTTTAACAGTGCGTGTTCTGCTTGTACTTTAAATGACCTATTTGTCTTACTGCTGAGCGTTTTGAGATTCATCAAAACTACATTGACCTAGATTCACTTCCATTGTTTGAAATTCCTACTATTAAAAAATCGGTACTGTGGGCTTATCATTTTGAGATTCTCGTTTTGAAAGCAACTCATGATTACGTAGACAGACGGGAAAATAATAAATACGAGAGAATGGGATATCGCCACGAGTTTCCTAAGAAAATAAATAAACAAACGAAAAACGCTTCTCACACCTTTAAACGTCTTCTTTGAAGTTGAATTTTAGTTTTCTTTAAAAGATAATAGTCTACAAAGCGAGCCGATATGAAAAGGAAAATGATTTTCCGATGTAAATAAAGTTTTTAGACATTTTTAAAACATTATCACGTTCACTTCTCAATGATCTACCACATCGAACCCCATGAGATAAAAAATGTAAACAATAAATTTACAAATCTCTTTAATATTTGTCCTAGAGAATTATTTAAAAATAAATTAGCAAATTTAAAAATTATTAACTTTTAGCAGTTGGCATTATTAATATTACTTTTCACTGCGTTCTTTTTCAAGGTCTTTCAATTGCAGTGCCCTTATTGTTCAAAGTTCTTTCTGTTGCCACAGCAGTATATGACAACACAACTATGAAACTCAAACACTATTCTTCAGTGACAAGAAGGTAAACATTTTTTTACAGCAAACGAAGCCACAAAGAAAGTGAGAAAAATCAACTGGATTGTGTAAGAATAATGCTTAGTTTTTGTTTAAAACATAATGAATATAACGTTTATTTACGCACGGTAGTTATAAGTCAAATCCGGTGAAAAGACACATCCTTGTCTTACGCCTCTTTCTATCTTTGTAAATCTACTGAAATTGAGGACAAAACTGGAAGCAACAGAAATGTGGTTCTACAGAAGGATGCTGTGGATATCGTGGACTGAACATGCAAGCAACGATGAGGTGTTGGAAAGAATGGCAACAAAAAGGAAATTAATACTGAGCATCAGGAAGAGACAACTGAAGTTCCTGGGACACGCAATGAAGAAGGAGAACCTGGAGAACCTGATACTGACTGGCCAGATAGAAGGAAAGAGAGACAGAGGAAGGCAGCGGATAACATATTTGCAGGGCCTGATCAGGTGGATGACGGAACGGGGTTTGACAGGAGTAACAGGAGCAAACATACTAAGAGCCACAAGGGATAGGGAGACGTGGAGAACCATGATCGCCTACGTCTTGAAGGGACAGGGCACATAGAAGAAGTTGTAGGTCACCAACGGTAGTTTTCTACTGCCATTCGTGACTCTTAAAAACCGCACGAAAAATCAAATACAGAACGAGGAGCGCAATAATCTAGAAATGTATGTTAAAAAAATCTTTAATTGTATATAAACCAATAGTTTAAGAATATAACTTATTCTATACGCTTTTACGAAACAGTAAAATGAATAAATTTTATTTCTATGCTACATTAGAAACATAAACAGGAAGTAATTAAAAATTATTGAAATGATACATTTCAGTTTAATTCATGACTTTTATTTTATTTATTTAATTTTCTTACTCGTTTCATATAATAAAATATTTAATTGAAACCAAGTAGGATTTTTTTTAAAAAAATATTTGGAATTTAAGAGTTATTGAATTGTCATATATCATATTACTCTTTGTCTTCCGATAGGGCAGTTTAGATAATTCAGAATTATTTTCTTTTCGATCTTCCGCAGAAAAAAAAATAATAATAATGGAACAGTTGCAAAAATGAAAAATTAAATAAGATTCTTTTAAAAACAGGTTCACAGTCAGAAATGGCATTAAACTTTACATTTTTCAATTCTTCAAAGATATTTTTAATTTATAAAAAAAGGAAAATGTTATGAAAAGCAACGGGACGAATAACAAAATCACATTGTAAACTTAACATTTTTTAAACATTTTAAAAGAAATATTAAGTGCAGATTTTTCAATCTGAAATAAAAATATTTTTTTTTTAATCGTCTCACCCCGAGCAAGGCGGTAACGCCACTGATGTGCAGGGGGCTACGTAATAGTCAAAATATTGGAAAAGAGAAAGCCGGAAACCACATCCTAAACAGGGAACAAGGGATGAGCCTCTTAACCTGTTTAATAGACGTGAGTGGAGTGTGAACTGGGCGATAGGTAGATCTATCTACTCCAATTGAAAAAAAAAGTGAGAAGATTGGAAAAGAGAAAGCCGGAAACCACATCCTAAACAGGGAACAAGGGATGAGCCTCTTAACCTGTTCAATAGACGTGGGTGGAGTGTGAACCGGGCGATAGATAGATCTATCTACTCCAATTGAAAAACAAACAACAAAGTGAAAAGATTGGAAAAGAGAAAGCTGGAAACCACATCCTAAACAGGGAACAAGGGATGAGCCTTTTAACCTGTTCAATAGACGTGGGTGGAGTGCGAACCGGGCGATAGATAGATCTATCTACTCCAATTATATTTTATCAAATTATGAGTGCAGAAACACTAATTTTGTTTCAGTTTTGAGTTCTATTGAATTATTAGCAGTTATATTCAGGAGGAATTTTCAATGTTTTCACGCTTGATATTGCATTTTTTTTTTTTACTAAAATATCTTCAGATATTTTTCTTAATACAAATCAATTTAAATTAAAAAGGTACGTACGAAATATCAAAAATTGGAATAAAATTGATCAAAAAATATTTCCACAAAGTTTTCTCATAAAAATGATTTATTAACCCTCTAGGGCCATTTGTATCATATTTGATACAGTATTTCCCTATAAGGAAACATTTGGTATTTCCCTATAAGGAAACATTTGGTATTCATTGACTGAGCAGTCAGTACTGCTTTCATTTGAAATTTATAAAATATTTCTCTTAAAAAATTTTTTCAGGAAAATATTTCTTTCAAGGCTTGTTTTCATACTGTATCAAATATGATACGAATGGCCCTAGAGGGTTAATAATATAATATGATTAAGGCTTCTACTTGTCATAAAGTGGGGGATCAGTTCTATATTGTTATGAAGTAATAAACAGATCCCCCACTAATATGATACGAATGGCCCTAGAGGGTTAAGCATACTTATTAGAAGGAAGTTACTGGAAAGTAATTGACACTCACCTGAAGCGAGCTGAATATAAAATGCTCCTCATAACAATAACATTTCCACCGAGCTTCTCTACGGCATATGACTTTCATTGAACCTCTTTTGATCCTTTTGAATTTATATTTTAATTGGGGTCATCAGGAGAGAATGTGCAACGTTTCGGGGCCTTCCTCTCAAAGTTTTCTCATAAAATGATTTATTAAGTATACTTATTATTATACTATTTATTATTGAATAAGTACTGAAAATTTAGGATATGAGTTGTGATGCACTGGGTATTAGCTTCGAACATGAAATCCGAAAACCGAGTTCGAATTCAGGTTGAATTCCTTGAATTTACTTCCGCACAAATACCCTTGGGAAAGCTATTAATTTGTCTCTTCCCTCCAGATATGGGTAAAAAAAATAGAACAGATTGGCTTCTATAGCCTGGTTGGCAACCAGTCTACCACAGAAAGTAATGGCAACCTACTGTGGGATAATCTTTTGCCCAGTCAGTCAGGTCTCTTTCAAGACATGATCGCCCAAGCGTGTATCACGTATGGCACTTAACTGATATTGGTTACAAAATATGTGTTTAATGGTTATCAGCTCAGAAAGTGTAATTGATGGCCCGAGTTCAAGGTCAGCGCAAGTCTGTTGCATTCACTAAAACTCTTGGACCCTCACTCCTCAGGGCTTTTTATCAATGAAAGTAGCTTTTTTTCATCGTAATGCCTTCACGAAAGCTCGAAGTCGACATGACTCTGCTCAGCTTAGTGATAAACTTCTCCACATTAATTCTATTAACACTATCTCGATGTCATGCATTTCACGACAAAAAAAACCGCATACAAAAATATCTTTTCATCAGTAAACCACTGAAAAAACAGCAATCTTGGTACTATGCATTATCACAATTCAACTCAATATATTTACTGATTGCTCTTATATATGTATATATATGTAAAGTCTCTGAATTTGTTAGGGGATATTTTAATTGTCCCTCGCTAATTATTTACACGTGAATTCTCCTCTCCTCGTTATAAATTTGCTTATGTATATTCATTTTATCGTGTGTCCCTCTTTTTTGCTCTTCATTTTCGTTGTTACTGCTCTTGTCGTTTAATTCGTTTTCCAACTATTTTTCTCTGAGATGTTGGACAAAAGGGCCTTTGAGACAAAGGATAAATTCCTTGTTTTTAAAACAGTGTACCAATTTTGGATGTGCGTTGTGGTGCAGTGGATATCGGCTCGGGACGAGAAATCGGAGAACCGAGTTCGAATTCCAGTTGAATTCCTTGCATTCACTTACGCGCAAATACCCTTGGGAAAGGTATTAATCCGTCTATTCCCTCCAGTTATGGGTTAAATAATAGGACAGATTGGGTTCTATAGCCTTGGTCGGCAACCAGTCTACCGCAGAAAGCAATGGCAACCTACTGCGGGATAATCTTCTGCCCAGTCAGTCATGTCTCTTTCGAGACATGATCGCCCAAGCGTGTATCGCGCATGGCACTTAACTGACTGACTGACCAATTTTGGACCTCAAAACATTTGTATGTGTGTGTGTGTGTGTGTGTGTATATATATATATATATATATATATATATATATATTGAGCGTGCATAATGATAATATACGCTAAAAAGTTTCCCTCCTTCTACCGAGCGCCCGTAGCTCAGAGGTAGAATCGCCGACTGACGCCAATTCAGTCGGGTTTCAATACTGGGTAAAAGGCGATCGGCTAACTGTACTGATCCAGTGAAACAGATCTGTCTGCGTATATATATATATATATATATATATATATATATATATATATATATATAAAACAAAGATTAATAAAATGGTCTTTAAACAACCGACAATTTGAAATGATTTTTTAACATTATTTTTGATCGATACTCGTATTTAAGTAGATATTCTGTTTATAATCAAACAGTATATATATTTGTTTCTATCGGTCTGATATTTTACGATGAATTTTTGTGATGAAAATCTTGCCGAATGACACGCATTAAAAAATCAAAAATAATGTTCAAACAAATCATTTCATATATATATATATATATATATATATATATATATATATATATATATTGTAACTAAGTTGTAGAACTTGTAGATTTTTTACCTGTTGTTCATGCATTTACTTTTATAAAGAGTGCTCGATACAAATGTAGAGCGTTATATTGTAATATGCAAACACTCAACCCTACGACGTTAAAAAGGTCAACAGAATTCAAATTACAGCACCACTCCACTATCACCTAAAAAAAAAACAAATCCAACACAAATAAACGGTCTTTTCAACTAGATAATTTTCATATCAACGAGATCACCTGAAGAATGAAGCAGCCTAGACACATGACTAGCTTCGAAACGCGAAAATTTTTGTGTAGTGATACTATGAATTTATAAACCATTGTAACACAATTACACTATATATATATATATATATGTGTGTGTGTGTGTGTGTGTGTGTGTGTGTGTGTGTGTGTGTGTGTTGCATTGTCATGTTATAAATTTTGATATTTCTGTTATTTCTCCTAAACCCTGTTCTGCCATCCATTTACTCAATCTTACTATGTCATACTCTGTTTTTTGTCTGTCTTGCCTTCAATCTGGCTTGTGAGTTTCAAATTTTCCAAGCACTTTTTCCTCATTTTGTACCCTAAAATCCTCAACTGTCTCTTCGTGATGTGAAGTATAAGTTTTCATTTTGTTTTCATTTTCTCTAAAACTTCATCGATGTTCACATATTCGATACATGCTACACCCTTGTGCAAATTAATTGAAACAACTGCCTCAGTTTCCTTTCTTTCACCATACAGTTTTAGACCCACTAGAGCGCAGGGTGTAATCGATTTCTATTTTGGCCGCAGATTAGGCCATTTGCAGTGGCGTGCAGTAATATAAATCTGTTTTCGAGGTGTATGATGAAATTTGTTTGGTCTTGAAAATATCATCATAGATTGCATCAGATTTTTATCACGCCCAGACACCATTGTCTAGACTGTCGATTAGTTGTCCTGTGACCATTGTCTGTGATGGGTGTTACTCCAAGGAAGCGTACGAAAATTGTAAGGTTGCACGAACATACTAGGCAGTAATCTATTTTCGGGGTGTATGATGGAATTTGTTCAGCCTTGAAAAATATGGCGCCATCCGTGATTGCGTCAGATTTTTATCATGCCCAAACATTATTGTCCCGATTGTTGATTAGTCGTCCCGTGGCCATTGTCTGCGATTGACGTTACTTCAAAGAAGCGTAGGAAAATTGTAACGCTACACGAACATACTGGCAAGCTTAACAGAGAAATTACGGATATTATTCGTGTCGGCCTTTCGTATGATCAGGGCGAAGAAATAAACTGGATCCATCAGTCCAAAGCGTAAAGGAAAATGCGGTCAGAAGAGAAAAACAACTCCAAGAGACGACGTATACGTGATCAGGGAAAATGGGAAAGATTCTATAAAGACTTTTTTTTTCAATTAATTTGCACACGGGTGTATTTACTAGCTTTACATCTAAATGGAACTGAAGACTACTAAAACTTATCGGAGGACGAGGATGTTTACTATAAAATACACAGATGACATTGTGTTGATAGAAGACTAAGAAAGAAAACTACAGGACCTTCTAGACAAGGTAGCAAAGGAAGCAAAGGAAAGCGAAAAAAAAATGTAGGAAGGCAGATTGTCAGCCACAGAAACAAAATCAAGGCGCAAACAACGAATTAGAGATGCCGGCATCAAACAAGTGCCAAAGTTTAAATATCTGGGAATTGTTTTAACAGAAAAAGAAAAATTCAGCACCGAAATCCTAAAAAAGCATTGGATAAAGGAAAGATGCTTTCTAACCATTATCCACTGGTTGGTTGATCTTACAGTATGTAAACCCTTGTTGAGTTATTTAATGTTAGTTTTGAATGAGGCATCCAGTGAAAATCGAATTCATTAATCAGTTAAATGGCCTCACTAACCATTAATCAATACCAATTTTATTATATATCAACCTTTGTTGGGTTATTTTTATGTTGGATTTTAGCATCGTGCACACAGTGCGGTCATGCTCACTGCTCAGTAGTGATAGTCAACCAGCCTAGCTTTTTTTAATTCTCACATCATGCTGATTGTTGGTTGATTTTATAACCTACCAACTTTTGTTGGTTCCTTAATGTTGAATTTCTTATGGAGCACTCAGTGAAGATCAAACTCATTACTCAGTAGCAATGGCCAACAGACTAGCCTCATTAACTATCATCCTACACAAAAGTAGACTTTTTGCTTAGTGTTGAAAGAAATAACACACACTTTCTTAAAAGTGACTCTTCTCAAAATTACAGACAATAATAAAGACACTTTTGTATAGTTAAAAAAGACGTTTTTCAAATAATTATTTTTTCCTTCTAAAATGAATATTTTCCTTTCTGTTAATCAGCACATCTTATATTAAGATTGTGGCCGCCAGTGATGAATCTTGGCAGGATTTCTAGTTCTCTTGCAACTGCCTCGCTGTATAAGTTGAATAAATCCGGTGAGACGACACATCCTTGTCTTACACGTCTGTTGTATGTCTGAATACTAAATTATCCAAATGAGAAGCGAGACATTTTTTGTCACACCAGCATCCAGTGACTGCAGGAAGGAGGAGAGAGAGAAGGCAGATTTTTTTCTCTTTCCTTTTATAGTGTATTACACAACGCCATCTAGCGAACTTAAGAAAAACTTTCTTTCTTAGCAACCAAAGTGGAGTAAAACCGCCATGGCATCTATTTTAGAATGACAAATTTCCCAAAAAAGAATTATAGGACATTCCATTCAAATTTAAATATCATACACGTACGTAGAGTGAAATAAAATAACATGATATGCATGGGAAAAACGTGTATGCAAAAAGAATTATTAGATATTATTTTTAATATTAATTTGAATTATTTTTAATTTTAAAAATAATATCTAATAATTCTTATAATTGTTAATGCAACACATTCTATACCTAAACACTAAGTTCCTCAAAGGGGAAGCGAACTGAATGTAATATCTATTTGCATATTATGAAGGTAATAATATCTATTTTAAATTAATTTTGCCAAACAGAAATCTTGGTCATTTTGTTTAAATTGAAGTCCAAATGATTTCTAATTCTCATATACATATGTAGAGTGAAATTAAATATTATTGCATTGGACAAACTTATAGGCAAAAATAGTATTAGAAACCATTTTATTATATATTTGAAAGTGCTTTAAAACCTGACAAAACTATTTGAGAAAATAATCATTTTCTTTATTAATACTATCAACAAAATTAAAGTACAAATAACTAGGAATACATCGACCAGAATTAAGACACTGAGGTAGCCACGGGGTAGCAAACGCCAGAAGAGCCTTGACGTCAGTTCAAAGACGGCTGCAGCCATAAAACACTGGACGAAGAGAGTTAATAAAAAATTCCGACGGTCCTGAAGCAAACTACCACCAGTTTAATTTCGTTGTTTTTTTTTTCTTTTTTTTTTTTAGCGCAGTCCTATCGATTGTTACTTAAACTTCCCGATTATCAAAAGAAAAAAAAAATTGAAAAATTACAATATTTAAACAAATTGGGGCGGGGAGCAGTTTCTCATACAACGTTAAAGTAAATCGGTCCTCTATTTTCAATCCACTATAAAGTTGTATGAGGAACTGGTCCCCACCACTAAAATTGTTTAAATATTGAAATTTTTGCAATTTTTTTTTTTTTTTTGGTCATTCGTAAAGTTTAAGGTGTAAAAGACAATATTGCACTGAAAAAAGTAAAAAAAAAGTTTGATAATGAACAAATTTACAAATGGCGGTAATGTCGTACCGGCGACTGGTTTCAAAATGGAGGTTTGATTTACTATAACGTTGTATGAGAAACTTATATCCACTCCCACCAGAAAATGTTTAAATATTGAAATTTTTAAAAATTTATTTTGTCAATCGCAATGCTAAGGTGGTAATCGATAGGACTGCGCTGAAAAAAAAAAATGTCGATAATTGTGGTAAAATCTAAAAGTACAATTTATTTACAACGAAATCTTTGCATTTAAACATGTGCGTAATTTCGCTTTTTTTTTTTTTCGAATGTATACTTTCACACTAAAAAGGTTCAGTATTTTAAATTAGGTTGGTTGCTTTTATCAACCCTTGTCGAATTTTGTACGTGGCACCCAGTCAGATCTACCTCATTGCTGACTAGTAATGGTAAACTAGACTAGCTACGCTAACCCTTATCCCAAAACACGGCACCCCAGTTTAAGTCCCAAAGCAAGTAACCGAAGAACATGCGTTTCACAGCATAACCATTTCCTTTTAGTTTTTGGAACTGTGTAAGATTCGCTGATGAGGACTTTCTGTGGTATATGACCAGTGATGATAAAATCTGGGTTTATCCTGTTAGCCTAAAGACAATAGTTGATTTCATGAATGAATACACTCTTTTGTCACCGACCCCCTAAAAATCATAAGTTCAGCAGTCAACGATTGATAGCAACCGTGTGCTGTTCTTTGATTTCATAATGCATGGTCAGTCAGTTAACGCGATCAAGGACAGTAAAAGACTAAACAAACTGGGCGGGGGGCATTTTGTTGAACAAAAAAAAAAATCAGAACACCTACGTTAAGGAGTCAGATGTTTGGGATCTTTTAGTGCATCCACTATACAGCTTTCTGATTGGGCTCCTCAGATGGTCATCTGTCTGAAACCCGCAAACGACATTTATTCAGAAAAGGGTCAACACAGATGATGCTGTTATTGCAAAGGTGCAAATATGGCGCCATTTGCTTGCGGTTACAATTTGTTTGTTCGGAAAATAATGTCTAATTTTAGAATAAACCTTTTGTCTTCTAACATACTATAATAGCTGCACAAAAATGGAGGAACACATGTGCTATAGAAAAATGGAGGAACACATGTGCTATAGAAAAATGGAGGAACACATGTGCTATAGAAAAATGGAGGAACACATGTGCTATAGAAACAATGAATAACTTACTTGCCGAGTAATTGTGAACAGATGACAGAACAAAGAGAAAATGGGATGGTAAAGAGTCAAAAGTTACTTAAATCAACAAAAGACTGGATGATGTGGAGAGCTGTTATCGCCAAGACACTAAAGATAAAAGGAAAAGTAGGTATTTTATTTTATAAAACTTTTTAACAGCTACTTCTTCATAGGTCAGTCAGTTAAGTGCCATACGTGAAACACGCTTGGGTGATCATGTCTCGAAAGAGACATGACTGACTGGGCAGAAGATTATCCCGTAGTAGGTTGCCATTGCTTTCTGTGGTAGACTGGTTGCCGACCAAGGCTCTAGAACCCAATCTGTCCTGTTATTTAACTCATAACTGGAAGGAATAGACGGATTAATACCTTTTCCAGGGGTATTTGCGCGTAAGTGAAAGCAATGAATTCAGCTGGACTTCGAACTCGGCTCCCCGATTTCTCGTTCCGAGCCGATATCCAATGCACCACAACGCACATCCTAGGTACTTCATAGGTACTTGGAGAAAAAGTTAATTAAGAAAAGACTACCGACAAACACTAAAATAGATTACATATAAATATTACTATTTAAGATTTCGAAGAATGAAGCAGAAGTCTAATCAAAAAAATTTACAGAAGATCCTGTAAGCAGATCACTAAATTTAAATAATGTTTTTAAATATTTTATTTGCAAAAGAAATGACAATAAGATAAAATAAAAAGCAAATAAGAAATTAAAAAAAAAATGAAATCAATTTTATTTATTTTTTATTTTATTTATTTTTTATTTTATTTATTTATTTTGCTGCGGATTTTTCTTGTTTGTTTCCCACGTGGCAATGAAGTCGTTTATTCAATATTGAATCTTGATACTTTTCTCCCTCTTTTTTTTTTAATTAATTAAAGTTTTATTTGGCCTCAGGTATTTCTATATTTTTCCAGTTAAGGGTTGAATTCTAAAAAAAAAAGTAGACATGGTAATATGGAATTTATTCAGATTTAACGGACAACGTTGTGATTTTGATGTTTTTCTTTGATCTTATGTGTTTAAACAGTTTTCTTTGGCATCGTTTTACGACTGCATTGCAAGCAGATTCTTCAAGGTTACCAAGATGCAGTGGGAAATCGAAAATATGGAATTGCAAAGGAAGAAAAATATTTTAAAAAAATTATTCCATGAATTAAACATAAATTCACATGTGCATTTCAGAACTTTTTATTCATTTGGTGATAGGTACGAGAAATTTATTTAACTTGGGATAAATAACTTAAAGTCTAAGACATTTTTTTAGTTAAACTCTTAAAAAAATCAAACACTCTTAATCAATAATTTCTGTAAATTGATATAAAAGAACAAAAATCCCTTGTAAAATTGATACTAAAAGATTTATGTGAGAAGAGTCTGGTGAGTATACCTTTCGAGAGTCTTGAAGTCCTTGTTTTAGGAATAACTCCTTGATAAGAAAATCTAAACTTATTTATAAATGGAACTTTTTTGTGTGTGTGTGTGTGTGTGTGTGTGTGTGTGTCCCCGTTACATATAGACTCCGAAACGGCTGAACCGATTTCCTTGAAAATTTACAGAGTTGTACTATAAGCGTCTGCGAGTGTTCTTAGCTAGGTTTTGTGTCGAGGTACACCCGATAAATATCGAAAAAATCGGGTTATAGAAGGAGTGGTCTGATTTTGATCAAATTTCATACACTCATAGACAAAGACATAAGAAACGATATCCAGAAGTTTCAAGGTTGCAGTTCTTACAATAGTGCAGAAAATCGATAATATATATATATATATATAAAAGGTAAGATACCCGGTCTGATCAAAATCAGTTTTTTAGCCCTTTTATTTTAGTTTTTGCTTCGGGTTTTGCTCTAAGTAAGTATAATTGTAGTTCTTAGCCTCAGACATGATACCATTTACTCAGAAGACTTATTTAGCCTTCAAAATTCAGTTTACGACGAAAAATCTTATTTGATATCAATAGCAGGAAATCAAAATTTGACTTACATCCATTCATTTTTCTTTCAGTCTATGGTTTCGCTTTAACTGGAAACAACTGTTGCTTTTTAGTATTTCATGCCAACGTCCAAAGAGTCTGAGCTCCAGGACCATGGATTAGTTTTAAAGCTTTCATTACACCCGAGCAATGCCATGCTATACTGCTAGTAAAATATATTTTAAAATGTTAGCAAATTTGTTTGTTTTATTTGTCGATGTCATATCAATCGCTTATGCGTCATTTAATGTCGAAATTTAATTTTCTTGGGAGCATTAATTATTTCTTTTACAAAAATATAAAAAATTGGTAATAATTTTTTAAGTGTATTACTGGACATGGATGTGCGTTATGGTGCAGAGGATATCGGAATGAGAAATCGGAGAGCCGAGTTCGAATTCCAGTTGAATACACTTGGAAAAGGTATTAATCCGTCTTTTCACCCTCCAGTTTTCGAGACATGATCGCCTAAGTGTGTATCACATATGGCACTTAACTGATTACTGCTGTTAATATTTTTTTCTTACAAAAATGTATTGCTGGTCATTCCTTTACGACGAAAATCTATTGCTGGTAGTTCCTTTACTACGAAAACTTATTGCTGGTCATTCCTTTACGACGAAAACCTATTGCTGGTCATTCCTTTACTACGAAAACCTATTGCTGGTCATTCCTTTACGACGAAAACCTATTGCTGGTCATTCCTTTACGACGAAAACCTATTGCTGGTCATTCCTTTACGACGAAAACCTATTGCTGGTCATTCCTTTACGACGAAAACCTATTGCTGGTCATTCCTTTACGACGAAAACCTATTGCTGGTCATTCCTTTACGACGAAAACCTATTGCTGGTCATTCCTTTACTGCGAAAACCTATTGCTGGTCATTCCTTTACTGCGAAAACCTATTGCTGGTCATTCCTTTACTGCGAAAACCTATTGCTGGTCATTCCTTTACTCCGAAAATCTATTGCTGGTCATTCCTTTACTGCGAAAATCTATTGCTGGTCATTCCTTTACTGCGAAAACCTATTGCTGGTCATTCCTTTACTGCGAAAATCTATTGCTGGTCATTCCTTTACTGCGAAAATCTATTGCTGGTCATTCCTTTACTCCGAAAATCTATTGCTGGTCATTCCTTTACTACGAAAACCTATTGCTGGTCATTCCTTTACTACGAAAACCTATTGCTGGTCATTCCTTTACTGCGAAAACCTATTGCTGGTCATTCCTTTACTGCGAAAACCTATTGCTGGTCATTCCTTTACTGCGAAAACCTATTGCTGGTCATTCCTTTACTGCGAAAATCTATTGCTGGTCATTCCTTTACTGCGAAAACCTATTGCTGGTCATTCCTTTACTGCGAAAACCTATTGCTGGTATTACAATTATGAAAACGTATTTTTATACATTCATGTGAATAACCTGAGAACAACAACAATTAAAAAGTGGTTCCACGTTCCTTAAAAACTGCCGATCAGAAGACTTGATGCCAGATGTAGTTTCTCAACATGCCCAGGACGGTGTGCGTATTTATAAGTAGTTTTTAGGTTATTCTTGACAGATAATTATTCGATTCAGGTTGCATTCTTGACTGATATTTATTCAGTTCATGTTGCATTTGCAGAAAGGTCCCACTTGTATTTCGCTAAACAAACACGTGCGAATTGAAAATAACGCCTGAAGATCACTTGTCGTTACATTTAGTCGTGATTATGTGCGCGTTTCATATTTATTCAAATTTACTCGAATTTAGACACTAAACTCCGTTTCATTTAGCGCAACCCATAATCTATTTTGGCCTAGTTGTACTATTTAACACAATTCGGGTACCTCGACGTGGTGTAATGGTTAACAAGGGTGTCTCACTAAAACCTATTATAAATGAGTAGTGAGTTCGACCTTCACTAGGTAACCCCATACGTTTGGAAAATCAACTGCTTAACATACACTACTGTCCATAATTATTAGGCCACCCCAGTGTTTTAAAAAAAATTATGTATTTCAGACTATTTTTTAGTATTTATTGCCAAGTGAATAATTGTAAATGAAAATAGAATGGTTCTTTTGTTAATACTACACAATAACATGTGAATCAAATGAATTTATAAATATTTAATAATTACCTATATTGCAGTTTCATCAATGAAAGAATAAAGAAAATTTAGGGTGATTCGGACGAATTCAATTTTGCAAAGTAATAATAACAAAAGAACCGTTCTATTTTCATTTAGAATTATCCACTTAAAAATAGTATGAAATACATCATTTCTTAAAAAAAAAACTGGGTTGGCTTAATAATTATGGCTGGTAGTGTAATTCAGTTATTTTATTTATTAATATATGTGCATACATGTGTGTGCGTGTCAACTCAGAACGTAAGCCAGATTTCCACCGCGAATTCTACCGTGTCGGACTCTCTGCTTCCGGGCGGAGAGGAAACCAGATGAAACGATAGATTCTCGTCTGGAGGAAAATAGACAGGTATCTGACCCTGCCTTGTGCAGGATCGGCGGTAAATTTTTGCCCAGGCTTAAGGGCATGGAGTTCCTACTATAAAATGACCTTGTGTCGCATTCAGCCTCAGTGGGGATGCCGGTAGATACACAGAACGCAAGCAATCATGGTTCTCCACAACTTCCTCTGTTGTTGTTCTCAAGAATACTTATTCTTTTATCTTTGTGCCAATTGCTCCGTTATCGATTCGGTTAAACATGTCAGACAAGTTATCCCTTGTTTGAAGCGCCACATGAGTGTTACATTTTTCAAACCTTCTTTCTTCAATGTGTCCTAAAAATTTCAACAGTTTCTTTGTATTTATGCTATTTATATTCGGACTATTGTCCGCATCTTTTTGTTGTTATCACAATGCTTCGGCCGTTATGCTCCCCGGCCTTTCTCAGGCGTATATTAACCTGGGTAACTAACAGGAAATTCTAAACTGAACCCTTTATTTAATCTACAGGGTTAGACTATTCTCGACCCACTACTCATTAAAATTGCTAGGTTTCTCATATAATCCGGGATAATCTCGAAATTTGTCCGTCGAATCACAGTTGAGTCACATCAAGTATATTTCTTCGTCATTTATGACGAAAAATCGAAACATTCATGTTCAAAATGGCAATTCATTAAAGCCAATAAAACTTTGTTGATTTGTATTTAAAAATACCAATTTTTTTATTGCTGTTTTATAGTTGAATGAAGAACATTCTCGCTATTATTTAATGTACCTTTCTGCCACTTCTGCTTGGCTCAGAATCAGAGTGTATAAATGATTGGGAATTGAATGACACCTAGTGGAAGACTATAGTTACCGTGCAAGTAGCTAGTTATTTTTAGTTTGGCTGTTATAACTCTTGAAACAAGAGTTTTCCAGTATATGCCGAGTACAGATCATTAAATAGTTCTCTTCAAATTATAACGACTATCGACTAAAAGAACTGAAGGGCGCGTATATATTTTAATCATATCACCCCAAGCAAGGCGAAAACGCCACTGATGCGCAGGGGGCTACGTAAGAGTGAAAAGATTGGAAAAGAGAAAAACTGGAAACCACATCCTAAACAGGAAACAAGGGATGAGCCTCTTCACCTGTTCAATAGACGTGGGTGGAGTGTGAACCGGGCGATAGTTTAGTCTATCTACTCCAATTGAAAAAAAAAATAAAGAGAGAAAAGAGTGAAAAGATTGGAAAAGAGAAAACCGGAAACCACATCCTAAACAGGAAACAAGGGATGAGCCTCTTCACCTGTTCAATAGATGTGGGTGGAGTGTGAACCGGGCGATAGTTTAGTCTATCTACTTCAATTAGTCTATCTATTCTAATTGAGAAACATTAGGAAAACTAAAACAATTTCACTTTCTTAGGTTTTCTTTCAAACCAAAGTGACTGTTTTCATGCTTTCTCATTTAGAGCGGAAATAACAAATGAGAAATGATTTAAGATTGGTTGATTCGTTTTCCATGGATATCAACCCTTTGCAGGTTATTTAAAGCTAGAAAACAATTTTAGATTGTTTTTTAAGATAGTAATTGTTTAGTGATATACATAACACTAATTAACACATAGTTGGATGGAGAAGAGGTGGATTCAGACCTTCCCAAGGATATTTGCGCATAAGTGAATATAACGAACCCAAATGGAATTCGAACTCAGCTACCCGATCAACAATTCCGAGTCATTACCCATTACACCACCTGCACATCTAAGCTTACAGCACCTGTTATTCCCGGGTAGTCACCCATCTTGGTACTGACCAGGCTCGACATTGCTTAACTTCTGTGATCATACGGTAAACGTTGTTTCAGCATGATGTGGCCGTAAGCCAATTATTTTAGAGGAAAACGTGACAATACCAAAAACAGTGCTTAGTCACATATTTTTTTTAATCTAATTGCACTCTTTGCAAAGTACAAACTAATTCATGAAGTCCTTCTCCACGGTGTCATGAAACAACAATAATAATAGGAGGTGAAGGATATTATTTGTGGCTTTGTTATTCATATTTTACAAATTTACTTATACAGCAAATAAATAATTCCTTACAAAACCAAGGTTATTAAGATTAGTAAAACAAAATTGCATTCTTGTGAAGTGGAGTAGCTATAATCAAATGCAAAATCAAGAATTTAAATGTAAAGTCAATAGTAATCTCCTGTCTAACTAACTTACCTATTCTCTCTCATGTTTTTTTATTCGTCCACCCAACCCTCATCAGTATTCTCTCTTACTTCTCCTACTCTCTTCCTGACACTCTCTCATTCCTTCTCATAACATTCCTCCTATGTAACCCCCTGCACAACAGTGGCAGTAAAATGCCTTGCTTGGGGTAACATGATTTAAAAAAATAAATAAGCAAAAGAACTGTCCAACAAACAGAACTGGCAAAGTTTGCAATAAGCTATAACAAGAAAAAAAAAAAACAAAAAAAGAAAAACAAAACAAAAAAAACAAAAAACAGGGCAAACGATAATATAAAGCAATATATACAAGATAATTTAACAGTAATAAGGTAAAAAGTTCACAAACTAAGAATTGGCTTCGACACAAAAGCAAGTTTGGACATGCTAACGGAGCGTTCTGACTTCAAGACGAGGCAAACCGGGACTGAGCCAGAAGAAACCAAGAACCGTCCTACTTTCTAGCTAGAAAAATACTTTTTGCACCCCCTCCTTCATTTCATGATCATATATTTTTTTAATGAAAAAAATAAAAAAATATTTGGTCATTTTTATATAATGGACTTTTTGTGTCATGGGTGTCATGGCGCACTGAATGGTGATGAACGACTTCTTGTGGTAAATGAGTAAATTGAATGAATGAGTCGTGAATCTGATTAGATAGATCTAGGATACAATACTCTCTCTACTTCGCCCTCAATCTAGTGCCAAAATTGTCTTTTAGGGAGAATAAATCGCAGAGTTTGAAACCAACTATATATATATATATATATATATATATATATATATATATATAATTCTAAATCCAAAAACGATGACGAAATAGGTAAAATCCCAAAACCCGATGCTATTAATATTAAAATTGATCAAGGTAGAGAGCTCGATGTAAATGGTATTATCTATTTACAGAACCAAATATATAAAGTAATTCAAAACTTTCGAAATTTAATTTCGTTGGATGGCCATTTCTGCGAGAAAATTCTCGCTTCATCAGCAACTTGCTTAAAAGTTTAAAAGCAATTTTCACATGGTAAAAGTCCACAAATTAAAAAATGAAGTTGACACACATAAGCGAACGTAGCGTTCTGACTTCAAGACAAGACAGATCGGGACTGAATCAGAGGAAACTGCGAACAGGCCAATTTTATTGGTTAGAAAAATAAACCTAGCATGAATTTGTGTACTTTTGACTATAAAAAGAGAAGTGTTTTGTCATTTCTAAAGATGGGAAACAATTTGCTGGTATTCCGCATATCTTCGATAACACCGTCAACGACTGCTGTCTTTCATTTGTACGATACGAATCGTAATATCGTACCTACTCTTATAGGTTCACTGTTGTCTCAGGATTAGAGAGGTTGGAAGATTTTACGATATATCAACTCTTGGGCAATAATTTAAAATTGAAATCGTTTTTTATTACCATATTTGAGTTTATCAGCATTTACTTGGTTCAAAAATAGCTAAATATTGGCTGTTTATATTTGAGTCTGTAATTATTTTGTAGGTACCCTCTTTATTGCTAAGGATAAGAACTTACTTTTCTGCAGAGAGTGAAGTCAACTTATTCTCTTTCCCACCGAAAAGACAATTTTTGTTTCAAATCATATTTATTAATTTATTCAAACGTCAGTGATATTGGCTGCTCGGCTAATGAAGGGCGAATGCTTCATTATAAGGAAACAGCCATTACCCATTCATAAAAGTTCAGGATGTGAAATTTATAGATGTAAGACGCTTCAAATACTTTGGTGTAAAGTTCAGTTATAAAAAAATTAGTATAGGAAATCTAAAGTGATTTATAAATGGAACTTTGTGTGTGTGTGTGTGTGTGTGTGTGTGTGTGCGCGCTCGCGCGTTACCTATAGACTCTGAAACGGCTGAACCGATTTTCTTGAAAATTTAGACAGTTGTACTATAATCGTCTGCGAGTGTTCTTACCTAGGTCTTGTGCCGAGGTACACCCGATAAATATCGAAAATCGATAATCAAAAAAATCGGGTTAGAGAAGGAGTGGTCCGATTTTAATCAAATTTGATACACTCATAGACAAAGACATAAGAAACGATATCCAGAAGTTTCAAGGTTGCGGTTCTATCCTTGGATGACTTATTGGAAACCAATACCCCGATATCCTACTGGGTCTGATCAAAATCAGTTTTTCAGGCCTTTTATTTTAGTTTTTGCTTCGGGTTTGGCTCTCAGTAGGTATAATTGTAGTTCTTAGTCTCAGCCATGATACTGTTTACTCAGAGGACTTATTTAGCCTTCAAAATTCAGTTTACGACGAAAAAAACTTATTTGATATCAATAGCAGGAAATCAAAATTTGACTTACATCCATTCATTTTTCTTTCAGTCTACGGTTTCGCTTTAACTGGAAACAACTATTGCTTTTTAGTCTTTCGTGCCAACGTCCAAAGAGTCTGAGCTCCAGAACCATGGATTAGTTTTAAATCTTTCATTACACCAGAGCAACGCCGGGCTATACTGCTAGTTAGACATAGAATAGATTGTACAAATTGGTACAAAAGTAAAACATTAACCTAATAAAAAGTCATGCTCTTAAATCGCCTCATGGACTGGCGCTACAAAAATTACTAATAAAGATCTGTACCAAATAACAGAAACCAAATCACTTGAACACTTTAAACAGCAGAAACATTTAAAATGAATAATACATGTAACTCGAAAAGAAAACTTTGAGCAAAAGACGAGAAGAAAAGCTCCCATTAATACTGAAAATGCAATAAAAAGTAACTCAACCCAAGAAACTTATTTTTCTAAAAAATTGTTTTAAGTGAACCATTTTGTGAATTTTAACCATCAGTAAGTAGTACTGGCAGTTTGGTCAATAAATACTGAATGTTTCCTTATAAGGAAACGGCTAATACTAGCACTAATATTTCACTGTTCCTTCAAATCCCTGTTCTGCCATTCCTTTTACATAAGCTCTTTAAGTAGGTTACTTTCTGATTTTCTTTTACCTATCTTACCTTCTATGTCCTATGAGTGTCAAATTTGTCAAGCCCTATTTTCTCATTATGAGTACCCCTCCAATTTTAACTGTCTCTTTTTGATTCTAAGGATTAATTTCCATTTCGTTTCCATTTTTCTGAAAACTTTAACATTACTTATTTGTTCAGTCCATGATATTCTTAGTATATTTTTGTACAACCACATTTCTGTTGCCTTAAGTCTGTCATCTGTGACGAGATTCATTGCCATATAATTTACCATCCTTTGGAACTCTTAATACGGTTGGCCTAATCGAGAAATCTATTTTCCTGAACAGTTGCCTTAAGAGAAAGATTTTTATTTTTTACCAGACACCAACACTGACTGCACACTCAATGAATGTCGAAGGTTTCCTTATAAAGAAACAGCTAATATTATTACTATTACCACTGAATAATTAAAATAAAAAAAAGTATACCTTTACACGTCTCAGAGATCAACCCTATTTGTGTACAACATGATCGTACATTGAACAAACCTATCTTGCAACTGTTAGGTGGTGTGAATATATTTGATACGTGTAATAGTCACGCTCTGTGTGTAATGCTTGCCTTAAAGCCTGTTCATTCCCGAAAATCTATTCTTGCCTGATTGTCAATGCACGGTATACAAACTAAATGTCGAAGTTTGTTACAATTATTTTTAGAAAAAAAAATGCCAAAAAATTATTGCTTAATGATATTCTCTTTCCTTTTCCCTAAGAAATATTTTATCTTCCTCATGCAGAAAATGACTACTTTATCAGAAGAGTAGAAGGAGGGAGTTGTGGTGTGCGTTGTGGTGCAGTGTATATCGGCTCGGAACGAGAAATTGGTGAGCCGAGTTCGAATTTCAGTTAAATTCGTTGCATTCACTTACGCGCAAATACTCTTGAGAAAGGTCACTTTCCCCTCCAGCTATAGGTTAAATAGCAGGACAGATTTGGTCCTTTAGCTTTGGTTGACAACCAGTCTACCGCAGAAAGTAATGGCAACTTACTACGGGAAAATACTCCTGCCCAATAAGTCAGGTCTCTTTCGAGACATGACCACCCAAGCGTGTATCACGTATGGCATTTAACTGAGAGGGAGAATCAGTAAGGAATCTATCTGTAAACTTGTCGAAGTTTGCAGGGATGCGGGAAATGAAAGCTGACATTCGAAGATGATTGGAAGCAGAATCTTTGAAAGAACTGATAATAGAAAACAAGTGTAAAGATTCCGCGTTCATGCCTGAAAAAAACGTAAAGAATAGATGGCTTCGCCTATAGTCCGGTTGACACTTCTCTCCAGTCTTCTGAACAGGAGTAGAGGTTTATCCCTTGTTTCCTGTTTAGGACTATGTTTCCGGTTCCTTGTAAAGTTTACTTCAGCTCTATACTCCCAATGCTTGTCCTTACTTACGCTAACATAACTCTACATAGCAACCCTCTATCTTAAGTGACTCTTGGGCCTTGTATTCAGTGAACATTAGTTTTAAAAAATTAGACATCCTCCAAATATATAAAGTCGCAGTCGATCTGAAGAAAAATATTGTCGATGAATATTTGAAGAATCACAGATGAATTTCGTAGGCGGAACAACGTATAAATAATTTAAAAAATGCACTTGGAAGGTTTGAATTAAATTGGTTTTAGTGGCGGCTATTTCATTTAATCAACTGGAAGAAACACTCTGAACGACTAGTATTGGGTGTATGTATGTCTTAGTAAAGTTATTTAGGTTTCTCTAATCTCTACAAACAAGATGTGCGCAAAGGTTATTAGCGTAAAATGTGGAATCTGCGAGCCGAGTTTCAATTTCATCCTAGTCTTCTGCGTTCATTTAATGAAGAAAGACGCAAATTTAACTGTTCTCCCTCCAGATAAGAGTTAAATAAAATGCTAAACTGGATACTCTAGCCTTGGCTGGCAGCCAGTCAAGAATTTAAAACCATCGTCCGAGGAACAAGAAACCACGCTACTATCTTTCGTAAGAAGTCATGGCTATTTATAAATAATAAATAAAAGGGATTTGTAGAGGGCCATGATCACCTACATCCTGAAGAGACATGGTATTAAAAAAAAAAAAAAAAGAAAAGAAAAGAGAAAAAGTTTCCACGTGATCGCCAACTTCCAAATGTTGATTTTGATATCATAGGCAGGGGTGATTGCCGAAATGGTTTTGACTCTCAAATAATACCAGCATGAAGTAGTACTCTAAATTCTTCTGTTGATTCTTTCAGATTATCGTTAACACCGCAATTTGCTACAAAATCAAAGCATCAACCAGAAAATTCGAGTCATGTTCTTAAATAGCCTCGTCAGATCGAGACTTTCATATGGAAATCATACATGGCGCTAAACTGATTCAGAAATATTTAAATTGTCAGTGGTATACAAACGCTTTTCTACATCAATGATTAAAAACGGCTTCGAACAAATGAAACCTAAAGGTTTGTAGCGGTGACCATCTTTCTTCGAACGTTTTGGATTGGCGCTACAGAACCACGAAGAATTCTAACAAACAACAGGATTTTCAACAGCGGCTACAACTAAAATGGATAGTACATGTAACCCAAAGGGAAAATAATAATAATATCATCAAGATGTTAATCTTCTAAACTACTCCAAACAAAAGTTCAGAAGGAAACACGCAATGTTGGAAAGAGCAATAACAGTTACTGGATCTGAGAAACCCATTTTTAAAAAAAAATGTTTTAATATATAGATTTGATAAATTTCAACTGAAAGTAGCACTGATCTAGTGTGTATATAGTATAATACAAAACAGCTCGTATTTTATGATAATTCGGCAGGTACCAGCTATTTGAGTAATATCCTGAGAGAAACTAAATGTATAATAGAATACATCACAAAATAAATACTTTATAAATAGTAAATCTATTTTTGCTTTTTATGACAAGATTATAAACGTATTTACTTATTTTTACATATTTCACTGTACATTCGGTAAAGGTAAGGGCATTCATTAAACAAGATTCAGACCCAAGACCCTCGGAATAATAACAAGTTTCTCATAGCGAGGGTCACGTCAAACCCCACCAAAATGCCATCTTTTGAGTGGATACTCACAAACTTGAATATAAAAACAATAGTAAACCGGACCAATGTTGATACAAGTGTAAATTGAACTTACATTATTTTTTTTTTACACTAATGTAAAATGAAATTCTGTTCACTTTTTTGCCAATTCTTTGTCATTTTTGTCCTTTAAGATTTATATTCAACTTGAAATTAACCAAAAAGTTTTGAGAACGCCATTTAACTCCCTAACCTTAGTGTTTCAAGTCTAGAAAGTCGTGTTCGGCTAATACTATACAGAAAAAGAAGTCAGCAACAAGGGATATAACTCTTGTTCTCATGTTATTTAGAACAGTTAAAAAATATAAAAAAGAAAAGGTAAAAATGCACACTTCAATATCAGCGTCGAAAAATACGAATATTTATCAGTAAATTTCGAATAACCTAATTGTAAATAAGCTTTTAATTATGCATCCGAAATATGGGAATGAAAATTAGTAGAAATAGAATTCATAATTAAGGTTTTTTCTGTTTATAAAGCAAACTACATTTAGATTTTTTTCAGAGTTGTTATCGTCAGAAAAGAAAACATTGAAAAAGAAATCCGATAAAGATTTATAATTTTTTTTACCTCTTTAAATAAATATGACATTAATAGAGAGAAAGAACTTGCAAGAAAAAATACATATTTTGAATCGTTAATCATATTATCCAGTTCAAAAAGCATAATCTATCTAAAAAGATAGCCAGACAATTAGAAGACTATTTGAAACATTTGAATAACAATGTTGACAACAGAAAATGCTTTTGCTATTTTTAAAATACTGGGTTTTTTTTTTTAATGCTGAATATTTTTGATTTAAGTAAACTCCGCCTGAAGAACAGAATATTTAAATGCATTTGTTAAAAAAAAAGGTTCTTTCAACCCAACTAGGCAGTAATAAATAAACCTTAAATAAATTCATAAAAAAACAAAATTAAAAAAATATGTATTATGAATTACTAATGATTTTTATCCTATTCAAAAAGCCTAACTCATTTGAAAGAGGCCAAACAATTAAAAATCGGCGGTAACCTTCGGATTCATTTAGCAGACAGCAAAAATTCGGTTCTCATGTAAATCTATTTTAAAATAGATTTTTTTTTCTTTTTTGACAAGACCCAGCTGAAAATCAGAGGTTGTTTCAATGTATTTTTTAAAGATTATGCATTATTATATTTTTGGTTAAAAGTAAAAATAAAAAATAAAAATCTATATTGTGCCTACCATTAAACGGGAATAATTTCCTTCGATTTTGAAAACCTAAGCTTTTATATAAAGACAGAAGATAAAAGGCTTAAAATTTTCGAGTTGTAATGAAGTTGCTTAAAAGATGCGTCTAATATAAATAGATAGCTCCACATATTTTCGAGAACCAACTTTTAAATTGAATTGTTAAAAATAAAAAGGTTTTCTAGAAACTTTTATTTTAATTTTAATTGAAAGCTCAGTAAGCAAAATACTCTGATACATTTCAGACAGAAAGTATATTGATTGGAATCTAAAGTTTTCACTGTTTTTTTTTTCCTTTTAATTTTTCTGCCATTCTTGAGCGATCGACACATTTGTAAATAAAAGTTAATTCTTGGTTTTAATAATCTTGCAAAAACAAAAGATACGATCACACGTGACATAATTGTACAATCTTTTTTTCCTGTACGGGAAAGAAACCATGAAAGACATGACCATTTCATGTACACATAGAAATTACCATACTATATATATATATATATATATATTAAAAATACGAAGAAACGACGATTTGCATTAAACTTTTTCATTTTCGATTAGTCAATATAATCTTTGCTTAAATTTTTAAACTAAACTCAACAAATCTTTGAACTATTTTAAAAATATTCTTAAAACTTTATAAATTATTATAATAAAAAAATGAACACAATTCTTGTAAAATTTCATTATTCATCGAAAAAATTTATTTTCTTCACACTATAATGTCTTTAATTTATATCATTTATTAAAGGAATTAAAAGCTTATCAAATTAAATAATGTCATAGTTATATCGCATTTTTATTTTACTATTCGGAGCTTATTTTCGGAAATAAAGCCAAAATGTTTTTTTTTTTAAAATAGATGATTTACATTCCCCAATCAGTCTTGCGTTTAACGACCAACTTTCGCAACAAAATTTAATTTTAAAACCAACTTTCGCAACAAAATTTAATTTCTTAAAATTTCATTAATTTACGTGTTTTTTCAGCGATTTAATGAAGGTACCTAATATATAAGGTACATATTAGTGTCGAGTCGAGAACCTATAGAGTCTCGACTCGACACTCTTTCCAAAATCTGACCTGATGACAAAAGCTATTTTTTTTTCAAGGGCGTGGGGGGAAAATTAGTCAGACCAAAAAGTTTTCAGTACACCAACGTACATAAAATCTCAAATGAAATTCGGTAAAAAAATAAGGATAGAACATTACGTAAGAATTTGTCAAAAATTCAGATTTTTAGGTACCTCCACTAAATACCTGAAAAAAAAAAAAAACAGCATAGTATGAATAAAAAAGGTCCCAAACTGAATAAAAACGAACTTTTTCCATCAAAATGTGTAAGAGCAAAGATCAAATTATTTTTCAATTATTTTAAAAAACAATTTAATCGCTTTTAACACGTTCGTAATTTTGGTAAAAAATCTTGTTTTGTTTTAGTTAGCGGGTAACCAAATCTATACGAGAATTGACAATTTTTCCGGTGAAAATACATTAATTTGGAAATTCTTGCAAAAATTAAATAATTATCGAATTGTAAATGTAACTTTCAGGACTTATTTACAAATGAATTAAATTATTTTTGAAGACTCTAATATAACACGGAGCATATTCGAAATAAGTCAGACCTTACTACGGTAGTGATTGTGCCAAAAAGAGAAGTTAGCCATAATATTACTTCCAGAACGAAAAAGGTTACTAAATGAAAGATCCGAAGTAATTACCGGATGTAAGCATACCAGAAAATATATTTTAGGATCATACAAAACCGAATGAAAGTGTTTACAATTGTTGAAAAACTCCTCCCTTATTTTGAAAATTTCAGTTATTTTTAACTTTCTGAAAATCCTTCGTGTAAAGAAAAAAAAGCGTTAGAGAATAAATTGCTATAAAACGCCTGAAGATAACGAAAGATTGAAACGAAGGATGCGTAATCGACTGACTTCCAAATAAAAAAAAAATTTAAAAGCTTTACATTATATATTTATTGAGAACTTTTTAATACAACTGTATACGGGTGTGCATAGCGGTGCAGTGGAACAAGAAATCGGAGAACCGAGTTGGAATTCCGGTTGAATTCATTGCATTCAATTACGCGCAAATACCCTTGAGAAATATATTAATCCTTCTCTTCTCTCCAGTTATGGGTCAAATAACAGGATAGATTGGGTTCTATAGCCTTGGTTGGCAACCAGTCTACCGCAGAATGTAATAGCAACCTACTGTGAGAAAATCTTCTGCCCAGTCAGTCATGTCTCTTTCGAGACATGATGCCCAAGCGTGTATCATGGATGGCACTTAACTAACTTATACTGGTCTAAGTTCATTTTGACTAGTAACTGGTTAATAACAATTGCACATATATATATATATATATATATATATATATATATATATATATATATATATATATCCAGGTGAAGAGAATCCAAGATTTTATGATTTTGAGTCCTCTGGCATTTTTTTTTTTTATAAACATTGCTCAATACAACAAATATTGTAGAGCTTAATATTATCATATAATTATGAATTAAATGTACATTACGACACGGAAATGTCTATGTTTCGAGATAGAATCTCGTCATCAAGCAATGTTGGATGTTGGATGTGAAAATGATTTACATTTAAATACATAAAACCATCGGTTTGCCTTTTATGTATGTGGGAAGATATAAAATTTATGTGTGTGTTCCTATTAACTAATCAGAATAAAGATTCACTTTGAAATTTGGCTAGTAGTTTCTACATAATTACTTATTTTCTTACCTTTTTCTTTCTGTCACAGTGTCAACCTACTTTTAACCTAACTTTATTGCTTCTCTCATATCGTATTACCTTTGATGTATCTGTTCTAGTACCAAAAATGTCTTTTCTGCTTTCTCTATATTTTGACCTCTTCTTATAGAAAACAGGAAAGGGATGAACAAAGGAAAGAACTTTTTATATTATGTTCAAACTTAAGGGGGCTTTTGAGTAAGTTTACTCTTCTTATCAGTATATATTTATTTCTAATTTTTTCAAAACCTTTAATTTATGAATAACATTTCTATTTTTTATTCTAATTTACTTCCTGCTATCATTATCCCATCTTTCTAATATCTATTTATTTATTATGAAAATCTTTTTATATAAAAATTTTATATACCAATTTACTTATTTTAATATCTCGTCAATTATTATTTTCCTTAAGCGAATCATTGGGTATATGCATGTTAATTAATATAATTCTTTTTATCCATATTCTAATGTGAACATTTTGCAGTGTCTACGTGGGACATTTATTTCATTGTGTTTATTTAATAAATTTATCATTCTAGTAGTAGAATTTGTGTTAAAGTTTTCCTTATGATCCTTTATAGTGATATAGCACAACTTTGTGTTACGTTTTGCTACTCTGTTGCTTACTTTCAATTTATCAGTGATTTTTTTACTAGACGTATTTATCTTATCAACTAAATCAATCATATTCGAATCGACCTTTTTTATAGTTCTTTGTCAAGTTTTTCATGTTTAGCGTATTGTATTCTTTAAGTGTTACTTTGTAGAAATTCGCTGTTTTATCCGATTTCATACTCGAAACATAGAAATTTCTGTGTCGCAATTCATAATTATTATATATATATAATATTCATAATCATTATTATATATATATATATATATATATATAATATTCATAATCATTTTTATATATATACATATATATATATATATATATATATAATATTCATAATCATTTTTATATATATACATATATATATATATATACATATAATATTCATAATCATTTTATATATATATATATATATAATATTCATAATCATTTTTATATATACATATAATATTCATAATCATTTTTATATATATATATAATATTCATAATCATTTATGTATATATATATATATATATACATATAATATTCATAATCATTTATATATATATATATATATACATATAATATTCATAATCATTTATATATATATATATATACATATACATATATATATATATATATATATAGATTATGAATATTATATATAATATTCATAATCATTTATATATATATATATATATAATATTCATAATCATTTATAGATATATATATATATAATATTCATAATCATATATATATATATATATATATATATATATATATAATATTCATATATATAATATTCATAATCATTTATAGATATATATAATATTCATAATCATTTATATATATATATAATATTCATAATCATTATTATTATATATAATATTCATAATCATCATTATGAATATTATATGTGTATATAATAATGATTATGAATATTATATATATATATATAATATTCGTATATATGTAATATTCATAATCATTATTATATATATATATATATATATATATATATATATAAAATGTTTCCTTTGTATGAAATACAAGTGAAGTCTGGAAGACTTATTCTTATAGAAATATTTCAGTTTATAAATATACCTGCCTGTATAAATGAACGTTTCTCTGGGACTTTTTATATAAGTTTAATGAACACAGAATAAATTAATCGTGTCACAGAGAAAACTATTTGTTAAATAATGTCGTACCAAACAAGCATATGGGATGTATTGAAGGAAACAATTTAATCGTGTCTGAATTTGTATTTGGTACACAAATATACTTTTGCGCAATTTCGAAAGTCTGCGAAGTCTGCCACAAGATGCAGTGGAACAAAAAAGTATTACGACAAATTTGATTAAATAATTGTTTGAGGAATAACAGATCTGTTTCTCTTTTCTTTTTCTTCTTTTATTTTCAATGTAGTCTTTCACCCCTACTCGGGTTCATCTTTCGCTATTTTTTTTTTTTTTTTTAAGTCAACATAAGCAAAAGATTTCGCTGAGGAGAAACAGACAGAACAGAAATTGAAATATAAGCGAAAACCCACCAAGACAATGGCGGGAAGAGAAGATAGCAGACGATGAGAAAATCCGGGCGAGCAGATGACAGTCGGGCTAGAGGTTGGGAGATTTGGACGAAACAGAAGCAAATCACTTTGGATTAATATTCGCTATGACGCAGAGGTCTTCATAGATAAAGCCGATCATCATTTGTTAAGTCGTTGTTAACCAACTCTATTTCCTCAGAGATCGACCGCCATCATCATTACTTCCTCTGCCACAAACCCAACCACAGTCTCAAAACGACGACACTCATTCATTCTAGTTTTCTCCCTGTTGACAGTTTATTTTCTTTCAATTTTGTGACAGTTTTCTTATTTCTTTTTCTTGCTATAATGAATTTATTTTTTTTTCTTCTTTTTTCACATTCCTTTTCTTTCTCTTTCCATTTATATTTTTTACTTGTCATTTATTCTTATTTCAGTTATTTTTTTTTTCATTTCTGTCTTCAATTTAATCTTTCTTTATTTCGTCCAGTTTTTTTCTCAGTGTTTTTTTCCTCTTTCTTTCATATTCTTCTTTATTCTCTCGTTATTTTTTCTTACTCAATGGTTTATTTGAATCTTTCACTTTCATTGTTATAATTTTACTTTTTTCTTTTATGTTTTTTAAGTGTTTTGGTTTTTTTTAATTTTGATTTTCATGCCTTTTTTGCTTCATTCAGTCAGTTGAGTACCATACGTGATACACGCTTGGGCGATCATGTCTCGAAAGAGACATGACTGACTGGGCAGAAGATTATCCCGCAGTAGGTTGCCATTGCTTTCTGCGGTAGACTGGTTGCCGACCAAAGCTACAGAACCCAATCTGTCCTGTTATTTAACCCATAACTGGAAGGAATAGGCGGATTAATACCTTTCCTAAGGGTATTTGCGCGTAAGTGAATGCAATGAATTCAGCTGGAATTCGAACTCGGCTCCCCGAATTCTCGTTCCGAGCCGATATCCAATGCACCACAACGCACATCCGCTTCATTATTGTACAGTATAACACGGATATAAGAGAAACCCGGATATAAGAGATTTCCTCTGGTCCCAAAGTAGAGCCTGTGGTGATGTATATAAATTAGAGCAAACCCGGATATAAGAGAAATATAAGAGGATCTATATCCGGTCCCGACAACTCTCTTATATCAGGGTTACACTGTATTTTCAATTTTCACCTTCCATTTCCTGTTTCTTTCGTTTCTTTATTATTTTAATTGTTTTTTCTTCTTTCCTTTGTGCTTTCTTATTCACATATTTTTGTCGATTTTTGTTATTTCTAATCTTCTTCTGAATGTTATTCATTATTGTACAGTATCACCCGGATATAAGACAAACCCGGATATAAGAGAACGCTATTCTTATATCTTAAAACTTTATTTATTTCCGCTATTTTCTTATTTCTTTTCATTTCAATTTTACTTACATTTCGCATTCTTTTGGTTTCTTAAATAAAAACCCATAATAAAGCCAAGAAGAAGAAAAAAAGATCGAATTTTCATTCTAGCTGGTTTTTTTTTCTTTTTTTATTCTTTTTTTTTTCTTTTTTTCTTTACTTTTATGGGTTCTTATTTCTTCGCTTTATTCTTTTTTGCGTCTCATTTTGCGTCATCGTTTCTGCTTTCATTCATTTTTTTTCTTATTCTCTCGTTCGTTATTTTCTCCTTCTTCCTTTTCTAGAAATGCTTCTAGTTTCTTTACTCTTTCTTGCTTCTGCAGCATACCTTCTTATTTCTTTTATTTCATCAATCTCTTTTTCTTTTCTGTTATTCTTTTTTTTTTTTGCTCCTTTCTCTATTCTTATTTTTTCCTTCCTTCACTTTCTTTCTTTTAATCGCTGCAACCTGCTACTCCAAAATGCCCCTTATAAAAGAATAATTTAATTAGAAGATCAAATATACTGCTCATGGCTTCAAGATGGTTTCAGCTGTAGTGTACCATCCAACATCAGTAACAACAACCGGGGCCGGTCGATCGAAAGACAACGAGTAGAAAGAGGACAACAAAACAGAACAAATTGAGTTAATTCTCGATATACAAAAGTATTAATTACACTGCATTTCAATTTATTTGTGACATCGAGAAAAAAATGAAGCTAAGTCATACATGATTCAATTTGACATGAACCTTCAAGTACTGCCTGACATGTTGAGTCTATATGATTGAGAAATAAAACGTGTCCGAGACCTAAGTGAGGTGTATTAGTAAGTATTTGATAATTTAACCAAGTGCTGAAGAGAAAACAACGAAAATATTTAAAGAAGTGTGTTTTCTTTATTAAACATTTTTCCCCGAAAAAATATTGGAAGAAACATAAAAAAAAATCAACGAAAAATATACATTTGTTTTGTAATTTAAGACAAATGCAAAGGGTAAAACTTTTTTCTTTTTTCTCTAATGCAAAATGAACACAGGAACATTTATATTCTGATGCACCTATTGAGACAATCAAATTTTAAAACTTTAACATTAACAGCTGTCAATGCTTTTACCAAGTGAAGCGAACTGTCACCATTTTAATGATTTTATTATTAATTACAGGTAACATAATGTCATATTTTACTCTCAGATAGCAACCCAAAAATTACGTCATTGAATCAGTGTACCCAAGATATGGTCACTTGTCATTTTGTCTGGCATTGGTTCACGTAACCAAAATAAAACAATTCCGCTAAACTAGATTCTTGTGACTGGAGACGCTTAATGTTTTCAGAGAGTTTGAGTTTTGTTTAACGCCATATCAACCTCTGTGTGTTATTTAATGCCAAAAAGGTGGAGTTTTAAGGTAGTTTTTTTAATGTTCGGTTATATAGTGAGAAGGTTGATTTAGTCAGATTTTGATGAAAAATTTATTTTTTTTTTATTTTGGAAAATGGAAGATGTCTTCGAGTTTTGTATTCAAAATATTTTACTGGTAATATTTTTTTTTCTTTCAAAAATGTATTTTGGCAATATTTTTTTCCTTCAAGAATGTGTTATGGTAATAATTTTTTCTTTCAAAAATGTATATTTTTCTATAAAAGTCTATTTCTATGTATATGTTTCTATAAAAGTCTATTTCTATACTTTCATAGTGTTTGACCCCAGTTTGGGGGTTAACTATTTGCCCATAGCTGGGACCCTAACAGATGCTACCATCTCGACTCAGGGTGGACCTGGGAACAGCAGCAATTAAGAGGTGGTTCCACGTTCCTCAAAAGCTCCCAATCAGAGGCCATGCTGCTGGATGCAGTTTATCGTCATACCCAGGAGCTGTTTTAAGAGACAAAATTCACTGATTTATCTACGCATATAGATGATAAAATCTAAATAATAAAATTGAATATGTGGGTGGGGGTGTAAACAAAATAATGGAAACGCCTAGTACCATAATTAAACTGCCAAAAGCTTGTTTATTCTTATGTTTGTTGATTTAATATTAATAGTATTTCTTTCTTTTTTATTTTTGCTATTTTTTTTTTTTTGTTTACAGATATTATCGAAATAAGTTTATTTCTATCAACATTTACGAATTTTAAGTGATCAACTTCATCACATGGTTCAGGAACTGTTTCTGGAGGGAAATGCCATCTTTCAGGATGATAGTGCACCCATCCATAGAGCTAAAGTTGTAGCTGAATGGTACGAGAAACATTGTAGAACATAATATCTGGTCATCAAAGTCCCCAGATCTCAACATACTTGAACATTTATGATTCATTTTAGAAAAACAAGTGAGGAGTCGATCTTCTCCACCATCATCATTGAAAGTGAATTGAAGACTGTTTTAGCTGAATAATAATAATAATAATTTATCTGGAAATACTTCAAACGTTCTACGAGTAGATCTCACGCAGAATTAAAGCTGTAATTACTGCCAAAGGCGGCCCTCCCCCCATATTGAAATAAATTTGCTTGAAATTTCAAGACCCTTTTACTGTGAAACCAATAAATTGTAAACGCAAATTCTACTTTAGTAGCTTCTTTTCTCACACTTCCCGTCTGTGGAATTCCCTTCAGTTTACTTGCTTTCCCGACAGCTACAATCTTCAAGAATTCAAATGTAAAGTCAATAGTCATCTCCTATCTCACTAACTTGCATCCTTTCTCTCATGCTCCTTTCTCCGTCCACTCGACTCTCATTAGTATTCTCGTCCTCTTCCTGACACCCCCTGTAACATGTCACTCCTTTTCATAACTTTCCTTCTATGTTTCTTGAGTAAAATGCCTTGCTTGGGGCGACACGATTATAAAAGAAATATTTTGTCCACCCGTTGTAGTGCAAGATCTATGAAGAAATGTTAGTAACCGATCTCACATGTCATTCAGCTATGTTGTAACTTAGATCCACACTCTTCTATTCCTTATGCCAGACTAGGACACCTATTGCAAGTTTTTCCTCCAATTTTTTGTTTTAACTTCGACTCACACCAAAACTTGACCAGTGTACTCTAACCCTCTGGCTGCACGCAGTTCTCACTGAGATTAATTACGGCCCCTGGCGTGTTCAGTCAGTTAAGTGCCATACGTGATACACGCTTTGGACGATCATGTCTCGAAAAAGACATGACTGACTGGGCAGAAGATTATCCCGCAGTAGGTTGCCATTACTTTCTGCGGTAGACTGATTGCCAGCCAAGGCTATAGAACAGAATGTGTCCTATTATTTAACCCATGACTGGAGGGAAGAGACGGATTAATACCTTTTCCAAGGGTATTTGTGCGTAAGTGAATGCTAGGAATTCAACTGGAATTCGAACTCGGCTCCTCGATTTGTCGTTCCGAGTCGATATCCATTGCACCACAAAGCACATCAGTCAGTTAAGTGCCATACGTGATACATGCTTGGGCGATCATGTCTCGAAGGAGACATGATTGACTGGGCAGAAGATTATCCCACAGTAGGTTGCCATTGCTTTCTGCGGAAGACTGGTTGCCGACCAAGGCTATGGAACCCAGTCTGTCCTGTTATTTAACCCATAACTGGAAGGAATAGGCGGATTAATACTTTTCCCAAGGCTATTTGCGCGTAAGTGAATACAATGGATTCAACTGGAATTCGAACTCGGCTCCCCGAATTCTCGTTCTGAGCCGATATCCACTGTACCACAACGCACATCACCATATGTGAGAAAAATTAAATCTATGAAATTAAACATGAATCGTTATCGTCTTTCGATTAGATAAGAAAAATACTGCAAAGAAAACTGCAAACAAATATAGCTGAAGGAATCAAGTCGAGAGAAAACTTATTGTCTTCGTGCGGAATGTTTGTTTACAGTTCCCAATTAATGTTAACCGGCTGTTGACGTAAAAAAAAACATACGCGAAATCCTATTCCCTGCCAAATACCGAATCCATGGCCATAAATCACTAAAATGACAAAGCACACTTATCACTTTTTCATTTGGCAAATACAAACATTTCGATTTATATCACTAGATTTGTTTGTGGATTTGACGATATTTCAACTTCTGCTGGGTCATTCGTTAAAATTATTATTTTTATTTTTATTTCTTTATTTATTTGAGTAAACATTGGTCGCACTTATACTTGAGTCTACATTGTAACCCTCATATAAGAGAGTAGTCGGGAACGGGTTTCTCTTACATCCGGGTTTGGTCTATTTTATATACATTACCACAAGCTCTAATTTGGGACCAGAGAAAAGTATCTCTTATATCAGGGTTTCTCTTATATTCGGGTCTTTTATATCCGGGTTATACAAGCAAATATTTGTCGTCCATACCAGGGTCTGAACGCATCCAGCCTGTAAGCGTTCCTTTTGGGAGTACCTCTCAACAGTGAAAATAGTCGGTATATTTCGAACCCCGAGACATTTTTTGTAATGCTATGCCAGTTCGGGGCATAAGCAATCATGGCTCTCTACAATTTGTTTTCTTTATTTTTTAATGTCATGTCCGTAAGGATCGTAGGCAATCATGGACCGCTACAATTTATTTTCATTTTTTTTTTTTTTTTAATGTCATGTCGGTTCGGGGCGGAGGTGATCATGGTTATCTACAGCATCATTTTCTTTTTCTCATGACATGTCAGTTCATTGTGTAGGCGATCATGGTTCTCCACAGTTTCAATTTATTTGTTATCTGTGAATTGCTAAGGCTCGTTGGGAAAATAATGGTGTGGCTTCCTGTTGCCTTCGTCCAGGTTTTGAAGTGGACCTTATCTTAGACTGGCAGACAAGGCAAAGGTGACCATTCTGATTTGATATTTGAGCCATGGTTTTGGTGTGGAGACGAAATGGATTGAAACGATTCCCAAGAACAAAATTGAAAAGTGAGTGTAACAGACTAGTCTGGAAGTTGAATTCAATTTGCTTACTACAGTTTCGCTGCAGATATCAGTTATATTGCCCATACATCCACATACCGTATCTATTTTTCTCATTAGCGTCGTCTCTTATTCTAAGCGCCTTTTATATTTAATGTTAAAAGTTGCTCTAAGAAGAAAAATTCGTTTCATATCTCTAAAATTGACAAAAAAATACCTCTGTTATTTTGCATGGCTCGTTGGGATATCCTGGAAGATTTAACAACCACCCCTGCCTACATATGGTAGTTTATATATCTAATCTAAATATATATCTGATCTAAATCTATCTAAACTTATTTATAAATGGAACTTTGTGTGTGTGTGTGTGTGTGTGTGCGCGCGTGTCCGTTACTTATAGACTCCGAAACGGCTGAACCGATTTTCTTGAAAATTTACACAGTTGTACTATAAGCGTCTGCGAGTGTTCTTAGCTAGATTTTGTGTCGAGGTACCCCCGATAAATATCGAAAATCGAAAAAATCGGGTTATAGAAGGAGTGGTCCGATTTTAATCAAATTTGATACACTCATAGACAAAGACATAAGAAACGATATTCAGAAGTTTCAAGGTTGCAGTTCTTACAATAGTGCAGAAAATCGATAATATATATACATATAAAAGGCAAGATGTTTGTGCGTGTGTCTGTTTATCTGCCTGTATGTCTGTATTTTTTCAGCCCTTTTATTTTAGTTTTTGCTTCAAGTTTGGCTCTAAGTAGGTTTATTTGTAGTTCTTAGTTTCAGCCATGATACCATTTACTCAGAGGACTTATTTAGCCTTCAAAATTCAGTTTACGACGAAAAATTTATTTAATATCGATACCAGGAAATCAAAATTTCACTTACAACCATTCATTTTTCTTTCAGTCTTTTTAATTGGAAACAACTATTGCTTTTTTTAGTCTTTAGTGCCAACGTCCAAAGAGTCTGAGCTCCAGGACCATGGATTAGTTTTAAAGCTTTCATTACACCCGAGCAACGCCGGGCTATTTTGCTAGTCAATATATAAGAAAAGAATAGAATAGAATAGAATAATATAAATTTTTGTGCGTTGTGGATATCCATGAATAAAAATTTACATAAAATAAATCGACAAAACTTGTCTGTATTGTTTAACCCTCTAGGGCCATTCGTATCATATTTGATACAGTATTTCCCTATAAGGAAACATTTGGTATTTCCCTATAAGGAAACATTTGGTATTCATTGACTGAGCACATAGTACTGCTTTCATTTGAAATTTATAAAATATTTCTCTTAAAAAATTTTTCAGGAAAATATTTCTTTCAAGGCTTGATACGAATGGCCCTAGAGGGTTAATGAAACATGCATATATATATATATATATATATATGTGTGTGTGTGTGTGTGTGTGTGTGTGTGTGTGTGTGTGTGTATTTTGGCAGCATTTTTTCATTAATACAGGTTTCACTGAATAATATAGACAAGTTCTGTCTATTTTGTGTAAGATCCTTTCGTATGATCTGATCAGCTTGATAGTGTTGTCATGAAAGGACGACAAGAAATCGCAGTAATTGTTGATTTTTTATCAGGTCTGAGCTTTCGGCTTACATAAGCCATTATTAAAGGATGAACATTGAATATACAGTGAACATAGAACATGTAAATTATTAATAGAGTGGAGTTATACAGAGAAAATTAAACAGGTTCATTTTTTTGGTCGCAGATGGCTGCAGGCCGAGAACGAATGGTGGTAGTAGGTTTTTGATCAAATGAGAGTATAGTGGCATGAGGGGATTGGTCTGGGAACTGCTACTACTATGGTGTAGGGGGTAAGTATAATAACTATGACCTCTCCCGTCGATAATAGGCATTGGAGTATGTTAGTGGAGGTGTCGAAGTTTATTTTATTTAAGCTAGATTTAAACTGTTTGATGTAGATAGCTTCTAGAATTTTAAGTTATCGTTTATTATTTTCTTGTCTAAGTATATATGTATTTTCAACAAGCGTTTTTCTAAGAAGTGTGTGTTGATAGCCGTGGTGTTTTAAATGTCGGAATATGTTAGAATTTTCATTGAAGTGTAATGTAAGCCTCCGCGAAAGCGAGTTAGTAGTATGTCCAATGTAGGTATTATTTAGTTTGTTAGAGATACATTCTCGAAAGGGGCATTTGAATTTATAAACTACATAATTTTCTCTGTATAACTCCACTCTGTTAATAATTTAAATGTTCTATGTTCACTGTATACTAAATGTTCACCCTTTGATAATGGCTTATGTAAGCCAAAAGCTCAGACCTGATAAAAAAATCAACAATTATTGCGATTTCTTGTCGTCCTTTCATGACAACACAATCAAGCTAATCAGATCATACGAAAGGATCTTACACAAAATAAATAGACAGAAATTATCGCCCGGTTCACACTCCACCCTCGTCTATTGAACAGGTGAAGAGGCTCATCCCTTGTTTCCTGTTTAGGATACGGTTTCCTGTTTTCTCTTTTCCAATCTTTTCACTCCTATGTAGCCTCCTGAACATCAGTGGCGTTACCGACTTGCTAGGGGTGATATGATTAAAAAAAAAAAAGAACTTGTCTATATTATTCAATGAAACTAGTATTAATATATATATATATATATATATATATATATATATATATATATATATAATGAAATCCAAATATCCTCTTCTCCTTTATATAGCAGTTTCTATCTATTTTTTCTTTAGTAATTATCTGTATCAGTTACTTTTGTAACGTATCTTTATTTCATTCAAATATTTACTATATATAAGCGTGTGTATGTGTGTCTAGTAGGTTATGCATTTGCATCTGTGAGTGCGTGTCGTTATGCTCCAGTGTATCAAATACAAATGACCGCAAGTGTATGTTTGTGATTCACGGTCCTTTGTAGAAATCACACTGAAGGGAGCGTTCACTACTGTAGTCATCGCTACTCTTTACAAAGAAAGGAGATATAACCCCAAGTTCAGTCCTTAACAAAGAAGACAGAAGGAGGCGAAAAACGAAAAAAACAAAAACAAAAAAAAAACCAAAAAAAAAACCATTAATTTATCCGCTGACGTCTACATATATTTGTTTTCTTCTCTCGGGCTCTTTCCACCGTTTCGACGACAACGACGTCACGAAAACTGGGAGCCGGATTTTAACTTCTTTTCTTTCTTCGATATTTTTTCTTTTTAGAAACTCCATTCTCACGTTATATTTGTGATTTATTTTCATCCAATATTTAATTTTACTGTGTGCTGTGTCCATTGAGGATATGGCCAGATCATAATAGTGACTGACACTAGTATGACATGAATACCCACTCTCTGAACATCAACTACCACAATTCAGAGACAAGACTGCTCAAGATGACTGATGATAGCTTCAGATGCTGTTTTGTTATTATGGGTTGGCTTATTTAACCCATAGCTGGGGAGAGAAAGTTGCTTTCTTCCTTTTTTCAAGGGTATTTATGTAAAAGTGAATGTAATAAACCCGAGTGGAATGCAAGCTCTGCTTGCTGATTATGCATTATGAGCTGCTAACAATTACACTAGCTGCACATCCATGCACACGATATATCTTTACACAGACTTTATAATATATAAACATTTGATATTTTTTCTCTGCAGGATGTAACAAATTTGATCTATGTGAATAAAACTAAGTAAAACCACTGGTTCCCAAACACTGAAGAAGCGGAAAAGTATTCCTAGACGTAACTAAAGAGGACATTGATCGCTAATTGTAATACAAAATACTTTTTTCTTTCCAATTTGCTTTATTAAAGACTAGCAGTATAGCCCGGCGTTGCTCGGGTGTAATGAAAGCTTTAAAACTAATCAATGGTGCTGGAGCTCAGACTCTTTGGACGTTGGCACGAAAAACGTAGGTTGTTGAATGGTTGATCTCAGAGCTGTAGAACTTACGAAAATGAAGGGATGTAAGTTAAATTTTGATTTCCGGTATCGATCTCAAATAAGTTTTCCGTCGTATACTGAATTTTGAAGGCTAAATAAGCCATCTAAAATCAATGGCATAATGGCCGAGACTAAGAACTACAACTATACCTACTCAGAACAAAACCCGAAGCAAAAATAAAAATAAAAGGGCTGAAAACCGGATTTTGATCAGACCTGATCGGATATCGGGGTATCGATTTACGATATAGGGGAAAATTCGGAAAAAAATAAGTAGCCCATGACCTGACCGGAAGCCTTAAGAATATTTGTGTGATCTTTGATGAGAATCGGATAAAAATTGTGGATTTGTATAAAGAACATAGACAGACACACACAACCATCTTGCCTTTTGTATATATAGATGAGAAAAGACATTGTATTCTTCCAATGCTTTTTATCTCCATCGTAGAATAACACTGAAAAAACATGACAAACAAGTTTATTTTTGTGTTTTTGTGGACATTGTACCTTTATTGATCCGAAGGTAAAAAAATCATGCTTAGTCCCGTCTTTTTAAATGTCAGTGTTTGTTTTGTGAGCAAGGTACCTGTGTACAAACCCACACAAGCACTTAAAAATATCTGAGATCTTGTACATGTACACCTTTATGTTAATGTTACATATCTAATCTCATTTCAACAAACACATATCAATCTATAAACAACTACTATATTCCAGTGACAAGTAAACTTCAGAGTACTAGTGATAGCTTCAGTCAGAAATTTTTCATTAATAACTCTTCTTCTTTTAGACTGGTTGTTAGCCAAGGCTAAAGAGACCAGAATGCTCTATTATTTAACCAATAACTGGAAAGAAGTGAATTTAATGAACTCAGCTGGAATTCGAATTCGGCTCCCCAGGACTTACTACCCTATGTATCTCTTATTAAGATTTGCCTTTTGACTATATCTACTAAACTATATTCTGTAAAACATTTGTACAAACTCATTCATCTTCTTGCCATATCCTCTCACGACGTAAGCGATCATGGCTCTCCAAAACTTCCTGCTCTTTTTAGCTTTTAGTAAAGTTTTCTTTTTTGGCTTTTCTTCTCAAATTTATTCTGACAGCCATTTACACAAGATTTTACAAATGTTAGGTAGGTTACTTGCTGCTTCCCTCTGTCCCTCTTGCCTTCAGTATGTCCCGCGAGTGTCAACTTCTCCGAGCCCTCTTTCCTTGTTATATGTCCTAAAAATTTAACTGTCTCTTTCTGATTCTAAGTATATATATTAATTTTGTTTCCAGTGTTCTTAAAACATCCATGTTCTGCCCATGGCACCCTCGACATCTAAAACCACATTTATGTTACCTAACGTCTCTTTTTAATCTGTGAGGAATGTCCAGCATTCATTGCCATATCAGTCAGTCAGTCAAGTTTCCTACATGATAGACACTTGGGGGATCATGACTCTTTCGATTTATGACTAAATAAGCAGAAGATTTTTCCACAGAAGGTTGGCAGTTCTTTCTGCTCTATAGAACTCAATCTATTCTGCTATTTAACCCATATCTGGGGAGAGAAGAGACGATTTAATACTTTTCCCAAGGGTGTTTGCATGTAACGGAATTCAACTGGAATTTGAATTCGGTTCTCTGATTTCTCGTTCCGATCTGATATCCACTGTACCACAACGCACATCCCAAGTACTAACATATAGAAGGACCTATATCAAATAACAGTTCGGCACTCTTTTCTTTCTTTCTAACTAAAATTTCCTATTTCTTAATATGTTGCTTAGCTTTTTGAAGGCAACTTTCGCTATTCCAATGAACTTTAGCATTTCAGTGTTTCATTTCTCGTCCTTTGTTATTACACTCGAGGGATATTTAAATGTTTGTACTTTCATGATTTTGATGTCTCCAATTCATAGTTTGCAACTTAGGAGATTAATTAGGACTGTCTTTCTCTCTCTCTCTCTTATATATATATACATATATATATATATATAATATTAACTATAGCAACAACTATACCAATAGTAAAACTAGTATTAATCAAGCTATAATTTAAATCGTCTTGTATAACCACTGAGAACAAACTCGGAGGGAAAATAAGGGGAAGCAAAAAAAGAAACAAACGGTGTACATGAACAAAAAGTCAAGCACTCGGAAGAAAGAAAAAAACAAAACAAAACGAAAACCCTAACACTAAAGCGCTCAATACGAAAGTAGAGCAAACGAAGACAGAAATCTAAGCATTTCAGTGTTTCATTGGCCAATTTCCCTGACGAGCCATTAGGCGAAACCGTGGTCGGTTGTTGGCTCTTGCTTAGATTTCTGTCTTTACATATATATATATATATATATATATATATATATATATATATAGAGAGAGAGAGAGAGAGAGAGTGTCCTGATTTAATTCATAATTTAATAGACAGTCTTTTTTAACGTGCTCCCCTCTCTTTTTTGCCTTTCATTTTCGTCGCTGTTCTTTTCGATTGATTTATATTTCCAATGATTTTCTCCGAAATAGCCTTAGGGACTGTCAGTAAATTCCGTGTTTTCAAAATAGTATACAAATTTCATATATATATATAGAACTCAATTATATATATATATATATATATATATATATATATATATATATATATATATATATATATATATAAACAATTGCTTAGCGGTATGAAATTTGTATACTATTTTGAAAACACGGAATTTACTGACATATATATTACTATATATATATATATAGCTCAGGAGTAGAATAGCCGACTGACGCCAATTCGCTCGGATTTCAAACCTGGATAAAAAGCAATCGGCTGTCTAACCGTACTGATGAGCTGTGATACAGCGAAACAGATCTGTCTGCGGATGACTATACATTATATATATATATATATATATATATATATATATATATATATGTGTGTGTGTGTGTGTGTGTGTGTGTGTGTAGAAGATTTTCACTTAACTAAGCAGTGTTAAGTCATTCGGATTTCAAAGTTAAGTTTAGTAAAAACATTAATATGATGTCTTCACTTGAAGTCGGCACGACTGAAACAACATTGTTCAGTTAAGTGAAAAACCTCTCCACATTAATTCTATTAACGCTCTAAGTTGACGCGCTAATTTTAAGAATATAATTCTAGGTGTATTGTGGTGTTTGTATTCGCGTTCATCTGACAAAGATCTCAAGTGCGATAACTGGTAAATGTTAATTATCAAATACTAGAGTGTGGGGGTAAGTAATTGTTACCGGCAGGGAAAAAGGAAACAACGAGCCGAATTTAAGTTCCATCCTCGTCTTCTGAATTTAATTCCTTTAAATATCTTTGGTAAAGTCATAAATCCATTTCTTCTTCACATCCCAGTCCTCCCAACTACCGGTTAAAGAACAGAGTCGCTTACGGTTATTTCATGTTGAAACACCGATTCCTGTACGATCACCGAAGTTAAGCAACTTAGAAGTAGCCACATTAGAATAGGATGTGAGGAGTAGTTAATTTTCTCATGTATTTATGTCCGATATATGAGTATCTAATAAAACTTTTTTTTTTTTTGTTTCCCCTACCTAATCTTTTGTTTCTTCGATACTCTCTCTATCTACGGACTTTATAATTTTTCGCTATTTTGAACAAAGACGATATTAAAACTGGGTAGTGATTTTTATTTATAAAATTAGTAGTAAAATAATATGTGCGTTGTGGTGCAGTGGATATTCGTTCGGAACGAGAAATCTGAGAGCCGAGTTCGAATTCTAGTTGGACTCATTTCATTCACTTCCCAGGGATAGCCAAAAATGTTAACACGCCATTAATACAGACAGGCCTATAGATGAGGCAAATACATTTCAAAGTTCTCTTTTCCAATCTTCTCACTTTGTTTTTTTTTTTTCAATTGGATTAGATAAATCTATCGCCCGGTTCACACTCCACCCACGTCTATTGAACAGGTTAAGAGGCTCATCCCTTGTTCCCTGTTTAGGATGTGGTTTCCGGCTTTCTCTTTTCAAATCTTCTCACTTTTCTTTTTTTTTTTTTTTCTTTTTTTTTTTTTTTTTAATTGGATTAGATAAATCTATCGCCCGGTTCACACTCCACCCACGTCTATTGAACAGGTTAAGAGGCTCATCCCTTGTTCCCTGTTTAGGATGTGGTTTCTGGCTTTCTCTTTTCCAGTCTTTTCACTATTATGTAGCTCCCTGCACATCAGTGGCGTTACCGCCTTGCTCGGGGTGATACGATTAGTAACCGCTTGCAAATAACAGGCTTTGTAAGCTTGGATGCGCAGGTAGGGTAATAGATGACGGCTTGGAATTATTAATCGGAGAGCTGAGTTCTAATTCCAGTTGGGTTCGTTATAATCACTGACGTGCAAATATCCTTGGGAAAAGTATGAATCTACATATCCCCTCAGCTCTGGATTAATTAGTAAAACATATCACTAAACCATTATTATCAGCAAAATAAATAAATAAATAAATAAACTGCGTTCAAAATATTTATATTTCGGTATTAAATTACCAATAGAGGTTTATATGTCGCTAAACAAAAACAACCAATCTAGAATGACTATTCTAAATAAATAAATAAAAAGACGTGGATATCGCAACGTGAAGCCACTACATAATTTTTTCCCCTCGCAACAATTCGTAAATAGAAACAGAATCTGTGGAGAGCCAATATTGCCTAAGTCCTAAATGAACATGACGTTAACAAATATATCGTAAGAAAATGCTCATCTTTAGCACATAATACATGGAAGGTGGCGCAATCTATGAGGGAGCAAATAGAATGATTTTATTTTTCATTACATTTTTTTTTTCAAACGGTCAAACCAGCTGTCACAGAGTTGTCTAGCAGAGTTTTTTTTTTTTTTTTTTTTTTTGAGACGATGGGTCCCGACCCTTCATTGGGTCGCGAGATAAATGGGTCGAGACAAGAAAGAAAAAAAAATTCAAGTACGCGCAAAGTACAGAATACAAACGACTGTAAATATTGCACTGCACTCATAAATCATCGATAGTTACACTG